>CM030359.1:395506770-396199270 GCA_017893485.1 Hemerocallis citrina
TCTGTATGCATATCTATATCTGTAATTGTATCTTTATCTATATCTTTAGTCATTTTCTGCATTTCATATTTGTTGATGTGCAGTTAATATTAACTAGTAATATACATGTGCAATGCACGTATTAATTTTTTTATTTTAAAAATAAAGTAAAAACTCTGATTTACACGTGTGATGCATGTCTTAATAAATAAGATTATATATTTTTAAAAGTGAATGTGAAGACTATAATGGGAGAGTTGGAGTTGCACGTGTGTTGCACGTAAGTAGTAGATTTACAACTCCAACTCTTCCATTATAATAGTTACTAGTAATTTACACGTGCGATGCACGTTTAATAATTTCAAAAAATAAAAATAAAAACTCTTAGGTAGAATTTGAACCGGAAACCTCCTTAGTTATGTAAGTGCGTTGCACATGTTGGTAGAATGACAAATGACACTAAGGCTTTCTCCCATTATGATATTAGAGATTAGAGATACGTACAATTGTAACAGGCAAATGATTTATGAATCTACCATTTCCGATAGCACAATAACATAAAGGTTCAAGGGATTTAATTTTTCATTCTTTTTTAATTTACCTTCACTTTATGTGGCTACATTGGGTTATGCAGTTGTTATGGGCTACTCACCTTCTCGTTCAAGCTTTGTGTCCGGTAGGACATTCGATCCTTGGTTTGGGGTTTGATTTACCAAGGTATTGCCATAACTAATTAAGAATGGTTGAGGGCTAGATCTTGATAGAATAAATATGGATATGGCTACAAATACCTGTACTTTCTTAGGTGTCAACTATATATGTGGGTTTCGGCTTACTTTCTTGTACAAGGATTAAGCCTTGGTTTTGTATTTTTCATTGTACTTTAGTTATATGTTTTATTAATTTCTTATTAAGAACACCGGGACTTTTAATTCTCGGTTTTGATTTTAAAAAAAGAATTAATTTTCTTTTATGGGAAGGAAGGCTGTAGCCAGCCATGTAGTTGTCAAGAGTTGTTTGACATGTTTGCAATCTTTCATTAAATTGGTGATACATTGTTTCTGTTTGGCAATCTTTTGAACAATTTTTACTCAAAAAAAAAAAAAAAATCTTTTGAACAATTGAAGGATTGTGACAACTTGAACTTCTAGTGGCACATATGTCTAATCTACCATGGTTTGCCCCTAACTTACCAAATTTTCAAATCCCGAAAATCCTACCGGCCAAAAACTGAACTTCAATGAATAGGTGATTTGGAGCCATCCTACTCTAGTGACTCACAACTCAACCCATAACCTATTGTTACCGATGTTTGCAGTCTCCTTGCCACACATCTAAGTTGAACTTGAATGAGGAGAGCACCAGAGTACCCAACACCTATAGTATTTAGTGATGCCTGCAGTCTTCTTGCCACTCATACAAGCCGAACTTGTATCAGGAAATGAGTAGATCCCTTCCTACTCCACCAAGACTTGCAAAGCGACCCAGCACTACTGTTAGGAATGTCTGCAGTTTCCTCACCACTCATATAAGCTCAAAATTTGAATTTGCTACAACCACTAAACATATCAAACATCACCTAAATTTAGACATGGTGGTCCTCATTCACTGATAACCCACCACCAATTCACAAGCCAAATATAGCACCAGTAAAATATTTTAACTGGGTTCAGAAATTTGTTCAGAAGTTGCGCCTAGTGCTTTTAGTGCCAAAGTTTTACATGAGGACGAAAGCCATCCAAAAATTATGCTGCTTTGACTCATTGGTGATTTATTTAAGTAACTTATTTACTGTAAGTCTTTATTTTTAGGAACCTAATTGATCTTTAGACATTATAACACTCCTCGAGGACCCATACCTGAAAATTTAGGTAGGGTAATGAATTATCGGTTTGTCAGGTTAAGTTTCATTCACCCTACGTAGAAATATCATATATGACATTTGAAACAGTAATTGTAACTTATTTGTAAGTAACCAGTGTCACTGGGGTCCAATGGTAAGCCTCTTTGCTAGCGAGCAAAAAATTGAAAGTTCGAATCCCTCTTTGATCCTTGCACCAAAAACTTCCCAATTAATATATATATGGGGTGTAAGTGTGGGTGTGTAAAGCTACAACCTTGTTCCAAAAAAAGAAAGAAAAAAAATTAGTCAGTAGCTAATATACATTTTTATGACTATTAAGAATAGGTGACTTTCTAATCACTTCCTCCAAAGTTGATCTCCCCCTCAATAACCTTAACTTCTAATGACACCACTGAGTTGTGGCTCAGATGTAAAGTGTTTGGGGATGGATAAAGGGAAGTGTTGAGTTCAGGTCAGGCTACACGTTGACACTTATCACTTACTATGGTTTCTCCCAACACTATTTGGCAACGATAATTTCTCGCCCAAACTGTGGTTAGGCAGCCCCACTTGTCTGCATGCCAAGAGGTATCATGTATTTAAGTCATTCATGTTCTCTGTTCGTAGACACCACTAATACTTGGAGAGTAGTTGAGAGAAAGAAAAAGAGCGAGAGCTAAGTAACATCATCATCATCATCATCATTCAAAATTTCTAATTATCAAAGCTATAGCTAAAGAGATGGAGAAGAGTGTGATAATAATGGAGGTGAAGAAGCAAGTGGCGCTTGGAGGGCCTCTGATACTCTCACAAGTTTTGCAGTTCATATTGTCAGTAATATCAGTTATGTTCGTGGGTCATCTTGGTGAGCTCCCTCTCTCTGGTGCTTCTATGGCAACTGCATTTGCTTCTGTAACCGGTCTGAGTGTGCTGGTATGTTTAGTCTCTCTCTCTCTCCTTTGTTCATTTTTCCGAATTAATTTGTAGTTTAATTGTCCAATTCTTTATCTGTTTAATTTTGATATATACAATATATTATTGGAATTTGTAAGTTGTGAATAGGTCAGGTTAATTCTGTTGGATGTTTACAGATGCTTGTATGGCTCCTACTCTTTTGTTTCTTTATTTTTTCGTTAGTAAAAACTTTTTTATATTATATCTAAATCTTATACTAATAGAAGAGAGAGTCTGTCTCTCTCTCCTTTCTCTATTTTCAAACAGAGTACTAACACAGTAACACGTACACTACGTATTGTTTTTATTAAAAAAAACAAAAACCACTCAAACATAATCTCCTCTCCTCTCACTTACTCAACCTCACAAAATCTCATGGCTCTTCCCAAACTCACCCACATCCCTATTCCCGCACCCCCAGCAGTTTTGATAATATTTAATTGTATAACATTATGGTTCGACAATGATTCTCTAAACTATCTGCTTTTGTGAGGATGATAATTAAGATTTCAGTAATTACGGTATGAATGATATTCATAAGTTTCTCCCAAATGTCTCAGATTTTTTGGGAATTCTATATAATTTTATAAGTCCCTCAAAACTATTTAGGTTTGTCGCAGGGTAATACTGGTAACAATAGTTTGAGTATATTGAAAGTGGGCTCAGTTTCTCATTGTATTGGTGGATGTGAACTGACTGGGCAAGAGAGAAAAAGTACTTGAATGAAGAACAGATTAATTGGATTAATTAAATTGAAAATATGGTAATTTGAGCAATTTATAATACTGAAATGTTGTGGATTAGCCTTTATTGGCATAAGAAAGCATACTTGGATGGAGTTGTCATTTGTAAACAAATAAATTCGTCCATCACTCGTGCATAACTATTATAAAACAGGTATCAGGTTCAAGTTCAAGTCCAGACTACGCCAAAATTTGTACTTTTAAAAAACTATATTTATTAAGACGTGCATTGCACGTGTAAATTACTAGTATATATATCAAGAGAGATTGGTAAAGTATGCATAAAAATAAATATGAGCATATACTAAACTTTTTTTTGGTCGGATAAAATATTAGGCATGGTTTCAAAAAGATTTTTGATGAGATTGTACATGCAAATATGCACTGTGCTTGTAACTCTTACAGTATAGTTACAATAAAGTTACCCGCTCAAGAGTCTTTTCCCTTTCATGCACTAACTGCCAAACTAGTTCAACATCTGCATGAAAGGCAGTGCAATAACTGCTATCCTTTCTTCATCTGATAATTTGCCAAATTTTGAGTAATAATTTTTAACTTTTTTTTATACTACTTTTTAGTGGCTTGCTCTATGCTAATATTTGTCTATCAATGTTTATAGTGACATGTATATTCTCCCTTCTACCTCTGAGAGAGCTAGAGAGTACTACTTTTTTCCCTTTTTGAGTCGAAAAATAGCAAGAGGAGTCCAGTTCTATTAATGAGAAAATTTCACTTCGATATATGTAAGACTGTCCTTATCATAATTGTCTTGCGACCCATCTGTAGCAAATGATCGATGTTTTTCAAATTTCCTATTAACAATTGTTTATTTCAATTGGAAAAGAAAAGAAAATCAATCGATACACTCAACAATTACTAACATATGTTCTTTCAAAAAAAAAGATGGGAATGGGAAGTGCACTGGATACTCTATGTGGCCAAGCCTTCGGAGCAAAACAATTTCGCATGTTAGGCATCCACGTGCAAAGGGCAATGCTCATTCTCAGTCTTGTAAGCATCCCTATTGCCTTCATATGGGCCCACGCCGAAAAAATCCTCATCGGACTTCACCAAGATAGAGAAATATCAGAGGCTGCAGGAGTATATGCCCGATGGATGATCCCCTCTATTTTTGGTTATGCCCTGCTTCAATGCTATGTTCGATTTTTACAGACTCAGAACATAGTATTGCCAATGCTGCTCTGCTCAGTGGTTGTAGCTCTGGTTCATGTTTTGTCATGTTGGCTTCTAGTGTACAAGACTAGTCTCGGATTTAGAGGGCCGGCTTTAGCTTCGTCTATTTCTATCTGGTTCAATGTGTCCCTGTTGGCAATTTATGTCAAGTTTTCAACGTCATGTAAAACTACATGGACTGGCTTCTCTAAAGAGGCATTTTGTGATATTCCCAAATTCATTAAGCTAATGATTCCCTCCACTGCTATGATTTGGTAAGTATAAGTATTAACAAAATTTTACTGTAGTAATAAGTTTAATTTATTATGGAAAAACTATGAATTAATAACTTGTAATGTAAGTTGTTTTTTATGACTTTGAAACAGCTTGGAGTTTTGGGTATATGAGTCGCTTGTGCTCCTTTCGGGTCTCCTTCCAAATCCTAAGCTGGAAACTTCGGTGATGACAACAACGTGAGTATTTTGTTATAAATTTTGTCTACAATAATCTTTAGATAGAATAACCTGATATCTAACCAACGATATAACTGAAGTGGACACTTAATATTTTAGAAAACCCTCGGTTTGGTTGAATAAAGTTCATTAAAGGAGAAGACATTCTTTCGTTATACACTCATTACATATATGTCGTTACTTTTATGAATCCAACTGATTGAACTTTGTTAGATATTATTATAGTTCCATATTGGTTGTAGAGTTGTTTTGATATTTGTTCTCCTCCTATATATAGGTGATATTGTACTTGGTTGAACTCAATTCAATAATCAGTATTGTTTTCATCTCTCTGATTTATCTTAACATGGTATCAGAGCCAATAATCCTATAAGGCCTATACTAATTTTATCCTCGTCGTCGAGGTGGAGTGGTTCTCGTCTTCATCGCAATCACTCCACCTCCCGACATCTCTTTTCCTCTCCCGATCTTCATCAAAACCCTAATCTTCCCCAAAACCCTAAATCTCCAAAAAAAAAAAAAAAAAACCCTAGCCGTCATCTCCTATTTCTCCAAAAACCCTAGCTGACGTGGGCCCCACCTTCAAACTGGAGTCTCCAGTCTCCGACGTGGATCTCCCGACGAATTCCTCGAGGAGGAAGGAGAGGATGTCGAGGCTGGTTCAATCTCCTTCCCAACCGCCAACGCCGCTCAAAACCCAAACCCCCATCATCGTCATCAACCAGACCCACCAACGGTCGAGGTGGTGGTGGGCCCCATTTCGAGTTCCCGCTCAAACAGGCGGTCATTGCGTCTGCCCTCTCACTTCCCGACTCACCCCCTCTGGTTGATGAAAACGATACTAAACTCAATTCAATATTCCCCGACTCCCCTCGCCGTCGAACTTCAAATCCCAACATCTGATTCCTCCTCCTTCACCCCCAACAAGATCCTTATCGACGTCCACCCGCTCGTCGAACTCCTGACCTTGCCACCAACTCCGCCATCGCCATCTCCTTTCCCCTGTTTTCCTCCCCGAAACAGAGCGCTGCTCCTAAAGCCCTGTTCACCGTCAACCATCTCCGAGCTCTTCCCTACTCGGTCGACCGCCGTTTGTCGACTAGCCACTCCAATGCAGTCCCCGCTGACAGCTGCCCTGCCCCGTGCACTGTGCTCTCTCTCTCTCTCATGTTGCTGTTTGATGTTTGGGAGAAGAGGGAATTTGTGTTTGCTATTGTGTGGAGTTGATCCCTGTTCGCTATTTGCTGTTAGGTGGAATTGTTTTTCTCTCGGAAAAAAAAAATCTCGCAGGTTCTTGTGCTTCTACATTCAGATCGTCAACTCACTCCAGTTGATCGATCGTGATCATCAACTCACTCTAGTTGATCGATCATTTCTTGTGCTTTTACATCCAGATCGTCAACTCACTTCGGTTGATCGATCGTGAGTTTGAGAGGGGGTGTTATCAGCATCCAGTTCTCAGTTCAGGGATGAGATCCCAACATCGACAATTTTCAAGTCTGGGTGAGATCCCATCATCGACTATGTCTCAAGTCAGGGGTGAGATCCCATTACAGATCGGGATATGGAGATCCCGCCACTATTTGTTCGGGGTGAAATCTCAATAGTGCGCCACCACTACTTCCTTCCGCAACACTCTATTTCTCATTTTTTGTCACATGCGCCATCAAGCGCCGTTTCTGCATCACAGTTTGTCGTTCCTTCCACATGAACATCGTCAGTATTCCAAACTCTTATTGTTTGAACAAACTTGAGTTTGAGAGGGGGTGTTAGATATTATATTAGCTTAGATATTGGTTTAGTCCCATATTGGTTATGTATCAGTTTAGTCTTCCATTCTCTCCTATATATAGGAGCTAATTGTATTCAGTTTATTCAATCAATAATAAAGAATATTTTCCTATCTCTAATTCTAACATGGTATCGGAGCTAATTGTATTCAGTCCTGAGCATAAAGGTTATCGTTGTTTTGATCCTATGGCAGGTCATATTCGTATTTCTTGACATGTCTCCTTTGTAGAAGACTCTCCCTATTACTTGACCTCTCCTCAGGATGCTAGTTTTTTCAATCCTTCACCTGTTGGGCCTAATTCCATTCCACCCATTCCATCTGATCCCACTCCTTTGGCTCTTTTCGCTTCTGCTATAGACAGTCCTCCTAGTATTCCTCCTACAGAGACACCCTACTTCTCCACCACCTCATACACCCACACCACTTGCATCCCCACAGTTGCATACACTCACACCACCTACCTCACCTCCACATATTGCCCTTTCACCACCGGTTCGCCAGTCTATACGTTCTACTATGGGCGTCCCACCACCGCGTTACACACCTGATGCCACTGGTCCCTCTGACCAATTTGGCTTTGCCACACTAGCTTCTTACTCACCCCGATTTCATACATATCTCACTGTTATACACTCTACACGTGAGCCCAGGACCTATAAGGAAGCCGTTCAATACCCCAGGTGGCGGAAAGCTATTGCAAAGGAGTTCAGTGCCTTTGATCAGACTGGTACTTGGGATGTTGTTCCACTGCTTGTGGGTGTTCAGCCTGTTAGCTGCAAGTGGATCTTTAAGGTCATATATCGACCTCATGGCTCCATTGAGCGGCACAAGGCTCGTCTAGTTGCCTGGGGATTTTCACAGGAGCATGGCATTGATTATGATGAGACCTTTCCCCCAGTGGCTAAGATGACTACAGTTCGCACTCTTCTTGCTGTTGCCGCCGTTCGTTAGCGGCCGCTATACCAGTTGGACGTGAAGAATGCTTTTCTTCATGGTACCCTATCTGAAGTGGTTTATATGCATCCTCCTCCTGGTCTTACTACACGTCATGTTTGCAGACTACGCCGTGCTATATATGGTCTGAAATAGGTCCCTCGTGCCTGGTTTGAGTGTTTTCGGCTTGTCATCACCAAGACTGGCTTTCGTCAGAGTTCCCAGGACCATTCCATGTTTATGCGGTCATCACCGCAGGGGGGGTACTTCTACTATTATATGTCGATGATATGATCATTACTGAGGATGACTCTGCCGGCATTGTATCCACCCAGAAATACCTTCACCAGCAGTTCCATATGAAAGATCTTGGTAAGCTATGTTACTTTCTGGGTTTAGAGATTGCTCATAGATCTCAGGGGATACTCATTTCTCAACAGAAATACACATCAGATATTATTTCTGTTGTATGTCTCTCTGACAGTCGATCAGTCGATACACCCTTAGACTTCATGTGAAGCTTCGTCCCACAGATGGTGAGCTCCTTCCTGATCTCACTAGATACAGGCAGATTGTTGGACAGCTTGTCTACTTATGCATGACCAGGCCCAACATTGCTCACGCAGTTAGTGTTGTCAGGCAGTTTGTTTCCGCTCCTACATCTGTTCACTACGGTGCTCTTTTTCGGATCCTCAAATATCTTCGGGGCATTATCACCCACTCATTATTCATGCCTTCTACATCCAAACTAGAGTTCAGTGCATATTCTGATTCAGATTGGGCAGGTGATCCTACTACCAGAAGGTCTACCACAGGTTTTTGTCTATTTCTTAGTGATTCGTTGATCTCATGGCGAAGCAAGAAACAGGCAGTTGTTGCATGTTCTTCTACTGAGGCTGAGTACAGAGCAATGGAAGCTACTACTAGAGAGATTATTCATGTTCGTTGGCTATTATCAGATATGGGTGTCACTCTTACATGAGCTACTCCTCTTCATTGTGATAACCGGAGTGCATTGCACATTGCAAGCACCCCGGTCTTTTATGAGCGAACGAAGCATATAGAGATTGATTGCCATTATGTTCGTGAGCGCTTTGAAGCAGAGACCATTTCTCTCCATTCTGTTACCTCTTCCCAACAGATTGCAGACTTCTTCACCAAATCCCATACTGTTCAGAGATTTAGATACTTAGTAGGCAAACTCACACTGTTTGACCCATCGTGAGTTTAAGCGGGGGTGTTAGATATTATTATAGTCCCATATTGGTTGTAGAGTTGTTTTGATATTTGTTTTCCTCCTATATATAGGTGATATTGTATTTGGTTGAACTCAATTCAATAATCAGTATTGTTCATCTCTCTGATTTATCTTAACAAACTTAAATTTGATTCTGTTAGTTCATATGTGAACTAGCCAGTTCAATCAAGTTAAGAGATTCTCATTTTTTGTGATTTTTTTTGTTGTTGCAAAATCAGACAGATTAAGAGACGGTTTCTATTTAACCCTGAAAAGGGTTCTTGAACCTTTTGCTGTATTTTATATTGAAACAGATGATGTGTTTATATAAACAAGAGCTAGCTACATTACAAGAATTTAGATCCCAGAGTTGTGCAATAGAATTAAGATCCTACAATTAGGTGATTGCAACAAATTAGTTTACAGGAATCAAGGGATTTAGAAATCAGTAAATCATGCTCGTTCAGGGAGAGGATCTTGCTGGTTTGATTGAGAATATTATGCTGCTTTAACACTTCCCCGCAAATCTGACGATCCTTGAGAGACAAGATTTGACCGAAGAAGTTGAAACCGCGGTATAGAAAGACCCTTTGTGAACATCCAATGACACATTTGAACTGTTCATTTTCTTAGAAATGTGTAAACTAGTCTAAAAATATGAAAACAAGTATTTTAAAATCCGTTTGCCCTTGCAACTAAAATGTTACGAAATTGTACGACTGCAATATCTTTAATTTTTTTTATAATGATACGATGCAAGGGCAAACAAAGTTCAAACGACTTGATCTCAAATGATTATTATGTTAAGTATTTAGAGCAAGATGAAGATCGTTCAGAGGATGTCCCCACCATGGCGAGCTTTCACACCTTAGGAAGAGCATCAACCTCTTTTGAACACATCCATATATATATCTGAAACTCTTCAAGTGAGGCCCTAATAAAATTTGAGAGCCTATGACATCCAATGACCGATCCAAAATGTTCACTTTCTTGGAAGTGCTTAAACTAACTAACAATGTGGAATCACGTCTTTTGAAATCTGTTTTTCCTTGCAACTAAAACATTACAAAATTGTATGGCTGAAATATCTTTATTTTGAATAATGATATGATGCAGGGCAAATGAAGTTCAAATAACTTGATCCTACATGATTAGATTATGTAAAGTATTTATAACAAGATGAACTGTTCAATCATTCCTAGGATGGCTCTAGCATGGCGAGCTCTCCCACCATAGGGAGAGATCCAACCTCTCTTGAAGACCTCCCACATATATATATAGTCTAAACATGTAAAATTAAGTCATATTAAATATATTTGTCCGTCCATCATATCACTATAAAAAACAACGATATTCAGTCATACAATTTGTAACACTAATGTATGGACAAACAAATCTCAAATGACTTGATCTCTTATCCGTAGACTAATTTAGACATGTAGATCAAACCGGATTGTTCTGATTTTCTATTTATATGGCCAAAAGGAAGTTCTCACATGACCATAACCATATATATATATATATATATATATATATATATATAGGATATGGTTCGGGTGAGAACCATGTCCTGGGGTGAGATCTTAAGGGCCTATCCCAGCCACTCATCTGCTTAATCTTAACGGTCAAGATTTTTTTCAATTAAACAATAAGATTAATTAATATTTGCATTAAGATGAGAATCTCTTTAATTAAGCGTTGTTGACCGTGAAATAAAAGGAATGAACAGCAACTGTAATAATTATATATTGCCTTTTTTATTTTATTGCCTTTTATTGCCTTTTTTATATACGCAACATATATTGCCTTTTTTATTTTATTTTCAGCCGAACCACAATCTTCATCAGGATGAACAGCAACTTAATAATTATAAATAGCAACTGTAATAATTATAAATAGCAACTGAAATAATTATACAGCAATACCTGACCACTTAAACAGCAACTGTAATAATTATAAATAGCAACTGTAATAAACAGTAACTGTAAGGAACGAATTGGTGAATGATTCTGCAATTGCTATTAATTTGGGATACAAAATCTTCTCCCATATTTTACGGGAATAAATTATTTCTCTCTCCAGTTTGACCAAATATGCCTTAACCGTCACACACAAAAAAAATTCTGTACAGTATGATCTAATAAGGTTTGACCAAATTTGCCTTGACCGTCACACACACAAAAAATTCTGTACAGTATGATCTATTACCTTATTATGTACTTGCATAATCTCAGCCCTACAAAATGATTTGATGAGTGGTTGGAAAGGCCCTTAGGTTCTCACCCCAGGGTTGGTTCTCACCCGAACCAACCCCTATATATATATATATATATATATATATATATATATATATGTTTATTTATTTATTTCTGATATTTTGAATGTTCGTTCATTTCAGCCTCAACACTAGTGCAATAGTCTACATGATCATTACAGGCCTTGGTTCCGCAGTAAGGTAAGCCATTTTGATTCATTTGCAATATTTCCAAATGAAAATAGGGGCATGTTAGTTTGGATATAAAAGTAAAGGATATAAATTTCAGTGAAACTGGATTTATATTAGTCCCGAAAGTGATTCCTACTTTATCATTTTTTCCTTCTGTAGCACACGTGTTTCAAATGAATTGGGCGCGGGTAACCCACAAGCTGCTAGCCGAGCAGTCCATGTTGGGTTAGCCACCACCATCGGAGAAGGTTTGTTAGTCGGATTATTTCTGATACTTATACGAAATATTTGGGGTTGTGCATATAGCAACAATACAGAAGTTGTTAAAGCAGTCGCCGATACAATGCCATTCCTTGCATTAACCCATCTGCTAGATGGAACTCCATGCGTATCTCAAGGTATATAACAACTATGCAGTCCTAAAAAAATAGCATGTTTTATTATATAGTCCCTCACAAATAATTATTTCAATTTGGTCGCCATTTATTAATTAATATCTAGAAAGTAATATGTAACTGTAGGACTCCAAGTGTATAAGCCCCCACACTGTACGGGACTTATGTAGAAATTTGTGATTCCTTATGAACTAAAATGTTAAGTACCTTTTTTTTTAACAGTTCATCAATTAATTTCATAAATTAGTTATTTGGTTCCAACTGGTGAATAAATGTTTGCATTTGTAGGCATTGCAAGAGGATGTGGTTGGCAAAAGATGGGTGCTTATATCAATCTTGGCAGTCATTATATCGTAGGGGTTCCCATTTCTGTTGTCTTGGCTTTTGTTGTACATCTTGGAGTAAAGGTAGGACTTCTTATTCCATATAGTATATAAACTTTTTTTTAAAAGGATATTGAGACAAATTAGCAAAATAAAGAGAATACTGAAACTAATTAATGGACAACAGAAACTGCAAATATCAGCAGAGACTAGTTGTATTGATCCCAAAAAATCGAGATAGCTGTCGAAGAAACTTATAGCTAGCATCTGATGGTAATACTGCTAAAAGAATTGAATTATTACTAATGCAGGATACAAGAAAGTTTCTTCCTGCTGCTATTTTAGTTTATATATTAGTTGAACTGTTTTGGGTAATTGTGATAACGGGTCAGTAATTATTTTCATTGGAAAAGTAGTCCATTTCGTGCACATGATCTAGCTATCCATTAGTGGATTTTGTTAGAGATTATGAGAGATTATAACAATAGAAATTATGGTTAATATCCTAGACTAAGGTCCTTGAGATACTTATTCTAGGTATCAAAATTGGAATATCTAGACTACTATCACAAGCCAGTATTTATCCTAGGATAAATACTGGTTTGGGTACTGGGTTCTCAACCCACTCAACCCACATTCCGATATCCATACAGTTAGTACGTGTAATACACGTGTTACTCATAGAATAATATTACAGATAATATTAGTCATATAGTGAGAATATACCTATATATCCAACAATCTCCTCCTATATTCTCAATATATAAACATACTGGATTATCTCATCAGTTCAACATGAAGTTGACAGGCTGATAGCAGTCTTTAAATAGAAGAAATGCATCACTCAATGTACAGTTCATAAGGACTAAATCAATTATAAATCCGAATAGTTCAAAAAAGACTAAACCAAAATAATTAAATAGTTCTCAAACCATATCACAACAGAATAGTTCACAATGACTAAACCAACTGGAGAAATCTGTCATAGTTTCACAATCAAACAAAGCAAATAAACTTCAAGAAAAAATAAGAGTTATAAGCTCAATGAACACAAGTCTTAAACTCAACAGAAATTTTACCAAGCAAGTGACTAATTTATTCTCGAAAGAAATAAACCGAAACTCTATCCTCGCACACTGCTTTATGTTTACTCCATTTTGAGCAAATTATTATTTTGAAATCTATGTTGACAGATTCAACTCCTCTATCTTTGCTAGCTTATTGAAAACTAGAATATCAAAAGACACATCTCTAAGAATTCCAACGAATTTCACAAAGTATCTAGTTCCACAAAAAAACTTAGTACAATTCATAATTAGCTTAGCAAAAATGTAACGCAAGTCTCACAATCAAGTTTCTTTAACTAAATAAAGAATAAGAAATATTATAGTTTTTGCATAAGAACTATACTATGTTTCATATTGGAATGATAGAACAGTCAAATCAATTATGGTTAATTTTGAATCATCAAAACTGGAATGAAACAAGAATCTATAAAAGAGATATATCATCAAAATTGGAATGATATAACGACATTCTAAACATCGGAAACACATCGATAAGTTTTCATGTTTCGTATTGGAATAATATAATTATTCCAAGTAAATTCTCTAGATATATAATACCATCAAAATTGGAATGAAATTATATATTTGTGGAATTTATGTGGAATCATTAAAATTATCTAAAACATGTCAACTGCCTAAAATTGATGCTTAAGTTTGAACGTCTCTATGGCTCCAATTGGATTCTAAATTTCAAAACAATTAGGATGTTAAAGCTTTGACTCAATAACTTTTAACTCTATTTTCCCCACAATTTTGATAATTAGATCACTTTCCAGCCTCTTAGCAAGAGCATTAGCCATATTTTAATTCAATTGCACTTTATTTATGAGAAAGTTCAACTAGGCTTCTTTCAGCCTTAATATACTCCCCTTACTATTATAGAGTGAGTTATGAGCTACGGTACATTATAGCTTGATAGTCACATAACAGAATTAGAGAATTACTTAAACTTCTTAATGAATGACTAGCAACAAATTCTTCAATCCACTCAGTCTTTTCCTCTGCAGAGGATAACACATAGAGGTCTGATTTCATAGATGATAGCACAGTGCCTATTTGCCTTTTAAATTCCATAACATTTCTATTCCTCCTAGTGTAAACACATATCCACTAGTTATCGACTTTCACTAAATTATGAGCATCATAATGCATCAGATCAGCCATTCATTCGAAGAATGACTAGAGTAGTACAAAGAAAACTCTTCAATACCACTCAGATATCTCATTAGCCTCTTAGGGGGCGTTTGGTACAAAGATTTTTTTTTTGGTTCGGGATTTATGATTCCTAGGATTTATGATTCCCAGTAATCATAAAACATGTTTTGTAGGTCTTAAACATCTCTGGAAATGTTAGTTGGAAACTTAATTTTCTATGTGTGGTTGAGCTACATATTTCATGGGAATGTTAATCTTATTGTCCAAAATACCCCTCTCATTCTCAACTAACATTGAATGTATTGAATGCAATCCAGAAAAGTAAGGCAGAGATATGGACTGTTTCTGCTTTCACCTCTTAACAATACTCTGTTTGCTTTCTGGCTTGTTCTCTGCGTTCATAATATACATACAGGTCATTAGTAGGGCACACGCACAACACACGGGGTCCATATAATAACACAAATTGGAAAGGTAATTGATTTGGTGGACCATCGAATCAGTGATGGTTAGATTGAACCATCAATGTAATGATCACTGTATTAGTTATGCATTTCTTTAGAAAAACTAAGCAAATGCATCCCATTATGTCATATCTCATCATCACTTGAGATTTGGGTTGTTAGTTACTCGAGTTATGGGTTAATTTGTCAAAAGATATTTGAGATTTTTTGCATCCTGCTTGTTTTTTACTTCTTTCATCACGTTAGGTACTGTTATCGTTTACCTTCCTTTGGAGTTCTTTTCATTTCCTTTTTTGGTTCTCCGGACCCAGATAACACATCTCTGGTTTTCATTTCTTTCCTTTGCCTTTTCTCCTTCTTTTTCATGATACAATGAATGTTATCGTCATATTTAGAGAGTAGATCGACGGCGCGACGGCGACAAGTTGATCAAAGGCTGCGACAAGTTGATCGACGGCGGCCACTTGGGTGTTCGGATGTTTGGGGGAGAAAGAGGGATGGGTTTATGGGGGAGAAAGAGGAGAAGAAATATAAAGAGACAGGAAGGGTTTTTTTTGGGCAAAATTGTAATTTTAAAGAAGTAATATTTTACCAAGCACTTGGGAATCTAAGATTCTTACCCCCTTTAGGAATTTTTTTTGTGGGAATTGTGGCAAAAAAATTTCTAGGAATCTTAGTTTCCTGGGAATTAGAATTTAAAAATTAGCATACCAAATATGGGAAACTAAATTCTCAAGTTAAGATTCCCAGGAAATAAAAAAAATTCTTGTACCAAACGCCCCCTTAAGGGCAATCAAATGTGTGGGATTATTAGTGAATATGCAGATCATACCTACCTCAAAGGTTATGTCTATACTAGTGCAGATCTTTGTATACATGAGACTTTCAATTCCTTTATAATGATCTATCTGTCTCATAATTGCACCATCATTAGGTGTCAACCTTTTATCATAATCATAAGGTGTTTCAAAACACATTTTCAATCACTATATCCCCACTTTTAAAACACATTTTGATTTGATGAGTTTGACTAAGAGTTATCCCATGTCAATCGAAACTCACCCTATTACCTATGGTATCCACAATACCTAGGCTTTTCATGTTGAATTCTTTGAATAGCACAATTTTAACTTCATTTGTAATAGAGATGTCACTTTCAAGAACAGGCATGTCAACAGAACAAGTAAATAATAGCCACTATATTTGATACACCATAAAGTTAAAGTCACTGATCTGAATTACTTGATTCATATACTAGGATCTTTAAGAAATTTGTCAAATTATTTATTCGTCGGCTATACATGTTTTAATAACATACAATGATTTTACTAAATTGTAGATCTTGTTCACTAAATATATTAGTTCAAAACTTTCCAATACAAAACTGTTCAGTAAATAACATCAAGTACAAAATTGTTTAAATATCCTTTATGAATAACAAAATTTTTAATAGATGTAAGGGTAAGAAGAATACTTATTGTAGCAATATGAAAAACATGAAGTAGACATCAAATAAATCTACCCCATTTTCTCAATCAATCCGTTAGCTACTAAAATGCATTAAAATTTGCTATTGAACAATCAAAATTAAGTTTCTTCTGCAAAACTCTACTAACTTACTATAGTTTTAGCCCCTTTCGACAGATCAACTAAATTAAAGTATTATTGTATGATACAAAATTATCTCATTGTCTACTAAAGACTCTTCTTAATTCATTTGTCATTCAAGTTTTAAGTGTCAGTAAGGCTGGTTCTTATTTCCAACTGTGAATCATTGACCGTGTCTGTAGGACTAGATCATTTCATACATTTATCTTTAATGAACACATCCTCAAAGAACTCTGCAAGTCTAGATTCTTCTAACACAAATTAGATAGATCCAACAACTGTCCACAGAACTACATTCTGCACTTTCTAAACACAAATATTTGTAATAGGTCCTACTTTAGGCCTTCTAGGGTCATGTACTCTAACAAATGTATCGCAACACAAATTTTTACTTTAGCAAAATTATTTGTATTTTCATGCCATGATCTATAAGGTGTATTCAATTTAGAGTGTAGTAACATATTAGAGATATGATTAACAATACAACATCACTCATAATTATACAAGACAAACAACGGTCAATATTATAGAATACAACATTTTACTAAGTGTTTGATTCTAACTTTTTTCAATACCGTTTGACTGTTGTAAGTAGAGTGCAGTAGAGATTATGCCATATGCAAATTTCTCTAAAATCATTGAAACATATTTACTAGCTCTATCAAATCTGAATCCTTGATTTTTAGCATTTAACTATATATATATTTTAATTAATTAAGAATAACAAGTGCTTTATTCTTCATATATATGACAAACTTATACTAAAGCGATTAAATACTTCTGACCAACAATTATCTCGTCTAGTCACAAAGCTACTGAGATCACAAATATCAGAATGTACTCCTAGACACCATATAAAATGATTTTCTAGTGATAATAATCTGAGTTCAATCTTCACATTTGTCATAATTTAATGAAGTGTCATTTAGCAGTGTTGTAAGTTTTAACAAAAACCAACAATTTAATATATAGTTCTCATATCCTAGCCAATTATACTATGTTCAAAAACTATACACAATTAGAACTATTATTATTAATTGTCTCATTTGTTAAACTCAACCTATACATGTGATTTGACAATATATGCACATTATAAGAGTTAATACAAAATTACTTTATCACATTTTACAAAATTGTTTACTTTCTCTATTGGTTCTAACAATGTCCAGTTGCTCAAACACAGTAAGCAAAAAACAATTTATTCGTTCTTCAACATCTTCGAAATGCTAAACGAGATAATGACTAACATGTTATAATTCAACTTTGCACACACAGTACAATGAACGAGAAAGAACAAAACGTAACTAATGGAGTCATAGTCTACATTGAGAGATGATCTCTCCTAAGTTACCGACATTTGTTACATCAAATTATTATTATTATTTTTATTATTAGAGAAGCAAATATGTAATCTCACACAAACTGCAAATAATGGATTTGTCAAAATATCTATAAACATAGTATGATAAAACACTTAACAACCCTAAACATGCTAGTTTTCAAAGCGAGAATAACTATGATCTAAAACTCTCAATCATGTGATCAAACGCACAAAACGTTAACACATTCATCACATGAAAATACTAAGAGATTAGAGTAGATCATACCGACACTTCAAGTTATAAGTATTTTCCAAATTCAATGGAGAAGTCTGCGTAGTGCAGACTTATTCAACCGTGATGTATATCCATCGTCTCCAATACACACAATTTGTAAGTAACTTTGAAGTTCCTACATTCATCAAATTGTTAAAGATTAGCCAATTAAACAAATTATTAGCACTATCTAATTCACAACAATTTAATTGGAGATTCAATTTTATAGTCAAAGCCTATAATTTATAAATATTTGATCCTTAGCACGTAGCAAAAGCAGTTATTCAAATTTGTATTTAATTAAATAATGCTTAATACGGTTTTGAACTTTAGCACTTAGCAACAAAATTCAAACAAATAATTAAATAACAATTTAAATTTGGTGAAGAACCTATCTTTAATTTAGATCTGATCCAGTCCAAACATATTTGGATCTAGTCTAAATAACATTCTCACTGCCCACACTATTTACAACAACTACATCCACATCTCTTATTGTGCTTTCACTTTCCAACTGTTAAATTTAGAATTATCAAAAATTTGTAGTTTCAGAATCTTTTACACACGATTAAGTTTTTCCATCTTATAGGAATAAAAAATAATTCCAAAATCTGGAGGGTTTTTTTCTGAACAATTACTACTAACGTAATTACAGTAAAATGAAGGGTTTTTTTGTAAAATTGTGTAATAAACAATTAAAACAGAAAATAACATTAAAGAATAAGCACAAATCTTAAAGTTTAGAGTAGACCGTATCTTGATAAGAATCAAGAAAAATTGAAGGGTTAGATTTGATTCAAAGCACACAACAACAGATCCACTACTCGGACCCAAACACAACCCCAAAATGAGATCCAATAGAATGGCTTGATTTAAAGTGGATCTGTCTAGCACACAGTGATCCAATCCTGACCCCAAACACGCAACACAGATCTCAGCCAATGAGATTCTTATTTGGGTCAAATCTCAGTCAAACCCAAGAGAATCTTGGATCCCCACTTCAAACCCAAACATGGAACACCAAATCCAACCACTCAAAAAGTTCAGATCAGATCTGATTGGATCCGCCTCCTTCTTCCCTTGTTGATTTCTTCTCAGTGCGAGCACATCACAGAGGTGGAGATCGGTGGCCTGCAGCAGCACCAGCGGTGGCACCTGTGACTGTGACGGCGGCGGCTGGCCTGAGTGGCAAAGTTGAGCTGCGGTCTAAGCAAGGTCGAGCGACGGTCTGAGCGAAATCAAGCGACGGCCTGAGCAAGGTCGACGTCGGAGTTGGGTTCGATCTACAATGAGACTTCGCTCTTAATCTCAAAATTAAAATACTAAATATCTCAAGATTGTTAGAGATTATGAGAGATTATAACAATAGAAATTAGGATTAATATCCTAGACTAAGGTGCTTGAGATATTTACTCTAGGTATTAAAATTGGAATACCTAGACCACTATCACAAGTCAGTATTTATCGAATAAATACTGATTTGGGTACTGGGTTCTCAACCCACTCAACCCACGTTCCGATATCCATACAGTTAGTTCGTGTAACACACGTGTTACCTATAGAATAATATTACACATAATATTATTCATATAGTGAGAATATACCTATAAATCCAACGGATTTATCACCTAGTATTACTAGACCCTCCTAAAAAAGAAATTATTTTAGGGGACACGTTCCTGAGTTTAGTAACTGATATATTTGTCAAATTTGGATGAACAGGGTCTTTGGATAGGGATTCTCTGTGCAAAAATTCTCCAAGATGTGTTGTATCTTATGTTGACCTTAAAAACAGATTGGGAAGCAGAAGTAAGTTCTTATGGCTGTTTTCTAAATTTAAATTCTTTGACCCTTTTAAATTAAATTGTTTAGGAAAAGTAGACAGAATTCTTGATTATTTTTGTATAGACAACTTCCTAGTTTATTGAAAATTTACAAAATAAATAATAAAGTTCACATGTTAATTTGTTAATTGTCGACCCTGAACTTGGTTAGCATTATATTTGATAGATCTCCGCTGATGCCTAACTATTATCTGTATCTATTTCATTATCTGTATGCATATCAATATCTGTAATTGTATCTTTATCGCTATCATTAGTCATTTCTTGCATTTCATATTTGTTGATGCGCAACTAATATTAATACGCACAATTGTAACAGGTTAAGAAGGCAAATGATAGAGTTTTTGAATCTATCATTCCCGATAGCACAGTAACATAAAGGTTCAAGGGATTTATTTTTTTTCATTCTTTTTAAATTTATTTTCACTTTATGTGGCTACATTGGATTATGTAGCACACCTTCTCGTTCAAGCTTTGTTTCGGGTAGGACATTCGATTCTTGGTTTGGGGTTTGATTTACCAAGGTATTGTCATAACTAATGATGTTTAAGGGCTAGATCTGGAAAGATTAAATATGGACATGGCTACAAATACTTGTACTTTCCGAGGTGACAAAAATATATTTGGGTTTGGGCTTTCTTTCTTTTTTACAAGGATTAAGCCTTGGTTTGTATTTTTCATTGTACTTCAGTTATATGTTTTATTAATTTTTTTATTAATGAACACCGGAGACTTTGAATCCTCGGTTTTAATAAAAAGATTTATTATTCTTTTATGGGAAAGAAGGTTGTAGCCATGTAGTTGTCAAGAGTTGTTCTACATGTTTGCAATCTTTCATTAAATTGGTGACATTGTTTCTGTTTGGTAATCTTATGAACAATTGAAGGATTGTGACAACTTGATCTTCTAGTGGCACATATGTGTCCCATCTACCATGGTTTGTCGCTAACTTACCAAATTTTCATATCCCGAAAATCCTACCTAAAAACTGAACTTGAATGAATAAGTGAGTAGGAGCCATCCTACTCTAGTGACTCACAACTCAGCCCATAACATATTGTTACTGATATTTGCAAAGCGACCCAGCGCTAATGTTAGGAATGTCTGCAGTTTCCTTACCACTCATATAAGCTCCAAAAATTGATTTTGCTTCAACCACTAAACATATCACACATCACCTAAATTTAGACACAGTGGTCTTCATTCACTGACACAATCCACCACTTCACAAGCCAAATATAGCACCAGTAAAATATTTTCTTGCCTATTTCTTGACTACCCTTAGAGCTAGCTAACATCTTTACCTTCTTCTTTGTCCCTAATCAAACCCGAATTATAAATAAAGAGAGAGAGAGAGAGAGAAAGAGAGAGAGAGAGATGGAGAAGGAGAAGGAGAAGGAGAAGGAGGTGAGTGAGATAAAGAAGCAGTTTGAGTTTGGCAGGGCCTTTGATAATAGCAAATGTGTTGGAATTCATTCTTCAAGTTACATCAAACTAGTAATCTCCCCGTGCATCCCACGTTCTAATCAATTTTATTTAATATCTCTAATCTCTAATCTCTAATATTATAATGGGAGAACAATCTACCAATTCGTGAATCACACGTGCATAACTAATATAAAGGAGGTGTCAGGTTCGAGTCTTCACTACATCTGGTTTTTTACTTTAAAACAATTATATTTATTAAGACCTGCATCGCACGTGTAAATTACTAGTAGTAAATAATAAGACATAATCTGGCATCGAACCTGAGACTTCCCTACAAATTATCTCCAGTGGCACATACTTTTATTTTATGGGTTTTTCTCACATGGGTCACTAACAAATATTGCAATTCCATATACCTCACTCACAAATACTTAATTCCATATAACTCACTTACAATATGAAATTCATTCCAAATAACCACTTTTGTTTACAAATTTAATTCCATATAACTCACTCAAAAGTACCGTATATGGAATTAAATATTTGTGAGTGAGATATATGGAATTAAAATATTTGTCAGTGACACATATGGAAAAACACCTTATTTTATATGAGTGACACTTTTGTAAATAAATATTTCGTAAATAAATTTCAACTTTTATTATGGTAACTAACAACAATTGAGTAAATGAATGATTAATATATCTCCACATAAAAATAAATGGTTGAATGAATGCTTACAAATTACAGGTTTGTCTACGGATAACAACTCAACTCTCCCATTATAATATTAGAGATTAGAGATATATTTGTGGCCTCCTTGGGGAACTTGCTATGCTGAAATTTTTCCAAAATGACCCACTTTTTGAAAGTATTTACCAAACTCACATAATTTTGAAACTATTTACCAAATTGACCTATTTACTATTTGAGATAACGAGTCTAGTTCAACTGACCTCGTTATCTCGGATAGCGAGTGTAGGTCTATACATTTCAGATAGAAATTACATGTTTAAAATTTCTCTGAAAAAATGAATACAACTACTTAGTTATATACATTTCAAGTAAAAAAATGCATGTTCAAAATTTCTCTGAAAAATGAGTACAACTACACTCGCTATATGAGATAGCGATGTCAGTTGAACTAGACTCGGTATCTGAGATAGCGAGTGTATTTATATACATTTCAAGTAGAAATTGCATGTTCAAAATTTCTCTGAAAAAATAAGTACAACTACATTCTCTATCTGAGATAGCGAGTTCATTTAAACTATAATCGCTATCTGATATAGCAATTCTAGTTATATAAATTTTATGTTCGAAATTTTTCTGAAAAATTGAGTACAACTACACTCTTTATTTGAGATAGCGAGTCTAGTTCAAATGAACTCGCTATCTCAGATAGCGAGTATAGTTGTATACATTTCAGGTAGAAATTGCATGTTCAAAAAAAATTCAAATATTGGAGTGGGTCAATTTGTTAAATAGTTCCGAAAGTGGGTCAGTTTTGTATATGCTTTTAAATGGTGGGTCAGTTTGGAAAATTTTCTCTGGTGCCTCTATAGCCACATCCGTTGCGGGTGTCACGGGTTTTAGCCTCATGGTATTTATCTCCCTCTCTTACCTTTATTTGTTTAGTTTTTCTTTGAGTTAAAAGTGAAAATTTTTGAATTTTTTTCTTCTGGAATAAGATGTAGCGAAACCATTTACATCAAAATGTTCATAGAGCCATGTACATCAAAACATTCATAGCTGAATCATGAGTCGAAATGGTAGAATTCAAATGATGTAATAGCAATGATTTTATTAAATTTCTCTCATTTCATCTTTTGTCACCTACAATGCCACATTTTCCTAAAAAGCTCATTTTGCACCTCATTATAATTGTAGATCAATCAGAATCAGTCACCAAATTGGCATCTATGTGTGAATCTGCCTCTATGTAAATCTGATAATATCTTTATATAACATTTGTGGTCTCTTGAAATTCCACAAATCTAGTCAAAAAGTCGCAACTCTTTAAATTCTTTATGTATCAGAATGTAAACGGAAATAATACTTTGACTAAGCATAACTCCTTTCATACTACTCTGATTTGTGTGATTCAAAATTTGGCATGCACCGGGTATAACTCACTACAACTTCCGTGTTGAAGACTGAGCCTAATAAATATGCTAGAAACGTCCATCCAAAAGCGATAATTATCACAGAAAGCTGTAGCTTGACTAGATTGGAAATCAAGCCAACCACCAACAAATAGACTCCGTATATAGTATTGTTGATGATGTGTGCTTACGTTTCTAGCTCTGGTTTTGGTTTCTAGTGTTCAAGACCAGTGTTTGATTTAGAGAGGCTGGATTAACTTTGTCTACAATAAATGGGTACCTAAAGTAACTAGCCATACCCCAACCGAGTACGCTGAGGGTCCTTATATGAGTACCCATAAGCATGGATACCGTACGGGGTACAACGTGCAGGGGGGGGGGGGGGGGGGGGGGGGGGGGGTCTCTTCAACGCCTCAAACCCGCATCTTTTCTTCTTCTTCTCTTCTCTTCAGCGCCTCCAACCCGTGTCTTCTTCCTCATCAAACTGCCGCCTCTTAAAATAGCAACCGCCAACTAGATAACTCTCTCTCTTCTCCCCAAGGTAGAGTTTTATATTATGCTAGGGTTTCTGATTTTGTTGTAAAAAATGGGTAAATTGTGAAAAACACCCCTCAACTATGGGGTCAAAGCAGAAAACCCCATATTCGGGGGGGGGGGGGGGGGGGGGGGGGGGGGGGGGGGGTTCTCTTCAACGCCTC
This sequence comes from Hemerocallis citrina, assembly GCA_017893485.1. Taxonomy (NCBI): domain Eukaryota; kingdom Viridiplantae; phylum Streptophyta; class Magnoliopsida; order Asparagales; family Asphodelaceae; genus Hemerocallis; species Hemerocallis citrina. Next base: position 395,531,026 of record CM030359.1, read on the forward strand.
AAACCCGCATCTTTTCTTCTTCTTCTCTTCTCTTCAGCGCCTCCAACCCGTGTCTTCTTCCTCATCAAACTGCCGCCTCTTAAAATAGCAACCGCCAACTAGATAACTCTCTCTCTTCTCCCCAAGGTAGAGTTTTATATTATGCTAGGGTTTCTGATTTTGTTGTAAAAAATGGGTAAATTGTGAAAAACACCCCTCAACTATGGGGTCAAAGCAGAAAACCCCATATTCTATCGGCCAACACGATACCCCCCCCCCCCCCCCCAAAAAAAAAAAAAACAAAAAACAAAAAAACAAAAACAAAAACAAAAAACAAAACAAAACAAACAAACAAACAAACTATGAATCACAGTCAACTTCTGTACAGAAACCTTAAAAAAACTATGTGAAATGTCCATATTGCCTTTATTGTAATACACCTTTAAAAAAATAAATGTTATCTCTCTCCCAAATCCAAATCCATCCCTCGACCTCCTCATCTCCATCGTCATCCCCGACCTCCACCATCATCATCTCCATCCATCATCCCCAACCTTCACTGTCTCTCTCTCCCCCCTAAATTCAAAATAAAAATCCCCTAAAACACAAAACAATTAAGCATAACCCAACATCTAGAACACAGAACAATTAACAAATTTTAAGCAAAAATTCAATTTCCAAATCCCCCAAAATTCTGATTGAAAGAACCCAAAATTCTGATTGAAATTTCTTTGGTGGATATGATGAGGTTGGAGGTCGGGGATGGTGGTGGTGGTGGTGGTGGTGGAGATCGTGGATGATGATTGGTGGAATAATTTGCAAGCGCACAAAATCGCAACAAGTATTATAGTTTAAAAGAAAAGAGTGTCAAACCCACAAGAACTAATTATTTTATTGAGTATCGAAATTTACCAAATTAACCACTATTTGGATAATCGAAAAATTGATAAAAACAGCAATTAAGTTGAATTAAACTAAAGGAAAAAACTAAACTAATTTAAAAAAATGAAATCTGATATTTTAGGGTTTATTAATAGCAAAACTAACTGTAGGGCATTCGGTTTCACCTAACTAATCTCACACAATTCATAACTCCATGAAACTAAAAACTCTACTTTCCAAGTTGTAGACCAAAATCTCCTAATTATTCAATGTCTTCTCTTGAATAACACCAAACATATCTCCAACTAAAAATTCGTCATATCTCTATACAAATTTAATTATTTGAAGATTCATTAAGTTCTATAGATTTCTCTACAGTCACATTAATTGCGATCAATTATCTATAAATTTTCTCAAACAGTGGTGTTTAATTTCTATAATTCTAAATCACAAGTTACCTCTCGGCATCCCCCATGATTCAATAAATCAAATAATAGTTGGCCAAACAATTGTATGCTTTAAGAACAAAAATTAAACACACAACCATTGAAAGTAGAATAATAAAATAATATGAAATTCGAATTGTGTTTTCAAAACTATGTTATATCGAAGCCGTAGAAAAATAAAATGAGTTCATGAAAAATTTCCAACTACTAAACATTTTATTGGATTTTATAATGAAAAATAGAAGAGAAGAAAGAACTCTAGACGATCTTGACAAAAGCTATGACTCTTGCTCGCCAATGATGTGATGAGTCATCTCCTCCAATTCTCTTAGCCTCCAAGATCTTTCTGATTGCCATAGAATTCATATTAACATCTATATATAGCACCGAAAGAAATCCTAAAAAAGATATATGCAAATACAACTCATTGGGTCCGAAAACCGCACTCAAAATATAACATCAGCCCTTTGATGATTGGTGTATAGACTCAGGTGCTTCTTATCAATGTACACCCATGAGGGATGTTTTTTTAGGACTATAGGACATGTAATTTTGGTGCAGTTTTAGTTGGCAATTGGCAAATATGTCCAGTTGTAAGTAGAGGCACAGTGAGAGAGATGGCTCACAATGGTGGGCAGTTGGTCTTGAATGACACAAGACATATTTCAAGTTTGAAGAAAAAATTAATCTCAACTAGCAAACTAGACTAAGAAGGATTCACAACAACTTCTGGGTATGGAGAATGGAAGGTGACTACAGGTGCCAGATTGGTGGCAAAAGAAAGGTGTGGTGACACATTGTACTTACTCAGAGGATTGAGTTAGCTTTCAATTGAGTGGGCGTGAGAAGAAGTTAGGAAGCTAGAGTTGGTACATACAGATGCGTGGGGTCCAGCTCAAAAATTATCTTATGGTGGTAAGAGATACTTCGTTACATTCATTGATGATGCTAGAAGGAAAGTTTAGGTTCATGCAATTCGTGAGAAATCATAGGTATTTGATTCATTCGAAGCTTGGAAGGCCAGAGTTGAGAATGAGACGGGTTGCAAAATGAAAGCATTAAAGTCCGACAATGGAAGTGAGTACACAAGTAAATAGTTTGTTGACTATCTGGCAAAGGAAGATATCAAAGGAATCGGGACAGTTCCTAAGATTCCACAGGAGAATGGTGTAGCAGAAAGAATGAACTGCACGATACTCGAAAGGGCGAGATGCATGAGACTTCATGCGGGTCTTCCGGTCCATCTTTGGGCTGCTACATTTGATACAACAGTGTACTTGATTAACCGTTGTCCGTCTAATGCCTTTGATGGGGCCATTCTGCAACAACTATGGTCATGTAAAACTTTCAATTATTCGCATTTGAAAGTTTTTTGTTGTATTGCATATTCACTAATTGATAGGGAGGAAAGGAAGAAACTGGATTCTAAATCTAGGAAGTGTGTATTCATTGGCTACGCTGGTGATCAGTTAGGTTACAGACTTTGGGACTTTGTGGATAACAAGGTCATTCGCAGTAGGAATTTAGTGTTCAATGAAGTTGTTGTATAAAAGAACAGACATGCAGGACAAGACAGTAAACCAGTTCAGAGTCAGATTGTGGTTCAGACTCAGATTCAGATTCAAATTCTGAATGTGGTCCTAATGGTGGGGGGCCTATATTGCAGTAGCAGGTACAAGTACCTAGGAAACAAAGGAGGCTCATGGTATTGGGAATGAGCAGGTTATCTAAGATGAACAGGTACAACCAGAACAATTCGGGGAACCTGAACCGGTCGGTGAAACGGTACATAGATTGAGAAGATCGACACGAGAAAGAAAGCCAACCAAGATATTTGATCCATCAGCTAGTAATATTCATGAGCATGTTCTGTACATGGATTTAGGAGAACCAGAGACTCATGAGGAGGTTTTGAAGGATGAGGCTCGAATTCAGTGGGAGTTAGTAATGAAGGACGAGATAAACTCCTTGGAACAGAACAAAACATGGGAGTTGACCAAGTTACTTGCAGGAAAACATGCTCTTATGAACAAATGGATTTTTAGAGTCAAGGATAAGGCAGATGGCAGTAAGAGGTACAAGGTGAAACTTGTTGTAAAAGGATTCTCTCAAATAGAAGGTGTTGATTACAGTGAGATCTTCACACCGGTTGTGAAGATGGCTTCAATCAAGGTTCTGCTTAGTATTGTGCTAGTTGAAGACTTACACTTAGAGAAGATGGATGTGATAACAACATTTCTCCATGGTGATGTCGATGAAGAGATGTACATGAAACAACCCACAAGTTTTGAAGCAAAAGGGAAAGAAGACATGGTGTGTCGACTAAAGAAGAGTCTTTATGGGCTAAAACAAGCACCACGACAATGGTACTTGAAGTTTGATTGCTTTATGAGGGGAAAAGGTTTCGATCGATGCAAAACAGATTATTGTGTGTATGTTCGTAGATATGAGGACAATGATATAGTTACCATGGCGTTATATGTCGGCGAGATGTTGTTAGCAGGTTCATGTATAGAGAAGATCAAGGAAGTGAAGAAGATGCTAGTTTCGGAGTTTTCTATGAAGAACTTGGGTGAAGCAAAGCAAGTCATCAGCATGAAGATTAGTAGAGACAGGAAAAGCAAGAAGCTTTGGTTATTTCAAGCAAACTATGTGAATAAGGTGTTGAAGATATTCAATATGGATGGCGCGAGACCAGTCACTTGTCCCTTGGATGCTCACTTCAAGTTATCGTTGGACTTGTGTCCTAAAACGAAGGCAGAGATGGAGAAAATGACTGCTATTCCTTATACCTCGACCATTGGGAGTTTGATGTATGAGATGATGTCTACAAGACCAGACTTCGCACAAGCAGTGGGAGTTGTCAGCCGTTACATGAAGAATTCAGGTAAACAACTGATATGGCTAAAAATGGGGCTAAATCGGAACCATCCAAATCGGGCACGAATCTTAAAACTCAAGGATAAAATGATAATTTCACCTACGAACGGGTCTGAGATGGGTACTGGGTCTTTTCTACAAAGGCCCAATAACTCATGAACGGATCCGCCTCAACTGGGTGCAGGTTCCAACCCGCAAGAAACCCAGTCCAGCTGGATAGAATTAGGGTTTCTGATTGTATTTAATCAACGGCCCTGATTCGCTCTATCCTTTCACTGGGAATTAGGGATTTCATTCCTAAAACTGGTCCCAAAGGCAGCTATAAATACCCCACATCCACCACCATTAAGAGGAAATCAGTCTTTTGCTAGTAAAAGCTCATTCATAATCTTTTCTGATTACTGACTTGAGCGTCGGAGGGTGCGTCGCCGGGATCAACCCCGGTGTATCGCACTTTTTGTAGGTGAACGGCGGGAGTCAATGGTCAAACTCCGGTGGAAAGGTTTTAGGTTTGACTATTCAGTGTTCCTAAGAATCCACAAATTCTATCTGTCTGCCCCCACACCAGATTTAGCTGTAACAGATTGGCGCCGTCTGTGGGAACCCACGAATAGCAATCCTTCCTCTTCCAATCGGTCAGATCATTTTCAGCCATGCCTCCAAGGAAACTAAGATCCAGAGGGTCAAACCGTGGACCAACTCCCCCTCAATCACAACAGGAGATCCCCCTCCAAACTGTCCAGCCGCAGGGGCAACTCCCTCCACAACCAGATCAGCCCCCGCAGCAGGACCAACCTCCTCTTCAGAACCTTCAACCACCTCGGGGTTAAACCGGGCCCCAGAATGTTGGGGCAGGGGTCTCCCGCCCCAACCATCAGAAACAACCTCTTCATCATGACCACATCTCCGTGCACAACCCCTCTACCGATTTGATGGCATCTCACAACCCCCGGCCTTCCGAAGACCTCCGCAATACCATCCTCAATCGGCAGAAAGAAGAGGAAATTCGCCGCCATTTGGATGAAAGGCGGGCCCACGAGGGAGCCTCCCGCCGGGAACGTCCAAATGAGCGATCTCCTCGTCACCGCGACCAAAGAAGGTCCCCTCCTCACAGAGGGCGAAGAGAGTCCCCCGAGCATCATAAGAGAAGGCCTCACTCTCCTGCTGGTCGGCAACCCCCGAGGGATGATACCGCACCTATCACCCGTGCCGAATTCCAGCAATTCCAAGCAACCGTCTTGCGATCCCTCAACCTCCGACCGAACAACAACATTGCTCAGAGGGCCCCCACTCCTCCTCCGGTCCAAAGTCCTTGCCATCGTTCCCTAACACCTCCTCAAGCTCTGAGTCACCACCATCGCAGTCCTCGCCATTCCCCTAGCTACCATCGCCGAACTCCGCGCTCCCCTTCTTACGAAGACGAGTTTAGGGACTCATTTGGCTACCGTCGAAGGGATGACGTTGTCTATCGTCGTCTCCACGAGATGGAGAGACGTCTTGGCCAACTAGATAGGGAAGAGGAGCTGAGAGAAAGGACCCTCCGTCCAAGCCAACCTCCCTTTTCTCGAACTATCATGGAGGTGCCCGTTCCAATAGGCTTCAAGCCCTCGCAGTTCGAGACTTATTCTAGGGAGTCAGACCCTGTGGACCACATCGAGATCTTCAAGACCCTCATGTTGATCCACCAAGCTTCCGATGCTTTACTGTGCAAGACCTTCCCAGCTACTCTAAAAGGTCCGACCCGGGAATGGTACTCTCGCCTTGCCCCATCCTCCGTATTCTCCTTTGAACAATTTGAGACCCTCTTCGTCACCCACTTTGTGAGTAGCCGCTGCACCGAGAAAACCAGTATTTCGCTACTCTACCTCAGTCAGAAGAAGGGTGAGAAGCTCAGAGATTATGTGAAGCGATTCACCGCAGAAGCTAGGTCCATTTCTTCCCTCGACCAGTCGGTCGCTGCAGCAGCCTTCCAGTCAAATGTCCTTAACTCAATCCTTCGGTCCTCATTAGCCAAGAAGCCCCCGTAAAACTTCTCTGACCTCCTTCTCAGAAGTGAGAAGTATATCCGGGCTGAGGAAGCTGAGCATTGCCCCACCTTTGAGGGGTCTTCCTCCGAGACCGAGAGAAAGGAAGCTGAAGAAGAGGGAGCTAAGAATCTCCAGAAGGACAATGGGGGCCAGCGCCGCCCACCTCCCAGATTTGAGAAGTTTACCCCTCTTAACGCCAACATTTCTACTGTCCTCATGGAAGTCAAAAAAGAAGGAGTTCTTCCTCCTGCCCCGAAGATGAATACCCTCGGCAAGAAGTGGGACAAAGAAAAGTGGTGCCGATATCATCGAGACCACGACCACGACACCAATGATTGTCGAGCCCTGAAGAACGAAATTGAGGCCCTCATTCAGAGGGGGCAGCTGGCCAAATTCGTTAGGAAGGATCGGATTGATCCTCCTCCACCCCCTAGGGGGGCTAATAAGCGTACCGAGAGGCGCGACGAGACTCCCGAGTTTGAAGAAGAATGTGTCCTGCACCTCATCCATGGAGGTCCGATGGGAGGTACTTCCAACTCTTCCCGAAAGGACTTCATCCAGGAGGTTAACTCGGTTCACAGCTTACCACCTCCCAAGGGCCTCGGAGTCCCAGTCACTTTCTCGGATGCAGACTTGGAAGGTGTCTGAACCCCTTATTGTGATGCACTAGTGATCAACCTCCATATGGCAAATTTTAAAGTGGAGAGGATTCTAGTGGACAATGACAGCTCTGTTAACATCCGCTTCCTCGCGGCCTTCCGAGGGCTGAAACTATCAAGGGACAGGTTCAAGCCCACCGGCTACACGCTCCATGGGTTCACAGGAATGCCAGTGACTATCGAAGGGGTAATCATCCTCGACGTAACCGCTGGCAAAACTCCTACTACCCGGACGGAGCCGATGGACTTCATGGTCGTCGACATCCCAGCTACTTATAATGTGATTCTAGGCCGACCTGGCCTAGCTGCTCTAGAGGCCATCCCGTCGGCTTATAAACTTAAAATGAAGTTTCCCACCAGGGCAGGGGTAGGGGAAGTACGAGGTAGTCAAGAGATTGCCCGCAAGTGTTACATGACCTCCACAGGGGGTCTCGTCCTCTCCCTCGAGACTCTTGAGATTCCCCAAGGGAACGCCTAACCAATGTCCGAACCGGTGGATGAGCTGGAGGAAGTGCTCTTTTCCGAGCAAGATCCGAACCGCAAGTTCCTTATCAGCAAGACCCTCACATCTGCCTTATGTTCCGACATAGTTCAATGCATCCGAAAGAACCGTGACCTCTTCGCCTGGTTGGCTGCCGACATGCCAGGAATCTCTGAGGAGCTCCTCGTCCACCACCTAAGCGTTGCTTCGGGGTCCAAACCGGTCCAACAGAAAAGGTGCAAATTTGCCCCTAAGCACCAACAAGCCATAAAAGAAGAAGTGGACAAGCTCCTGAAGACCCGATTCATACAAGAGGTTAACTATCCCGAATGGCTCTCTAATGTTGTTATGGTTAAGAAGGCCAACGGAACTTGGAGAATTTGTATCGACTTCACGGACCTAAACAAAGCATGCCCTAAAGATCCATTCCCTCTCCCAAGCATCGACACCTTGATCGACGCTACTTCGGTCCATGAGCTGCTCAGCTTCATGGATGCCTTTTTCGGATATAACCAAATCCGAATGTTCCCCCCGGATATTCCGAAGACCTCCTTTGTCACCGATCAATGGCTCTATTGCTACAGGGTAATGTCCTTCGGGCTGAAAAATACAGGTGCGACCTACCAACGCCTCGTTAACAAGGTCTTCAAGGATCAGATCAGCCGAAACATGGAATTGTATGTTGATGATATGCTAGTTAAAAGCATCCATGGGGCTGACCATGTTGCCAATCTACAAGAAGCATTCGATGTGTTGAGGAAGCACGATATGAGGCTCAACCCGAACAAGTGTGCATTCAGAGTCTCGTCGGGAAAGTTCCTAGGCTTCATGGTCAGCCAAAGAGGAATCGAAGCCAACCCCGAGAAGATCAAGGCCATACTGGACATGGCTCCTCTCAAAAGTGTGAAAGAGGTTCAGAAGCTCACTGGTCACCTCGCGGCCATAGGGCGCTTCCTATCTAAGTCAGGGGAGAAGTGTCATCCTTTTTTCAAAGCCCTCAGGGGGGATAAGGGCTTCGAGTAGGGTCAGCAGCAGCAAGAATCGTTCGATCAGCTAAAGGCCTATCTAGTCAATCCCCCTCTCCTCAGCAAGCCTATCCCCGGGGAAACCCTCTACCTTTACTTAGCTGTCTCCGAGCAAACCCTCAGTGCTGTCCTAGTGAGGGAAGAAGACAAGGCTCAGAAGCCCATCTATCACATGAGCAAGGTACTTCGGGATGCCGAGCTCCGGTACCTAAGATTGGAGAATATGGCATACGCCTTGGTTATGGTAGCTAGGAAGCTACGCCCTTATTTTTAGTCCCACTCAGTGGTCGTTCTTACCGACCAGCCGCTTAAGCAAGTTCTACACAAACCCGAGACATCCGGCCGTGTGATGAAGTGGTCGATCGAGTTGAGCCAGCATGACATATCATACCAGTCTCGGACCGCAATCAAGGCTCAAGCCTTATCTGAATTTATTGTTGAGAGCACCATACCAGAGGTCGGTCAAGCAGTAAAAGGGCCTCCTATTTGGACAGTGTATGTAGATGGGTCCTCTTGCACCGAAGGGAGCGGAGCCGGGGTCATTCTGGCAGGCCCAGATGACTTCGTTCTCCAATACTCCCTCTGCATCAATTTTAAGGCCTCCAATAACGAAGCGGAGTATGAAGCCCTTATAGCCAGCCTCAGTATGGCTCGCAAGGCAGGGGCACAACGTCTCCGGATATTTAGTGACTCACAGCTGGTTGTGAACCAAGTCTTAGGGGAGTACGAGGCACGATATGACCGAATGGCTAGGTACCTAGCCAAGGTCCAAAGTCTCATGGCTTCCTTCAAAGAGGCTCAAATCCAGCGGATCCCTAGAGAAGAAAATTTCCAAGCAGATGCCCTCTCCAAATTAGCCTCCTCCTCCCTTCAAGGTCTCGAGCAGACCGTCCTAATTGAAGTGCTTCTAAGACCGAGTATAGAAGAAGAAACCCCCGACTCGATGGAGTCACTGCCCGTCCAACTTCAAGACAACTGGATGAAACCTTTGATAGAATTTCTCAGGGATGGGCTCCTCCCCGAAGACCCTAAAGAAGCTCATCGAGTCCGAACGAGAGCGGAGCGGTACACCCTTGTGGAAGGAGTCTTTTACAAACGCTCCTACACTCAAGTAGACGGCAGACCCTACTTGAGATGCCTCTCCCCGGAAGAAGCCTCTTATGCCTTGCAAGAACTCCACGAAGGTATAGGCGGAGCCCATTCAGGGTTAAGGTCCCTTGCCAGGAAAGTCTTAAACTACGGGTACTTCTGGCCTACCCTCCTACAGGATGCCGAACGACATGTCCAGCAATGCAGCTCCTGTCAGCAGTACTCCAACATTCGTCGCCTACCTCAAGCTCAAATCACATCTCTCTCAAGCTGATTCCCTTTGCAATGTGGGGGATGGACTTGCTGGGCCCGTTTCCGCCAGCTCCCGGTCAACTCAAGTTCTTAGTCGTGGCAATCGACTACTTTTCCAAGTGGATTGAGGCCGAGCCGTTGGCTACAATTACAGAGAACAAAGTACTGCAGTTCTTCTAAAAAAACGTGTAACGCCCCGAATTTCAAATAAGGATAAACTCGGGATTTCACAGGATCTTTACTTCACTTCGTACAATTTTACAAGGAAATTAAAACTTTTCATTCACAATACATCAGAGTTCCTTTACACATGGTTTTTACACAGCGGAAGACTAAAAGATTACAATCAATGAAAAACAACTAGTATAACTTTAACATCATTTGCAACATCTTTAACTTCTAAACAGCAACAGCATATCCACTTTATAACTCCATGAATAGTCCATTACCTGCATGTCAATCTGTGGGCACGTCAGTTACTTAGAGCTGACGAAATGTTATACACGGCTATCCTCTCTATGCCGGGAATAGTATAACGATCTCATACTTTAACAAATCACAAAAAGATTGAATGAATATATAAAGTGTCAAAAGTGATTATTCTAAATATAAGTGTATGTCATGCCTTAATGCCTAATGCACACAATTCTACACTAGGATGACACTAAGCACACTTGTTCGGATTCTATGCATCCCATACTACATAGGTCCGAGGGCAAGCGCCTACGTACTCCACATTGCAGGGTTCGATCCCTCGCCATGAGACTACCCAGTAATAAAACAAGTTTTAGAGTTATTTCACAGATACGGATCTCGGCCTCCCTGGCTAGCCTCCCTGGCTTATAATAACAGATCCCAGCCTCCCTGGCTATTATATCGTGATAATAATCCCGTAAATGCCCCTCTAGCCCCGGTATATACATATTCTTTGGAGTATGGTAAACATCCGTCGACTACCCTAAGTCTCGGATAAAATACAGTCCATCTCCTATGGGGCAACCACAGTCCACCAACTGGGTCTATAGCCACGGAGATCCACCGCCGACTATATAGAAGCACCCATTTACATTTGCACAAGTCTATTACATCTTCACCTAAGTGCCTAATTATTTTTAGTTCAAGACATGAATATGTTATCACCCTAGAATCAGTTTTACCTCATACCGGATTTATTCACAAAATACGAGATCGCCCGACGGCATTATCTCAAAATCATATCAATTCTTTCTTTCAAAATTTCCGGTAACCGAAGTCTTACTAATTCTTAATCATAATCTTTCATGTACAAGAAACATGGGTACACATACCCTTTAGTAATCATGTCTTAAACTTATATAATTTCTTCTTTCAACTTAATCACAAGTAATCATAGTCTCATCATTATTCATTATCTAGTCATCCGTTCACATTCTTTATAAGCAAAGGAATAATTTCTTTTAAGAACACAATTCTATCACATGAGATTTCATAATAAAATCAAGTCATTATAATGTCTCACTTTACTTAGAATATTCTTCGAACAAATAAGAGTAAAATTCTCTTCAAGAAAATCACTTCACAAAAGTAATACTTTACATTTCTTCTTAAACATATAAACCTTGTAGTAAATATGAAGACTACATTATACAATGCACAAGTAGCCGAACAACTAGTTTGCTACAGTTTGCTTGGGTAGATAGGCCAAATATTTTCGAAAGTGGACCAGTTATGGACTAACTTTGGTAAATATTTTCAAAAGTGGACCAGTCGGGTAAATATTTTCCACGGTGGATCAGTTTCGGAAATTATTTTCTTTTTACCCTTTTCATTATCATGTCTTCACTTAGATATTTCCATGTCTCTAGCCATCCACAATTTGATCTATATCTCATTTGGCATCAATCATAATTCTCTTTTAGTTCATTCATGAATCAACAACAATAGCAATTTCATTTGCAAATTTTAAACTCATGAAGTCTCTCCAATTAATCAAATACAAATAATTCACAACTTAATCAATGTTCTATTCATAATTCACTTATTCTCAATTCTTTCCAACAGGAATTCTATTCATGCATTCATCTAATTTAAACTCATTAACAATTTGAGTACACAAAGAAATCTAGAATTTCACATTCATCATAATTGCATAATCTCAACAAGAGAAACTAATTCTCACATCAAAGTCTTTTTTTAAAAAAATTTCATATATTAAAAATAATTAACTTAAGAACAAAATTTCATTCTATCTTCAAATATCTCTTTTACTTCTCAAATATACTTGAAAAATTCTACAACTATTTTTACTATATTCTATTTCATTTTATAAGAGTATTAGAATTTTTCCCCAAATTTAATTTGCATTTAAACTCATTAAGAAGTCTCAACAATCTTCCTACAAATTATACATTTCGACATTTACAATCATGCGTACTAGTATGGTTTGTGACAGTAATTCATTTTATTATTTTTAACTATCGTGATGGAAAATTGTTCTCTTAGTCATAACAATATTTCTACCATTCATAAACACAATATAATTATCCCATCACATTTTACTTTATTTATCAAAATTAGCATGTTTGTACTACAATATAAAAATCAACCACTAACACAATATTAATCTTTCTTTCTTATTCATTAATCAACATGACCCTAGAACATAAAACAACATTTTTCAACAAATTTCCCATACAAAAGAATACACTTTTAACATGCATAATATTTTACAAGCATTCTAACATGATCTATGGTATTAGCTCTTTAGTCAAAATCTCCTATTATTTGTTTAATCATAACAATATTGTTTTCATTCATAGCATGTAACACTAACATGAAATTTTAACTACATATCAAAACAAAATGCTCATATTTTGTCACTAGCATGCATAGTTCTAAATTAGAAAGCATGAGAACCCACCTTTTGTTTGAAGGTTGAAAACTACAAATGAATGGCTCCTTCTTGCTCCTAGCAACTCCTAGTCCTCTTCTTCTCCTAGCAAATGCTCCAAGCAAGAGATCCTCCAAGCACAATAACTTTCTTACTCTCTTTCTTTTTCCTTTCCCTCTTTTCTTTCTCTTATTTATTTTATTTTTGGTGTGAAAAAGAATGAGAAATGGGTTGCTATTTATAGGACAATGCTAGGGACTATATTGCAAAATCTCCCACCTAATAACTTCTCATTTTAATTCTCTTTTTAATTCTCACCTCTTCATATTTTTAACTCCTAAAACTCCCAACCTCTCATCTCCCCACTCTTCCAAAGCACTAACTCCCCCTCATTCAATCTCTCTCTCTCCCCATGCCACAACCGGCCTATGCACAAATGTGCATATGCACATGTACACATGAGCACCAACTTTGCTGTTTATACTTCCAGTGTGGGCCCCCAAATGACATTTTTTACTAATTTGAAGATATATATACAAATAAATCCACTCATACCCCATTTTACTTATACCTACCGTGGGCCCCCATCTTCACCATCACACTTCAACTTCTTCACATATAAAACAGCCCACTTTATGCATTCAACTTATACACAAACAAACAGCCCACTTATATATTATATATATATAATATACTATATTATATATTACTATCTTTCTATATATATAATACACTACATATATTATATTCCATATACCATAATATTAAGTAAAAATTAGTTTAACTAAAATTTTTAATGCAAAAATAAATGTGCATACATTTTATAAAATTCATTTCGAGAAAGGATACGCTCAAACGTGTTCGCCGAAAACAAACACGTGCGTCGCACGTAAAATATCAAAATGCGAAATCGATTTTATCAACGGAAAGTTATTAAAATATAATCGAAAACAATATAAGCAAAATTACATTTACTAATTTACATATATTTCATGATGAAACCACAATACGCAGAAAGCACATGCATCATACGTGCAGAAAATCGAAAATGCATTTTAATCAAAATAAGGGGAAAATAAATTTTCGTTTTATAAAATAGATTTAAATACATAAAAATAAATAATTTAAATCTATAGAAAATATTATACGTAGTGGTGGAAACACGTGCATCAAAACACGTATAAAGCACGTAAATTCCAGGGATTGAAATATTATATTTTAGTTGACTGAAATCAATACGGAAAATGTATAAATAGTACGAATCCAAAATATGTAGTGAAACACATTACAAAATATACGTGCGTAACACCCAGGGACAAAATTGTAATTTCAATTTTGCGGGGTGTTACACAACGTCATCTGTAGGTTCGGCGTGCCTCGGGGTCCTAATAACAGATAATGGAATACACTTTATGGGGGCCGCATTCCGATCTCTGTGTGAAGACCACGCCATTCAGAAACACTTCTCATCCATCTCCCATCCTCAGTCCAATGGCCAAGTAGAGAATGCCAACAGGCAAATCCTCTCCGGTATTAAGAAAAGGTTGGATAAGTCGGTAAAAGGCTTATAGGCGGAACAGCTTCCCAACGTACTGTGGAACTATCGCACTACGAAACGGACTCTCACATGAGAGTCGCCATTTAATCTCACCTATGGGTCCAAAGCTGTGATCCCCTTGGAAGTCGGCCTACCATCTCCTCGCTTTATGGCCTATGAAGAAGAGCAGAATGCCAGAATGCTAGAGAACTTCTTCATAGGCCATCTCCTCGCTTTATGGCCTATGAAGAAGAGCAGAATGCCAAAGAACTTCGGGCGAATCTGGACTTGATTGATGAGCTCCGTGAAAGAACTTCAATTCGCCAGCAGGATTACCGAAGAAGAATTGAGCAGGCTTACAACAAAAGGGTCCGTCCCACCAATCTCAAGGAAGGGGACTTAGTCCTCAGAAAACTAGCTATCTCCTTCCCCAGCCAAAAGAGTGAGCTAGCCCCGAATTGGGAAGGACCCTACAAGATCGCCAAGGTAGTTCGGCCCGGGACGTACCGTCTCGAAGACCTTGAAGGCAGAGAGATACCCAGGACTTGGAATGCCGACCACCTACTGAAGTACCAAGAGAGCGCCTTAGCACCTCTCTAAGTGACTTTAAGTGGCGAGCCATTTCCATTTCTTCACTTGTATTTTGCTTCTTTATTTTCTCATTGTAATAACGGCTTGCAACTTAGAAGCAGTCGATTAGCAGTTATCAATAAAGATTATCTTTTCCTATATTTTCCTTGTGGATTATTTTTATCTCTTTGTTTAAGGCCTTTAACCAAATTCACTCAAATGACGAGTTCGGAGTCCAAAACTTGGCTCGATTCTGCTTTGCAAGCTCACTCTTAAGCGAGCTAGAAGTGGTTCGCCATTCGGAATTGCTCCCACAACCATTGAAACTTACTCAAACGACGAGTTCGGAGTCCAAAACTTGGCTCGATTCCGCTTCGCAAGCTCACTCTTAAGCGAGCTAGAAGTGGTTCGCCATTCGGAATTGCTCCCACAACCATTGAAATACACTCAAATGACGAGTTCGAAGTCCAAAACTTGGCTCGATTCCGTTTCGTAAGCTCGCTCTTAAGCGAGCTAGAAGTGGTTCGCCATTCGGAATTGCTCCCACAACCGTTGAAACTTACTCAAACGATGAGTTCAGAGTCCAAAACTTGTCTCGACTCCGCTTCGCAAGTTCGCTCTTAAGTGAGCTAGAAGTGGTTCGCCATTCGGAATTGCTCCCACAACCGTTGAAACTTACTCAAACGACGAATTCGGAGTCCAACACTTGGCTCGACTCCGCTTTGCCAGCTCGCTCTTAAGCGAGCTAGAAGTGGTTCGTCATTCGGAATTGCTCCCACAACCGTCGAAACATACACAAATGAAGCGTTCGGAATCCAAGCCACTTGGCTAATAACCGACGAAGTTTCTACAACTAGACTAGACATGGGAGAAGAGTACTTGGAGGAGCTAACTTTTGGTTCTTATGGTTCGCTTAAAGTTGAAGTAATTCTCCAAAAAGCTGGTCTCCACTGCAAGAAACTGCCTTCTCTTACAAATTTGCGAGTTATAGGTTCGAAGCAGTGCTCGGCACTACCCCCATACCTCGATATTAAGCGCGCTAAAAATAGTCCAACTTCACAAGTAATACGACAACACATGAATGAACAAGACACAAGTCTAAGGAAGGAAAAAGCCTCACTTCTATAAAGTTTAGGGAGACAGTACAAGACAACTTTTCTTTACAGCGAAGTTACAAGAGTTAAAAAGCCAAAACTACAAAGCCGACTCATGCCACTTAGACAAAATACAAAACTCGGAAGAAAAGAAAGCTTCAACGCCTCCTAGGCGTAGGGATGTTCCGCTTTAAAGATACCCGGGAACGGCAGCACCTGACCTCGGAACTCGTCCCTACACCGGCGAACAGAGACGTATCTTCGGCACTGCTCCTAACAATTGTGCCGACGGACGCTCCGCTCGATGAAATTGCAACACCACTTTGGGCGTCGCCCGGACTTTGCCGAGCAACAGGCAAACGGGTTGCGAACTCGTAAAATGAAATCCCTCGTTCGCTTTCTTCACGAGTGCACGAAGTGCTCCTTACGTTGATCGGTCCCGAATGCGGCTTGAGGCAAGCCACTTCTGCCTCTAGCTCGGCTATCCGTTGTTTCAGAGAGTCGTCTTTCACGTCCACCTCGAAGCGAAGGGGCACTGCAGAGCTCGGGAAGCCAGGACGGCTGGTGAAGATTCGGCAGAGCTGAGTGACTTCGATGCTCCTGTCTACCGTGACCCTCTTTAATGCATCGACCTCTGCCGTCAATTCGTCGCGTTCAGCCATCAGCTTGCCCACCGCTGTTGTCAACTCCTCTTCTTCTGCCAGGAGCTCTGCCTCCACTATCTGCAGGTGGTGAATTTCAGTGAGCAGATCATCTCTCTCCGTTATCATCTTCGACAAAGAGTGTCGGAGGCACTTAAGCCTCAGGCCATTAGTGAAGGCTGTCGACGAGCCATCATCCTCGTCTACGAGGGTCATCTCAGTGAGCCTGCCCTCTAGTCGCCGAATCTCGATGTCTCGTCGGCCTAAGATCAGCTGCAGATGGTTCTGCTCACTTTCGGCTCTGCGCAATCCCAACTCAACTTCATAAAGGCGCTCTCGGCATCTGGTCAAACATAACCTCATCGCCACTAAACTGACCTCGAAGCGCAACTCCTCCCCTGAGTTGGTGGGACTGACAACCTAGGTTACCTCGGCGAGCTGAAAAGTTCAGCGTAAACAACGAGAATGCTCAGTAAATATTCACGAATGTGGTTCACATCCGACCCCTGAACAAGGCTACGTGTACATAGCAAAGACTAAAATCTTTTGTTTGAACACTTAGTCGAATTTCAAGGAAATGTTTGGAAAGCCACTCAAAAGAAAAACACAAGGTCGAGCCCAAAAAGATATATGTTCATTCATCACAAAAAGAATGCGGTGGCCAGTTCGCAATTAGGCAGTACATTTAAAAGTACAAAAACAAAAGAAAGTAAATGAAGTCAGGGGGTGACCTCTTTCCCGGGGCGACAAGATTGGGCCGGGTCGGACTCTCCCGAAGGTTCCAACATCGCCAGCAGAGTCACCACGGATCCCTGGACCTCGCCGACGACCTCGACCTCGGGGTCATCTTCATCGTCCCCTCCTTCCTCCTCCGACTCGGGGTCAAAGCCATCGACGTGGTTCGGGAAGAGCCGCCATCCGTAGCAGTCGACCTCAGGATAGTGCTCCGATACCTGTGATGGCTTGAGCGTACGCCTTGGCCATATTGGCAGCAAGGAAGCCCTGCGCCTTCGCCATGGTGGCCGCTTCGGCTTCCTTCACCGCTACAGCCTTAGCCTCTACCGCCTCGACCTGCTACTTGGCCGACTCCTCTTTCTGCCGAAGCAGATCACCCTCGAGCTTCGCAACGAGGCCCTCAAGGTACTCAAGCCTCGTCGCCTTCCCCTCGAACTCGACCTTCAATTTGTCAAGTTCGTTAGCAAGTCGAGCCTTCTCAGCCCGAGCTCGGTCGGCCTCCTTCTTGAGGTCCTTCTCCAGCTCCGTCATCTTCTCCATGAGATGATCGAAGTGGACTGTTATCTACAGCAGAACAACAAAGAACGAAAGAAGTTAGAAAACCAAGTGTGCAAGTTATCAACAAAGCGAAAATCAATACTCACCGATACCGTCGAGCGCGCAATCTCGATGGCATCGTCGCCCGCGAGGCCAGTGTCCATGGCGGCTTGATCCTTCGGCGTCGCCAGGTGCTTCACCGCCTGCATGCTCGACGTCGAGTCACCGAGGAATCTGTCGAGCTTCCAAACTTTTCAGTCCGGAACATAGATCTTCTTGTGCTCCTCTGTAAGTAGCACCTCGGCATCCACCGTCAGCGGGGGCACCTCCATCCCAAGCGCAACGGTGATCGGGAACTCGCCTACGTTGGTCGATGCCGAGGTTGCCGCCAGAGCCCTGCTCGGGGGCACGCCCTCCACCTCCTCGGTGGCACTGGTGACCTTCACAGCCTTCGGAGCGGTCAGCTTGGTTGCGACCCTCTTGCTCTTCTTAGGTGCCTTGCTCTCAAGGACGGCCCTCTGCGCTAGCATCGCGTCGTAGTCCATAGTTTCTGCAATCAAGCGAGAAGTTGGTTAAAAAAATACAAGTTATGATAAGCAAAGTTAAAAGGAAAAAAGAACACAGATAAAGGCGCGCACTAGGATCTACGCGGCAGAGCCCTCCCCTGACGAGAACGTCTTCGATCAGATCTCGCCAGTCGAACTTGGGTCGATCGAGAAGGACCCGAACTACATCTTCTTCTTGGGGGTGAGCACTGGAGACTCCCTCACTCGCTTCGTCACCTCCTCCACCCAACCGGAGGGTATGGGCCATGCCTCGCGACTCCGCACTATGAAATACTTATCGCGTCAGTGCTTTATGGAGTCGGGGCAGACGACGAGCCGAGAACAATGCCTCGGGGCCAAATAATACAGGAACTCAGACCGGTTCTGCTGGTGAAGCCTGTAGAGCATCTGGAGCACCCTCAACTCCGGCTCGACCCCGACTGTCTGGCAGTAGAGCACGAACCCGTTAATGACTCTCCACGCATTCGGCATAAGTTGAATAGGGCTGACCCCAAACCACCTAAGTACCTGAATCGTGAACGGGTGGAGAGGGAGTCGAGCCCTGGCGATAAAGGCATTGACCGGCCAGAAACACATGGTTACTGGCAATGGTGAATTGGCCCTAACCCTGGGACCCGACAGCATCAGTTCATACTCCTCCGGGATTTGGAAGCAATCCTGGATCGCTACCAATTCCACCTCGTTGAGGATGGAAACCGTGTCGTCTGCCTCCGAGGTTTCTCTTGCCGCATTCTCCTCGTAGGTCCGCCCCATCCCGTGAACTATGCGCTCGGCATGCTCCTCCGGAAGTTCCCGAACCCTATGGAGCCTTGTCAGTGCCCCTGGCAACCTGCTGAACTCCCCCATACGCTTCAGATCTTCCACTATTGTGTCTCGACCAGATACCCTCTTGCCCTTGTCGGTGCGAGCTTTTTGACTCAGAGACGGTGCATCGCCAGCAGAGGGGGAGGGCTCGGAAACAGGGAAAGAGACATTTTTTGTGCTTGAAATAAACTAAGTATAAGTTACCTTGAAGTGACAGTTGCGATCGGAATTTTCACCGGAAAACGGTCGATGATCACCGTGAGCTCTTGCTAGTAGAAAATCACCGCCTGAGTAAAAATTTGGAGAAGTGAAAAATGAGGGAGGGGGTGGAGTTTTATAGAGCTTGGCACATGAAAAGAGGATAATGTGTAATACCACATATTTCTGAAATATATATATGGTTTGAAATATATATAATTAAAAAGGAATTTGACTTTGTCCTATAGAAATACGATATAGGAGGGATTTATATGAATTAATTGATTTGAAATGAAAGGATTCTTTGGAATCCGGTTTGTGAAAGGTGGGGGGAACCACCGGTTAGAAGAAGCACAGCATAGTGCTGTGTATTGTTGAGAATGATTCTTCCATGTGGGGTGACGTGGCACCTAGGGGGGATTATTTCCTTGGGTGTACACGGTATGGAAAGAGATCAATGTGAAGGATTTAGTACCACATCGATGCTTTCAAATGATAAAATATTATATAAATAATATATGCCAAGGATCAAGAGTCACCAATTCGGTTAACCACCTTTTGAGAGGCAGCCTGTGGTGGGCAGTTGTACTACATAGTATCTAATTTGTCTTATAAATTGTATAAATTGTCCGAGCCCGGGGCAGGGGTGTTACAAATGGTATCAGAGCCGACTTTCGACACCGAGTGTAGGAGAGCAGTGAGTTATGGACTCCAGGATGATCGGCGGAGTGAGACAGACAATCCCCAGAAGTCTGGGACGATGGACAGAGATCCACAGAATGATCCGCAGAGTGGGATTGGTCTCCAGAATTCCAAATACAAGAGTGACGCTCACAGAAATGCTCTACATCGGCTAGAAAGTAGATCCTGCACTAGATTGTGCATGCCCCGTGCTCATCAGCGAGGATGCTGATTTCTGAAGGGGGGTGTATGTAATACCTCGTATTTCTGAAATATATATATGGTTTGAAATATATATAATTAAAAAGGAATTTGACTTTGTCCTATAGAAATACTCTATAGGAGGGATTTATATGAATTAATTGATTTGAAATGAAAGGATTCTTTGGAATCCGGTTTGTGAAAGGTGGGGGGACCCACCGGTTAGAAGAAGCACAGCATAGTGCTGTGTATTGTTGAGAATGATTCTTCCATGTGGGGTGACGTGGCACCTAGGGGGGATTATTTCCTTGGGTGTACACGGTATGGAAAGAGATCAATGTGAAGGATTTAGTACCACATCGATGCTTTCAAATGATAAAATATTATATAAATAATATATGCCAAGGATCAAGAGTCACCAATTCGGTTAACCACCTTTTGAGAGGCAGCCTATGGTGGGCAGTTGTACTACATAGTATCTAATTTGTCTTATAAATTGTATAAATTGTCCGAGCCCGGGGCAGGGGTGTTACATAATGGGCCTAAAGAAAGCCAACAGTCAGGGCCATTTACACAAAGCGACAAAGGGAGTTGTACCGTCACATTAATTACCACGCCAAGATGTACGGTCGCATTAATGGCCGACGGTCAAAGTTGTCAGAAGCTCAACAGTAAGCAGCCCAGCCTGTCATTTCCTAGCCGTTAAATCAACTCTGGCACCTCGGCATGCCTTGCTGAGCGCTCTTAGCACCAAAGCCCAAACGAGCAAAAAATCTTGCTCTGAGACCTCGGCACACCTTGCCGAGCGCTCTTGGCACCGACCCCCAAACGAGCAAAAAATCTTGCTCTGGAACCTCGGCATGCCTTGCCGAGCGCTCTTGGCACCGATGCCCAAACAAGCAAAAAATCCCGCTCTGGGACCTCAGCATGCCTTGCCGAGCGCTCTTGGCACCGACGCCTAAACGAGCAAAAAATCTTGCTCTGGGACCTCGGCACGCCCTGTCGAGCGCTCTAGGCACTGACGCCCAAACGAGCAAAAAATCTTGCTCTGGAACCTCGGCATGCCTTGCTGAGCGCTCCTGGCACGACCATCAAACATGGAAAAGTTGGACCTCGGCACACCTTGCCGAGCGCTCTTGGCACCGACCATCAAACAGGGAAAAGTTGGACATCGGCACACCTTACCGAGCGCTCTTGGCACCGACCATCAAACTTGGAAAAGTTGGACCTCGGCACACCTTGCCGAGCGCTCTTGGCACCGACCCTCAAACATGGAAAAGTTGGACCTCGGCACGCCTTTCCGAGCGCTATTGGCACCGGTGTAATACTCCGATTTTCATTTATGAAAATTATTATTTTTGCACGTATTGTGCACGTGCAATTTTGTAGTATGAAATCTTATAATTATTTTCATTATGGATAATGTGGATATATGTGTGTGTGTGTGTGTGTGTGTGTACGTGTTCTCTAATTGTTTTTATAAAGGTCCATTTTCTTCAAATAAACATAAGATTTAGCCCAAATCTTCTTTTTAGCCCAAATCTAATTTATTTTTTTGTAAACTATTATTTAGCCCATTAAATGAGCTATTTCTTTTTTTTATTACAACTTGTAATGTAGAATATTATTATAAGATTATTTTTATAAAAAATAAAATGTACAACTTTTAAATAGGGAACTAGTGAATGCACGTGCATTGCACGTACACGTGCATAAAGCACTATAGTGGCCGGTTTTAAAATGGAGGGAAAAGAAAAAAAGAGTGAAGTTATGGGTGGTAGTTGTTTGGATCATGGTCGGTTACTACAACTCCCCCTTGAACCCTAGCCTTCTATTTTTAACTCCTAGATTGATTCTAGCCCTTCATTTGCTCCAATTTTTAGTATAAATACCCCCCTAGCCTAGTTATTCTTGTACTCTTCATTTCTCCAAAACCTATAGTAGAAAATACAATTGTTAGTAGTGTAGTAAGTGAGATAAAAGATTGAGAGTTTGTGGGTGAGTTGTGCTTGCATTCAATGGAAGGCCGACATCATCACAAGGAGGGCTCGGATTGCATCTTTTGAAGGTTCGGGTACACATCAAGGAGGAGGAGGAACACTCTTTTGGCAAGCTCGCGAAGGACTCTTTTGTTTAGGAGGTGTTGCAAATTTTGTTCTCTCCAAATAAGGTGGGTTATTTTCCATATTTCTAATTAGATATCATGCTAAGATTGATTGAAATGATAATGCATGAAAGAGATTAATAAGAGTACACTTAATGGGAAAAATGGCTTATGAGTTGATTGAATTGATGCTAAATAGATTGCATATTATTCCGTCATGAATCTTAAGTTGTATGTGAATTGTTTGTAGCTATAGAATGCTTGAATTAAAATTTGTTGTTAGTATCGAAACTAAATGCAAATGCTAGTAGATGAAATTGTTGCTTTATGTGATTAGATGGACTTTTGTGATAATGTTTAGAATAAGTAACTTGAAATATGTTTTTGGGTTTGTAAAAGAAGAAAAATAAACAGGGAATTGATATAGGAAATATTAATGTTAAGTTGTATAAGAAATGTCAAAATGAGACATGATAGTAGTAGTATATAATTTAAATTAATTGTATGAAAAATATGTGTTTAATTACTAGAAAAATTATTTTTAAATTAATGAAAATTTCAAATATTGTTTGAATAAATATTCTCGAGATTTACAAGAATTTTAGTAAAAGCAAAACTCAAATGAGAGCTTTTGAACATCGAAATGTTCTATTGAACAGAGAATTGATTCAATTACAATTCGAGTTGTATTCAAGACAACTTGAGCCTATAGCTCAAGTGGTCGGGGGACTCTTTAGCGCTACAGTGGCGCGGTGTAAGTGGTCGAGGTCGCTGGTTCGATTCTTGAGAACACCAATCTTTTGTGTGCGTTTAAAATTTAATCAATTTTCAGTCCGAGAGCATTTAAGCCTCTGACCTTTCCTTATATCGATGAGCACAAGTAGCCCGGTGGCTAGTGTATACGGTGGTTTCCCTTGGGTTGCTTGTTTGAATCCTGGCTTGGCCAGAATATTACATTTTTTGAAAAAATGATTTTGTGGGTTTCTTGAGGTGTAAAAATTATGGAAAAAATACTATTATTATTCTAAAATCATGTGTGACTTATGAAAAATTAATTGGGAGTTATTGGGATAAAATAAAGTATATTTTGGGAATAAATGTGTAGTTGGAACTATGGTTCTACACTCGTATATTTTGTGAAAAATGTGTTTTTCAAAGGACTTGAAATAAGTGCTAGAAAGGAAAAATAATAAAGAAAGAAAATATATATTGTGAAGTTTGTATGAATTATTCTTGTTAAAGAATAGTGTGACAATAATGAGTTTGTGAATATTCACTTTGGCTATATATTGGGGATATGATTTTAAAGTGGAAATAAAGGTTGGTTATGAAATACATGATGAATAATTGAACTCCATGTATGGTTATTGACCCATGAATAATTTAGAAATTATGTGATTGGAAAAGAGAAATGTTATTGAGTATGAAAACTCAAACATGTGAATTTGTGAATTGAAATTGAAAATTAGAGTGTAGCCAAAACTCACATCGGCAAGTAAAAAGTGATGAAATATGATTATTGAATTGAAAAGACCAGTTTGGGTCATGGTGAAATAAAAGAAATAAGACCGGTAGTAATGAGAGGGCTAACTCTAAGAGATTAATTTTGTTCATGATTTTATTAAATTAAGAAATTAGTACATAGTGAAGAGGTAATGAAAGTGAGAGAAAAACACAAGTATGAGGGTCTCGAGTCTACGATGTGGGTGTGATTCACAATTTGTCTTCACAATGCATCGTGACATGACGTGGGTACTACTCCGGAATTATCGGGATCTTGGCGACGCTTGTGGGATGTTTGGTGACTGCGAGAGGATCATGTGCCATGAAGGAGGCTGAATTGTCCATAGATAGTCTTCACGATGCGTCGTGACATGACGTGGGATTCCCCTCCAGTTTTTCTATACATGAGCTCGTACTCATAGATCATCTAGGATACTTACCATAGTTACAGTAGTAGATTAAGTCATGACGAGGGATTGAACCCTATAAGATGAAGAACGATTAAGAGGCTTGCCCTCGGACCTATGTAGTATGGGATGCATAGAATCCGAACAAGTGCGCATTAGTGTCATGTAATATAAATAACTGCATTAAGGACTAAGTGCACGATCACAACACGACATTAATAGGGTATTCTCTTTAGTTTGATATGTGACAAATTTGTTTTTGTTAAATATGGAAAATCAGTTATACTATTTCCGGTATAGAGAGGATGGCCGTGTATAATGTTCGTCGGTTGAATAAACCGACGTACCCACAGTTTTGTATGCAGGGTAAATGACATGATAAAGAGTAAAGGAGAAATGATGCTTAGCGATTATTCAAATGTGGATGTACCTTTATATAAATATTGTAAATTTGCTTCCGCTGTAAAATATAAAGTGTAAATATTTCTTATAACTCTGATGTAAAGTGAAAAGTTTTAAATTCCTTGTAAAATTGTACTAAATGAAGTGTAAAGATCCTGTGGAATCTCGAATTCAGTGTATTTTGGAATTCGAAGCGTTACAACCGGCCCTCTAACAGGGGAAAAACCCCCTCCGGACTTCGGCCAAAGCTCGCCGAACCTTCTCTTCGCGTCTGAAGCCTAGCCGAGATATCCCCGCTCTTCGACAGAAGGCACCGAACCCCTCCAGACCTCGGCTTCCCTCACAACAGGTGTTTGGAGGGGGTCGGCAATGACTCCGAAGCCACTAAGCCACGCGACGGAGGAGAACACTCCTCCAAGCGACCGCAGGCATTAGATCTCCCCAAAATTCGCGCCCAAAGCTGATGAAGGGCCCAGATCTCGCCATGACGAAAATAATATCGAGTTGTCTATCTATATATTGCGTAAAAAAATGGTTAAAAATTCGGGAAGATTAATTAAAAATTCTTAAAAATAATTATAAGTTCAGGGAAATATTTTTGAGCCCCTGGGTAAATAATTATTGGTTAGAGTGGTTAATTAAGGCTCCCGAACAACAGATCACCACTTTGTAAAAGTAGATACAAATCAAAGAAAAAGCACCATAAATTCAGGAGAGCTCAAGAACAATCTAGAGCACGCAACTAGCTCAGAAATTACCACAATACCTCATACAAAGATTCGACTCCTCCTATTTTGACTCCGATACAACTCCGCAAGCCATTAAAATAGTAAAACTAATACCCAAAGGCTGATCAAACTCAGTCTTCGGGAGTGGGGGGCTCGTGATATGGCTAAAAATGGGGCTAAATTGGAACCATCCAAATCGGGCACGAATCTTAAAACTCAAGAGTAAAATGGTAATTTTACCTACGAACGGGGCTGAGATGGGTACTGAGTCTTTTCTACAAAGGCCCAATAACCCATGAACGGATCCGCCTCAACTGGGTGCGGGTTCCAACCCACAAGAAACCCAGTCCAGCTGGATAGAATTAGGGTTTCTGATTGTATTTAATCAACGACCCTGATTCGCTCTATCCTTTCACTGGGAATTAGGATTTTCATTCCTAAAACTGCTCCCAAATGCGGCTATAAATATCCCCTATCCACCACCATTAAGAGGTAATCAAACTTTTGCAAGTAAAGGCTCATTCATAATCTTTTCTGATTACTGACTTGAGTGTCGGAGGGTGCGTCGCCGGGATCAACCCCGATGTATCGCACTTTTTGCAGGTGAACGATGGGAGTCAATGGTCAAACTCCGGTGGAAAGGTTTCAGGTTTGACTATTCAGCGTTCCCAAGAATCCACAAATTCTATCTGTTTGCCCTCACACCAGATTTAGCGGTAACAACAACATTGGGATGCAATAAAGTAGATTCTTAGATATCTAGCAGGTACTTCATATTTTCTTTTTGTTTTGGCGGAGATTCCTTGCATATACATGGTTATTTGGATGCAAAATTTTGGACGATCATGGCGGTTGCAGAAGTACTACAGAGTATGTATTTACAGTTGGAGGAACAACTGTCAGTTGGGCTTTACAGTTACAAAATGTTGTAGCACAGTCAACCATGGAGTCAGAGTATATGACACTTATAGCAGCAACAGAAGACATGTTGTAGACTTCAGAGCTTATGAAACAGTTGGGCAGATAGAAACCCATAGGTGACCTATGGTGTGAAAGTCAAAGTGCAGTTTTCTTCGTGAAAAATTCGTCATATCACTCTAGAACTCGGCACATTCAAATGTGGTATCATTTTATTAGAATGGAGGTTGAGATGAAATGGTTGAAGTTATCTAAGATTCTTGGCACTAAGAATCCGGCGGACATGCTGACATAGGTAGTGGATAGCAGGAAACATCAGTTCTGCTATACTGCTATTGAATTGTCTCCATGTTAATTGATGAGGAGACTCGCAGAGGCACATACATAAACTAGTCCAATGGAAGAATGAAGAACAGGTTAAAGACTTTGTGTATATGTCTCCAAGTGGAAGATTATTGGGGTTTGGGGATCCAAATACACGATAATGGGATTGAAGAAGACAAACGAGAAGAAGACTCGAAGTGGGAGCAAGCAGGTCAAGAACAGTCTGAAGCTACAGGCAGAGTTGTGGTCGACCGCAACCCCGATTGCACCCCTGACCGACTATGTACAGGCAGTGCACGGTTGACCGCACAGTCGATTGTCTCGCTCTCTGTTGCAACCCTTTAGACTTGAAGGAATGACCGGTCGAACATGCAGTCGACCGACCCACTCTCTGTTAGATCATGTACAGTCGAAGACATGAACCAATCGACTGTCCATGAGTTGGAGTCAACCGTCGCAGTGCTGATTAATGAGTGGCTGAGATTATAAGTTTTGAAAACCTATATATATTGTATTGTGTACGATTTTAAGGTAGGTGGCGGAAAAGAAAAGAAAGATCTATTAGCCATCCGAGAGAGAAAGGGAGATAGAGAGAACCCTACACTTTGGTGGTGAGTACTTGAGAGAATTGTAAACTTATTCTTCATATTTTTAGTGGAAATCGCAGAAGTGCCTCTGCGCGGGAAAGTAGCCACTGCATTGGGTGAACCTCGAAAAAGTCTTGTGTGTTCTTGTGTGTTTCTTTTGGTTGTTCTTTGTTCTCTTGCTTTTGATTCTATTGTTCTTGTATCTCGTTGGTGAGTTATTCCGCTGTTAAAACTCAACAGATGAAGATGAGGAGGTCGGGGGATAGAGATGCAACGCCTCGAGCCAAGTTTAGCTTTATATGCGCCTACGCACGTGTATGCATACTACCCCCACCTAAAAAAAATCTATCCATAGCCCCATCACAGGGCACAACCTCACTAAAAAAACTAGTTTTAGTTAGTACTTTTAAATCATATGCAAACTTATATAAACTCTCCTTACCTACTCTTAATATCCGATATGGGATATTTCCCACCTACCTCACAGACTCTCACCTCACTCACGTGTAATGCATGCAAGCATTCACATTCTTTCCCTTCATGTGACTTGCAACCCGGACCCCTTCATGCATAGCCACTACTTATTTCTCTTGGGGCCCCATATATGCATATATTCCACATATATACCCACATATATATCTCCAGCCCATATATATATAAGAAATCTGGGGTCTTAAAGGAGATGAGGTTATCAGTGGTGGTGATGAGGAGGACGAGGGATGGTGAAGGTCGGGTTTGGTTTTGATTTTGATTTTGATTTTGGATTTGGATATGGATTTGGGAGAGAGAGACATTGATATTTTTTTAAAATGGTATATTAATATAAGGGCAATTTGGACATTTTACATATATTTTTAAGGTTTTTATGATGGAGTTGACTGCGATTCGTCGTGGTGGTGGTGGTGTGTGGGGGGGGGGGGGGGGGGGGGGGGGGGTTATCACATTGGTCAATGGAATATGGGGTTTTCTGCTCTGACCCCATAGTTGAAGGGTGTTTTTCTCAACTTACCCTAAAGAAATTAGTTGGGTACTTTTTTAGATTGATTTGGTGATATTCCGTCTTATCATTCTTTTGAGAGGGAAAGTTGTCTTGGATCTCGTTATAGTTGATTTGCAAATTGAATTTACGCATGATGTTCGACAAATTGTCATTACCGTAGTTCTGGTCACTACTTTTGTATATAATCATGAATAAGAATCTATCAGAATTCACGCAACATAAGTTATGTGGCATGATCGACCGCGTGATGATGATGTTGGAAATCAAGAGGATAACAATGAGAATGAGAATGTAAATCGAAGAGATGATGAGAATCAAGATGGTTAATTTTTTACGATGTATTTGTTTAATTGTCTTTGCGTATTCGGTAATGTACTTATTTGAACGTCTTTGCATTTTAGATACTGTATTTTGACCAAGATCAAAAATAATTTGGATTTGATGAAATTTTGTTAAACTTTTTATTATATTATTGTATTAGATATTCTATACAATTCCACAAATGGTAATAAAACAGTACAAAAGAATCTATGAAAGTCCATATGGAATTAAAAGAATCCACAACAATCTATGAGTGTAAACAATTCATGGATTAAACAATCCATGAATTTAAACAATCCACAACAATCCATGGATTATAAAAAGTCGGACAACATCTTTTAAAATCCTAATTGACTACACCCCCCTAAGCTAGTGATTCTCTTCCCCCCACGACGGTGTTTTGGTAAGTATTAACTTGAATGAAAAAGAATCATTTTTTTAGCATTAACTTTTATTGCCCAAAAGAAAGAAAAAAATGCTTGGAAGTCTGAGGACTGTTTGGTCATTTGAGTTTCTTGTGCTCCTCTAGTTCTCCTTCCAAATCCTAAGCTGCAAATGTTGTTGATGACAATAACATGAGTGTTCTTTCTAGAAACTTAGCATACTATCTGTTAGGAAATTTATGAGGTTTCTTATATGACAGTATTTTCAAAGTGAATAGAATGAGTTTGGTAGATATGTAGACACAACATAAGAATAAGAACACCCAAGATTTAATCTGGTTCGGTAAAAATCAACATGCGTCCACGGGCGAATAGAATGGAGATTTCACTATAACAAAAGGAGAGAATACAAGAGATACACTCACTATATCTCACATACAAAAACTCACTCAATAGATAGCTCAATCGTACTCTCTTACACAAGACTCGAGAGACAAAATAGAATGAAAGAGAACTTCTCCCTTACTCTCTTACTTCTTCTTGCCTTGCATGCCTTAGTTGGATAACAAAAAGCCCCTTATATTGGCCTTCATACTTGCATATGATGCATGTTTATGACTATTCCACAAATCCCCACCAACCAAGACCACCAACCAAGAATTAAAGAAGTCTAACATGGTGGTTGAACCATGTGTTTCATATGGTTCTTCTAGATGTGCATCTGTCTTGGTGCGGCTTGTATATGAGATGCTAATGGGTTTGTATTCAATTTAGTATTAACAAATCTCCATCTTGACTTGAAATAAAAAAAAATTCTCCTTCTTAGCTCGAACACGATCGGGCCTCAGTGCAAAACCTCTATGCCTACGCCGTAAGTCCCAAAGAGCTTAACATCTGCCACTTTGAATGTCTAGAAGTTTTAAGCAGTGATGAAATTTTGACAAAGGCACAGGTTTTGTCAACATATCTGCTGGATTATCTGCAGTCTCGATTTTCTCTGCTTGTACGTCCATGAAATACCGTACAAAGTAGTATTGAATATCAATGTGTTTGGTTCTCTCATGATGAATATGGTCACGACAAAGATGAATTTTGGACTGGCTGTCATAGTAAACCATGCTCTTTTGCACCACTCTCAAATCTGTTACCAGATTGCGAAGCCATATTGCTTCCTTTATTGCAATAGTAACAGCAATGAATTCTGCTTCTATAGTGCTCAGTGTCACTATTTTTTGTAGTGTGGCTTTCCACGAGACTGGTGCACCACAAAGGGTAAATGTGTACCTTGTCAGTAACCTCCTTCGATCCAGATCTCCAGCATAATCTGAATCTGAGAACCCTTTAATAAAACTGCTTCCTACTCCTTGTTTAGCATCATAAATTAGGCTTAAACCTGTCGTACCTAGCAAATATGTAACTCCTGTTTCTCCGTATTTGTATTTTTATACTGTATTTTGCCCCATTGTACTCTTTATAAATTTGTGATCCAGTATTTTGTTTCTATTCGAATAAAATCATCAAATTGTTTCCGACTCAATTCTTGGTCCTTTTATCGAATTCATTTGTGTGCACTTTGTGTCGTTCTTCATGAAGAATTGACCATTTCTTCTCATTTATCTCTTTAATCTCCATTTTGATACATTTTGACCAATTCTCCTGTTGGATCTTATTCAATGCAGATACCCTAAAACCCAAAACCCACGAACCTGAAAACCTTACTATATAAACCCTACCCTAACCCTAATCCCAACCCTAATACTGTTTAACCCTTAACCACCTGCCGCTCTTCTCCTTCTTCATCCGTTTCCTTCTCCTTCGATTTCGCACAGCGCCAACCAACCCACTCCGATCGCCCTTCGCTCGTCTCTCCCACCTTCGACCTTCACCTCGTCGACCCCACAGCACCACCACAACCTCCATCACCGTCGCCTTCTCTATCTTCGTCACCACCACCACAGCACCCCCGCTGTCGTCCTCTAACCATCGAACCCAACCCCCCCATTACCCAATTCTTAACAACCACCATCCACCGTCTTCTTCACCATGACCCAACTTCGAAACCATCAACCTCGCCTCACCTCACCCCGAACCCACTAGCTTTGCCGTCGCGTCTCCCTGCACCGTCGTCGTACCCTGAGCTCCCACCTTGATTCGCTCCCCTGTTTCGAACCCAGAGGCAGGGGGTTTGTTTCATCACCGCGCCGCCAACTCCTTGCGCCGCCGTCGCCTCCCTACGTCGAGTCCCTATCGACGTCGCTGCCGCAGTCGCCGCCGATGAAGAACCCTCGCCGTCACACCTTCTTCCTCTCACACACTCTGTTTTCGAAGAAGAGAACGAACGAAGAAGAAGGAGGAATTGGCGGGATTAAATCACGACCGTAGGATCGCGCCAAGATTCGCGTCTGTGATCGCTGTCCCATGTTCGTCCACAGCGAATCCCAGATCCGCTGCGGAGGAACTCAACCATTGGACGCGCTCGCTGTTTCGTGTTTTGGAGCAGACGATCCCAATTCGCTGTCCGCTGTTCTGGGTTGATCCGGTGTGGGGAAAAACTCGATCTACGGTTGATTTTCGCACGTGCTTTTGGAGGACTTCTTCCAGGATTTTTCTACCCAAATTTCTACACCAAGTGGATCTAGTCATCGTCAAACTAAGGCAAGTATCCCTTGTACAATTTATTTGTTCTAGTACAAGCATCCCTTGAAAAATACTACAAATAGTTGGAATTGTGACTCCTCCTTGAATATCGTTGTTGATCAATATTGAACCTCCAAATTTACAATTCTAAGAGTCACAAAATTTCCTTGTATTAAATTATAATTATTTGGACTCTTTACCCCCTTGAACACATGAACACATGAACATATGTATTAAGGAGCCCTAAATTTGTAGACACATAGTATATTTTGTGTTTGATGAACTTGCAATCATTATGACTTGAAAAACAATATTGTTTGCTGTTTTGACCACAAATATCATGTATTTATATCACACAATAATTTAGACACCTAATAACAAATTTCCATGAAATCTATACTAGTAAGTTATTCCCATATGTTGCTGTCTGAATCTTCTTTTGATGTTTTGACCCATTTAACATTAGAATATGAACCCGAGACCTGAATAGAAGTTGTAGCCCTGGATGTCTAGATGTTGTTATATTCCAAAACTTTTGAATTTGGAGTTACGGTCTAGGAGTTAGGGCAGTTTTACTGTAACTGTGTCGGTAGACGCAGATTTGCAAAAACTGCTGCACACCTTTACTTTGCGAGTTAATTTAGCTATGTAAACAGCAAGCGTTGGACATGAAATTTTATATGTAGTTGCTGGATACCCTATAGGACATCTCCAATTTTCCTTAGAATTAAATTACAACATTTTACATATGTATGCTTGCTTGATAAGAGTTAATAAGTGTAATAAGTCGGGGTTATGGGAAAGACTATAGAGTGGACAATATAGGTAAGTGTACTCGGAAGGGGGCTCGTGTTTCCCAAATACTTGGTTCATGAACTTGTTGTATCTTGTTCGATTCATGGAGTCGGTTACTTGGCTCATGAACTTGTTTGATTCATGAACGCATTGTGCGGTTCTTGAACTGGCTAGTGGATTCGCGAACTTGCTTCGTGAACTTGTTATTTATTTTCCGATTCATGAACCATGGCTTGCTTGATACTTGATACCTGAGTACGCCGCCCTATAGAATCCATTACTAGGTCTAAACGAAATTTTTTTGATTGTAGCAACCATGTAGTAAAAAGATGGATGCATGTCGTGCTACCTAGATAGTAATCACCACAAGATTTGAACTTGACAACTTGAACTAGACAACTTGATACTTGAGACTTGACAACTTGATATGGAGACCTGACATTTGAAATAATACTTGACAGTAGACTTGACACTTGTTACATGATACTAGACTTGAGACTTGTCACTTGATGTTAGATACCCCTACAGGTTCACCTGACATATGTTTTACCATTAGCAGTTGTTAATTAGCCTGTTTACTAGGAAGTCCCCCTCTTGCCAGCTAGTTCTTGGCTGTTCCCACTACTTTTTATAACTCTGCTACATTCTTGATTCCAGTTCCTGTTCCCCATACTTGTACTTGTTTTCACTATTTGTGGCCCTAGCTTGCACTAAGGGCATTTTCTCTTGTTTTCCCCTGGTTTCTCTTTTTATATTTATTAAGCAGACTTGGGAGACGAGCTATCTGCTGGAATTAGCGAGCAGACATTTTAGGCTTCGCTTGGAGCAAGAACTTGTTTAAATAATTGCTTTCCTTAAGGTATTTATTTCTTCTGCTGTATAAGACTTGTTTCCCGAATTTTACTTTTGATCCAGACTTGAAAACTATGTGGACATTATTATTTGTTTTCAATTGTTTTCTGTTGCTTAATGAATTATTCATGCATGCTTGGTTGTATATATATGTTGTTATATTCTTGTTGTGATGCTGAGTCGATCCTACAGCTTATGGATGATGTTAAAATCATCCACTGGGCTTCGTCACGTGCTCGTATTCCATATTTTTAGGAAGCGGGGCGTGACAAGGTTTTTAGTGGTATCAGAGCTCAGGTTTGGCTAATGTGTTAGTTTGACTAATACATTAGACAGGCTTGACTCAGTCAGGATTAACTCACCATTAAACAGGCCATGCAACCACATGAATAATTTAATAGTCAACTCGATCTGAACACAAGTCTTATCCCATCCATTTTGATCCATTCTTTGATTCATTAATTCCTTTCATCTCTTGCAGTCATCCTGATCTGTTAATTCCTTATTGGGTACAAATTTATTCTTCCGTACCCCCATTCTTTTGATTCTGATGCAAGCGATCTCTTATTTTTAGCTTGCCTCGTTAATTCCTTCTTATTTCAACTCGTGTGTCGTTCATTGCTTTCCCTGCCTTGCAATCATCTTCATATGTTGATTCGTATTGAGTATCAGGTTGGTTATTTCTTCCCTGCTATATTCTCTTCAATTCCGATTTTGCCCCTCGTCCCTCTTCCTTCGTATTCAATTCCTTAATTTTCTTTTGTCCCTTCTAGTCATCCTCTTCTTTGACTCTTTATTGGGTATAGATTCATTTTTCTCCTACCTATTTTCTCCTTATAATTATTTTCCCGAATACTTCTATACTTTGATTATTATTTGTTATATTTATTTTCGATCGTCTATAAAAATGTTTCTCAACAAAGACTGTTATTTCGGATAATGGTGTGTTTTAACTTCACTTTCATTTTTGATCGACTACATATTTCTACTGAATTATTTTAGTAAGACAAATTCTTATTTTGTTATACAATGCTGTTATTACCATTATTATTATTAATGCTATTGTTTTCATTATACTTACTAGTATTATTATTATTGTTACTACTATTAATATTCTTATCGTTGCTTTTATTATTTTATTATTATTGTTAATGTCAAATTACTTCCACAAAAAATTTTGGACCCAAACCATATCTTGTCTTGCATTATTATTTTTTCTAGTGTTGTTGATATTTTAATATTATTGCTATTATTAATATTATTATTATTATTATTATTATTATTATTATTATTATTATCATTCTTTCTACGATTTCTGTTATTATTACTGTTATGATCATGATTATTATCATTGTTATTCTTATTGTTATTAGTATCGATATTTTATTTGTACTATTGTTTTTATCGTTACTATTATTGTAACGCCCCGAATCACAAATACACTGAATTCGAGATGTTCTACAGGATCTTTACACTTTCTTTAGTACAATTTTACAAGAAAATTTAAACTTTTCACTTTACATCAGAGTTTACATCAATATTATATTTACATTGCACAGCGGAAATAAAAATTTACAACAATGAAACAAATGTACAACAACATTGAGTAATCTTTAAGCATTTGTTCCTCTTTAATCTTTATCAAGCCATTTACCTACATATAAGACTGTCGGTACGTCAGTTTATTCAACCGACGATTATTATACACGGCCATCCTCTCTATGCCGGAAATTGTATAACTTATTTTCCATATTTAGCAAACACAAACTTGTCACATATCAACTAAAGGGACTACCCTATTGATGTCGTGTTGTGATTGTGCACTTAGTCCTTACTGCAATTATTTATGTTACATGACGCTAATGCACACTTGTTCGGATTCTATACATCTCATACTACATAGGTCCGAGGGCAAGCCCTTAATCGTTCTTCATCTTTGTAGGGTTCAATCCCTCGTTATGACTTAATCTACTACTGTAATTACGGTAGGTATCTTAGATGATCTATGAGTACAAGCTCGTGTACAGAAAATTCTGGAGGGGAATCCCACGCACTGACACGACGCATCGAGCAGGCAACCTATGGACAATTCAGCATCACTTCATGGCACACGATCCTCTTGCAGTCACCAAACATCCCACAAGCGTCGCCACCGAGACGATAATTCTGGAGTAGTGCCCACGCCATGTCTTGATGCATCAAGCAGGCAGCCTATGGATCACTCTCACACCGCCAATCCGATGGCCCTCACACTCGTGTTTTTCTCCTACTTTCATCACGTCTCCACTATGTACTAATCCTTAGTTTTGTTAGAATCATGAACAAAATCAAAGCTCTAGAGTTAGCCTCTCCACTAAACTGGACTTAATCATTTATTCAACATGACCAACCTTGGTCTCTCATTTCAATAATTCATTTCAATTCCTTTACAATTGCCGGGGGAGACTTAGCTACTCTTTCATTTCATTTCCAATTCACAATTACTAAAATAATCTGAGCACTTCCAGCTCATGAGATCATTTTCATAATCACAGTAGATTTCCCTTTTCATGTTCATAGCTTTCATATTCATTTAATTCCCACAATTCAAAATAAATGATTCACTTCATGTAAATTCATGCAAAGGCAAATAGAGTTTACCAATATCAACCATAAGATTCACCATCTTTACTACGAACAAGTTATAAGATTTCTGATATACCAAAAGCACTTTGGACAGTCGACTTGGAGCTCCTCCAGTCGACTTATCCAGTCAAAATATAGTTCATCAATAACGCTCGGAAGAGTCGACTGCTGCACATGGTCAGTCGGCTGTCCCGCAGTTTTCCACGTCTAAAAAGTCATTCACTTAACAGTCGACTGTCATTCAAATTAGTCGTCTGTACTGGGTGATTCAACTATACACTATCCATGCTCAGTACAGTCGACTGCTACAAGCATTCGGTCGACTGAACAGGTTAAATTTCAAATTTAAGGAATCATCTTTCCTTCCATTCTTCAATTCACATATTACATTATATTCGTGTCAACATAACATGTAATTTCTTATCACAACGTGGTTTCAATTAAATGTAAATTTCACATAACTAGTGTTTCTTTTCTCAAAAGAAAGGCTAAGCATGCACTTTCATTTACTCATCATTTACTTGCAGAGATGAATACTAATCTCAGTTTAACACACTAGAACATCACATTAAAATACATCGTTTCATGGAACTCTGGACTGTACATACTTCATTTCAATGAGCCAGTCGACTGTTCACATTACCAGTCGACCGTATGTGTTATTTCCAGTTCTTTAATTATCACTAGTTCTTTTTCATCCATTCATATTTTCTAAATTATATACCGCATGGAGGATATTGATTTAGCAATCGTTCTATCACTTCAGTTGCATACACATACACAATTAAATCTTTAGTCTTAATAAGGATTCTAATTTAGAAATCATGAGAAAACACCCGCCTCGTACCAGTCGACTTGTCCACTTGACGGTCGACTGTACAGGTCATTTTCAGTCTTTTTACAATGTCATTACTAATAGAACCACATACAATTGCACATCCATTGTAACACCCCTGCCCCGAGCCCGGACAATTTATACAATTTATAAGACAAATTAGATACTATGTAGTACAACTGCCCACCACAGGCTGCCTCTCAAAAGGTGGTTAACCGAATTGGTGACTCTTGATCCTTGGCATTTATTATTTATATAATATTTTATCATTGGAAATATTCGATATGGGATTAAATCCCTTCTCTTTTCCAACCCGTGTACACCCTAGGAGTAATCCCCCTCTAGGTTGCCACATCACCTTTGAAGAAGCACACAGCACACATGTGCTGTGCCTCTTCATTCCATCCGGTGGGTCCCCCCACCTCTTCCAATACCGGATTCTAATGAATCCCATTATCATTTCAAATCCGAATAAATCCTTTATAAATCCATCCTATAGAGCAATTCTATAGGACCAAGTCTCAAATTCATTTTTCATTATATATTTCAAACCATATATATATTTCAGAAATACGGGGTATTACATACACCCCCCCCTTCAGAAATCAGCGTCCTCGCTGATGAGCACGGGGCATGCACAATCTAGTGCAGGATCTACTTTCTAGCCGATGTAGAGCATTTCTGTGAGTGTCACTCTCGTCTTTGGAATTCTGGAGACCAATCCCACTCTGCGGATCATTCTGTGGATCTCTGTCCATCGTCCCAGATTACTGGGGATTGTCTGTCTCTCTCCGCCGATCATCCTGGAGTCCATAACTCACTGCTCTCACACACTCGGTGTCGAAAGTCGGCTCTGATACCATTTGTAACACCCCTGCCCCGAGCCCGGACAATTTATACAATTTATAAGACAAATTAGATACTATGTAGTACAACTGCCCACCACAGGCTGCCTCTCAAAAGGTGGTTAACCGAATTGGTGACTCTTGATCCTTGGCATTTATTATTTATATAATAGTTTATCATTGGAAATATTCGATATGGGATTAAATCCCTTCTCTTTTCCAACCCGTGTACACCCTAGGAGTAATCCCCCTCTAGGTTGCCACATCACCTTTGAAGAAGCACACAGCACACATGTGTTGTGCCTCTTCATTCCATCCGGTGGGTCCCCCCACCTCTTCCAATACCAGATTCTAATGAATCCCATTATCATTTCAAATCCGAATAAATCCATCCTATAGAGCAATTCTATAGGACCAAGTCTCAAATTCATTTTTCATTATATATTTCAAACCATATATATATTTCAGAAATACGGGGTATTACATACACCCCCCTTCAGAAATCAGCGTCCTCGCTGATGAGCACGGGGCATGCACAATCTAGTGCAGGATCTACTTTCTAGCCGATGTAGAGCATTTCTGTGAGTGTCACTCTCGTCTTTGGAATTCTGGAGACCAATCCCACTCTGCGGATCATTCTGTGGATCTCTGTCCATCGTCCCAGACTACTGGGGATTGTCTGTCTCTCTCCGCCGATCATCCTGGAGTCCATAACTCACTGCTCTCACACACTCGGTGTCGAAAGTCGGCTCTGATACCATTTGTAACACCCCTGCCCCGAGCCCGGACAATTTATACAATTTATAAGACAAATTAGATACTATGTAGTACAACTGCCCACCACAGGCTGCCTCTCAAAAGGTGGTTAACCGAATTGGTGACTCTTGATCCTTGGCATTTATTATTTATATAATATTTTATCATTGGAAATATTCGATATGGGATTAAATCCCTTCTCTTTTCCAACCCGTGTACACCCTAGGAGTAATCCCCCCTAGGTTGCCACATCACCTTTGAAGAAGCACACAGCACACATGTGTTGTGCCTCTTCATTCCATCCGGTGGGTCCCCCCACCTCTTCCAATACCAGATTCTAATGAATCCCATTATCATTTCAAATCCGAATAAATCCTTTATAAATCCATCCTATAGAGCAATTCTATAGGACCAAGTCTCAAATTCATTTTTCATTATATATTTCAAACCATATATATATTTCAGAAATACGGGGTATTACATACACCCCCCCCCCCCCTTCAGAAATCAGCGTCCTCGCTGATGAGCACGGGGCATGCACAATCTAGTGCAGGATCTACTTTCTAGCCGATGTAGAGCATTTCTGTGAGTGTCACTCTCGTCTTTGGAATTCTGGAGACCAATCCCACTCTGTGGATCATTCTGTGGATCTCTGTCCATCGTCCCAGACTACTAGAGATTGTCTGTCTCTCTCCGCCGATCATCCTGGAGTCCATAACTCACTGCTCTCACACACTCGGTGTCGAAAGTCGGCTCTGATACCATTTGTAACACCCCTGTCCCGAGCCCGGACAATTTATACAATTTATAAGACAAATTAGATACTATGTAGTACAACTGCCCACCACAGGCTGCCTCTCAAAAGGTGGTTAACCGAATTGGTGACTCTTGATCCTTGGCATTTATTATTTATATAATATTTTATCATTGGAAATATTCGATATGGGATTAAATCCCTTCTCTTTTCCAACCCGTGTACACCCTAGGAGTAATCCCCCCCTAGGTTGCCACGTCACCTTTGAAGAAGCACACAGCACACATGTGCTGTGCCTCTTCATTCCATCCGGTGGGTCCCCCCACCTCTTCCAATACCGGATTCTAATGAATCCTATTATCATTTCAAATCCGAATAAATTCTTTATAAATCCATCCTATAGAGCAATTCTATAGGACCAAGTCTCAAATTCATTTTTCATTATATATTTCAAACCATATATATATTTCAGAAATACGGGGTATTACATCCATATATCAATCAATCAATAGGTCATTTTCCAATTAAATGTGTACTCTTATTAATCCTTTTCATGCTTCGTTCATTCAATTCAATCTAGCATGCATTCCTAATTAGAAACATGGAAAATTTACCCACCTTGGATGGAGAGACAAACACAATTAGCAACAAAAGTCCTTGCAACACGAGTGCACCTCCTCCTAGACGACGCGCAGACAAGCCTCCTCACCGAGAGCTCTTCTTCCTTGATGTAGCCGGCCTCCCCCTTGATGTTGCAAGCACAATCCCACCCTCTTTCAATCTTTTAACTCTCAAAATAACTACTAGATAAAGTAATAGAACTATAGGTTTGGAAGAGTTTATTTGCACCAGAATACTAGCCATGGGAGGGGGTATTTATACTAAAAATCAAGGGAAATAGATGGCTATGATTGAAGTAGGAGTTAGGAACCAATGGTGGAGATTTAAGGAGGAGTTACACAAACTACCCATGATGAGTAACCACCACACCATGATCCCCATCCAAAATTTGAGTTTCCCTCCAAAAGAAGTGATCCCGGCCTCCTAAGGGAAAGTGCACTTGCACGTGTACGTGCAATGCACGTGCAAGCATTTGGTCTCCAAAAATTGTACATTAAATTTTGTATAAAAATAAAATAGTCTTTTAAATTGTATTCTAAATGATAAGTTGTAAAAAAAAGTCCATGGGTTTTAGTTTATAGGCCAAAATGATTATTTTAAAATAAAATAAATGAATTACATTTTGGGCTTTAAAAGAAAAGGCTTTTCATCTATTTAAAAGAAGACTTTTGTATAAAATAATTTGAAAGCACAAATTTAAATATTTATACCCATCACAATGAAAAATAATTATAAGATTTAATTCAACCAAAATATTGCACGTGCACACTACGTGCAAAATAAAATAATTTTTCATTAAATGAAAAATCAGGGCATTACAATTATTATTATTATTAATTTGTTTTGAGCCTGAGCATACTCAATTTTATATACATTTCACCACTTCGGTGCAACCTAATGTCGAGACGGCAAATATGCAACTCGATGTCAATGGAGGAAAATTGCAACTGAATATCGGCAAGGCAAAATGTGCAGCCGAATATTCGGACGGCAACTTGAAACCTGATGTCGTGAAGGCAAATATGCAACTTGATGTTAGGGAGGCAAGATTTTCTACCTATTTCTAATTGATATTTCGAGACTCGTTACTTATATAATGAAACTGATGGTAAAGAAATATTTTCGTTATTATTGGTAAATAATTCACACCACTTCACATCATATATATATTCCTTCTTATTTATATTTCTTTTCTAGCACTTTATTTCAAGTTCTTTCACAAAGTACAACTTTCACAAAAATACGAGTGTAGAACCATAGTTCCAATTACACTTTTGTTCTAAAAAATATACTCTGTTTCATTTAATAACTCCCAATTTATTTTTCATAAGTCTCACATAATTTTAGGATAATAATAATATTTTTTTCATAATTTTTAATTATCAAAATCCACCCCAAAAAATATATTTCCCACAAATTAAACCCAGGCCGAGACCGGGTTTCAAACCAACAACCACAGGGAACCAAGCCGCAAGCGCTGACCACTAGGCCAATCGCGCCAAGCGATATAAAAGGGGGTTAAGATCTTTAAATGCTCTCGGCTGAAGTTAATAAATTTTTAAATGCGCACAAAAATACATGGTGCTAACAGGAATCGAACCATCGACCTGTGAGAAGCCCCGCACACTGTACCGATTAGAAGCCTTTCGACCACTTGAGCTATAGGCTCAGGTTGTCTCAGTACGATTCGAAATCTAATTAAATCAATTCTCTCTGTTTAATAGAACATTTCGATGTTCAAAAGCTCTCATTTGATTTTTGCCTTTACTAAACTTAATGTAAATATCCAGATTAATCATTCCCATAATAATTTATACCCCAGTAAATTAGAAATAGTTTTTTTCAAAAATTAAACATATATTTTTCATACCATTAGTTCGAATTATAAGCTACTACTATCACATTTCCTTTTCGACATTTCTTATCTAATTTTAACACCAACGATCTCTATATCAATTCTCTGTTTTTATTCATTTCACAAACCCACAAATTATATTTAAGTCATTCATTACATCATTGTCAGAAAAAGATACATTCAAGTGCATGAAACAATATTTCGTCTACTAATATTTGTATATAGTTTTTGGATGCTAACAATGAGTTTTTCTTTAAGCAATCCATAACTATAATTATTTTACACACAACTTAAGCTGATGATGGAAACACATACAAGCTATTTATTAATAATTCCAATCAACTAATAAGCCATTTTTCCAATTAAAATGTACTCTTACTAATCTTTTTCATGCATCATCATTTCAATTCAATTCTAGCATGTTTTCTAATTAGAAACATGAAAAATAACCCACCTTAGCATGATATCTAATTAGAAATATGAAAAATAACACACCTTAATTGGAGAGAATTCAAATTGCAACACCTCCTAAAAGTCCTTGCCAAAAGTGCTTTCTCCTCCTCCTTGATGCGCGCACCCGAGCCTCAAAGATGCCAACCCGAGCTCCTTGATGTCGGCCTCTCCTTCCTTGGTGCAAACACAAACTCCTCACACACAACTCTCAATCTTTTAGCTCACTTGCTATACTACTAATAATATATTTTATACTATAGGTTTTGGAGAAATAAAGAGTACAAAAAAATAACTAGGCTAGGGGGGGTATTTATACTAAAAATTTGGGTAAATGGAAGGCTAAGATCAAACTAGGAGTTAGAAACAAAAGGCTAGGATTCAAGGAGGAGTTACAATAACCAACCATGATCAAGCAACCACCACCCATGACTCCACTTGAATTTCCTTTTCCCTCCAATCCCAAAATCGGCCTACTCATGGTGCATTTGCATGTGTATGTGCAATGCACGTGCATGCACTTGTCTCCATTTAACAAAAGTTGTACATTATATTTTCTACAAAAATAATTTTTCCAAGATGTTCTACATTACAAGTTGTAATTAAAATAGAAATAATTTATGGGCTACAATTAATGGGCCAAAATAATAGTTTTATATAAAAAATAAAAAAAAAATTAGATTTGGGCTAAGAATAAAGCTTATGTTTATTTGAAGAAAAATGGGCCTTTATAAAAATAATTAAAGAACACACATCATCCATAATGAAAAAAATAATTATAAAATTTCACACTACAAAAATTGCACGTGCACACTACGTGCAAAATAAATAATTAATAATTTTCATAAATGAAAATCAGGGCATTACAGTAAATAACCGATTTGATATTTTTAGTAAACTCTCCTACTTATAATGGAGTATATTCTAAATTTTGGGATTTTTCTGAGTAGAAAAACTATTTTTTATAAATATCTCGAAAGAGAGGGGCTTTTATGTAAAAAGCCGTTTGGATCTGAAATAAATTATGAAAATTCGTTTTTACTGATTTTTGAGCTTTCCGTGATTATCATTTAAATTTTATTTGGAGTTGATTTGGTAAATATTTATACAAATATGGTGTTTTTGCAAATATGGAATTTATGAAGAATCTTGTGCAAATATTTTTCTGGAAAGTAAAAGTCAAATATTTTGATTGGAAAATATAATATGTATTATTAGATATTATTTCTGACTTTTCTAGATTTTTATGAATATTTTATGATGTATTTGCAAATATTACAAAATGGAGGGCTTTTGTGCAAAATTGCCACCCTGAGTTGTAAATCCGAAATTTTCTTATTTGCTGGGCCGTGTGGGATTGTTGGAAAACTCAGTGATAAAAAGATTTGATTTGGTTTTGATTTAGTTAACTTATTTTAACTAAGGAAGGTTATATATGTAAAGTAATAAATTGAAAAATGACTATTTTGCAAATGTATTTCTAAAACCCTAATTTCTTATTTCCGGCCTGTATAAAAGAGGGTGTGCAGCCATCATTCGCTGCACAACACAAGTTTTATTATATTTTTATTTTCTTGGTGATTGAAGAGGAGATCTTGGATTCTTTGCAAAAGAGTGGATTCTTCATTTTGCTTCGTGATATTCGCTTGATCTCTCCAACTATGTGAGTGACATTGTTTTGTTTTATTTTGTTTTGTGTATGTTGTAGGTGAGTAGATATAATTGTTTGGTTGTTTTGTTTGTTCTCTTTGATTTGTGTATGTCATATGAGAATGATATGATTGTTTAGATTGAATTGGATGTTGAATATGGATATGTATGGATGGATGAAAAATTGGATCACCGAGAAGAACCCTAGATATTTGTATGAGAATGATTTTAGATCTTGTTGAGAACCTAATATAAATTATTACTAGGCTAAAAATATTGGATTTTTTTTTGCGGACAGTCGACTGGTGACTATTAGCAATCGACTGCTACTGCTTAGAATACATTTTCTTAAAATGTTAGATTATTATTGATTTGATTGAGTTTGATAGATGTCATGCATTAATTAATTAAAGATGAGATTTTTGGGACTATTTGTGAGTTGGATAAAAACAACTTGGCCATGTTGAGAATAAATTTAGTTTGTTTATGAATCAACTATAGAAAATAGTTGAGATTGAGTTGAGGAATTTTTTGACTGATTAATGGTTTAGGGGACCATGTTTTGAAGATTTGAGTTATGAGGATTTAAATTGGGGATTTGTGATTTTTGTAAAAGATGTTGTTTGAATTTGGAATTCTCAAATGCTAAGTTTAAATCTAATTATTTTGGTATTAATAAGATTTGAAAAATAAAAGAAAGTTATTTTGATATATGACTGATTCCTAAAAACCCTAGTTTTGACATATGCACAACCTAAATTCTTCAGACTGTAGGCCGACAGTCGACTGGTACACCTTTCAGTCGACTGATACGACCCAGCTGCTATGATCTTTAGTTTCCTTGAAATTGGGTTCTGGACAGTCGACTGACGACTTCTATAGTCGACTGGTACCACTCAGATTACTTTTTAAAGTTACTGTTGTTTTCTCTCTGAGCAGTCTACTGCTGTACTTAGAATAGTTTCTTAAAGATTACTAGAACTTCTCTCTGGTAAGTCGACTTATGACTTTTGCGAGTCGACTTATAACCCTTAGAATATTTTCTTAAAGATTTCTGGAATTTCTCTCTGGTAAGTCGACCTATGACTTTTATAAGTCGACTTATAATACTTAGCTTATTTTCTTAAAATCATGGAACTTTCTTTCTGGACAGTCGACTTATGCTTTCTATAGTCGACTGGTACCACTCAGATTACTTTTTAAAGTTACTGTAGTTTTCTCTCTGAGCAGTTGACCTATACCTTTTTCAGTCGACTGCTGTACTTAGAATAGTTTCTTAGAGATTACTTGAACTTCTCTCTGGTAAGTCGACCTATGACTTTTCAAGTCGACTTACAACACTTAGAATA
Organism: Hemerocallis citrina; assembly: GCA_017893485.1. Lineage (NCBI taxonomy): Eukaryota > Viridiplantae > Streptophyta > Magnoliopsida > Asparagales > Asphodelaceae > Hemerocallis > Hemerocallis citrina. The sequence continues at coordinate 395,575,880 of CM030359.1, forward strand.
TTTTCTTTAAAAAATATTGGTATTTTCTCTGGACAGTCGAACTATAACTCTTTTTCAGTCGACTCATAATACATATATTTATTTTCAAGCTACTATATTTTCTCTCTGGACAGTCGACTTACCCTTTTCTACAGTCGACTTATACTGATGTATTCTTATAATTTTGAATGTTCTTTCAAATGATTTATTCTCTAAATGTTCTAAGCTATAACTTATTACTTTATACCCTATCTTCTATTGAACATATGTTTTCAAGATGTTAAGTTGAGTAGTTTAAGATGTAAGAGATGTTGAGATATTTGAGTTTGAGTCTCTAGAGGGTGTGTGTGACCCTATTATACCGGCGGTTGAGTTCATTATGTTTAGGCATGTTGAGGCATTTTAGTTGTTCAGTTGTTGAGTTAAGTCCGGTGGGGTACATCAACTTTAGGAGATTCGTTAAGTAATTAAATAACCCAAAAATGATAAGTACAGGCACTAGTGGTGATATGATGAACGGGAACATGGGTTATGGACCTCGGTATGGCTTTCGGTGTGGGATTGATCCCCGGAATTATCCAGGTGTGAGTGAAATAGTCTCCGGAATTACCTGTGGTGTGGGATTGATCTTCGGAATTATCGGGGTCGAGGCGACGCACATGTGGTATTCATGTGATGAGGGTCATTGCTGCGGTGTGAGATAATCCCTGGAATTATCCAGGTGAATTACCTGTGGTGTGGGATTTATCTCCGAAATTATCAGGGCATAGGCTAATACTCACAGTTTATCTTTATCTCATAGTAGTCATCGTGTTAGGATTAGTTGCATAGCGGGGATGGAACCCTATAATGTGGAGACGTTAAGGGCTTGCACCGAACCTATGTAGAGTGGGATGCATAGACTTCGACAAGTACGCATTAGAGAGTCCGCATATAGAAATTGTGTTTTCTTGACTTGGTATTTTGCATGTGGTTTCCTGTTTTCTAAACTTGACACTTAGTTTAGTTTCACTTGTTGTTTACATGTTTCCGTGCTACATCATATTTTATGTATTCTTGTTTATAACATGTTGTTTAAGAATTCATGCTTAATGTTCATTTATGTTGTTTGCTTTTATGTCACTCACACCTTTATGGCTGACCCCTTTAGGTTTGGGGGTTAGGGATCATCTCTACCCTCATGTGTTACAGGTTGTTGCTTAGAGTTTGGAGGTTTGGATGCATGAGATAGTTTTGAGATAAACTGATGTAATAGAGTTTTGTGTAAAATTTTATAAAGAAAACTGTTGTAAAAAGAAAGTTGTAATTCAAGGTGTTTTGTATTCCGCTGTGTTTGTAAAGATTGATGTAATAAAAGTTTGGAATAAAATTATTTGTGTTTTTTGGCTATGTGTACTATTACATTGAAGTTGATGCTGGGATTGTGCCACGTATTTTCTAAGATATTATATTAGAAATTCGAGGCGCTACAGAAATGGTATCAGAGCATGCTTCAATGGTAATAATAGACATAGTATGAAAACCAACCTAGGTGTGGACACTAGAGTGTGAGTACCTAGGTGTGGACATTAAAGGGTGAGTATCACATAGAACTGAAACATGATATTTTACCTTTGGGATACGGTTGAGATTTCGCCAAAGGGTATTGACGTGAATAGGAATGGTGTGTGGTGCTCTAAATTTACCCTCATTTTGTAGTGTTCAGTATGGTTGCACCCAGACCCAGGAATGGGGGCAACAATGGCGATGGATCTAGAAGTTCTCAAGGAACTGGAATTGATCTCGAGGCCGAATTTGTCAGGGTGTATCAGACCTTGAATGTACTAATGGCAGCTAATTGGCGCAGACTCGGAACCAGAATCGGAATCATAGGGTTGGACCAGTGTTTATTAACGCTGATCCTATCAAGCAGGTCGAGTCTGTCAAGAGGAGGAGGCCAGTATCAGGTCAGTGTGGGAGGGGATTCCCAGCGAAGCAAGTCAAGTTCAGTGATCCAGTGCAGAAGGCACCTGCAACTCAGGAAGTGACTTGTTATTACTGCAAGGAGGCAAGTCATTACAGGACAGCATGTCCGAAGTTGGGGAAGCAGACTTGTTTCCATTATGGGCCAGTGCAGAAGGTACCCGCAGTTCAAGGTGCGACTTGTTTCAACTGTGGATAGACAGGTCATTATCGAGTAGCATGCACAAAGCCTCGGAAGGTGTGTTATCATTGTGGTCGTTAAGGGCATATTCGACCAAACTATCCGCAGCTGAAGAAAGATGGTGCCGAGGAAGGCAAGGATCATAGGAGGGGCGAGTGTTCGCATTGACTGAGGAGGATGCAGATAACTCAGGAATGTGACTCGTGTGTGCAAGAATTTTGAATTTATTCATTTTGTATTAAGTAAAACTTTTATTTTGGGAATAATTGAAGATTGGGTATCTTTCTTCATGTAACAAGATTTGTTTGGACTAATGGAATAAAGACAAAGGTTTTATCTGATACTGTTTACTTGCATGCATTTGTGTCGCCCAATTATTGCTAGTCTTAAGTGTGGAGCTTAAGGTGTTTCCAGGCAAGGTCTTGAGGTGGCTATCCTTAGTCATGTCCTTTCTAAGGAGGGAGTGGCCACTGATTCTCGGAAGGATGAGGCAGATGTGGAAGGTCAGAGTTGGATGCAGGAGTTCAGAGGTTGTTGCAGTTGGCTTCCGATGGCAAGTTATCAGAGTTGCACAGCGGAAGTTTGTTTTTCTGAATTCTTTGCATGATTGTGTTTGTTCTGAATGTTTGTATTTCTTTTTTTGGAATGCATTCTTTCTTGTGATTGTATTTCCTTAAATTATGTTTCTATCCATGAGTTTTCATTCCTTGTTGGTGTGTTTGTTTGGACTCCATTAGCAGTAGTTCTGAGGACAGAACTCTTCTAAGGAGGGAGTGATGTAGAACCCCGTATTTTTAAATATTATTTTTAAAGTTTTATAAATGATTAAAATGATTATTTGAGATTTGGTAAGTATTTTCTGAAAATCTATCTTTTTTACACGTGCGAAACACGTGCAAATATTTTTGGGGTAAATAACCGATTTTATATTTTTAGTAAACTCTCCTACTTATAATGGAGTATATTCTAAATTTTGGGATTTTTCTGGGTAGAGAAACTATTTTTTATAAATATCTCGAAAGAGATGGGCTTTTATGTAAAAAGCCGTTTGGATCTGAAATAAATTATGAAAATTCGTTTTTACTGATTTTTGAGCTTTCCATGATTATCATTTAAATTAAAGTATATTTAAATTTTATTTGGATTTGATTTGGTAAAGATTTATACAAATATGGTGATTTTGCAAATATGGAATTTATGAAGAATCTTGTGCAAATGTTTTTCTGGAAAGTAAAAGTCAAATATTTTGATTGTAAAATATAATATGTATTATTAGATATTATTTCTGATTTTTCTGGATTTTTATGAATATTTTATGATGTATTTGCAAATATTACAAAAGGGAGGGCTTTTGTGTAAAATCGCCACCCTGAGTTGTAAATCCAAAATTTTCTTATTTGCTGGGCCGTACGGGATTGCTGGAAAACTCAGTGATAAAAAGATTTGATTTGTTAACTTATTTTAACTAAGGAAGGTTATATATGTAAAGTAATAAATTGAAAAATGACTATTTTGCAAATGTATTTCTAAAACCCTAATTCCTTATTTCCGGCCTGTGTAAAAGAGGGTGTGCTGGAATGCCCCGATTTTTTATTTAATGAAAAATTATTTTATTTTGCACGTAGTGTGCACGTGCAATATTTTTTGTAATTATTTTCATTATGATAAGTATAGATATTTAAATTTGTGCTTTTAATTATTTTGTATAAAGCCTTCTTTGAATTAGACAAAAGCCTTTCTTTTTAAAGCCCAAATTGAATTTATTTATTTTCTTTTTATAAACTATTATTTTGGCCCATAAACTAAAGCCCATGAGCTATTTTTATTTTAAATATAACTTGTAATGTAGAATGCAATTTAAAGATTATTTTTATATAAAATATAATGTACAAATTTTTGGAGGCAATTGCATGCACGTGCATTGCACGTACACGTGCAATATGCACAATGCTAGGCCGGTTTGGATCTTTTGGAGGGAAAGATGAAAATTTCAAGTGGAGACATGGGTGGTGGTTACTTGATCATGGTTGGTTATTGTAACTCCTCCTTGAATCTAAGCCATTTGTTCCTAACTCCTACTTCAATCTTAGCCATCTATTCTCCTATTTTTTTAGTATAAATATCCCCCCCCCCCCCCCTTCCTTGGCTAGTATTCTTGTGCTAATTATTTCCTCCAAGCTTATAGTTTAAAATACAATATCTAATAGTTTATTTAGTGAGTAAAAGATTGAGTTGTGAGGGAGAATTGTGCTTGCATCAAGAAGAGGAGAGGCCGGCTAACAAGAAGGGGAGCTCTCGGTTTTGGGTGTGCTTGGAGGCTTGAGTGCGCGCTTCTAGGAGGATGATCGTTCGTTGGCAAGGACATTCGTTTAGGAGGTTGCTAATTGTACTTTTCTTCTATAAGGTGGATAAATTTTCTATATTTCTAAATAGGAATGCATGCTAGATTTGAATGGAAAAATGATGCATAAAAAGGATTAATAAGAGTACACATTTAATTGGAAAAATTGATCTATAAATTGATTGGAATGTGGACGTGCAATTGTATGTGGTTTTATTTGTAAAGTCTAAATTTTGTGTGAATTGATTATAGCCATGGATTGTTGAAGAAAGTTTTATTATCTACACCATGAATTATATACAAAAAAATTAGTAGATTAACAATGCTATGTTATGTGTTTAAATGAATCTTTGTGTTATATTGAAATGAATGAATTAAAATATAGATTTGGATGTTTGGTAAATGATTAAAAATAGGAAATTAATATGAAGTTTGCTAATAAAGAGATTAGTGGTATTAATTGTTAAGAAATGTCGAAAAAGAAGAAATGTGGTAGTGATAGTTCGCAATTCGAATTAATTGTATGAAAAATATGTTTTAATTATTGAAAAAATTATTTTCTATATACTGGAGTATAATTTATGATGGTATTAGTCAATCTGGAAATTTACAGCAAATTCTATAAAAGCAAAATGAAATGAGAGCTTGTTGAACATCGAAATGTTTAATAAACAGAGAGAATTGTTTTAAATAAACTTCGAGTTTTATCTATGACAACCTGAGCGTATAGCTCAAGTGGTCGGGATGCTCTTATTTGCTATAGTGTTATGCGGGTCGATGGTTCGATTCCCAGTAGCATCGCTTATTTTATTTTGTGTTTTTAAATTAAAATGAACTGCGGCCGAGAGCATTAAATGCTCTCAGCGCCTTTCTATACCGCTGGCGCAAGTGGCCTAGTGGCATGTGCCTTCGGCTGCGTTCTCTCTGGTTGTGGGTTCGAATACTGGGCTCGGCCAGTATTTAAATTGGGGAAAAAATATTTTTTTAGTGATTTTTATGATTGAAAAAAATATGGAAAAAATATGGTTATTATCTTAAAAATATGTGGAGTTTATGAAAATTAATTTGAGGATTATTTGCATGAAATGGAGTATGTTTTGAAAATAAAATGTATAATTTAGAATTATAATTATACACTTGTATGTTATAAAATTTGCACTTTGCACAAGGGCTTGAAATAAAATATTAGAAAAGAAGTGAAATAAAGATAGAAATTATATTATGTGATGTGATGTAAATTATTCTCATTTGAGAATAGTGTGAAAAATATGAAATGTGAATATTCATTTAGTGAAGTGATTTCGATATGAAATTGATATTTGATGAAGTATATAATTCCATGTATGATTATGGACTCATGAATAAATTTAGAGATCATGCTATTGAAAAAGAAATCTGTTATGATTATGAAAATGAACTTATGAGCTGGAAACGCTCAATCTTGAAAATTGTGAATTAGAATTGAAAAAAAGAGTAGCTAAGTCTCCCCCGACAATTGGAAAGAAATGAAATAAAATTTGAAATGAAAGACCAAGGTTAGTCATGTTTGAATGAATGAATAAGTCCGGTTTAGTGGAAAGGCTAACTCTAGTGCTTTGATTTTGTTCATGATTCTATACAATTAAGGATTAGTTACATAGTGAAGATGTGATGAAAGTAAGAGAAAAAACATTGAGTATGAGGGACATTGGATTGTCGGCGAGAGCGTATCCTAGGATGTCCCATGATGAGTCATGATAGGGCGTGGATACTGCTCCAGAGTACCGTCCCGGTGGCGACGCTCGTGGGATGTTTGAAGACTACGGGTGGTGTCATGTCTATGGTAGGAGCTGAATTACCACAGGATGCCTGCATGATGAGTCATGTGTCAGTGCGATGGGATTTCCTCCAGGGTGCCTAAACATGAGTTCGTAGGTCAGAAAATATCTAGGATACTTACCGTAGTTATAGTAGTAGATTAAGTCATTGCGAGGGATTGAACCCTACAAAGATGAAGAACGATTAAGGGCTTGCCCTCGGACCTATGTAGTATGGGATGCATAGAATCCGAACAAGTGCGCATTAGTCTCATGTAACATAAATAATTGCATTAAGGACTAAGTGCACAATCACAACACGACATCATTAGGGTATTCCCTTTAGTTTGATATGTGACAAGTTTGTGTTTGTTAAATATGGAAAATAAGTTATACTATTTCCGGCATAGAGAGGATGGTCGTGTATAATGTTCGTCGGTTGAATAAACTGACATACCCGCAGTTTTGTATGCAGGGTAAATGACATGATAAAGGTTAAAAAGGAACAGATGCTTAAAGATTATTCAAAGTTGTTGTACATTTATTTAAATATTGTATATTTACTTCCGTTGTGCAATGTAAAGAGTAAAGTTTTTCATGCAACTCTGATGTAAAGTGAAAAGTTCAAATTTCCTTGTAAAATTGTACTAAATGAAATGGAAAGATCCTGTAGAACTCTCGAATTTAGTTGTATTTGGGATTCGGGGCGTTACATATGCAGCCGTCATTCGCTGCACAACACAAGTTTTATTATATTTTTATTTTCTTGATGATTGAAGAGGAGATCTTGGATTCTTTGCAAAAGCGTGGATTCTTCATTTTGCTTCGTGTTATTCGCTTGAACTCTCCAACTATGTGGGTGACATTGTTTTGTTTTATTTTGTTTTGTGTATGTTGTAGGTGAGTAGATATAATTGTTTGGTTGTTTTGTTTGTTCTCTTTGATTTGTGTATGTCATATGAGAATGATATGATGTTTAGATTGAATTGGATGTTGAATATGGATATGTATGGATGGTTGAAAAATTGGATCACCGAGAAGAACCCTAGATATTTGTATGAGAATGATTTTAGATCTTGTTGAGAACCTAATATAAATTATTAGTAGGCTAAAAATATTGGATTTTCGTTGCGGACAGTCGACTGGTGACTATTAGCAGTCGACTGCTACTGCTTAGAATACATTTTCTTAAAATGTTGGATTATTGTTAATTTGATTGAGTTTGATAGATGTCATGCATTAATTAATTAAAGATGAGATTTTTGGGTCTATTGGTGAGTTGGATAAAAACAACTTGGCCATGTTGAGGATAAATTTAGTTTGTTTATGAATCAACTATAGAAAATAGTTGAGATTGAGTTGAGAAATTTTGTGAATGATTAATGGTTTAGGAGACCATGTTTTGAGGATTTGAGTTATGAGGATTTAAATTGGGGATTTGTGATTTTTGTAAAAGATGTTGTTTGAATTTGGAATTCTCAAATGCTAAGTTTAAATCTAATTATTTTGGTATTAATAAGATTTGAAAAATTAAAGAAAGTTATTTTGATATATGACTGATTCCTAAAAACCCTAGTTTTGACATACGCACAACCTAAATTCTTCAGACTGTAGGCCGACAGTCGACTTGTACGACCTTTCAGTCGACTGATACGACCCAGCTGCTATGATCTTTAGTTTCCTTGAAATTGGGTTCTGGACAGTCGACTGACGACTTCCATAGTCGACTGGTACCACTCAGATTACTTTTTAAAGTTACTGTTGTTTTCTCTCTGAGCAGTCGACCTATACCTTTTTCAGTCAAGTGCTGTACTTAGAATAGTTTCTTAGAGATTACTAGAACTTCTCTCTGGTAAGTCGACTTATGACTTTTGCAAGTCCACTTATAACCCTTAGAATATTTTCTTAAAGATTTCTGGAATTTCTCTCTGGTAAGTCGACCTATGACTTTTATAAGTCGACTTATAATACTTCACTTATTTTCTTAAAATCATGGAACTTTCTTTCTGGACAGTCGACTTATGCTTTCTATAGTCGACTGGTACCACTCAGATTACTTTTTAAAGTTACTGTAGTTTTCTCTCTGAGCAGTCGACCTATACCTTTTTCAGTCGACTGCTGTACTTAGAATAGTTTCTTAGAGATTACTAGAACTTCTCTCTGGTAAGTCGACCTATGACTTTTCAAGTCGACTTACAACACTTAGAATATTTTCTTTAAAAAATATTGGAATTTTCTCTGGACAGTCGACCTATAACTCTTTTTCAGTCGACTCATAATACTTAGATTTATTTTCCCAAAGCTACTATATTTTCTCTCTGGACAGTCGACTTACCCTTTTCTACAGTCGACTTATACTGATGTATTCTTATAATTTTGAATGTTCTTTCAAATGATTTATTCTCTAAATGTTCTAAGCTATAACTTATTATTTTGTACCCTATCTTCTATTGAACATATGTTATCAAGATGTTAAGTTGAGTAGTTTAAGATGTAAGATAGGTTGAGATATTTGAGTTTGTCTCTAGAGGGTGTGTGTGACCCTAGTATACCGGCAGTTGAGTTCATTATGTTTAGGCCTGTTGAGACATTTTAGTTGTTCAGTTGTTGAGTTAAGCCCGGTGGGGTACACCAACTTTAGGAGATTCTTTAAGTAATTAAATAACCCAAAAATGATAATTACAGGCACTAGTGGTGAAATGATGAACAGGAACATGGGTTATGGACCTCAGTATGGCTTTCGGTGTGGGATTGATCCCCGAAATTATCCAGGTGTGAGTGAAATAGTCTCCGAAATTACCTGTGGTGTGGGATTGATCTCCGGAATTATCGGGGTCGAGGCGACGCACATGTGGTATTCCTGTGATGAGGGTCATTGCTGCGGTGTGAGATAATCTCCGGAATTATCCAGGTGAATTACCTGTGGTGTGGGATTTATCTCCGGAATTATCGGGGCATGAGCTAATACTCACAGTTTATCTTTATCTCGTAGTAGTCATCGTGTTAGGATTAGTTGCATTGCGGGGATTGAACCCTATAATGTGGAGACGTTAAGGGCTTGCTCCGAACCTATGTAGAGTGGGATGCATAGACTTCGACAAGTATGCATTAGAGAGTCCGCATATAGAAATTGTGTTTTCTTGACTTGGTTTTATGCATGTGGTTTCCTGTTTTCTACACTTGGCACTTAGTTTAGTTTCACTTGTTGTTTACATGTTTCCGTGCTACGTCATATTTTATGTATTCATATTTATTACATGTTGTTTAAGAATTCATGCTTAATGTTCATTTATGTTGTTTGCTTTTATGTCACTCACACCTTTATGGCTGACCCCTTTAGTTTTGGAGGTTAGGGATCATCTCTAACCTCATGTATTACAGGTTGTTGCTTAGAGTTTGGAGGTTTGGATGCTTGAGATAGTTTTGAGATAAACTGATGTAATAGAGCTTTGTGTAAAATTTTATACAGAAAAGTGTTGTAAAAAGAAAGTTGTAATTCAAGGTGTTTTGTATTCCGCTGTGTTTGTAAAGATTGATGTAATAAAAGTTTGGAATAAAATTATTTGTGTTCTTGGGTTATGTGTACTATTACATTGAAGTTGATGTTGGGATTGTGCCACGTATTTTCTAAGATATTATATTAGAAATTCGAGGCGCTACAAAAACGGTATCAGAGCATGGTTTAATTGTAATAATAGACATATTATGAAAACCAACCTAGGTGTGGACACTAGAGTGTGAGTACCTAGGTGTGGACATTAAAGGGTGAGTATCACATAGAACTGAAACATGATGTTTACCTTTGGGATAAGGTTGAGGTTTCGCCAAAGGGTATTGACGTGAATAGGAATGGTGTGTGGTGCTCTAACTTTACCATCATTTTGCAGTGTTCAGTATGGTTGCACCCAGACCCAGGAATGGGGGCAACAATGGCGATGGATCTGGAAGTTCTCAAGGAACTGGAATTGATCTCGAGGCCGAATTTGTCAGGGTGTATCAGACCTTGAATGCACTGATGGCAGCTAATTTGGCGCAGACTCGGAACCAGAATTGGAATCATTGGGTTGGACCAGTGTTTATTAACGCTGATCCTATCAAGCAGGTCTAGTATTTCAAGAGGAGGAGGCCAGCATCAGGTCAAAGTGGGAGGGGATTCCCAGCGAAGCAAGTCAAGTTCAGTGATCCAGTGCAGAAGGCACCTGCAACTCAGGAAGTGACTTGTTATTACTGTAAGGAGGCAGGTCATTACATGACAACGTGTCCGAAGTTTGCGAAGCAGACTTGTTTCCAGTATGGGCCAGTGCAGAAGGTACCCGCAGTTCAAGGTGCGACATGTTTCAACTGTGGAGAGACAGGTCATTATCGAGCAGCATGAACCAAGCCTCGGAAGGTGTGTTATCATTGTGGTCGTGAAGGGCATAATCGACCAAACTGTCCGCAGCTGAAGAAAGATGGTGCCGGGGAAGGCAAGGATCATAGGAGGGGCGAGTGTTTGCATTGACTAGGGAGGATGCGGATAACTCAGGAATGTGACTCGTGTGTGCAAGAATTTTGAATTTATTCATTTTGTATTAAGCAAAACTTTTAGTTTGGGAATAATTGAAGATTGAGTATCTTTCTTCATGTAACAAGATTTTTTTGGACTAATGGAATAAAGAAAAAGGTTTTATCTGATACTGTTTACTTGCATGCATTTGTGTTGCCCAATTATTGCTTGTCTTAAGTGTGGAGCTTAAGGTGTTTCCAGGCAAGGTCTTGAGGTGGCTATCCTTAGTCATGTCCTTTCTAAGGAGGGAGTGGCCACTGATTCTCGGAAGGATGAGGCAGATGTGGAAGGTCAGAGTTGGATGCAGGAGTTCAGAGGTTGTTACAGTTGGCTTCCGATGGCAAGTTATCATAGTTGTGCAGCGGAAGTTTGTTTTTCTGAATTCTTTGCATGATTGTGTTTCTTCTGAATGTTTGTATTTCTTTGGTTGGAATGCATTCTTTCGTGTGATTATATTTCCTTAAATTATGTTTCTATCCATGAGTTTTCATTCCTTGTTGGTGTGTTTGTTTGGACTCCATTAGCAGTAGTTCTGAGGACAGAACTCTTCTAAGGAGGGAGTGATGTAGAACCCCGTATTTTTAAATATTATTTTTAAAGTTTTATAAATGATTAAAATGGTTTTTTGAGATTTGATAAGTATTTTCTGAAAATCTATCTTTTTTACACGTGCGAAACACGTGCAAATATTTTTGGTGTAAATAACCGATTTTATATTTTTAGTAAACTCTCCTACTTATAATGGAGTATATTCTAAATTTTGGGATTTTACTGATTATTGAGCTTTCCATGATTATCATTTAAATTAATGTATATTTAAATTTTATTTGGATTTGATTTGGTAAAGATTTATACAAATATGGTGTTTTTGCAAATATGGAATTTATGAAGAATCTTGTACAAATGTTTTTCTGGAAAGTAAAAGTCAAATATTTTGCTTGGAAAATATAATATGTATTATTAGATATTATTTCTGATTTTTCTGGATTTTTATGAATATTTTATGATGTATTTGTAAATATTACAAAAGGGAGGGCTTTTGTGCAAAATCGCCACCCTGAGTTGTAAATCCGAAATTTTCTTATTTGCTGGGCCGTGCGGGATTGCTGGAAAACTCAGTGATAAAAAGATTTGATTTGTTTTTGATTTAGTTAACTTATTTTAACTAAGGAAGGTTATATATGTAAAGTAATAAATTGAAAAAGGACTATTTTGCAAATGTATTTCTAAAACCCTAATTCCTTATTTCTGACCTGTATAAAAGAGGGTGTGCAGCTGTCATTCGCTGCACAACACAAGTTTTATTATATTTTTATTTTTTTGGTGATTGAAGAGGAGATCTTGGATTCTTGGCAAAAGAGTGGATTCTTTTTGCTTCGCGATATTCGCTTGATCTCTCCGACTATGTGAGTGACATTGTTTTGTTTTATTTTATTTTGTGTATGTTGTAGGTGAGTAGATATAATTTTTTGGATGTTTTGTTTGTTCTCTTTGATTTGTGTATGTCATATGAGAATGATATAAATGTTTAGATTGAATTGGATGTTGAATATGGATATGTATGGATGGATGAAAAATTGGATCACCGAAAAGAACCCTAGATATTTGTATGAGAATGATTTTAGATCTTGTTGAGAACCTAATATAAATTATTAGTAGGCTAAAAATATTGGATTTTCGTTGCGGACAGTCGACTGGTGACTATTAGCAGTCGACTGCTACTACTTAGAATACATTTTCTTAAAATGTTGGATTATTATTGATTTGATTGAGTTTGATAGATGTCATGCATTAATTAATTAAAGATGAGATTTTTGGGACTATTGGTGAGTTGGATAAAAACAACTTGGCCATGGTGAGGATAAATTTAGTTTGTTTATGAATCAACTATAGAAAATAGTTGAGACTGAGTTGAGGAATTTTGTGAATGATTAATGGTTTAGGGGACCATTTTTTGAGGATTTGAGTTATGAGGATTTAAATTGGGGATTTGTGATTTTTGTAAAAGATGTTGTTTGAATTTGGAATTCTCAAATGCTAAGTTTAAATCTAATTATTTTGGTATTAATAAGATTTGAAAAATTAAAGAAAGTTATTTTGATATATGACTGATTCCTAAAAACCCTAGTTTTGACATACGCACAACCTAAATTCTTCAGACTGTAGGCCGACAGTCGACTTGTACGACCTTTCAGTCGACTGATACGACCCAGCTGCTATGATCTTTAGTTTCCTTGAAATTGGGTTCTGGACAGTCGACTGACGACTTCCATAGTCGACTGGTACCACTCAGATTACTTTTTAAAGTTACTGTTGTTTTCTCTCTGAGCAGTCGACCTATACCTTTTTCAGTCGACTGCTGTACTTAGAATAGTTTCTTAGAGATTACTAGAACTTCTTTCTGGTAATTCGACTTATGAATTTTGCAAGTCGACTTATAACCCTTACAATATTTTCTTAAAGATTTCTGGAATTTCTCTCTGGTAAGTCGACCTATGACTTTTATAAGTCGACTTATAATACTTAGCTTATTTTCTTAAAATCATGGAACTTTCTTTCTGGACAGTCGACTTATGCTTTCTATTGTCGACTGGTACCACTCAGATTACTTTTTAAAGTTACTGTAGTTTTCTCTCTGAGCAGTCGACCTATACCTTTTTCAGTCGACTGCTGTACTTAGAATAGTTTCTTAGAGATTACTAGAACTTCTCTCTGGTAAGTCGACCTATGACTTTTCAAGTCGACTTACAACACTTAGAATATTTTCTTAAAAAAATATTGGTATTTTCTCTGGACAGTCGACCTATAACTCTTTTTCAGTCGACTCATAATACTTAGATTTATTTTCCCAAAGCTACTATATTTTCTCTCTGGACAGTCGAATTACCCTTTTCTACAGTCGACTTATACTGATGTATTCTTATAATTTTGAATGTTCTTTCAAATGATTTATTCTCTAAATGTTCTAAGCTATAACTTATTATTTTATACCTTATCTTCTCTTGAACATATGTTTTCAAGATGTTAAGATGAGTAGTTTAAGATGTAAGATAGGTTGAGATATTTGAGTTTGAGTCTCTAGAGGGTGTGTGTGACCCTAGTATACCGGCGGTTGAGTTCATTATGTTTAGGCCTGTTGAAGCATTTTAGTTGTTCAGTTGTTGAGTTAAGTCCGGTGGGGTACACCAACTTTAGGAGATTCGTTAAGTAATTAAATAACCCAAAAATAATAAGGACAGGCACTAGTGGTGATATGATGAACGGGAACATGGGTTTTGGACCTCAGTATGGCTTTCGGTGTGGGATTGATCCCCGGAATTATCCAGGTGTGAGTGAAATAGCCTCCGGAATTACCTGTGGTGTGGGATTGATCTCCGGAATTATCGGGGTCGATGCGACGCACATGTGGTTTTCATGTGATGAGGGTCATTGCTGCGGTGTGAGATAATCCCCCGAATTATCCAGGTGAATTACCTGTGGTTTGGGATTTATCTCCGGAATTATCGGGGCATGGGCTAATACTCACAGTTTATCTTTATCTCGTAGTAGTCATCGTGTTAGGATTAGTTGCATAGCGGGGATTGAACCCTATAATGTGGAGACGTTAAGGACTTGCACCAAACCTATGTAGAGTGGGATGCATAGACTTCGACAAGTACGCATTAGAGAGTCCACATATAGAAATTGTGTTTTCTTGACTTGGTTTTATGCATGTGGTTTCCTGTTTTCTACACTTGACACTTAGTTTAGTTTCACTTGTTGTTTACATGTTTCCGTGCTACGTCATATTTTATGTATTCTTGTTTATTACATGTTGTTTTAGAATCCATACTTAATGTTCATTTATGTTGTTTGCTTTTATGTCATTCATACCTTTATGGCTGACCCCTTTAGTTTTGGGGATTAGGAATCATCTCTAGCCTCATGTGTTACAGGTTGTTGCTTAGAGTTTGGAGGTTTGGATGCTTGAGATAGTTTTGAGATAAACTGATGTAATAGAGCTTTGTGTAAAATTTTATAAAGAAAAGTGTTGTAAAAAGAAAGTTGTAATTCAAGGTGTTTTGTATTCCGCAGTGTTTGTAAAGATTGATGTAATAAAAGTTTGGAATCAAATTATTTGTGTTTTTGGGCTATGTGTACTATTACATTGAAGTTGATGCTGGGATTGTACCACGTATTTTCTAAGATGTTATATTAGAAATTCGGGGTGCTACACTAATTATCTCTCTCTCCTTCCTAGTCGTCATCAACCCTCCCCCCGACTCCCGACCCTCTCTCCTGATCTCGTCTCCTTCGTTGTCGTCGCCCGATCCCCAACGCCGACAGAACCCCCCCGACCACTCCTCTCCTCTTCTCCTCGTCCGCTGCACATACCCGTGCTCCCTGTCCTTGCCACTGTGCCTTGCCCATGTCCTCGCTCGAGCCGCGCCGCCCTAGCGCCGCTCACCGTTGTTGTCTTCCTTACTGTCGTCGTCTTTTCTCTCTTGTTGAAGCCGACTCCCACCCTGTGCTCCATCCAACGCCGCTCCCCACCGTCGTGTGCCCTAGCGTTGAGCTACCCTCGACGTTGTGCCCTCGCCTGTGCCGTTGTCGCCGCTCTTGGTTGTTGCTGTCGTGGGTTATGAAAGAGCACGTACACCGCACGTGTTTGTATTGGTGTGGATTCTCGCTCCTTGTTCGTGTCGTTGGTATTGTGTTCGTTATTCGAGATCCGTTCCTGTTGTTCTGTTCCTCTTCTTCGTCGTTGTTTTTAAGGCAAGTAGCTTATATGTATTTTTTTGTCATACAAGTTAAATACCGTAAATTGTCTCACATGAAATTGTTAGTTTCCTCATGATGACCATATATTGTTAGTTGATCCGTTCCTTCATCTCTTGATCATGAGTAGTTCACAATAGTTGACACCCATTGTATGAAAATAATTTGATTAGATGGACATCTTGGTTGTATGCTTGTTGTGACATATCGTATGTTGTAGATGATTGCTTCATGGATGTTGGTATGATGAACTATCTTATTATAGATTGTTTATTCATGTGCCATGCTGATTTGAGTTGTCTATATACCATGCTTTGTATGTCATCTTAGATTGGATCGTTTGTAACTAAACTATTTGATAAAATACATAAAAGAAGTTTTGTTTTACTGTTGTCCTATTTTTGTAAAGTAACTTCGACCCTGTTAACATCAGTAAAATAAATAAATTTGTTAACATGATTTGTAGATTTTGTTTTCTAGTTTCCAGAACTTTTGACGGATCTAAATTTTGATTTTCGATGCATGAGTTATTGCTATTTTACTGCAGTCATATCATATATTCCGGATTCTGAACTATATGTATTATGTATGAAATATTATTTTAAAACTGATACTAAAAGTAGAATTTGAACTTTGTATTTTGCTGAGTATGTTTAGACATGACTGGGATCAATCCCTAATTTTTGTGAAATTAATTAATGAAATTTGTATCTCATTTCATGCTTATGAAACCAATCGTTATATTTCAAAAGTGAATGTTGTTCAGTAAAGAATTATGTTTTCAACATGATTCTATTCGTTTTTTATGAAAACTTTGTGAATATAAATTGTAGCCTAATTTGTCTATTTTACCACCTTTTTGGGGGATCTGGATTTCGAATTTTATTTTGCGAATTATCTCTATTTTGGTACCGCTGTGTCTGAACTTTCAGATTCGAAATTTTGTTGCATTACTCTGTTTTTCCAATTTTACTGACTATACTATCTGTAATATAATTTCATGATAATTTATATTTTGAGACTAGATATATTAGGGAATCTCCTAGATTTTTTCTCAAATCTATTTATGATGTTTTTAAACTCTTTTTATGTTTATAAAAAAGATTTTGTATTTTCTGACTGAACATAACTTCTGTATTAAATACGGTTTTCAACCCTATTTCTGTGGCTGATGTGTGACTTGTATATATGCGCTGGATTCGGTAGAGGGTCTAGTTTCCATATTTTCTGATGGATCTAGATTTACAGTTTTGTAGCAACGGGAATCTCAGATTTGGTACGGTATTGTCTTGCTGTCCAGAACTGAAAGTTTCATTGTTGTGACTGTTATGAGTTATTTTTGTCTTTCGTTGTGTTTCCTATTCATCTTAGATTGGTCCTTTGTTCTTTTCATGTCTTTAGCCCTGTTTGTGTTCGTTCACATCTGTTGAAAAAAAATGAAAAATAATCAAGCCGGGATTTTTAAGGGAAAATATCTAGTAGTGGACAATATAGAAATGCGTATTCAAAAGGGAACTCGTTTTCCCTACTGTTACTTGATACCCATTGTTTATCTCTAGATGCATGAGGGCATGATCCATGACACCGTTAGTGTTTGTTGTTACTATTACTGTTTATCTGAATATACTGCTCTATAGGTTCCACTACGAAATCTTAAAACGAAACCGTTTGATGTAGCAACCATATGGTATATATAATTTGGGATGCATAAAGTGCTACCTAGATAGTAATGAACATTAGACATAAGAAAAATTATTTTCACTGTCACATCGTATTACTATTACTGTTTACTTCGTTATTATCATTGACTTCACTGTTACTGTTATTACTACACTCTTTACTGATATCCTGCTATCTCTGTTATCCGTAGATTGTCACCCTTTGTTGTTTATCTCCATGTCAGTACTTCTGTTTTATTTTAGTTTTCCTTTCTCTTTTTCTTGCTTGTACTGCTTGCGGCCCATAACTTGTATTTAACAGGCATTATGTTTTTCTGTCTTCTTTTTTCCCTGTAATTGCTATATGAGCAGGTTTTGGTGATCGCTTGCCTACTGGAGTTGGTGAGCAAAAGTTTTGAACTGCGCATTGGAGATTTTGCTAGATGTTTTTTTAAACTATTTTATTTATGCTACTGTATTGAGACTTGTATTTGGGCTTGTAGTCCCAGGATATTGTTTTGTTTCAGATCTCATATTTTTTTGGGATATTCATTATTGTTGCGAATAAATACCGTTGAGTTATAATTGTTTATGCATGCCTAGTTGAGTATATTGTTATATTTACTGTTGTGATGAGTCAAGTAGATCCGTACAGCTTATGGATGGTGAAAACTATTCGCTGAGGTTAGTCACGTACCGTATTCCGTATTCCTTTCGGGAAGCGAGGTGTGACACACCAAGTGCCTCGGACTAGAAAATGAATATATAATTAGACAATTCATAGGGTCATATTTATTTTCCAATTTTAAAACTTAAAAAACTAAAGTACTAATAAAAACTAAAATTATTTATCAAAATTTAATAAATATTTATAGATAAAAACTAGAAAATGAATATATAATTAGGTTCAAACACTAAGTATAACTCTAGCCCTCTAAACCTACCCCTAATCTAACCCTAGCTATAACCTTAGCCTTAACCAAAACCCTAGCTATAATCCTAACCCTTTAACTCTCTAACTTTTAAACCGAAATAAATTTTATATGGAGAATGATAACAAATTTCATGTAACTATTACACTATTTAAGAAATTTTATATGGAGAATTCAATATTTATGGAGATATTATAGCTTTCTTCATTTTTTTTATGTCCAGGGTTATTTTAGATAAAAAAAACCACAAAAAATTTTAAAATAACAAAAAAAATAAACAACAAAACCAATAAAACCAAAAAAAAAAAAAATCAAAACTTTTACAAATATTTATGGAGATTTAAATTTTTTTTTTAAAAAATCCATATCCCTTAAAATAATTCACTCTAATCCGCTATTGGCGATGACGGGTTAAAAGAACTTAATCCATCATCACAAATAACGGGTTAAGTATATTAATTTTAACATAACATTTTCTGTTGACTGTCTAATACTCTGTCAAAATCATTCACCATAACCCGCTATTGGCGATGACGGGTTAAGAGAACTTAACACATCATCGTCAATAACGGCTTAAGTTGAATGATTTTGACTGAGTATTAAATATTCAACATAAGATGTTCTGTTAAAATTAATATACTTAATTTTCTATTGGTGATGACGGATTAAGTTCTCTTAACCAGCTATTGGTGATGACCGGTTAGAGTGAATTATTTTAAAAGACTTGAATTTTTTAAAAATTTTAAATCTCCAAAAATATATTTAAAATTTTCTATGTTTTTGGTGGGTTTTTTTATCCAACATAATTCTGCACATAAAAAAATTTCAAAAAGGCCACAAAATCCCCATAAATATTGAATTCTCCATATAAAATTTCTTGAATAGTGTAATAGTTGCCTGGTGATATGGCTAAAAATAGGGGTTTAATCAAGACCGTCCAAATTGGGCACGAATCCTGGAGTTCAGGGGTAAAACGGTAATTTTGCCTACAAACGGGTCTGAAGCGGGTACTGGGTCTCCTTCTCACAGACCCAATAACCCGCGAACGGATCCATCTCAACTGGGTGCGGGTTTCAACCCGCAACAAACCCGGTCCAGCAGGATAGAATCAGGGTTTCTGATTAATATCAATCAACGGCCCTGATTCATATCTATCCTTTCACTGGGGATTAGGGATTACATTCCTTATCTGTATACGCAGGAATTACATGCCTAATCTATTCCCTAAGACGCCTATAAATACCCCCCACCCATCTCCATTATGAGGTAATCAATCTTTCACCAGTTTTTACGCTCTTTCTTAATCATTCCTGATTACTGACTTGAGCGTCGGAGGGTGCGTCGCCGGGAACAACCCCGGTGTCTCGCACTTTTTGCAGGTGCACGGCGGGAACGACGATCGACGCCCGGCGGAACAGGTACACAGGTTTTCTATTCAGTTTTCCTAAGAATCCACAAGTTCTATCTGTTTGCCCCCACACCAAATTTAGCGGCAACATATTGGCACCGTCTGTGGGAAGGTAACGAATAGGAACCTCTCCTCTTCCCCGAAAACAGGTTTTCTCCAGCCATGCCACCTCGAAAAGTCAGATCAAGGGGGTCCAACCGAGGACCCAACCCTGATCAACAGCAAGAAGTTCCCAACAATCCTGCTCAACAACAAGGGCAGCTTCCCCCTACGGCGGAAGACCCGCTCCAACAGAACCTTCCCCCTCCTGATCCAAAGGGTCCTAACCCTCAGAAACAACCCCTTCATCAAGAACAGGTCTCCATCCGCAATGCCTCCACTGACTCTATGGCCTCCCATTACCCCCGAGCCTCTGGTCGCCACAATACAGCCCCTAACCGCCAGAAAGAGGATGATCTTCGCCGCCATCTGGAAGAAAAACGGGCCCGAGAGGGAGCCTCCCGCCAACACTATCCGGGCGAGCGGTCTCCTCGCCACCGGTACCACAGGTCCCCCGTCCGTAGAGGGAGGAAGGAGTTCCCCGATCATTACCGAAGAAGGCACTCTCCCGCAGGTCGGCAACAGCCCAGGAACAATGAGGCACCAATCACCCGTGCCGAGTTCCAGCAGTTCCAAGCGACCATCCTGCAGGCTCTCAACCTTCGTCAAAATCCTAATGAGCCAAAGGTGCCATCCCCTTCTCCAGTCCGAAGCCCTCACCGACGGTCCCCATCTCCTCATCCTGCTCCTAGCAACTCCCGGCGTACCCCAAGTCCTCGCCGCTCCCGAAGTTACCATCGCCGCAGCCCTCGCTCTCCCTCATACGAAGACGAGTCTCGCGGCTCGGTAGATTACCATCGGAAAGATGACACCATGAACCGCCGTCTTCATGAAGTAGAAAGATGCCTGGGTCAGATAAACCGAGAAGAAGAGCTCAGGGGGAGGACCCTACGTCCTAGCCGACCCCCTTTCTCCCGAACCATAGTGGACGCACCTGTCCCGTTCGGCTTCAAACCTCCCCAATTTGAGACTTACACTGGGGAAACCGATCCAGTTGATCACATTGAAAGTTTTAAGACCCTGATGCTCCTACATCAAGCTTCCGATGCCCTCCTCTGCAAAACTTTCCCCGCAACTCTCAAAGGACCGGCCCGTGAGTGGTATTCTCGTCTCGCCCCCTCCTCGATATTCTCCTTCGAACAGTTCGAAACCCTCTTCGTCACACATTTCGTAAGCAGCCGAAGGGCCGAGAAGACGAGTATCTCCCTATTGCACCTCCACCAAAAGAAGGGGGAAAAATTGAGAGACTACATGAAGAGGTTCACGGCCGAGGCCAGATCCATAGCATCCCTCGACCAGTCGGTCGCTACGGTAGCATTTCAATCCAATGTCCTCAATTCCAACCTCCGCTCCTCCCTCGCCAAGAAACCACCACATGACTTTTCCGACCTTCTCCTTCGCACTGAAAAGTATATCCGGGCCGAAGAGGCCGAGCAACAACCCAACTGGGAGGGGTCTACCTCTGGGTTTAAGAGGAAGGGGACGAAAGAAGAAGGAGCCAAGAAGCTCCAGAAAGATAATGCCGGCCAGCGCCGACCTCCTCCTAGATTTGAGAAGTTCACTCCCCTCACCACTAACATCTCCGCCATCTTCATGGAAGTTGAAAAAGAAGGGATCCTGCCTCTAGCTCCGAGGATGAATACCCCCGCCAAAAGAAGAGATAAAGAGAAATAGTGCCGCTATCACCGGGACCATGGGCATGACACCAACGACTGCCGTGCGCTGAGAAATGAGATCGAAGCCTTTATCCAGAGGGGGCAGCTGGCGAAATTTGTAAAAAAGGACCGAGCAGAACTTCCACCCCAGCCTCGGGGGGCTAACAAGCGTCCGGAACAAGAAGAGACGCCAGACTTTGAGGAAGAGCGAGTCATCCACCTCATCCATGGGGGTCCAATGGGGGGCTCCTCGAACTCCTCTCGAAAAGCATTTATCAGGGAAGTCAACTCAGTCCGAACCACCCCTCCTCCCAAAGGCCTCAGAGTGCCCGTCACCTTCTCTAATGAAGATCTCGAGGGTGTCCGTACCCCTCATTGTGACGCACTAGTCATCAGTCTCCACATGGACAATTTCAAAGTGGAGAGGATCTTAGTAGATAATGGCAGCTCCGTCAACATCCTCTTCCTCGACGCTTTTAAGGGCCTGAAGCTCTCCCGAGACAGACTCAAGCCTGCTGGCTACACACTCCATGGGTTCACAGGAGTGCCGGTGACTATTGAAGGGGTGATTACCCTCGATGTCACAGCTGGCAAAACTCCTACTACCCGCACGGAGTCGATGGATTTCATGGTCGTAGATGTCCCAGCAGCCTACAATGTCATTTTGGGTCGGTCCGGTCTAGCCGCCCTTGAAGCCGTCCCTTCTGCCTATCATCTCAAAATGAAATTCCCCACAAGGGCCGGAGTAGGAGAAGTAAGGGGCAATCAGGAGCAGGCCCGCAAGTGTTATATGACCTCTACCCTCGGACCCGTCCTCTCTTTAGAAACATTGGAAATTCCCCAAGATGCCGCTCGGCCGACTTCCGAGCCGGCGGACGAGTTGGAGGAGGTGCTCTTCTCGGAGCAAGAGCCGACCCACAAGTTCTTCGTCAGCAAGACCCTGCCGTCCGCCCTATACTCAGATATCGTAAAATGCATCCGGAGCAATCAAGACCTCTTCGCATGGTCAGCAGCAGACATGCCCGGTATCTCCGAAGAACTCTTGGTCCACCGCCTGAGTGTTGATCCGGGGTCCAAACCGGTTCAGCAGAAGAGGCGCAAGTTCGCCCCCGAGCGTCAGCTCGCTATAAAAGAGGAGGTAGACAAGCTGCTGAAGGCCCGATTCATACAGGAGGTAAATTACCCTGAATGGTTGTCAAACGTAGTAATGGTGAAGAAGTCCAACGGGACGTGGAGAATTTGTATTGATTTCACCGACCTCAACAAGGCCTGCCCTAAAGATCCCTTCCCTCTGCCGAGCATCGACACTCTGATTGACGCAACCTCGGGACATGAGCTCCTCAGCTTCATGGATGCTTTCTCGGGTTACAATCAGATAAGAATGTTCCCCCCGGATATCCCAAAGACATCTTTTGTAACCGACCAAGGCCTTTATTGCTACAGAGTCATGCCATTTGGCCTAAAGAATGCAGGGGCGACATACCAACGCCTCGTCAACAAGATTTTCCAGGCCCAGATCGGCCGGAACATGGAAGTGTACGTCGATGACATGCTTGTGAAAAGCATTCGAGGCGTTGATCATGTGGCTGACCTCCGAGAAGCATTTGATGTTTTAAGAAAACACAATATGAGGCTCAACCCGAACAAGTGTGCGTTCGGCGTCTCATCAGGAAAATTCCTCGGCTTTATGGTTAGCCAACGAGGAATAGAAGCAAATCCGGAAAAGATCAAGGCCATATTAGACATGGCCCCTCCTAGAAATGTCAAGGAAGTTCAAAGGTTGACTGGTCGCCTAGCTGCCATAGGGCGCTTTCTGTCGAAGTCCGGGGAGAAGTGCCTCCCGTTCTTCAAAGCCCTCAGGGGGGCTAAAGGATTTGAGTGGGGGCAGCAGCAACAAAGCTCATTCGACCAGCTTAAAGCATACCTGTCAATCCACCTCTTCTCAGCAAACCTATACCTAGTGAACCGCTCTACCTCTACCTGGCAGCTTCCGAACAGACGCTTAGTGCGGTCTTAGTCAGAGAAGAAGGAAGGGCTCAGAAGCCTATTTACTATGTCAGCAAAGTGCTTCAGGACGCCGAGCTCCGGTACCCGAAGATTGAGAAAATAGCCTATGCCCTGGTAATGGCCGCGAGAAAGCTTCGACCCTACTTTCAATCCCATTCGGTGGTCGTCCTTACCGACCAGCCGCTGAAATAGGTCCTTCACAAGCCCGAGACGTCCGGTCGCCTTATGAAGTGGTCAATCGAGCTGAGCCAACATGATATAACATATCATCCTCGGACCGCGATCAAGGCACAGGCACTGGCCGAATTCATAGTCAAAACCACCATCCCCGACTCCAGCCAGACAATGAAGGGACCACCCATCTGGTCGGTCTATGTCGACGGGTCTTCTTGTAACGAAGGAAGTGGGGCAGGGGTCATTCTGGCAGGCCCAGATGACTTCATCCTCCAATACTCCCTCCGTATAAACTTCAAAGCCTCGAACAACGAAGCCGAATACGAGGCGCTCATAGCCGGCCTTGGAATGGCCCGAAATGCAGGGGCACAACGCCTGCGGATCTTCAGCGACTCTCAGTTGGTCGTCAATCAGGTCCTCGGCGAATATGAAGCCCGTGATGACAGGATGGTTAAGTACTTGGCTAAAGTGAAAAGCCTCATGGCGCTGTTCGAGGAGGCCCTCATCCTTAGAATCCCCAGAGAAGAGAACGCTCAGGCCGATGCCCTATCCAAATTAGCCTCCTCTTCCCTTCAAGGCCTCGAACAAACTGTTCTAATAGAAGTCCTCCTGAAGCCGAGCATAGAGGATGATACGCTCGACTCCGTTGAAACACTGCCAGTCCTCCTCGAAGACAATTGGATGAAGCCCCTCGTCAAGTTTCTAAGAGACGGACTCCTCCCCCAGGATCCAAAGGAGGCACGAAGGATAAGAACCCGAGCCGAGCGTTATGTATTAATCGAAGGCATTCTGTATAAACGCTCCTTCACCCAGGTGGACGGTCGGCCCTACCTAAGGTGCCTCTCCCCCCGGCAAGCTGACTACGCCCTACAAGAACTCCATGAGGGCATTGGCGGGGCTCATTCTGGCTCCAGAGCCCTAGCACGCAAAGTGTTGAACTATGGGTATTATTGGCCCACTCTCCTACGGGACGCCGAACAACACGTTCGGCAATGCAGCTCCTGCCAGAAATACTCCGACATCCGACGCCTCCCACAAGCACCACTCACCTCCCTATCAAGTCCGATCCCCTTCGCAATGTGGAGGATGGATTTACTAGGACCGTTTCCGCCAGCTCCCGGACAGCTAAAGTTTCTAGTTGTGGCAGTCGACTATTTCTCGAAATGGATAAAGGCCGAGCCCCTGGCAACAATCACCGAGCATAGGGTCGTCCAATTCTTCTGGAAAAATGTAATCTACCGATTCGGCGTTCCTCGGGTCATAGTTACAGATAACGGAACGCAGTTCGCTGGGGCTGCCTTCCGAGCCTTATGTGAGGACCTCACCATACAACACCGCTTCTCCTCCGTCTCTCATCCCCAGTCAAATGGCCAGGCCGAGAATGCCAACCGACAGATCCTCTCCGGCATCAAGAAGAGACTAGACAAGTGCTCCAGGGGTTTGTGGGTCGATCAGCTGCCCAATGTGTTATGGAATTACCGCACCACGAAGCGGACCCCAACAGGCGAGAGTCCGTTTAATCTCACCTACGGGTCCGAGGCCCTCATTCCCCTAGAAGTTGGGATACCCTCTCCTCGTTTGATAGCCTTTGAAGAAGAGCAGAATGCCAGAGAGCTCAGAGCAAGCCTAGACTTGATAGAAGAAATCCGAGAAAGAGCTGCTATACGGCAACAAAGTTACCGAAGAAGAATTGAGCTCGCCTATAACAAAAGGGTCCGCCCAACGGACCTCAAGGAAGGGGATCTGGTCCTCCGAAAATTGGCCATCTCGTTCCCCAGACAGAAAAGCAAAGTGGCCCCGAATTGGGAGGGACCATACAAAATCTCAAAAGTGATCCGCCCCGGTGCGTACAAGCTAGAAGATCTTGAAGGCAGAGAAATTCCTAGGACTTGGAATGCTGACCATCTTTTGAAATACCAAGAGAAGGCAACTACGCCTCTCTAAGTAACTCGAGATGTCGAACCATTCCCTTCCTGTTACTAAGTAGTAATTTTTCCTTTATTTTTTCATTGTAATAACGGCTAGCAACTTTAGAAGCAGCCGATCATTGGATATTAATAAATAAAGTTTTTCGTATTTTTTATATACTGTCGCACCTCTCTGCCTTTAATTCTTTAATCTCACAATGGTTCGGAGTCCAGCACTCGGCTCGACTCTTCTTCCTCGGCTCGCCCATAGACGAGCCGGAAGTAGATCGCCGTTCGAAATTGCTCCGGCAGCCGTTGAATGGATCGGAGTCTAACACTTGGCTCGATTCTACTTCGCAAGTTCGCTCCTAAGTGGACTAGAAGTAGCTCGCCATTCGGAACTGCTCCTGCATCCCTTAAACTAACCTCACGATGGTTCGGAGTCCAGCACTTGGCTCGACTCTTCTTCCTCAGCTCGTCAATAGACGAGCCGGAAGTAGATCGCCGTTCGAAATTGCTCCTGCAGCCGTTGAATGGATCGGAGTCCAACACTTGGCTCGATTCTACTTCGCAAGTTCGCTCCTAAGCGGACTAGAAGTAGCTCGCCATTCGAAACTGCTCCTGCATCCCTTAAACTAACCTCACGATGGTTCGGAGTCCAGCACTCGGCTCGACTCTTCTTCCTTGGCTCGTCCATAGACGAGCCGGAAGTAGATCGTCGTTCAAAATTGCTCCTGCAGCCGTTGAATGGATCGGAGTCCAACACTTGGCTCGATTCTACTTTGCAAGTTCGCTCCTAAGTGGACTAGAAGTAGCTCGCCATTCGGAACAGCTCCTGCATCCCTTAAACTAACCTCACGATGGTTCGAAGTCCAGCACTCGGCTCGACTCTTCTTCCTCGGCTCGTCCATAGACGAGCCGGAAGTAGATCGTCGTTCGAAATTGCTCCTGCAGCCGTTGAATGGATCGGAGTCCAACACTTGGCTCGATTCTACTTCGCAAGTTCGCTCCTAAGCGGACTAAAAGTAGCTCGTCATTCGGAACTGCTCCCACATCCCTTAGACTGATCTAACGATCGGATCTCTTTTATGGCTCGACCCTATCTCCACCGGCTCGTCCTCAAAACGGGCCGGAGTTAGATGGCCATCCCAAACTGCCCCGTGACTGTCGAGCCGAGCGGACGAGGTACCGACCCTCGTATATGGCAAAAAAAAAACCCGAGACGAAACCACCGTCAGATCATCTCAGAAAGTGTGCTAGGGCGTGATGAGCGGATCTTATTCAGCCACGTGTCCACAAAACGACAAGATAGCGTTTTATGGGGATCCACACGGAGATGGACGGTCCAGATGATGCCACGTACCTCGGATCCTCCGAACCGAGGCACCGACCCATCTAGCCGGGGAGTCGAGTCGCCAAGCCGAGGTGCCGGGGTACCGACCCTCGTATATGGCCAAAAATCGCACCGACCCATATCAGCCGTTGGATCTTATGGAAAAACGTGCTCGCCATGATGGACGGCCCAGATCTGGCCACATCCACTAAACGACAAGATAGCATTTTATGGGGATCCACGCTGAGATGGACGGCCCAGATGACGCCACGTACCTCGGATCCTCCGAACCGAGGCGCTAACTCTCCGAGCCGAGGCGCTGGTCCTCGAAGTACCAAGCCGAGCCGAGGTACCGAGGTACCGACCCTCGTATACGGCGGAAAAACTCGCCGAGGAGCAGGGACCGTCTGATCACTCCGAAACTCGCGCTCCGCCCTGATCAAGGGCTCAGATGACGCCACGTCATAAATAGGTATTAAAAAATCAATTTTTATTTATTTAAATCATTTTATTTATCTAAAAATCACGAAAAATTGCTAAAAATTTGGGAAAATTAGCCAAAAATTCTAGGAAATAATGAAAAATTCGGGGGACATTTTTGAGCCTCCGAACGAACAATTATTGTCTAGGATGTACAGCTAAAATCCTCGAACGACTAGCTAACGCACCGCAAAATTAGATAAATAGTCTGAAAAGATAGATAAAAACTTGGTATACCACGGGACTTCGAGAAAGAAGAAAGAATTACCTTACCATCCACTTCGGGCTTCAAAAACACCCATTCGGACTTCGATACAACTCCTCTAGCCACTAAAACAGTCAAACTACTCCTCAAAGACTGATTCTCCTCAGCCTTTAGGAGTGGGGGGCTCGTGATATGGCTAAAAATAGGGGTTTAATCAAGACCATCCAAATTGGGCACGAATCATGGAGTTCAGGGGTAAAACGGTAATTTTGCCTACAAACGGGTCTGAAGCGGGTACTGGGTCTCCTTCTCACAGACCCAATAACCCGCGAACGGATCCATCTCAACTGGGTGCGGGTTTCAATCCGCAACAAACCCGGTCCAGCAGGATAGAATCAGGGTTTCTGATTAATATCAATCAACGGCCCTGATTCATATCTATCCTTTCACTGGGGATTAGGGATTACATTCCTTATCTGTATACGTAGGAATTACATGCCTAATCTGTTCCCTAAGACGCCTATAAATACCCCCCACCCATCTCCATTAAGAGGTAATCAATCTTTCACCAGTTTTTACGCTCTTTCTTAATCATTCCTGATTACTGACTTGAGCGTCGGAGGGTGCGTCGCCGGGAACAACCCCGGTGTCTCGCACTTTTTGCAGGTGCACGGCGGGAACGACGATCGACGCCCGGCGGAACAGGTACACAGGTTTTCTATTCAGTTTCCCTAAGAATCCACAAGTTCTATCTGTTTGCCCCCACACCAAATTTAGCGGCAACACCTGGAATTTGTCATCATTCTCCATATAAAATATATTTTGGTTTAAAAGTTAGAGTTAGAGGGTTAGGGTTATAGCTAGGATTATGGTTAAGGCTAGGGTTATAGCTAGGGTTAGAGTTAGGGGTAGGGTTAGAGGGTTAGAGTTACGGATATAGAGTTATACTTAGTGTTAGAACCTAATTATATATTCATTTTCTAGTTTTTATCTATAAATATTTATTAAATTTTGATAAATAATTTTAGTTTTTTTAGTGCTTTACATTTTTAAGATTTAAAATTGAAAAAAAAAAATGTGACCCTAAAAATGTGGGGATTAAAAAATTCTAGAAAACCCTAAATAAAAAGGATTTTAAATATTAATCTCAATATGAAATTTATTTAGGTATAAAAGTTAGAGAGGGTAAGGGTTAGGGTTAGGGCTAGGGTTATAACTAGGGTTAGGGCATTCCATAGTACATAGGTCCAGTGCAAGCCCTTAACGATCTCCACTTTATAGGGATAACCCCTCGTTATGCAACTAATCCTATTACGGTGATGGGAAACAAGATCCAGAATACTCCGCGAATAGGCACCACAGCCCTCAACGCGCAAGCATCATGTAAGATAGCTCAAAAACAAAAACCGAAGAATCATCTCCCAAACCCGTGTACCCCACAAATAGGCTTGCAAGGCCCTCGACGTGTAGATACACCAGGTAAATTCCGTAAATAGGCCTGCCGACCCTCGACACGCGAATGCACCCTGCATGCTTCGTGAATAGGCCTGCAGACCCTCGACACGTGAACACACAAATGTCCCCTCGAGACATAACAACAAATCGTCCTGGATCGCATCCGTTGGACAAACAAAACCATGAGCCTATACTTACGTTTCCCAAGTTCCATCACATCTCTACTAGTGCCTGTCCTTAAGTTGATTATTATTCAACCACAAAATCTCCATCTCTAGAGTTAGTGTATCCTACCGGACTTAAATACTCAATAACAACTAAACCAAGACCCCCCAGGTCTAACTCAATAAATTTTAACTGCCGGTTCACAGGACTCCCACTCAACTCCTAGAGATCTCAACAATACCAAACTCACAATCCATCGTCAAAACGATCAAAGGGAGAAACCTCTCCAATCAACAAAACCAAATCTTTATAAATTCCAAAGTCCAAATCCAACCAAGAAATATCTTGAAAACATATGTTCTATAGAAAGAATCATATTTTAGAATAGTAGGTTATAGATCCGAAATATTTAAAGAATCATCGTTGTAAAGAACATCTGGAAAACTCAAAAAAAGCTTCAAAACCAGTCGACTGCAAAGGGTCTTCAGTCGACTGTCCAGAGTGAAAAACTAACATCTTTAGGAAAATAAAATCTAAGTATTTACAGTCAACTGTCCAGAGAGAAATCCAGTAATTTTAGGAAAATAAGTCTAAGTATAGCAGTCGACTGTAAAGGTATAGGTCGACTGTCCAGAGGGAGAAAATTACAATAACTTCGAGAAAGTAATCTGAGTGGTACCAGTCGACTGTAAAAGTCCTCAGTCGACTGTCCAGAATAAATTTCCAGAAAAATTATTAAAAACAGCAATCGGGTCGTGCCAGTTGACTGTAAAGGCACACTAGTCGACTGTCGACCTACAGACTGCAGACTTTAGGTTGTGCATATGTCAAAACTAGAGTTTTTAAGAATCAGTCATACGTCAAAAGTAACTTTGTTTTAGGTTCCAAAACATATCAATACCAAAATACTCAGATTTAAACTAGCATTTGAGAAATCCAAATTCGAACAACATCTTTCACAAAATCACAAATTCCCAAGTTTAATCATCATATCTCAAATCCTCAAAACATGGTCCTCTAAACCATTAATCATTATCAAAGTTCCTCAACTCAATCTCAACTACTCTCTATAGTTGATTCATGAACAAAATAAATTTATCCTCAACATGGCCAAGTTGTTTTCATCCAACTCACCAATAGTCCAAAATTTCTTCTTTAATTAATTAATGCATAACATCTATCATACTCAATTCAATCAGTCATAATTCAAAAGAAAAAGTCTACTCACAATTTATATTAGGCTCTCCAACAAATCTAAAATTATTCACATGCAAATATCTAGGGTTCTTCTCAAAGATCCAATTTTTCTCCATCCAACATACATATTCATATCAAACCCTAGCATGCTTTCTAATAGATGAAATTCAACATTCAAAATCAATCAAAACATTCATATCATTCTCATACAACATACACAAATCAAAAGAAAAACAAACAAGTCAACAAAACAATTATATCACTCACCTCAAATGAAGAATCTAATAGAATAAGCAAAACCCTTCTTTGCGAAATCCAAGATCTTCTCTTTCAATCTCCAAGAAAAATAAAAATAATAAAATCTTGTGTTGTGCAGCGAAAGATGGCTGCACACCATCTTTTATACTGGCCGGAAATGAAGAGTTAGGGTTTGAAACATATTTGCAAAATAATCCTTTCAAAATATAACTTTACATATATAAATCTTTCTTTATAAAATATTTAAAATAAGTTAAATAAATTAAAAACAAATAAAATCCTTTTTACTACTGAGTTGTCTAGCAATACAGAACAGCCCAGCAATAAGAAAAATTCGGATTTTGTACTCAGGGTGACCATTTTGCACAAAAGTCCTTCTTTTTGTAATATTTGCAAATACATCATAAATATTCGTAAAAATCCAGAAAAATCAGAAATAATATCTAATAATACATATTATATTTTCCAATAAAAATATTTGACTTTTACTTTCTAGAAAAATATTTGTACAAGACCCAACATAAATTCTATATTTGCAAAAACACCATATTTGTTTAAATCTTTACCAAATCAACTCTAAATAAAATTTAAATATATTTTAATTTAAATTATGACCATGGAAAACCCAAAAACCAGTAAAAACGAATTTTTATTATTTATTTGAGATCCAAACGGTTTTTTACATAAAAGCCCATCTCTTTCGAGATATTTATAAAAATAGTTTCTTTATTCAGAAAAATCCCAAAATTTAGAATATACTCCATTATAAGTAGGAGAATTTATTAAAAATATAAAATTAAATATTTACACCAAAAAATATTTGCACGTGTTTCGCAGGTGTAAAAAGATAAATCTTTAGAAAATATTTATTAAATCTCCAGAAAATCATTTTAATTAATTTATAAATATTTAAAATAATATTTAAAAATATGGGGTACTAAAGTTAATGCTAGGGTAACTAGGGTTAGAGCTATGCGTAGGGTTAGAAGGTTAGAATTACATATTGAGGGTTAGAGTTATAGTTAGGGTTAGAACCTAATAATATATTCTTTTGAATGATTTTTTTATCTATAAATATTTATTAAATTTTAAAAAATAATTAATTATTTATTAGTGCTTTAGGTTTTTGGAATTTAAAACCGAAAAAAAAATTATGACCCTAAAATATGGGGATTAAAAAAATCTTTAAAAAACTTAAATAAAAATAATTTTAAATTTTAATCTTAATAGGATTTGTTCAAAAAATTTTGAGAGAGAGTGAGAGAGAGAAGATAGAGTAGGGTTAGTTTTAAGATAATAATAATAATAATAATAATAATGTTTGTCTTAGCCCGTCGTTGCCAACAAAGGGATAAGTTAAAAAAAAAATAATAAATAAATAAATAAAATAAAAAAATTACTTAGCCCGTCATTGCCAATGACGGGCTATGGCAGCATTTGGCCCCAAAAAAAGTTAACTGGGTACGAGGGAGAGAAAGTGTGAGAAAGAGTTAAGAAATGAAGGCGTATAATGGGGTAAAATACTCATTATACCCCTCAAAACTTAAGTGCGAGCGGAGATTTCAGCAGAGTGAATCTGAGTCATTGGATCTGATCTTTAGCGATCAAATGGCTTAGAATTTTTATTTAAAAAATTGACTTAACCTGTTGGCAACGACGGGTTACGACAATTTTTTTTTTAAAAAAATAACTTAGCCCGTATTTGCCGACGACATGCTAAGGGGGAATTTGGGTGGAGTGAATCTGAGTTGTTGGATCTGATTTTGAGCGATCCAATGGCTTAGATGTCGTTTGCAATAATTCTATGCAAACAAAGCCGTTTGCAATAGAGGAAAGCTCTCTCTCTCTCTCTCTCTCTCTCTCTCTCTCTCTCTCTCTCTCTCTCTCTCTCTCTCTCTCTCTCTATATATATATATATATATATATATATATATATATATATTGAGAGAGAGAGAGTCCCCTTCAGTTGCTCACTACTTTTGGTGAGCAATCATGAAATAAAGATCCTATGAAATATCTGAACCGCTCATATTGTTCTATATGCCTAAGATAGCCTAACAATAAAAAACCAAGTAATTTGAAGCTCATTTGCCAATCCATCATGTTGTTAGAATTTTCAGCCATACAATTTCTTGATGATGTAAATCATTTACAAATAAATTTCAAATTAATTGATTATTTATTATTAGGTTATTTTAGGTATATAGAACAATATGAGCTGTTCGGATTTGTCATAGGTGCTCTATTTCGTGAGTGCTCAGAGAGTGCTCACCAAAGTAGTGAGCAATGGAATATATATATATATATATATATATATAAATGGTAAAAGGGATATGAGCAACTTGCTCATTTAGTAACTAAGCAATTGATTATGTGGCATGCATGTGATACATTGGACAACTAACCATTTTTAATAATTTTTCAACCACATGTATGCCACATCATCAATTGCTTATTTAGTAAATGAGCAAGTTGCTCATACCCCTTTTTTCCATATATATATATATATATATATATAGAGAGAGAGAGAGAGAGAGAGTGATGTGGGCCTCATATTTGAATGAGGAAATTTTCCTCATACAAAGTGATTATACTCACTTGGTGGGGCCCTTATGGAAGATCCAGTTTGTCCATCATTTTTATCATGCTAATAGATGTATGTGTAGAAAAAATCAAGTGGTTTGGAGGTCATTCACTCATGCATCATGTGGATCCAATTTGTGGTTCGATTTGTATTATTGTTGAAATCGTTCATTTTTCAACCACATGATGCATGGATGAATGACCTTCAAACCACTTGATTTTTTTCTACACATACATCCATTAGTATGATAAACATAATGGATGGAGTGGATCTTTCATAAGGGCCCCACCAAGTGAGTATAATCACTTTGTATGAGGAAAATTTTCTCATACTCTATATGAGGCTCACTTTTCTCATATATATATATACACTCCACGGAGACAGAGCCAGAGACAGAGAGAGAGAGGTATGGCAAGTGCATTGGATACACGATGCGGGCAATGCATGTGCTTGCACTTGTATGCATCATGGTTACCTTGTTATGGGCCTTCACGAGGTCAATACTTAGATTTTTTTAAACAAGACCTACATATGTCGATAGAGTAAAAAAAACCACGGATTGCAATACATTCTATCTAAATATAAATAAAAAAAGAATTCCACTCCTATAATAGGAGTCTCTCTCACAAATTTAAGAAAAATATAAAGTGGACAAATTATCTCTAAGAGATATAATCTTATCTCTTTTGAGAAAACTCTTATAATATTATGTTTACTCTTAATCCCTCTTTCTTTTTCTGCCTCACTTCTGCATCTCTTACCTTAACCTGATATGCCAATTTATAGTACAATGGGAAAAGCAAAACATCACCCGGACCGAACTAATGGTTCTTTGGGATGTTAATATCCCACGCAATTAGGTTTGTGGATGTTGAACCTCCCTTCCCCTGTTCGTGTCATGCTTCCACTTTGAGACATGATTGATGATTGACCAATTACTTTGGCAACTATTATTTCCAATAAATTAATGTAAATTAATCTAAAAAGAAACTCACTATTTTTTTTATAAAAAAACAAAATTTTCTCTATGTTTACAGCTATCATTCTTTTGTGCAGAGTATTAGGATTCCTCCAGTTTTGTCTCTTAGGCCACCCAAATTAAAGATTATGGGAAGCGAAGATTCCCATCACTTCACATCCAAAAATGTAATCACATCACAATGTCAACACACCAAGTTAAAGCATAACACAACAACATGAAACTTTTTTGATTATGGGATTTATTTGTATCTTTGTCATATTTACTTTGAATTGGTCCTAAAATATTCCAAACACATTCTCTACAAATATAAAATACTTGACATTTTGTAGTCTTTTTCTTGTCTACCCTTGAGCTAGCTAGCTAGCACCTATTGTCACTAATCCGACCCTATCCATAAATAGCAAGAGAGAGAGAGAGAGAGAGAGAGGAATGGATAGGGAGAAGGTGGTGAGTGAGATAAAGAAGCAGTTGATATTAGCAGGGCCTCTGATAATAGCAAATGGGTTGCAATTCATTCTTCCAATTATATCAAATATGTTTGTTGGTCATCTAGGGGAACTTGCTCTCTCTGGTGTCTCCATGGCCACATCCTTTGCTGGGGTTACAGGTTTCAGCTTCTTGGTATTTTTCTCTCTTTTATTTGTTTCGTGTATATCTTGTTCCGTAATGATAAAAATTTAAAATGTGAAGTTTCTTTTACGTTGGAAAAAAAAGTGTTGCATGTTGATTTTATCATCTTAGATGAAGTCACTTCTAATGTAAATTATTCTCACTTCATTGAAACAGTGAGGGTTTCTTCACCTTTTTGTTGTGCGCGATACAAACTAATCAACAATCAAACCAATGCGGAATACAAAGAGAGAACCAGCGAGAAAACACAAAAACAAACCAACACAAGGACACACAGATTTAATGTGGTTCGGCAAAATACATGCCTACATCCACGGGGCGGTTGGGGTTTCTTCTTCTTCAAATTATCACCAATGGGCGAAAACAAACCCTTACAAATAATGACGGCTGCAAAACCGAAATAGGGATCTCTAATTTTCGTCACAGATTACAAAACCCTAACAAGTGTATTTATAGGGAAACTATTGGGCCTTTTCGAATTGGGCCTGATCCAGTTCAAAATACCGTCGTCAGTCGACTGGTCATCTACCCGGTCGACTGGTCTTGTGCAGGACAGTCGACTGGCCAGTCGACTGCTGCTCTGCTGCTGCTTGTATCTTTTAGTCTTCGAAAACTCTCTGGACAGTCGCCTGATCCTTCTATCAGTCGACTGATATGCTGTAACTTTTTTTTGCTGCAGACACTCCAAAACACTCTGAACCAGAATCGAGCCATTATCCTACAATCTCCACCTTGGCGAGATCTTCCACAAAGTATCCAACAATCTCCACCTTGGCAAGATCTTCCAAGTAGCCCAAGCAATCTCCACAAATACTCCAAATGCTCATCATCAAATGTAACAACAAATCCAAACTCCACCTTAGTATGATATCACATACTAGGCGAACAAATAGCGAAGCACTATTCCAACCCCCCATTCCAAATCATCAAACATGCAAAATATTAGCCAGGTTCATGCAATGCTTGAACTTGGCTGCTCCAACAACTTTGGTTAACATATCGGCAGGATTATCAGCTGTCCCAATCTTCACCAAATGAATATCACCATCCTTTATCAAATCACGCACAAAATGATAACGGACATCAATATGCTTGGTCCTCGAATGATGAACTTGGTTCTTCGCTAAATGAATAGCACTCTGACTGTCACAGTGTACCTCCACCTTCTCCCGATGAATCCCCAAGCTCTTCAAAAGTCCATGTATCCAAATGGCTTCCTTCATGGCCTCAGCAACCGCCATGTATTCAGCCTCAGTAGTAGACAACGCTACAGTGGACTGCAAATTTGACCTCCAACTTATAGGTGCCCTAGCCATAGTAAACAAATAGCCTGTAGTAGACCGCCTCTTATCTAGATCACCTGCATAGTCAGAATCAACATATCCAACCAATAACCTGCTAATATTGTCATCCCTTTCAAATTTCAAACCCACATCTGTGGTGCCACTTATGTACCTTAGAATCCATTTAGCTGCTTGCCAATGCTCTTTGCCTGGATCATGCATATATCGACTAACCATACTCACCGCCTGAGAGATGTCTGGTCGAGTACAAACCATGGCATACATCAAACTGCCAACCACACTAGTGTAAGGTACATTTGCCATATACTGTCCCTCCTCATCTGAACTTGGAGACTGAGAAGCACTAATTCTGAAATGACTGGCTAAGGGTGTACTTACTAGTTTAGTCTTCTCATCTATACCGAACCGTTTCAGCACCTTCAAAAGATATTGCTTCTGTGTCAAACTCACTGTGCCCTTTGCCCTGTCTCTAGCTATCTCCATCCCAAGTATCTTCTTGGCTTCACCAAGATCCTTCATCTCGAATTCAGAACTCAACTGATTCTTCAAATTTTGAATCTCCTTAGCATTCTTAGAGGCAATCAACATGTCATCCACATATAGTAACAGATATATGAAAGAGCCATCCTGCAACTTCCTGAAGTAAACACAATGATCAAACTCACTTCTGGAATATTTCTGCACCTTCATAAACTGATCAAACCTCAAATACCACTGCCTTGGAGATTGCTTCAACCCATAGAGAGATTTCTTCAACCTACAAACACAATTTTCCTTCCCAGCAATTTTGAACCCATCTGGCTGCGACATATAAATTTCTTCATCTAGTTCCCCATGTAAGAACGCAGTCTTCACATCCATTTGTGTCAATTCAAGATCAAACTGTGCTACCAAAGCTAACAAAATCCGAATAGAAGGATGCTTCACAACTGGAGAGAACACTTCATTATAGTCAATTCCTTCCTGTTGAGCATACCCCTTTGCAACTAGTCTTGCCTTGAATCGAACACTGCCTTTTGGACCTTCCTTCTTCGTATACACCCACTTGCAACCAATTGCTTTCTTCCCCTTTGGTAGTTGCACTAGATCCCAAGTCTTATTCTTATGAAGAGAGTTCATCTCTTCATCCATAGCAACTTTCCAATCTGCATTTTCTGAACTTCTAGTGGCTTCTTTGAAGTTGGAGGGAACTTCATCATCCACAATGGGAAGAGCAAATGCAACTGTATCTGTAAAACGAGACGGTCGTTTGATATCTCTTCTTTGCCTTCTTACTGCAATTGATTCTTCCTGCTGGATAGGAACTTCTTCATCATTCTCAGTATCAACCACATCATCTTCATCTTGGACAGGAACAGGATTCTCAACTGACAACTTTTCTAACTCCACCTGTTGGAAAACTCTCCTACCAGTCGACTGGTTATTGCCACCAGTCGACTGTCCCGAGCTCCCACAATTCTGCTGTTCTGGACCACCAGTCGACTGCTCCTGTTCATCAGTCGACTGTCCCGAACTTCTTCTACTCACCTGTTGAAGAACTGTCCCACTCTTCTGCTGCTCACCAGTCGACTGTCCTATACCACCAGTCGACTGTCCCGAGCTGATCATGCTGGTCTCATCAAAAGTGACATCTCTGCTGATTACTAACTTCTTCTGTTCTGGACACCACAACCTGTAACCTTTGACACCAGTACTAAAACCAACAAATATAGCCTTCTAGGCTCTTGCATCAAGTTTAGTTTCAGTTACATGAAAATAAGCAGGACAACCAAATATATGCAAAAAACTATAATCAGAAGCAGGTTTACCACTCCATACCTCAATAGGCGTTTTGCCTTCAAGTGCTGCTGATGGTAAACGGTTGACGATGTGGCTTGCATATATAACAGCTTCTGCCCAAAATGTCTTCTTCAACCCAGACTGTGCTAACATACATCTCACCTTCTCAAGTAAGGTTCTGTTCATCCTTTCTGCAACCCCATTTTGCTGTGGAGTCTTCCTAACTGTGAAGTGCCTCTGGATCCCTTCATCTTCACACAACTTCAGAAACGGATCATTCTTGTATTCCCCTCCATTATCTGACCTCAGAACCTTAATCTTCCTACCAGTCTGATTTTCAACTTTCTTCTTCCAACTTGTGAACAATGTCAAAACTTCATCTTTGTGCTTCATGGTATATACCCAAACTCGTCTGGAGTAATCATCAACAAAAGTAACAAACCAGTGTCTACCACTCATAGAAGGTGTCTGAGTAGGGCCCCAAACATCTGTGTGCACATAATCGAGGATACCCTTTGTCTGATGTACAGCTGTACCAAATTTCACCCTAGTTTGCTTACCCAAAACACAATGTTCACAAAATTCCAACTTGCACCCTTTAGCATCTTTAAGCAACCCTTGCTTCACAAGCCCCTGCAAACCTTATCTCCTGCATGCCCGAGTCGCATATGCCACAACCTAGTAGAGTCGGGAACAACCTGTTTAGGCCTTTCAGTTACACTGGCAGCCTGACCCAAATATGTTTTTCCCTGTAAGAAAAACAAGTTCCTCTTTCTTTGCCCTTTCATCACCACGAGTGATCCGCTAGTCACCTTCAGAATACCACCTTCACTAGCAAATTTCAATCCACTGGCCTCCAAAGCACCTAGTGAAATCAGATTCTTTTTCAAATCTGGAACATACCATACATCTGAAAGCTCCCTAATAAGACCATCGTGCATTAGCAATTCAATCTTCCCGATTCCTACCTTCTTACAAGGTGCATCATTTCCCATCAAAACTACACCACCATCCATATACTCCAAAGAAGTAAACCACTCCTTTTTCCAAGACATATGATAGGAGGCTGCTGTATCAAGAAACCATACTTCTTGATAAAGTGAGGGACTAGAAGCAAGTGCAAAAGAAAAATCCTCGCCACTT
The DNA here is from genome assembly GCA_017893485.1 of Hemerocallis citrina. NCBI lineage: Eukaryota > Viridiplantae > Streptophyta > Magnoliopsida > Asparagales > Asphodelaceae > Hemerocallis > Hemerocallis citrina. The sequence goes on from CM030359.1 coordinate 395,614,798, forward strand.
TCTAAATTATCAACAGTCACATTTGCAGTCGAATTTCCCTTATTTCGTAGCTTTGGACAATCCTTTTTCCAATGCCCCCTTTCATGACAGAAAGCACATTCATCTTTGGCCGGTATTTTCCTGTCCTTCGAAACTCCTCTCGATTTGGAACGAGATTTGTTTCCCTTTTTCCCAGATTTGGACTCAGATCTTGTCTCAGTCCTGCCCCTTACAATCAACGCTTCAGAAGTTTCTCTATCAACCATCTTATCCCTTCTCCTAGTTTCATTATTCAACAAGGCATTTGCAACATCTTCATATTTCACAGTATCTTTTCCATATAATAAAGTAGTTGCTAAATGATCATAACTTTCAGGTAATGAATTCAACAGAATTAGGGCTTTATCTTCATCCTTAATTTGCTCATCCAAATTTAACAAATCAGCCAACAATTTATTAAATGATTCCACATGAGCATTCATAGACATACCTTCCGTATAGGTGAAGCGAAAAAGTCTCTTCTTCAAATACAGCCGATTCTCCAAACTTTTCCTCATGTATTTGTCTTCGAGCTTCTTCCACAACACCGCAGCAACGGTATCCCTCATCAAATCATACTTCTGAGCCTTTTCAATAAAGAGCCGAATAGTCCCACACGCAACTCGATTCAACTTCTTCCAATCTGCTTCGGACATATCCTTAGGTTTTTCAACTTCCAAAGCAACATCTTGTTCTTGTTGAACAAGAACATCCAAAACCTCACATTGCCACATCCCGAAATTGTTTGTCCCATCAAATTTTTCAACTTCAAATTTTGCGTTGTGAATCGTTGTTCTTGATGAACTTGATCCCACAACTTTCTTGGTTGCATCTGCATCACCCGCCATCTCCCTCTAGGTCGAACCAACAGCTCTGATACCACTTGTTGTGCGCGATACAAACTAATCAACAATCAAACCAATGCGGAATACAAAGAGAGAACCAGCGAGAAAACACAAAAACAAACCAACACAAGGACACACAGATTTAATGTGGTTCGGCAAAATACATGCCTACATCCACGGGGCGGTTGGGGTTTCTTCTTCTTCAAATTATCACCAATGGGCGAAAACAAACCCTTACAAATAATGACGGCTGCAAAACCGAAATAGGGATCTCTAATTTTCGTCACAGATTACAAAACCCTAACAAGTGTATTTATAGGGAAACTATTGGGCCTTTTCGAATTGGGCCTGATCCAGTTCAAAATACCGTCGTCAGTCGACTGGTCATCTACCCGGTCGACTGGTCTTGTGCAGGACAGTCGACTGGCCAGTCGACTGCTGCTCTGCTGCTGCTTGTATCTTTTAGTCTTCGAAAACTCTCTGGACAGTCGCCTGATCCTTCTATCAGTCGACTGATATGCTGTAACTTTCTTTTGCTGCAGACACTCCAAAACACTCTGAACCAGAATCGAGCCATTATCCTACACTTTTAACCTAAAATTTAATTGATCTTTTAGCAAGAGAATGATCAGGGTTTCTCCCCTAGTTGCAAAGAAGCTTTAACTTTGTCTCCTCTTTTTGTCATAATATAGTTAGGTTTGGCAAGTGCTTTGGATACACTCTGCGGACAAGCTTATGGAGCAAAGCAGCACCATATGCTCGGTATCCATATGCAACGTGCAATGCTTGTTCTCATGCTCGTATGCATCCCTGTCGCAATTGTATGGGCCTTCACCGGCTCAATACTTGTACTTTTGCACCAAGACCATCAAATATCGGCAGAGGCTGGAGTATATGGTCGATGGATGATTCCCTCTCTTTTCGGCTACGCCATGCTTCAATGCCATAACCGGTTTCTACAGTCACAGAACATTGTATTGCCATTGATGTTAAGCTCTGTGGTGACACTTTTGCTTCACGTTCTCATGTGTTGGGCTTTGGTGTTCAAATCAGGCCTTGGAATTAAAGGTGCGGCTTTGGCAAATTCGGTATCTTATTGGCTCAATGTGCTGTTGTTAGCAATTTATGTGAAGTTATCTCCTGCATGTAAGACTACATGGACGGGGTTTTCTAAGGAGGCCTTTCGTGATGTTTACAACTTCATTAAGCTCGCTATTCCATCAGCTGCTATGGTTTGGTAAGTATAGAGGTTCGGTTCATATTAGTATGTAGACAGTGTACTGTGATTAAAGAATTATTGAACCAGGAGGAAAAAGAATAATGTGCATTTTAAGGTGAACTAGACCAATAGTTTTCTTAAATTGACATTAGTATTCAGATATAGAAATAATTTTTTGAGGGAAAAGGTTGAAAGGAAATTCTGTGGAAAGTTAATATAAACTGGACTACATGCTGTAAATATGAAGAAGTAGTTAAATAAATTTATCACTTAATTGTAATTGTCAGCATCAGAATTTTTGCTTATTGAAAGGAAATACCTAAATTTAAACTAAAATCATTTATTGAAATCAGATATAGGGCAAAACATTTTTTCTCATTCCTTTTCACTACTATATACATTCTATATATAAGAATTACATTCTTGAAGGGAAAGAAATGAGATTGAGAGAAGATTGAGGAGATAAGAGATTTAGGGAATCTGTTTCCTATAGATTAGAAAACAGAATATATACATTAGCAATTACTATATTTCAACACTCCCCCTCAAGTTGGTGCATAGATATTGAATATGCCCAACTTGTCAACAAATTTCAAGAAGAGCCGATTCAAAACTGCCTTGGTTAGAATATCTGCGAGCTGATCTTCTGACTTTACTTTAGATATCTCAATTACTTTCTCATCTAATTTTTCTTTGATGAAAAATCTGTCCACCTCTACATGTTTCGTCCTATCATGCTGAACTGGATTAACAGCAATATCACACGCCGCTTGACTATCACAATACACTTTCATATGTTCATTCGGATCACAACATAAGTCCTGCAACAAGAGTTTCAGGCATAAAACTTCAGCTATACTTAATGCTACTCCGCGATACTCAGCCTCTACACTAGAGCCTGCAACGACATGTTGCTTCTTGCTTCTCCATATAACCAAATTTTCTCCAACAAAGGTAAAATATCCTGAAGTAGAGCGCCTATCAACAACAGATCATGCCCAATCGGCATCAGTATATACCTCAACCTTCAAGTGACCATGTTTTTCAAACAAGATCCCTTTTCCTAGTGCACACTTTATATACCTCAGGATTCTCATTACGGTATTCATATGTTGTTCACTATGTGCATGCATAAATTGACTCACCACACTTATGGCATATGACAAATTCGATCGCGTATGTGCAAGATATATCAGCCGTCCAACCAATCTCTGATATCTTTCCTTATCACACGGCACATGATCAGGATTATTGCAAAGTTTCAGTCCTTCTTCTAACGGTGTATCAATAGGCTGACAAGCGAACATTCCTGTTTCCTTCAACAAATCCAAAGCATACTTTCTATGAGACAGAAATATGCTTTTTCTAGAGCGAGAAATTTTAATAACAAGAAAATATCTCCACGGGCCAAGATCCTTCATTTCAAATTCTCGTGACAAGTAACTCTTTAATGCATTTCTCTCCACACGATCATCTCCAGTTACTATCATATCATCAACATATATAATGAGAGCAGTAATTTTACCTTCTTTCCTTTTTGGGGATAGAGTATGATCTGAATTGCTCTAACAATATCCTGTTAAAACTTGAATTTCGAAAAATAGAAAAGTCCCAATAGTCTTTGTGAAGAAGTACAATTACAGGAATAAAAGAAAACAAACCAGACAATTCAATACAGAGTCCAGATTAAGATATCTGTCCTTAAAGCAAAATTCGCCCCGTAGTGTGACGGTAGTTGACGAACTTCCTCCTAGGATACAACTGTATTTACCTTTCTCTGAAGAATAGCACCCTAGCTTCAGAGATGCCAGCGAACCAGTAGCTGTGTTTCACTCTCAGACTCAAACTCGGAAGAAGAAGAAGGAGATTGTCAAATTCAAAACTGTGTGTCTTGACAGACAAAAATGACTGCACTTATAGGAGATGAGAAGTAACTGATGGATCCATTACTTTGTAATAGCAGAGTAATGGCTCAAAAAAACGTAACTGATGGATCCATTATTCTGCCTGTTACAGAGTAATGGCACCAGTTACAGAATTTCAAACGCTTCAACGGTAAACTGAATCTAGGAAAAAATTTGGAGCATGCCAAAAAATAATTTATGCTGGCTAGAACCAAACCAAACCAAATCAAACCAAGCCGAGCCGAGCCCGAGGCTGGGGCGCGTGCGCGCACGTGTATATTTGTAACTTTGGCTATCCTCTCTCCACTATACATTAGTGGTAACCCCGGGGCTACACGCTTTAGTCTATTTCTTTAGCTTATATACTAGAGAAATCTTTCTCAACTTTCGATGTGGGACTATCCATTTTCTCCAAATTCCCAAGTTAGTACATTTCGAGTAACCAACTTTGGACCAACACTTCTCATTCATACGGAATCCGTTTTTGGCAAATGAGTATATTACGGAATAGTACTCGACGAGAAGAACGCAATACAATCAATTTTCGGCGCCGCCGGTGGTCGGAGCCCACCGGAATCAGGCCCGAAAAATATGCCAAAAATATTTCCAACAATCCCCCACATGAATGGAAATTACCAGACTATGTAATCCAGACACGACAGAAAAAGACTCTGAGAGTACAATCGAAAAAATACTGCATCCAGAATGGTAGTAATTTTTTAACTTTGAACCACCCTTAGTGAGTAGCCATCGGATTCACTTGACCAGGTAGTGAACATGATGTCTTGAACTACTCGGGCTTTGATGTGAATCTAGACAATAACTATCACACAGTTTTATCTCCTTACAGAAATAGGTTCTCTTGTTGTGTTCATTTTGGCCTTGAAAACCCCTGGTTAATCGTGAGTGAACTTGGAGAATATAGCCTCTCTTCATTCTCCTAGAAATGGCCCCATTTCACACTCACAAGGTGATTACCCATAAAGAGTATCCTGCCATACCCACTTTTATTTTAAAGCTATGGGAATCATTAAAAGCCAAGCTTATCCTAACCCCTTGCAGGTAGCATTGTTTGTCATCCGAAGAATGGGTACGAGATTTTAATTTCTCAGTGCTCATGTCGATTCAACAAGATTTAGTTGTTCCCTTGAACCTGGATCTTGGGATCTCCAATCAACTGGGTCGGATTTTCATTAAGTATCCTCTTTCGTCATAGGCTTTAAACTCATTCCTCTTGATGATCTCACAACTTGCTCTCGTGACAAACCTTTAGTAAATGGATCCGCTAGGTTGTCGGCCAATTTTATATACTCTATAGAGATTATTCCATTTGATAGCAGTTGTCTAATGGTTTTGTGTCGCCTTCTGATATGACGAGACTTACCATTATACATACAACTCAGTGCCCTTGCTATAGCCAATTGGCTGTCACAGTGTACACATATAGCAGGCACTGATTTTTCCCATATAGCAACATCCTCTAAAAAGTTTCGAAGTCATTCTGCTTCCTCTACCACTTTGTCTAAAGCAATGAAACTCAGATTCCATGGTGGATCTGGCCAATAACGTTTGTTTAGAGAATTTTCATGACACATCTGCACCACCAAGAGTGAAGACATACCCACTTATGGATTTCGAGTTCTTGGAGTCCGATATCCAGTTAGCATCACGGTAGCCTTCTAGTACTGCTGGATATTTGGTGTAATGCAACCCATAACTCTGAGTATGTCGCAAGTAGTTCAATACTGTAGTTATTCCTTTCCAGTGACTTCGACTCAATACATTTACTGAATGTGCCAAGTCCGATCTTGTACAATTTGTTAAGTACATTATACTACCAATTACACGTGCATATTCCAATTATGATATGTTGTCACCCGTCTTTACGAACAAGTGAATACTAGGATCCACAGGCTTTTGGCAGTCCCATTGGAGTAATTTTTGAATCTTTCAAGTACCTTCTCATCGTAATGAGCTTGAGACAAAGTAATTCCCTCAGACGTCCTGCAAACTTTGATTCCTAATATGACATCTGCAACTCCCAAATCTTTCATATCAAACTTACCACTAAGCATGTTTTTAGTTTGTTTGATAATGTCATTATTGTTATCAATAATGAGCATGTCATCTACATACAGACAAAAAAGAATGTATCCATTTGGAGTATCTTTGATATGGATACACTTATCACATTCATTTATTTTGGAACCATTTGACATCATAACATTATCAAATTTTGCATGTCACTGCTTTGGAGCTTGCTTCAGTCCGTACAAGGATTTTACAAGCCTACACACCTTGTTTTCCTGTCCAGGAACTACGTAACCCTCAGGTTGTATATTTTTTATTCTAAATCCCCATTTAGAAAGTCAGTTTTGACATCCATTTGATGTATTTCGAGGTTGCATAGAGCTGTAAAAGCTATCAGCATTCTTATAGAAGTTACTCTCGTGACCGGAGAATAAGTATCAAAGAAGTCTAGACCTTTCTTTTGCCTAAATCCTTGTACCACAAGTATATCCTTATGTTTCTCTATTGAACCATCAGGTTTCAATTTCTGTTTGAAAATCCATTTGCATCCTAGAGCTTTACACCCAGAAGGCAAATCGACCAACTCTTATGTATGATTTTGCATGATGGAGTCTATTTAAGTTTTGATTACTTCCTTCCATATAGGAGTATCAGGCGTAGACATGGCTTCCTTAAAGTTTTGGGCTCATTCTCTAACAGAAATGCCGTTACAAAGTCAGGACCAAATGACTTTGATGTTCTCGCCCGTTTACTTCATCTAGGTTCATCATTATCATCTCCTGGTTCATCAACCGAAGTACTTGCATTCCCTTGCTCACGTGTACGTTTGGGATACGTAGCATACTAGCATCCTTGCACGGAAATACATGTTCAAAGAAGGAAGCATTCCTTGATTCCATTATTGTATTCACATGGACGTCCAATATATCCGATTTATATACCAAGAACCGATATGCACTACTGTTGTGTGCATAGCCTATGAATATGCAATCAATGGTCTTAGGTCCTATTGAGACCTATTTTGGATTAGATACTGCCATCTTTACTAGACACCCCCACACTTTGAGGTATTTATACGAAGGTACATTACCTTTCCACAGTTCATATGGTGTCTTACCAGTTTTCTTATGAGGTATTTTATTGAGAATATAGTTAGCGGTCAACAACGCTTCCCCCCCCCCCCATGTTCTGGGGTAATCCAGAATTCAACAACAAGGCATTCATCATCTCATAAAGAGTTGGTTCTTGCGCTCGGCAGTACTGTTTGATTCATGTGAGTAAGGAGCAGTTGTCTGATGAACTATTCTATGTTCAGAGCAGAACATATTAAAATGGTGCATCATATTCTCCTCCCCTATCACTCCAACGATTTTGATCGTTTTGCCAAGTTGATTCTCCACCTCAAGCTTATATTCCTTGAATTTATCCAATGCCTCATTTTTGCTATGTAACAAGTATGCATAGCAATATTTTGTGCAATCGTCTATGAACGTCAAAAAATAATTTTTACTGCCTCTGGTCTGCACGAATTTTAAATCACACAGATCAGTGTGAATTAGACCTAGAGTTTCAGTATTTCTTTCTACAGAACGGGATAGAGTTTTAGTGAGTTCGGCCTCTGTACAAACTTCACATTTATCGCAGTTGTCTACCTTAAATTTTGGTATTAAATTCATGTTAATTAATCTACACAGAGAATTAAAATTAACATGGCCTGGTCTTTCATGCCAAACAGAAGAAGACTCAACAACATAAGCAACAGGATACATTTTATTAATTTTGGGAACAACAGGAACAACAGATTTTGGAATGACTGACATTACATTGAATTTGAACGGTCCATCCTTAACATACCATTTTCCCAAGTACACCCCATTCTTTGAAAGTACAATATTATCATAAGCAAGCACGACCCTAAATCCATTCTTGCTTAGCAAAGATCCCGAGACCAGGTTTTTTCGAATATCCGGAATGTGCAACACATTGGTTAGCGTTAGTTCCCTGCCAGAAGTCATCTTCAGCACTATCTTCCCTGTTCCTTCAATCTTGGAGGTGGAAGAATTCCCCATGAACAACTGTTCATTCTTGTTGCATTTCTAGTATGAAGTGAACATATCCTTGTCCGAGCAGATGTGCTTGGTGGCCCCAGTATCATACCACCACTCACGAGGATTGCTCCCCACCAGATTGACCTTCGATACAACAGCACAGAGGTCCAAGTTAGAGAGACTAGTGGACAGGTTCTCAGCTATGTGCGCATGGGATTTGTCATTCCCTTTTACCTTTCCAGTTCCAGCACAGATGTTATCCTTGCTGCGACATTCAGATATCTTGTGCCCCAGCTTACCACACTTGTGGTATTTTCCATCAAACATCTTTGCAGCAGGATTCTTGTTCGAGCCCTGTCGCAAAAACTTCCTCTTTTTGCCCTTATGTTCGTGCTCCACCATATTGGCTTATTCTATGGACTGATTTCCATAGGACTTGTCAGCCTTGCGATTCTCCTCTTCAATCCGCAACCTGACAATCAGGTCTTCAAGAGACATTTCCTTTTTCTTGTGCTTGAGGTAGTTCTTGAAGTCCTTCCATCTAGGTGGAAGCTTCTTAATGAATGCTGCAACCTGGAATGGTTCACATAGCGTCATGTTCTCTGCAGCGATTTCGTGCATTATCATTTGCAGTTCCTGAATTTGACTCAGAACAGTCTTGGAGTCAACCATCTTGTAGTCCAGAAACTTGCCAACTACAAACTTCTTGGAGCCGGCATCTTCGGTTTTGTACTTCTTCTCCAAAAACCCCCACAGAAGTTTAGATATCTTGAAGACACAGTACACATTGTAAAGCGGGTCTACCAAACTGTTCAGGATGTAATTTCTGCATAGATAATCACCCTGAGTCCATGCATCAACCGCAGCAACTGAGTGCGCATCCATAGGTGCCAGCATAGGGGCAGTTTCAGTCAGAAACCTATCTAGCTTCAAGGTGGTCAGGTAGAACTGCATCTTTCCCTGATACTTTTTGAATTCAGTTCCATTGAACTTTTCAGGCTTTTTCCCCACAATTATATGTGTGGGAAGAACGACCGTTTGTGCCGCAACCGGTTGTGCAGTCACATTCTAGGTCACTGGGGTTTGTGCACTAAGTAGTCCACTGACATTCTCAGTTTGTGTATTTTCCATTTTCTGAAACAGTTAAAATCAACTATTATTTGTTTGTTTTTTCCGAAATTAGTTGTTTGTTTTTTCCGAAATGATAACAGTACCTGTAAATGTTCTTCACAAAACTGTTAGAATAGAGGGGAAAATTTTGCTTTAAGACTGTTAGAACTTGAATTTGAAAAAATAGAAAAGTCCTAATAGTCTTTGTGAAGAAGTACAATTACAGGAACAAAAGAAAACAAACCAGACAATTCAATACAGAGTTGAGATTAAGATCTCTGTCCTTAAAAAAAAATTTGCCCCGTAGTGTGACGGTAGTTGACGAACTGTCTCCCAGGATACACCTATATTTACCTTTCTCTTAAGAGCAGCACCCTAGCTTCAGAGATACAAGCGAACCAGTAGCTTTGTTGCACTCTTAGACTCAGACTCAGAGGAAGAAGAAGAAGGAGATTATCAAATTCAAAACTGTGTGTCTTAACAGACAAAAATGACTACACTTATAGGAGATGAGGAGTAACTGATGGATCCATTACTCTGTAATAGCAGAGTAATGGCTCAAAAAATGTAACTGATGAATCCATTATTTCGAAGCCGAAGCCGTAGCCGAAACCGAATCCAGGGCCCGGGCCGGGCGCGCGCGCACGCGTGTGTTTGTAACTTTGGCTAGGTCCTCTCTCCACTACACGTTAGTGGTAACCCCAGGGCTACACCATTTAGTCCATTTCTTAAGCTTATATACTAGAGAAAACTTTTTCAACTTTCGATGTGGGACTATCTATTTTCTCCAAATTCCCAAGTTAGTACATTTCGAGTACACAACTTTGGACCAACATTTCTCATTCATACGAAATCCGTTTTTGGCAAATGAGTATATTACGGAATAGTACTCGACGAGAGGAACGCAATCCAATCACTTTCCGGCACCACCGGTGGCCGGAGCCCACTGGAATCAAGCCCGAAAAATATGCCAAAAATATTTCCAACATATCCGAATGTCCTCATTGATTTTGTGAACCTTCCAAATCAAGCTCTTGGCGACTGCTTGAGCCCATACAGTGCTTTCTTCAAACGAAACATTTTATTACTATGTTGGACTGGTCTGTTTGATCCTGTTGGTAGATCCATACAAACTTCTTTTGTCAATTCCCCATGCAAAAAAGCATTCTTCACATCAAATTGTTCCGATGGTCAGTCAAGATTTGCAGTAAGTGACAGTAGAACTCGAACGGTGATGAACTTTGCTACAGGTGCAAATGTTTCATCATAATCAATTCCATAAGTTTAAGTGTAACCTATCGCAACCAACTTTGCCTTTTATCGCTCTATTGAACAATCAAACTTATACTTCACAGTATAAATCCATCTGTATCCTACCGGCTTCTTTCTTACTAGCAATTCGACTATCTCCCAAGTATCATTCTTCTTCAAGGACTTTATCTTCTCATCCATAGCTGCTTTCCACCTTGGATCGGCTAAGGCTTCCTACACACTGTTAGGAATAGATACAACAGATAATTGATTCACAAATAACTTATTTGATTCAGACAATCGGAGAATGGACACATAATGACTCATGGGATACTTGACATTACTAGTGAGATCAGGCTCATAAGTAGGTTTTGGGATACCTCTAGTAGTACAATTTGGGAGTTCTCTTCTTGGAGCTTCGGACAGCGATGACGATTGGTTTTGGGCATCTGACAGTGCTAGTGGTAGAGATGATTCTGACGGTACTGGTGCTGGAGATGGTTCTAACGGTGCTGGTGGTGGAGATGGTTCTGACGGTGCTGGTGGTGGAGATGGTTCATCTTCATGGAGGTTCGGCACTGATTGCAGTTCTTCGTGGAGATCTCCTTCATCAACCAAATATTCATTCGAGTGATCGTCACTACTTACATTCAGATTTTCACCCCTTATATCTGATTGTTCAGTCTGAATGGTAACCACTTCATCATAGGCAAGAGTTTGAACTTCACTTCGGTACTCCCCTTGAAGTTCAACCTCAGAGGAAAAATACATCTCATCTTTATGGAACACAATATCCATAGTCACAAATATCCTTTGAGTTGGTGGGTGATAGCACCGATACCCTTTCTTATCCTGTGCATATCCCACGAAAACACATCGGACAGCTCGAGGAGTTAACTTATTACGTTCATGTTGATGAAGATGAACAAATGCAACACACCCAAACACACGAGGTGGCAAGTTGACGACTTTTGGTGCATTCACAGCTTCACTTAATACTTGAAATGGCATAAGAAAGTTTAGGATACTAGAAGGAACTTGGTTAATTAAGCATGCAGCAGAAGCAAGGACTTCCCCTGAATAAATGAGTGACGTAATTCCATGAATAAGAGAAGTACGGACCACCTCGAGCAAGTGTCTGTTTTTCCTTTCTGCAACCCCATTCTGTTGAGGTGTATACAAGCATGTAGTCTGGTGAATAATCTCATATTCCACCAAATATTATTGTAGATTCGAACTCAAGTAATCGTCGACATTATCACTCCTAAGAACTTGAATATGTGCTTTATACTGAGTCATAACCCGTTTGTGAAATTTCTAAAATAAGCTACTAACTTCACTTTTAGACTTCATCAAATAAATTCAGGTCATACGAATACAGTCATCAATAAATATCACAAACCATTTAGCTCCTCCAAATGTGTATTTTTGGATGGACCCCAAACATCAGAATGAATAATTATAAATGGAAGAGAGCTTCTAGTTGGACTTGGAGGAAAAGAGACACGGTGACCTTTTGCGAGTTCACACACATCACACCGAAAGGTAGAAATATCCAACTTCAAAAATAAACTTGGAAATAATTTCTTCAAATAACCAAAGGAAGCATGCCCTAGACGTCGATGCCATAGCCAAATATCTGATTTCTTCTCCCCTTTGGATCCTTCCACAATTAGAGCTTGAGTCAACTTGCTTGAACTTTCAGATTCTAAATTCAGGTAGTAGAGTTTTCTATGTCTAACCCCATAACCAATCGACTTGTGAGTCCGAATATCCTTAAACACACAATGTGACAGCCAAAAAACTACAATACAATGTAAGGCAGTAGTGATTTGAGCAACAGATAACAGATTAAAATTCAAGGATGGTAGAACTAGTGTAGTGTCTAAGGTTAGGTTGTTTGTGAGAGGTATTGAAGCTTCACCAGTAATGGTGGCAGGATTACTATTGGCAGTGGACACAGTTGATTTGGTGGATGGTTGAAAATTTTGGACTTGTTTAGAATCAAAAGTCATATGGTCGGTAGCTCCCGAATCAATTATCCATGCATTATTCATAACAGATGCAGAAACATTAAAAACCGTACCATCATTACCTGCAGTTGTAACCAATGCAGAGGCTTGTTCAACATTCTTCTCAACTTTACTGGCAACTCCAACGGCTACAATGAATTGATTGCAATTCTTCTTTCGATGATCCCTGCTATGATCCCAGTTCTGTGGGTAGCCGATAATCTCATAACAACGAGCTATGGTGTAACCGATCTTGTCACAATGAGTACACTTCCTTAACTCATAAGCGACTTAGTTGAAGCCTCATCCTATGGTAGCGGTACAAAAGACAGCAGATCTAATATAAAAAAAAGGGATCGGATCTGATTTTATTAGCAAACAATCAAACGGGAGCTTGGGTTTGGATCTAATCTTTGGCGATCTGAATCTGGATTTGGATCTTCGGCAAACAACAAGATCTTGGATCTTCACTTAATCTTGTGATCTGATCTACTAGAGAAATCTTGGCACTTAGATCTGATTGACGGGTGTTTGGACTTGGGGACTGGCGATCACAGGGACTCAGGGGCTGACAACTAGCTTCGAGCAGCGACTGGCGGTAAGTGATGGTGAGTGACTGGCTGCGAAGAGCAGTGACTGGCGGTTGGAGTTGCGGCAGGTCGGAACAAGAGGCAGGGGGGATCGCTAGTCAACGAGGATGATGACGAGATGATGATGGTCGATGGGGAGAGGTCGTCGACAACGGGAGGAGTTGAGGTCGAGGATGGGAGAGTGTGCTGACGACGGGCGGAGTAGAGGTCGACGACGGGAGGGTTTGATCAGGTGGGAGATCGGATGTGATATTCGAGATCGGGCATGGTATTCGAGACCAGGAGTAAGAAGAAGGTTGAATCTGAAGCCTTCTTCTTCTTCAATTAGCCTAGATCTTCTTAGTCTCTGATACCATATTGACATTAGATTTGGGGAAAAGCATTTTTTCTTATTACTTTTCTCTACTTTATCTATATAATAAATTACAAAGAAAGCTATCAATTAAGTGGCTCACAATCAATCCCCCCTATAATCAAAGGCCTAGATCAAACCTCACAAAACATATTTTCTGTCACGCCCCGCTTCCCAAAAATATGGAATACGAGCACGTGACGAAGCCCAGCGAATGATTTTTACATCATCCATAAGCTGTAGGATCGACTCAGCATCATAACAAGAATATAACCAGATTTATATATAACCAAGCATGCATGAATAATTTATTAAGTAACAGAAAACAATTTAAACAAATAATAATAGTCAAATAGTTCTCATGTCTGGATCAAGTGTAAACTCGGAAACAAGTCTTATACAGCAGAAGAAATAAATACCTTAAGGAAAGCAATTATTTAAACAAGTCCTTGCTCCAAGCGAAGCCTAAAATGTCTGCTCGTCAATTCCAGCAGGTAGCTCATCCCAAAGTCTGCTTAATAAATATGAAAAGGAAAAACAGGGAAAAACAAGAGAAGATGCCCTTAGTGCAAGCTAGGGCCACAAATAGTGAAAGCAAGTACAAGTATGGGGAACAGGAACTGGAATCAACAATGTAACAGAATTATAATAAGTAGTGGGAACAACCGGGAACTAGCTAGCAAGGGGAGACTTTCTAGTAAACAGGCTAGTTAACAACTGCTAATGGTAAAACATATGTCAGGTGAACCTGTAGGGGTAACTAACATCAAGTATCATGTTGCATGTGTCAGGTTCCATGTATCCAGTTCCATGTATCAGGTTACAGGTGTCATGTTCAGGTTTCATGTTCAAGTCTTGTAGTTATTACTATCTAGGTAGCACGACATGCATCCATCTTTTTACTACATGGTTGCTACAGTCAAAACAATTTCGTTTATACCTAGTAATGGAGTCTATAGGGCGGCGTACTCAGGTTTCAGGTATCAGGTATCAGGTATCAGGCAGGCACGGTTCATGAATACGAAATTAACTAACAGGTTCACGAAACAAGTTCGTGAATACTAACAGGTTCAAGGACCACATAGTGGTTCCATGAATACAACAGGTTCATAAGCCAAGTAACTGACTCCATGAATACATCACGTGCAACAGGTTCATGAGCCAAGTAACTGACTCCATGAATACATCACGTGCAACAGGTTCATGAACAGAGTACTGGGAAACACGGGCCCCCTTCTGAGTACACTTACCTATATTGTCCACTCTATAGTCTTTCCCTTAACCCCGGCTTATTACATTTGTTCAGGCAGAATTTGTGTATTTGTATTCATACATATGAAATAGTGTTTAAGTAATGTAAATTAATTCTAAGAAAAATTGGGGATGTCCTATAGGGTGTCCAGCAACTACATATGAAATTTCAAGTCACATGCTTGCTGTTTACATAACTAAATTAATTCACAAAGTAAAGGTGTGCAACAGTTTTGCAAATCTGCGTCTACCGACACAGCTGCAGTAAAACTGCCATAACTCCTAGACCGTAACTCCAAATTCGAAAATTTTGGAGTCTAACGACATCTAGACATCCAGGGCTACAACTTCTATTCAGGTCTCGGGTTCATATTCTAATGTTAAATGGGTCGAAACAGCAAAAGAATATTCAGGACAGCAACACGTATAAATAACTTACTAGTGTAGGTTACATGGGGAAAATGTTATTTGGTGTCTAAGTCATTATGTGGCATCAATACATGATAATGGAGGTCAAACAGCAAATAATAAATTTTTTTCAAGTTATAGGGTTACAAGTTCGTCAAAAATTGAATGTGACATGTATCTACAAATTTAGGGCTCCTTAATTCATATGTCTATGTGTTCATGTGTTCAAGGGTAAAAGAGTCCAATAATTATAAATTAAATACAAGGAAATTTTGTGACTCTTAGAATTGTCAATTTGGAGGTTCAATATTGATCTACAACGAATTTCAAGGAGGAGTCACAATCTAACTATTTGTAGTATTTCAATGGTGCTTGTACTAGAACAATAAAATGTACAAGGATACTTGCCTTAATTTGACGATGATTAGATACACTTGTTGTAGAAAGATGGGTTGAAAAATCCCGGAAGAAGTCCTCCAAAAGCACGTGCGAAAATCAACCGTAGATCGAGTTTTCCCCCACACCGGATCGAGGCCGAACAGCGCACAGCGATCGGGATCTGGTGCAGCAAAACAGGGGACAGCAACTCCACCGAATCAAAACGCTCCAAAACAGCGGATCTGGCCAGAACACAGTACAGCGGATCTGGGATTCGTTGTGGGCGAACACCGAACAGCGATCACGGGCGCGGATATTGGCGCGATCCAACGATCGAAATTTGATCCCGCCTTTTCCTCCTTCTTCTTCTTCGTTCGCTGCTTCGAAACAGAGTGCGAGAGGGAGAGGGGAACGGCGACGCACGGCGGTGGCTGCGACGGCGAAGCTACGTCGAGGAGCGACGGGCGACTGTGGCACGGCGGAGGCGTGAGTGTGACGAGAGGCGACGACGGCGGTGCTCTCTATTCGGTTCAAAGAACAGGAGAGGAGTTCGGGGAGTGGGCATTGGGGTTCGGCGGTGTGTGGCGAGGTAGAGGTGGTCGAGGGGATGGTGTTGGATGCGGCGAGGTGATGGGGATCTGGTCGGAGGTGGCGAAGTGGGTTCTGGAGTTGGTAATGGCGATGGGTAATGGATGGGGATGATGGTGATTGGGAGATGGCGGTGGTGGTTGCTGTGGTGCCGAGGGGTTGACGAAGGTGGTGGTGAGGGAGCGGCTGAAGGCGAGGCGAATTGGGTATGGGTGATGGTGATCGGAGTGGAGGAATTGGGTCTCGAAAATGAAGGAGAAGGAAGCGGAGATAGGAGAAGGATTAGCGGCGGATAATTAAGGGTTTAACAGTATTAGGGTTGGGATTAGGGTTAGGGTAGGGTTATATAGTAGGGTTTCGGGTTTGATGGGTTTTGGGTATCCGCTTCGAATAGGATCCAACTGGAGATTTGGTCAAAATATATTAAAATGAGAAATAAAGAGATGAATGAGAAGAAATAGCCATTTCTTCATGAATAATGACAAAAAGAGCATACAAACGAATTCGATAAAAGGACCAAAAATTGAGTCGAAAATAAATTGACGATTTTATTCGAATAGGAACAAAATACTTGATTTCAAATTGATAACAGAGTATACTGGGACAAAATACAGTATAAAAAGTACAAATACGGGGAAACAGGAGTTACATTTTTCCTCCAAAACTAAAAAACTTATTACTTTATTAGAGCATCCACAGTGGTTTGTTAAAATTGGCAAATTGGCATTTTATAACAAACGATGGTCTGCAACGGTTTTCTATTTTGCCAATTTTTGGCAAATTCGCTATATCTGTTTCTCATATATGAGAAACGAAACAGCAATTGCCAAATTATGAAGAACGGTATAACATATACCGTCCCTCCGATTTTAATATATTTTAATCCCGTTAGACGGTATAACATATACCGTCCTTCCCTAATTAAATTAATTTTTCCCGTCATACGGTATAACATACATTGGACGGGATATGTTATCCCGTCCCAGGAGTTTTCCTTTTTTTTTTATTTTTTTTTAAATGAACGGTCAAGATTCGTCCGATCGGGAAAAAAAAAAAGTTATCCCGTCAGACGGGATAACATACATCGGACTGGATATGTTATCCCGTCCCAGGAGTTTTCCTTTTTTTTTAATTTTTTTTTAAATGAACGGTCAAGATTCGTCCGATCGGAAAAAAAAATTAAAACTCGGACGGGATATGTTATCCCGTCCTTGATTTTAGGTGGTAGGTAGGTTTAAGTTAGGTGGTAGGTAGGTTTAAGTTTATTAATTAGATTTAGTTAGTTAGTTAATTAGGTTTAGGTATTATTATATTATTTATTTTATTTAATTAATATATTTTAATAGTTAATCAGCAATTAAATTTTTAAATTTTTTTTAAAACGAGAGAGACGGTATAACATATACCGTCCCACGCAATTTTTTTAAAAAAAATTGCGCAACGGTATATGTTATACCGTCTCACACAATTTTTTTAAAAAAAAGTACAGAATATAGCAAACAACCACTGCAGCCTTCGTCGCTATTTGCTATTACTGTAGCAGCCATTTTTGTCAAAATGAGAAACACCATTGTGGATGCTCTTACTATCTCTCTCTTTTCTCTTCACTTTTTCATATTTCTCTCTTTCTCTCTGTCCCATTCTTTCTATATTTACTTAGAAATTTAGATTTTTAGAATTTTAATGTTTATTTTTTTTGCACATGTTATACTGAAAATAGTAAATATCTCTTCAACTCCACACTTAAAGTTCTAAAAAGTTAGATTTATACCCTCATTTATAATTATTTTTCAACATATACTAATGGAAACATAGACTTTTATTTACAACTAATTATTGTCATACTATTCAAACTTGAGCTACATAATTGTTGTTTTACTGTTTACAGACTTTTCGTGTTTTGTATCGTTCCGAAGACGTGCCGTAGGCACGTGCCCACGGGCAAATCTAATACATTTATATATAAGAATTACATTCTTGGAGAGGAAGAAAGGAGATTGAGAGAAGATTAAGGAGATGTGAGATTTGGAAAATCTGTTTCCTAATCTTTATAGATTAGGAAACAGAATATACATATTAGCAATTACTATATTTCAACATTATTTGCATAATATAATGCAAAATATGGAGAAGTTACATTATTTTAAACTTCCCTTCTTTCCCTTGAATTTTCTTCCCTCTATTTTAGTTTTAAGACAAGTAATTTGATGTCTAAATTAGTATTAATTTCTTCCAAGGAATCGATGTATTGAATAAATTTATAAATTTTGTTTATTTATTTCTTCTTGTTGTCTCTTGGACAGCTTGGAGTTCTGGTCATTCGAGATGCTCGTGCTTCTCTCAGGTCTTCTTCCAAATCCTAAGTTACAAACATCAGTAATGTCAATAAGGTGAGTGCCTTAATTTTTTTAGAATGTCCAAGAGAGGACATACATACATACTGTTAAAAGGAGAATCATCCTCTATTAAACCAACAATAACAACGATTACAACAATAACAACGATTATAAAATGAACAATTTAAATATGTGCCCTTTGTGATATTTACATCTTCGGTGGTTCATGCAAACCTGATCTTCATTAATTATGTTTTTACTTTTTATCAGCCTTAACACTACAGCACTGGTATACATGATGACCATGGGTCTTGGTGCCGCTGTGAGGTTAGTACAATTCGATTACTTTCATTTGGTTCTGCTTATATGTTTACTATGATAACTAACGCAACTGTGACATGCAATAAATACACTTCCTCATTCTAAAGCATATATCGGGAATTAGTAATCACCAAACAATGAATTTACCCTATGTTGCTTGAAACCGGTCATTATACATAACTGAGAGTGAGAACCTGAGCATAATTGGTTTCTTGTAGCACGAGAATATCAAATGAACTGGGTGCAGGCAATCCACAGGCAGCTCGGTTAGCTATCTTTGTAGTGGTATCCATGGCCGTTTTTGAAGGTCTTACGACAGGTATAATCATGATACTTGTACGCCATAAATGGGGACGTGCATACAGCAATGAAGTGGATGTGGTAGGACTTGTAGCTACTATGATGCCATTGCTCGCATTATCTCATCTCATTGATTCAATTCAATGTGTTCTTTTAGGTACAAGATTTCCGACAGTGTTCTCTTTTTGGTTTCAATACCATCTCTTCAGGGATTTGTTCTGATTTTTCTTTCCTATTTATAGGCATTACTAGAGGGTGCGGTTGGCAAAAGATTTGCGTGTTTATCAACCTTGGATCTTATTATGTCGTGGGCGTTCCAACTTTTGTGATTGCGGCTTTTGTTCTACATATAGGGACACAGGTATTACATTTCTTACAATCATTTTTTTTTTTTCCTTCTTTTGGATATTTGTAGATCTTTTATAACATATTTCTGTGCTCTGCAGCTAAACTAGTTTTCAATTGTGATGAATAGGGTCTTTGGACAGGAACCATCTGCGCACTTTTCGTTCAAGGTTCACTTCTTGCGATAGTAACTCTTTGTACTGATTGGGATAAGGAAGTAAGTTTCTATATTGAAATTAATTTTAACAGAAACAAAACGTAAAACTATTCCATATTTAATGTAAATATTTTTCGTTCACTTTTTAATAGTATTCGAATCTAACGTCAAGCTACTATTGTCTGACAGGTTAAGAAGGCGACTGATAGAGTTTACGAGTCCACCACTCCTGTACAAACAACACCACCAAATACATAGATTAAATAAAGCAGAAGTTGAGGTCAGTTGGTAAGCTATGTGACTAGTGATGCAAAATTCACGAGTTAGAAACACATTCTCACCAAAATGAAGAAAGTTTAGAACTCATATCGAGGTTCACTTCTTAAATTGTTTCTTTCTTTGGTCCAATTTGGTGGAGGAATATGCAGGTAGGTAATTAAAAGCTACTCAACTTAGTACCTGATGTGCAGTAACATTCTCAATATAACTTTTTGAAAATATTTGAATCATTCTCAATATAACTTTAGAAAATCACAACCAATTAGAACATAATACAAATCATTTTCTTATAATTTGTATCAAAATTCCAGAGCATATGATAACACAAAAAGGCAATCATAAAGAATATAATCAACACCAATAGAAGAAACCATGCATGAATTATATTATATTAAACTAGCAAAATTCCAGTACCTCAAGCACAAACTCCCGTTGAACTGCAACCACCTAATGAACTCCATCATCCTCCAAATCCATGTGTCCAACCTCATCCCTGACTCGTTCTGAATCTGTTATTTTCAGTCCCTCCGATGCAAATATTGGAGCAGGGCAGGGCTCTCTAAAAGATTCACATCCCTCATACATCTTCACAGGGGTGAGGGAATTCCAAAGGGCAGGCACAATTTCCTTTGTCAGTTGTGTTTCCATTTTAAACACATTCTCCCTTGACCTTATTCTTCTTCTTCTAAATTGACAACCCGAGGATATGACTTGGGGGCGATACAAGAAAAAGCATTGTCCTTCATTTTCACATGGATGAAACAGGTCTTTTCACACAGCCGATGGATCAGAAGAAGAGCGAATTCACTGGAACTCAATAGTAAGATCCTAACAGGGGGGTCTATTTGAGTTTGTTCCCGCCTTTACAATATCTACTTCTCATGGTAAAGAACACCACCAAAATTAAACTCAAATAAAAATTATTATGGCCATAGAGAGGAGATACCATATGCTATTGTGTGAGTGACCCAATTTGAACATATACTAGTCCAGACGGACCAGGTCCTCAGAAAAATTTTTAGTTGATGAAAACTACGCTATCATAACTAATATACCGAACAGAAGACTACTTCAAATAATGTATACACTGGAAGATAAAGGTTGGGATAGAATGCGTCTTTGTCGCATACTGTGTTGGCAGTCGATTACGGCTAGTGGCTACTTTCACGAAGAATAGGCACAAGTTATAATATATGCAGAAACACCAGCACAACACGATATCAGATAAGTAGAATCTTCAGGCTGAGAACAAAGTAAAAGCCGGAATATCTCACTAATAAAGCTCCCAACTACTTACACATATAAACAAATAAATACTGGGTTTCGAAAGGATTTAAAAAACATGGGAATCATACCTACGCAAAATTGACAGAACAGAAACCATAACCATGTACTTCACGCACAGTAATAAAGTTCCAACTTATAGCAGTGTTGCTGCTGATTTTGGTGGGAGAGAAAAATAGATGAATTTGTGGATTCTTTTGGAAACAAATAAGGCAAACCTGTTGACCTTCACCGGCGTTTGACTTGTTTCTTGCCGCTGCCGTTAACCTGCAAAAAGTTCGATACACCGGGATGAATCCCGCTCAAGTTAGTAATCAGCAAGATTATGAAGGAGTGTTCATGTGGAAAAATATTGATCCTTTCTTATGGTGGGGGGGGGGGGGGGGGGGGGGGGTATTTATAGTCGCCTTTAGAGACAATTTAGAGATAATCATTTATCTCTATGTCCCGGTGTTTTTTTATAAGATATATAGTTTAAATCGTTTCATGATAAGAGATTCGGTTTAAACTATCTCTTAGTAAAAAACCATGAATTTGAATTACTCTTTAAATATCTGAATTGGTTTATAACGGGTTGCTACCCATACCCAATAGAACAGATCCATTTTTGGTTTATTGGGTTTTGAAGAAAGATCCAATTCCTAATTTGGACCCGTTTGTAGGTAAAATTACCGTTTTACCCCTGAGAGCTTTAAGATCCGTGCCTGATATGAACGGTCCCGATTTGGTTCTATTTTTAGCCATATCACAAGCCCCCCACTCCTGGAGACTGAGTTTTACAGTCTTTGAAGAGTAGTTCGCCCGTTTTTAATGGCTTATAAAATTAATTGGAGTTCTCGGGTGAGTTTGAATCTTGCTCGAGGTGTAACGGTGTTATTCTGAGCTTGTAAAATGCCCAAAATTATTCTCAGAATTTTCTGGACTTTTAGTGATTTTTCCAGATTTCTCTTAATTCTTTACGATTTTTAATCATTTTTTGAATTTTTATTTCATTTTCGAATTTAAGTAATTAATTTTTAAAAATTTTAATTAATTATTCTAATTTAATAATTATAATTTCAGAATTTTTAAAACTATTTTTTGAATTAATAATTATTTTTTAAACTTTTTAATGAATTTTTTCGATTTTTAATTAATCTTTCAGATTTTTTTTAAATAGTAATTCAATTAATTAATTATTTACCTGTACACGTGGCGCAATCCTGGGCGTTAATCATGATCAAGCAAGCACGCATCGTGAGGAGGCAGTTTCCCTCTCATTTGGGCGTCGGTGACGAGAATGCTCGGAAGCGTTGACCAAGTCAACGCCGACCCCAATTTTTTATTTTTCCTTTTTCTTTTTATTTTACTCTTTCTCTTCTTCTCTTCTGGACTTCTTCTTTCCTTTTCTTTCCTCGAGTTCGTCCTTCGACCTCTTCTTCGACTGCACCTTCGACACCGACCACGGCTTCGACTCCGACTTCGACTCCGGCCTCGTCTCCATCTCCGAGCACCCCGTGAAGAGAGGAGCACGGTGCGGTTGGCGATGAGGAGGCATTTGTGGAGTTCAATAGTGGAGGGGAGGAGAGGAGCTCGAGCTTCGACATTGGAGCTCGATGGGTTCGTTGAGGGTGGAGCTCGGCGACGAGAGGTTGGAGCTCGGTGATAGGTTCAAAGCTCAGTCGAGATGAGCTCGGAGTACGGCGATTGGAAAAGCTCGACGAGGAGTTTCGAGGTGAGGTTAAGCTCGGCAAGGAGGAGAGCTCCGCGATGGAAGTGTAGGATTTGGAGCTCGTGAAAGGGAGCTCGAAATGGGGTTTTGGCGAAGGTGGAGGGTTGCTCGACGGAGGGGGAACTTGAGCTCGGTGGCTTGGAGTCGAGGTCGGAGCTCGACAAGGAAGGGGAGCTCGATGAAGGAGGTTGACGTTCGGCGAAGGAGCTCGACGAGTGGAGCTCGGCGATGGGTTCAATGAGGGGAGCTCGAGTTCGACGAAGCTTGGAGTTGAAGGAGCTCGACTGTGGGGGAGCCTGGCATCGGAGCTCGGTGGCTTGGAGTTGAGGTCAAAGCCCGACGTGGAAGGGGAAATCGATGAAGGAGGTCGATGTTCGGCGAAGGAGCTCGACGAGTGGAGCTCGGCAATGGGTTCGACGAGGGGAGCTCGAGCTCGACGGAGCTTGGAGTTGAAGGAGCTCGACTGAAGGGGAGCTCGGCATTAGAGGTGATGGAGGTCGGCGACAAGCTAGGCGAGGAGCTCAGTGCTTCGGCGACGAGCTAGGCAAGTTGCTCGACATGGAGCTAGGAGATGAGCTGGGTATTTTTGGCGCCAAAGTTTAAAGACGAAGAAGGAGTGTAGGGTTGCAGTTCGGGTCTCTAGCAGATCCGAACCCGACCCGTTAACCCTTTAATATATTTTTCCCTTTTTTTCTTCGTTGTGCGAATTTGAGCCGTCGATCGTGATCGAGCACGAGTTCTGAGACAGAGTTTTTCTTTCATTTCAGGGTCGGTGGCAAGAATGCTCGGATTGAGTTTCCGAAACCATGAGAGGCTTCGGCTACTTGACACGCGGCAGTCAATGGTTGACTGTTGACTTGGTCAACATTGACCGTTGACTCTCTCTTTTTTGCTTTAATCACAACAGTTGATCTTGATTTGAGCGGGATCGCGAGGGGGAGTTTTTTTCTCATTTTGACGTCGGTGGCAAGAATGCTCGGAACCACTTTCCGAAGTCAAGAGACGCTTCGAGAGAGCGACACGTGGCAAATTTGACCGTTGACCACTAACCAGTCAACGCTGTTTTCTCTCATTTCGACGTCGGTGGCAAGAACGCTCGGCGAGAGCTGTCGAGGGCCAGGAAGGCTTCGGTGCAACTATATTGTAACCGACGTTTCCGGTGCTACGGAGGTCGGATTGAGACGTGTGACCCTCGTTTCGAAGCTGACTCGAAGGTCTACAATTTCTCTTTAGAAGTTAGTTGAAGAATCACCCTTTTTGATGGTCAAAATAATCCTACAACATTTTTGCCTTCATAAAGTTGAGAAGGGCTTTGTATGACTCCAGGGGAGGTCCGTTCTTGGAAGCGAGTTTAAGGAGCGTCTCTAGACGATGTAGGCTCCAAACTCTCTTAGAAGAATGCCGCTCTGGAGGTGAGCAGGAGGAAGAGCACAGTCAGGCTCTAGGCGAGAGTCGCTTGGAAGACGAGTTTGAGGAGAACACTAGGGAAAAGTTAAGCTCGGAACTCGTTGAGAAGAAGGCTGCTCGGGAGGCGAGCGGAGCGAAGAGCATCACCAGGCTCTGGGAGAGAGCCGTTTGGGAGACAAGTTTGAGGAGCAACTCTAGAGGGGAGTTGAGCTCCGAACTTGCTTGTTGCAAAATTTAACCAGTGGTGGGAGTAGTATGAGTGTTCGTTTTGAGCCCCGAAACCGCATACTTGTATGCTGTGAGGGCAATTTCGAACCATGATTGTGAACTTCGAACTAGTTGTTACGGAGTTATCAACGAGTTGTAGGAGCAATTCTGAATGGTGAGCTGTTCCGCACTTGCTTGTTCGCAAGCGGCTAAAGCGGCATCAAACCAAGTGTTGGACTCCAAACTTGTTTTTTGAGGGTGTTCAACGAGTTGTATGAGCAATTTCGAATGGTGAGCTACTTCGCACTTGCTCGTTCGCAAGCGGCTAAAGCGGCGTCAAACCAAGTGTTGGACTCCAAACTTATTGTTTGAGAATTTAACGAGTTGTAGGAGCAATTCCGAATGGTGAGCTCCTCCGCACTTGTTTGTTTACAAGCGGCTAAAGCGGCGTCGAACCAAGTGTTGGACTCCAAACTCATCTTTTGAGCTTAGTAAGTTGTAGGAGCAGCCCTGGAGGACAAGCTGGACTCCGAATTTCTCGTTTAATGAGTTGTAGATGTGACTCAGAGAGCTAGAAATGAGGCAAATGTAATAATTTTCAATAGAAAAAAGCTAAGTTTTATTGAAACAAACTAAGTGGCCGCTTCAATGGGGCGAGTCATTATTACATGCTTTTGGCCGTGTTACAAGCATCGGCCTTATTGAAACTGAAAACCTACTTCTTCGATGGGGTGAAGGCCTCTTGGGAGGAGTTTGGTTCTCCCCTCATTAGACCTCAATGGATAAGGTGGAGGGTGGCCCCAGGTTCGGAGTCTTGGAACTCGTTGGGCCTCTCGACTCGATTGTTGGCTCCCCGGGGTGGAGGATCGACCACGTATTTTCTTACGAACTTAGCCAGGTGTCCCCGCTTTATGAGTTCTTCGATCTCCTTTTTGAGAGCCTGACAATCATCCATGTCGTGACCGTGGTCCCTATGAAAGCGGCACCACTTATCCATATTTCTTTACTTGCCAAGGGTATTCATTCTAGGGGGGCGCGGAGTAGTCCTTCCTTATCCACCTCCATAAGGACAGCTGATATACTAGCATTGAGGGGGGTGAACTTCTCAAAATGGGGAGCTGGGCGGCGCTGGCCATTGTCGTCCTTATAGAATTTGTGGGAGCCTTCTTCGCTTGTTGTAACTCCCTGTTCCAGCTGTACGTATTTTATTACGTGAATTTTTGTACTTCAATTTTTAGATCAGTTTTATTTTTCTCTTTGGACTCTTTATTTAAAGCCAAAATGTTTTTTCTGATCAATTCCATAATTTTGTAATTTTTCGATCGGAGTTTAAATACAAATTCTAACCCCAATTATCCCTAATCAACATTTCTCCTATCTGCCTAACCCACTCCCGCTAATCACTCACATATGCCAAATTTCTCCATCTCATTTTTCTCATTCTACGCCTAACTCTCACATTTTTTCTCCTACTCTACTTCCCCCACCACCCTACTACTCCTAATCCCCTCTTCCTTCAGTGTCTCCTTTTTCATTTTTCTACACCCCCATCTCTTTCACCCCTTATTTTATACATATGCATGCATACATGCATGATTCACTCCATTCTTCTTTCTATATACACACACACACACAAGCATGCAGACCACATCATTCTCTCCTTCTCTTCCTCTGCCTTCTTCACGCCCGAGAGCTCAAGCAACACCCGAGCTCCACCTTACCCTCCACCTTCGAGCCAACGACTCCATTTCTACGACCCCGTGAACCCCGAAAAACAACTCGACACTGCGCCATCTCCACGTTGTTGTTGTCGCTCATCACCGTCGCTCACCGTTGCTACCATTGCTCGCTCGCTACCGTCTTGCCACCATTCTTACCGCCGTTGTGCCACCATCCGTTACCGACATCGCTTCTTCTTTTCGTGGTTAACACTACCACCGTAATCGTCACGTTATAAGGCAAGTACCTTGTACATTCTTTTTGTTCTCGTACAAGTATTTTCCTTTGACTCGTGGCAAGTAGTCCAGTTATCATCATATTTTATTGTCAAACTCTGTTCTAGTCACTTGTTCTATGCTATATCAACTCAAGAGTGAACCGTTAACACATTTCGAATCGTGTTATCGAATATCGAATATTCAACCTTACTATCTCTAAAATTTCTTGACCTTGCACTAAGAATTCGACCATGTTTCCTATACTGGATTGAAGATTTTCTACATGGAAATCGTAGCCCATCGAGTCCCGAATCCAGAACATCTTACGGTTTATCAATCGGATGTATAGATTGTGAAATATCGCGATTTTAGTACTGACATATCCTGAATTTCTGAACCTGCGCGGGATTACGAACGGTATCTTGTACTGAGAATTTGATCATGTTTCCGATACTGGATCGAAAAACTTTCTACATGAAAATCGTAGCCCTTCGAGTCTAGATATTCGGAACATCCTACCGTTTCTTAATCCGATGTATAGATTGTGAGATATCGCAATTCTAGTATTGTGACTCTGAATTTCCAGAATGTGCGCGAAACATCGAAACCAGTGAAGAATGAATTTGTACGCATAGCTACTTTCTCTAGAATGTATCATGTGAATATGCGTTGGAACCGGAAGAGAGTCTACTTTCTAGAATCTCTGACGGAATTAGATTTGCTTTTCTGTAACAACGGAAAAGTGGATTTGAATGCAGATATGTCAAGTTGTCTAAAAATTCATCTCTACGTTTTTGCATATAAACCCATTACTTTTCATATTTAATAAACTGAGTGTATTATTGTTCTTGTAATAATAACTTGCATAGATATAATAGGTTGATAGAATGCATTTTATACCACTTGATAATTCCATAATAACTACTATTGATATATGTACTCGTTTTACATCTCATGTTCATGATTACTGCCCTTGATATTTTCCTTGACTAAACTATTTGATTACACCGTTCCACTAGTCGTACCAACTGCATGTTCATAATTAATTATAAAAGAATAACAAGCCGGGGTTATAAGGGTACGGCTTAGTAGTGGACAATATAGGGGAGTATACTCGAAAGGGGGCCCGTGTTTCCCGAAATAGTGATTTTTGATTCTTGATTCTTGATTATACAATTCTTGATTACATAATTCTTGATTACATGATGCATGATTACATGTCTTGATACTATCACTGGAAGACCCGAGTACATAATCCTATAGAATTCACTACTTAAGTCTAAACGTCACATGATTGATATGTACCGAACTTGTGGTATGGAACACAGGATTACGTGCATTAGATAAGTTAATTAAACAGATAAACTTGAGATCTTCACTAAGCATAATTCTTGATTACATGACTCTTCATTACATGACTCTTGATTCTTGATTACATGATTCTTGATTACATGACTCTTGATTACATGACTCTCGATCCTTGAGTACATGATTATCGATTAACTGAGTTTAGGTTATCAATTGCTTATATCTTGAAGTCTAGAATACACTAGTTACAGTTATTACTTACATGATCATATTGTTCCAGTTCCTTACTTACTTCCATATTGTATTTGTACTTCTACTTCTTGTTTCTTCCATGTTATATCTTGTTATATTACCCCTTTTCTGCTTGTTGCTACTTGCTGTCCGAAACTTGCTGTAACGGGAACTTTTCTATTTTTCTTTGAGTTAATAATTATACAGGTACTGATGAACCCGACGAGCAGACACTCTAGACGATCGTTGCTGCTCCCTTACTACTTCATGTTGTTTTTCTTTCAGTCACTATTTTATCTAGTTGTTATAGCGAACTGCTCATCATATTATTTTAATTCTGGCACCTTGTACATTCCGGACATCTTGACCCAATGTTGATGTATTATCCAAATGATGGTTATTCTATTTTCAGCTCATGTGATTATTATATTTGCCTGCGTGAATGTGTTATAAAGATCTTGTTGAGCTTATAATTGTACAGCTTATGGATGATGTATATCATTTGATGGGCCTCAGTTGCGTGCCTGTATTTCTATATAGTGGGAAGCGGGGCGTGACACTTGTATTTCTGTGTTTGTTACCGGAAGATAACTCCTCTTGACTGGGGGGTTGAGAGCTTCTTCGGCTCGGATGTACTTCTTGCTCCTAAGCAGGAGTTCCGAGAAGTCCCGAGGAGGCTTCTTGGCAAGGGACGCCCTGAGATCGGCGTTAGTGACGTTGTGCCTGAATGCTGCAGAGACTACCGATTGGTTGAGGGAGGCAATAGACCGGGCTTCGGTAGTAAAACGTCGGATGTAATCTCTTAGGCGTTCACCCTTTCTTTGGCTAAGTGCTAGCAAAGATGCACTTATTTTCTCGGCTCGGCAACTGCCAACGAAGTGGGTGAGGAAGAGCTCCTCAAACTGTTCGAATGAGAAGATGGAGACTGGGGATGGACGGGAGTACCACTCTCGCGTTGGTCCCCTCAACGTTGCTGGGAAAGCCTTGCAGAGGTGCGCGTCCGAGGCTTGATAAATCATCATGAGAGTTTTAAAACTCTCGATATGATCGGTTGTGTATAAATCCCCATTGTAGGATTCAAACCGATGCGACCTAAAGGCTTCGAGGACCGGAGCTTCCATGATGGCCCTAGAGAATGGGGGACTGCTTGGGCGAAACCTATTGGTCCGTTGTTCTTCTTCGGAATTGATCTTGTTGAGGCGCCTCTCCATCTCGTGGAGATGACGATGAATAGAGTGTCACGCCCCGCTTCCCAAAAATACGGAATACGAGTACGTAACATTGGCCCAGCGAATGACTAATGTCACCCATAAGCTGCTTATCTGATTAACTCAACAACATAAACAATACAGAACAATTGCGCAGGCAATAATAATGATCTCATGAACAAAAATACTTGGAATGAAGCAATATAAATATCCAAATAAAATAATAATAATCCAACGTCTCGAAACAATACTAAAATCCGGGACATAAGCCCAAAACAATAATAATCCAATCCAAAAATAAATACAAGTTCTCAATACATTAAGTCATTTAAAACGATAAGCAAATTAAAAGCAGAAATCTTCAAAATATTTGTTCTCCAACTCCAGCAGGCAATTCTCCTTCATTACCTGTAAATACTTCATCTAAAAAGAGAAAAATAATTGCCCTTAGAGCAAGTCATGGACAGTAAGTAGAGAAAGCAGAAAACAATGAAATAACGGTATAACAATGAATCAATGGATCAATAGGAATCAATAATGATATGGCTAAAATTGGAGTTAAATCGGGACCGTCCAGATCGATCACGAATCCTGAAGCACGGGGGTAAAAAGGTAATTTCACATACAGATGGATCCAAAACGGGTATTGGGCCTCCTTCTCACAGAACCAACCACCCGCGAATAGATCCACTTCAATTGGGTCGGGTCCCGACCCGATACAAGCCCAATCCACCAAGAAGAGAATCAGGCCACTGATTTGGTCAAATCAATAAACCTGATTAGCTCTCACCAGGGATTTAAGGCCTAACTTCCCAAAACAGAATAGGAGGATTTTTCTCCTATTTGTTAGGCAGGAAATTAGGCCCCAAATCGTTCCAAAGGCGACTATAAATACAACCCCTCTACCACCGAGACCAGGTTAATCACTCTTTCACCACTTAAGCTCTTTCTTAATCTTTTCCTGATTACTGACAAGAGCGTCGGAGGGTGCGTCGCCGGAATCAACCCCGGTGTTTCGCACTTCCTTGCAGGTCGTGCCAGGAGCAAGAAGGCCGAGTCAATCGTTCAGGTGTTTCCCGGACTCACAAATTCTATCTGTTTACCCCCACACCGAAATCAGCGGTAACAGATTGGCGCCGTCTGTGGGAAACCACCACACGAACGACCTCAGCTTCTCCTTCCTCGCCTTCCATCGCCATGCCTCCGAAGAAGAACAGATCCAGAGGATCCAACCGGGCAGCCAACCCCGCCGACCCTACGGAGGATACCCCCGTCAATCCAATTCCCCAATATGGGCTTCCTCCGCCGGCCCAACCGGTCCAACCTCCTCATCCTCAACAACAACCCAACAATGGTCCCGCCGGTCTCAACGGCCAGAAGCTGAAGCAGCCCATCCAGGACCATGTCTCGGTCCGTAACGGGTCCTCGGACTCAATGGCCTCCCATAACCCCGACCTCAGCCTCACGCTCCAGAACCGCCAGAAGGAGAACGACCTCCGCACGCACCTTGACGAGAGGCGGGCCCGAGCGGGAGCCTCCCGACAGCGTCAGGGTGAGCGGTCACCTCGTCGCCGAGACAGGCGGAGATCCCCGTACCGGAGAGGCCGAGCGGCATCTCCCGAACACCAGAGGAGGAGGCCGCGTTCCCCCGAGGATCGGCATCGTACGAGGGACCGTGAGGTACCCATCAGCCGTGCCGAATTCCTCCAGTTTCAGGAGACTGTACTGCAGGCCCTGAACGCCCGTGCCAACAACCAAAACCCCCCGAGGATCCCAACACCCCCTCGGATTCCCAGTCCTCGCCGCCGGTCACGAAGTCCTCTCCAGGCTCCCAGTCGTCAGCAACAGTACAGTCCCCGCCGATCCGAGGGATACCGGCACCGAAGTCCACGCTCTCCCTCTTACGAGGAAGAGTCCGAAGGGTCATACGGTTACCGGCGAGGGGACGATGCTTTTGACCGCCGCCTCCACGAGGTGGAGAGGCGCATTGTCCGTATGGACCGAGAAGAGGAGTCCAGAGCAGGGACTGTTCGCCCGAACCGACCGCCCTTCTCTCGGACAATCATGGAAGCTCGCATACCGAGGGGTTTCAAACCTCCGCAGTTTGAAACGTACTCAGGCGAGTCCGACCCAGTAGATCACGTCGAGAGTTTTAAGACTCTGATGCTGATCCACCAAGTCTCCGACGCCATACTCTGCAGGACCTTCCCGGCCACCCTTCGGGGTTCGGCTCGGGAATGGTATTCCAGGCTTGCCCCCGCCTCCATCTTTTCATTTGAGCAGTTTGAGACACTGTTCATAACTCACTTTGTGAGCAGCCGACGGGCCGAGAAGACGAGTCTCTCCCTTCTGAACCTCCGGCAGGAAAGGGGAGAGAAGCTACGGGACTATGTGAAGAGGTTCACTGCAGAAGTCAGGTCGATCGCCTCCTTAGACCAATCCGTGGCGACAGTGGCGTTCCAGTCGAACGTCCTTAACTCCAACCTCCGCTCGTCCCTAGCAAAGAAGCCGCCTACCAACTTCGCCGACCTCCTACTGAGGTGCGAGAAATACATCCGAGCCGAGGAGGCCGAGTCCCTCCCGAACTTCGGAGGACCCTCCTCCGGCTCGAAGAGGAAGGCAACGGAGGAAGAGGGGGCCAAGAAGACAATGAAGGACGGAGGCGGCCAACGTCGTCCTCCCCCCAGGTTCGAGAAATTCACGCCCCTCACAACTAATGTCTCCACTATCCTCATGGAGGTAGAGAAGGAGGGGGTCCTCCCTCCAGCCCCGAGGATGCACAAACCGGCGAAGAGAAGGGACAAAGACAAGTGGTGTCGGTATCACCGAGACCACGGGCACGAGACGAATGACTGTCGGGCTTTGAGAGATGAGATCGAAGCCCTCATCCGAAGGGGGCAATTGGCGAAGTTCGTGAAGGCCAACGATCGGACAGATCGGAACTCTCCCCCCCCCCCTCGGGGGGCTAACAAGCGCTCTGAGCGGCGCGAAGTAACACCTGAGTTCGAAGAAGAAAGGGTTCTGCATATGATCCACGGGGGCCCCATGGGCGGCTCCTCTAATACGTCTCGGAAAGCCTTCGTCCGAGAGGTGAACTCGGTCCACAGTGCTCCTCCACCCAAGGGCTTCGGTGTGCCCGTGTCCTTCTCCGACGCCGATCTCGAAGGAGTCCGAACCCCTCACTGTGATGCCCTCGTCATCGACCTCCGCATGGCCAACTTCAAGGTGCATAGGATTTTGGTTGACAACGGGAGTTCGGTCAACATTCTATTCCTCTCGGCCTTCCAGGGCCTCCAGCTGTCCCGGGACCGTCTCAAGCCGGCCGGATATACTCTACACGGGTTCACGGGGGTCCCGGTAACCGTCGAAGGGGTGATAACCCTTGACGTTACTGCGGGGAGCACCCCTACTACCCGGACCGAGCCCATGGACTTCATGGTCGTTGACGTCCCGGCAGCATACAATGTCATCCTTGGCCGCCCCGGCCTAGCCGCTCTTGAGGCTGTCCCCTCAGCATACCATTTGAAGATGAAGTTCCCCACTCGGTCTGGAGTAGGAGAAGTCAGGGGAAGCCAGGAAACAGCTCGGAAGTGCTACATGACCTCCACCGGGGGACCAGTGCTTTCGCTCGAGACACTCGAGATCCCCGAGCCGAAGGCTCGCCCAACGTCCGAGCCAGCGGACGAGTTAGAAGAAGTACTCTTCTCCGACGAGGACCCGAGCCGAAAATTCCTCGTCAGCAAGTCCTTGCCGACCGTGCTATTCTCCGACCTGGTGAGATGCATCCGGGATAACCGCGACCTATTTGCTTGGTCGGCCGCGGATATGCCCGGCATCTCCGAAGACTTGCTCGTCCACCGCCTAAGCGTCGAGCCGGGGTGCAAACCGGTTCAGCAGAAGAGGCGAAAGTTCGCTCCCGAGCGACAGCAGGCAATCAAGGAGGAAGTGGATAAGCTGCTGAAGGCCAAGTTCATCCAGGAGGTGAATTATCCCGAGTGGCTGTCGAATGTTGTAATGGTCAAGAAGTCCAATGGCTCGTGGAGGATATGCATCGACTTCACCGACCTCAACAAAGCGTGTCCGAAGGATCCCTTCCCTCTCCCGAACATCGATACCCTAATCGACGCCACCTCGGGCCATGAGCTCCTCAGCTTCATGGATGCCTTCTCCGGGTACAACCAAATCCGGATGTTCCCTCCGGACATCCCGAAGACCTCCTTCGTCACCGACCAAGGCCTCTACTGCTACCGAGTAATGCCGTTCGGTTTGAAGAACGCGGGCGCCACCTACCAGCGCCTCGTCAACAAGGTCTTTCAGCATCAGATCGGCCGGAACATGGAGGTGTACGTTGATGACATGCTCGTCAAGAGCATCCGCGGCACCGACCATGTAGCCGACCTCCAAGAGGCTTTCGGCGTGTTGAGGAAGTACAACATGCGGCTAAACCCGAACAAGTGTGCGTTCGGAGTCTCTTCGGGCAAGTTCCTCGGTTTCATGGTGAGCCAGCGGGGGATTGAAGCTAACCCCGAAAAGATCAAAGCCATATTAGACATGGCCCCGCCTCGGAACGTCAAAGAGGTGCAGAAGCTCACCGGTCGGCTCGCAGCCATTGGTCGGTTCCTCTCCAAGTCAGGGAAAAAGTGCCTTCCCTTCTTCAAAGCGCTCCGAGGCGCTAAGGGATTTGAATGGGGCGAGGCACAGCAAGCATCGTTCGACCAGCTGAAAGCCTATCTGGTGAACCCCCCTCTGCTCAGTAAGCCGGTCCCAGGCGAGCCTCTCTTCCTCTACTTGGCAGCCTCCGAGCAGTCCCTGAGCGCTGTCCTGGTCAGAGAAGAGGACCGGACCCAGAGGCCTATTTACTACGTGAGCAAGGTACTTCGGGATGCCGAGCTCCGTTATCCGAGGATAGAAAAGATAGCCTACGCCCTCGTCATGGCAGCAAGAAAGCTTCGGCCCTACTTCCAATCTCATTCAGTCATCGTCCTCACCGATCAACCGCTCAAGCAAATCCTCCATAAGCCCGAGACCTCGGGTCGGCTGATGAAATGGTCCGTAGAGCTGAGTCAGCACGACATCACTTATCAGCCTCGGATGGCAATTAAAGCTCAGGCTCTCGCCGACTTCATTGTCGAGACCACCATCCCTGAGGTCGGCCACGTCCCAGATGGCCCCCCCATTTGGACAGTCTTCGTGGACGGGTCCTCTTGCAGTGAAGGAAGCGGCGCCGGGATTATCTTAAACGGCCCTGACAACTTCGTCTTGCAGTATGCGATCCGCCTGAACTTCAAGGCTTCGAACAACGAGGCGGAATACGAGGCCCTCATAGCTGGCCTCGGACTCGCACGAAGTGCTGGGGCGCAGCGCCTTCGGGTTCACAGTGACTCCCAACTAGTTGTGAATCAGGTCTTGGGCGAGTACGAGGCCCGGGATGAGCGAATGGCTAAGTACCTCGCCAAGGTCCGGGGTCTGATGGGTCGGTTCGAAGAAGCCGTCATCCAGCGTGTCCCTCGGGAGGAGAACTCACAGGCCGATGCTCTCTCCAAATTGGCTTCGTCTTCTCTGCAAGGTCTTGAACAGACCGTGCTGATTGAAGTCCTCTCCAAACCGAGCATCGAAGACGAGGCGCCTAGCTCGATGGAGACATTGCCGGTCGCGCTGCAGGACAATTGGATGAAACCACTGGTGGAATTCTTAAGGGATGGAGTTCTGCCTCAAGATCCCAAAGAAGCACGCCGAGTTAGAACCCGAGCCGAGCGCTATGTCTTAATCGAGGGCATCCTATACAAGCGCTCCTTCTCCCAAATAGACGGCCGACCATATCTACGATGCCTCTCTCCGGATCAGGCTGAGTATGCCCTACAGGAGCTTCATGAAGGGATCGGCGGGGCACACTCGGGATTTAGGTCCCTAGCCCGAAAAGCTCTGAATTATGGGTACTTCTGGCCGACGCTTCTCCAAGACGCCGAGCGACACGTTCGGCAGTGCGGCTCCTGCCAGAAACACTCCAGCATCCGACGCCTCCCTCAAGCCAACCTCACCTCCCTATCGAGCCCTATCCCCTTCGCGATGTGGGGAATGGACCTGATAGGGCCTTTCCCTCCAGCTCCTGGTCAGCTCAAGTTTTTAGTCGTGGCTATCGACTACTTCTCGAAGTGGGTCGAGGCCGAGCCCCTCGCCACGATAACCGAGAACAAAGTGGTGCAGTTCTTCTGGAAGAACATTATATGCAGATTCGGCATCCCGCGCGTCCTCGTGACAGATAATGGGACCCAGTTCACTGGCTCAGCATTCCGAACCCTGTGCGACGACCTCGTCATTCAACAGCGTTTTTCGTCCGTCTCGCACCCCCAGTCGAACGGACAAGCCGAGAATGCTAACAAGCAGATCCTTGTGGGGCTCAAGAAGAGGTTGGACAAGTGCTCCAAAGGACAGTGGGTCGACCAACTCCCTAATGTGTTGTGGAACTACCGCACAAGCAAGCGGACGCCCACTGGAGAGTCCCCTTTCAGCCTTACTTATGGGACCGAGGCCGTAATACCCCTCGAGGTCGGAATTCCTTCCCCTCGGCTCATCGCCTATGACGAGGCGCAGAACGCCAGGGAACTCAGAGGAAACTTGGACCTGATAGATGAACTGAGGGAAAGGGCATCGATTCGGCAGCAAAATTACAGAAGGAGAGTCGAGCTAGCCTACAACAAGAAAGTCCGGCCCGCCAACCTCGAGCAAGGAGATCTGGTGTTGAGAAAGCTAGCCATATCCCTCCCCAGTCAGAAGGGCAAGCTAGCTCCGAATTGGGAAGGGCCGTACCGGGTCACAAAAGTTGTTCGGCCTGGGGCATATCGACTTGAGGACATGGACGGTAGAGAGCTCCCGAGGACCTGGAATGCCGATCACCTCCTGAAATACCAAGAGAGCGCCCCGGCGCCTCTCTAAGTAATCCGAGGTGTCACGCCATTCCTCTCCTTTAACTTGTAACCTGTTCGTAAAACGGTTCGCCGTCAAATATCAAATAAAGGAAGCTCCATTTTGTTTTTGAATTTGCCTGTTTTTTCCTCCCCTCTTACTATACCAATAGCTCGGAGTCCAACACTCGGCTCGACTCTACCTCCTCGGTTCGTCTCCAGACGAACCAGGGGTAGATCGCCGTTCGGAATTGCTCCCACAGCCGTTGAACTATACCGATGGTTCGGAGTCCAACACTCGGCTCGACTTTACCTCCTCGGTTCGTCTCCGGACGAACCAGGGGTAGATCGCCGTTCGGAATTGCTCCCACAGCCGTTGAACAACACCGATGGTTCGGAGTCCAACACTCGGCTCGACTTTACCTCCTCGGTTCGTCTCCGGACGAACCAGGGGTAGATCGCCGTTCGGAATTGCTCCCACAGCCGTTGAACAACACCGATGGTTCGGAGTCCAACACTCGGCTCGACTTTACCTCCTCGGTTCGTCTCCGGACGAACCAGGGGTAGATCGCCGTTCGGAATTGCTCCCACAGCCGCTGAACAACACCGATGGTTCGGAGTCCAACACTCGGCTCGACTTTACCTCCTCGGTTCGTCTCCGGACGAACCAGGGGTAGATCGTCGTTCGGAATTGCTCCCACAGCCGTTGAACAACACCGATGGTTCGGAGTCCAACACTCGGCTCGACTTTACCTCCTCGGTTCGTCTCCGGACGAACCAGGGGTAGATCGCCGTTCGGAATTGCTCCCACAGCCGTTGAACAACACCGATGGTTCGGAGTCCAACACTCGGCTCGACTTTACCTCCTCGGTTCGTCTCCGGACGAACCAGGGGTAGATCGCCGTTCGGAATTGCTCCCACAGCCGTTGGACTATGCCTAAGGTCCGGAACATGTATCCCGACCACTCTTGACCGTCCGAAGGCAAACACATCCGGTCGGCATCCGAGCAAGTGCCTTCCCGAGCTGGTAAACGGGGAAAACACACTTCCCCCTCAACTTTCGTGCGTGATCTGGATCAGTGATGAACACATTATTATTCACTTTTTAGAGCAATAATCTTAATATAATTAGACATTTAAAAGCTCTATATATGGTATTTAACTCTTATTTTCTCTTTTCCATAGGAAACAGCTTATAACAGCAAAACGAAGCAGATTTAGGACTTCAAGGATAATACACAGCAAACTGCAGAGGATCAGTCGACTGGTTCCTCAACCAGGCGACCGAACAAGAGAAGCTGATTTTCCACAACTCTCGACACAGTCGACTTACTCTCAAGGACAGTCGACTGGTATGATCAAAGATGAAATCTACATAAGTCTCGACTCAGTCGACTGGTTCGAAGACAAGTCGACTGGTCTGCGGCGGAATAAACAGATAAGATATTCGAAGATTCACCCAAATCTAATTTCAAATCTATTTGAACCCAGATCTTAGGCAACGAATCAAATCTAGAGACTGGGGATTTCCAAGAGCACGTGGTGAACAGATAAGGAAGGAAAGAAGAAAAGAGAAAGATATAAATCATCAAATCAAATAAAGAAGGACTTTCCTGAAAAAGTGCAAAACCCTAATTCTCAGCCGCGTTCTATAAATACCAGAAAAGAAGCATTGTTCAAAGGGAGGATCCAATATCTCGTGGACACAACTTAATCAGAGAGTTCCCAACCATCAAGTCACCAAACCGTGCTTCACTCCATCAACATCGAAGAGGGAGAGAGAAGATCCAGCAACCAGAAGGCAGTCGACTGTGTGACAGACAGTCGACCATATTGCCGGAATCCATTAGTTTATTTCTTCTTCTCTCTTATTTCTTTTTATGTTGATCATGTATTTGAACTTGTTAAGCAATAAAAGTATTATTATGTGGAACTAATTTCATAGTTGGGTAGATCGAAACCGTAGTTATGTAGTGCTATATTCTTCTGAGATCTTCTAATTACTTATTGATTGAATCTGGTTGAATTGACATAGATTAATGATCATCAAACTTGGATCTTGAAGTCTGAGAGCAGTCGACTGAGGTGAGAGCCAGTCGACTGACATACAGCACGTGGGAATATCAAGTTTATGTTATTATTTATCTAAATCTGTTATATGAAGCATATTGAGACGACCGAATCTCGTGCCCATAATTTGTAACAAAGGAATCTTAGGGGTTCTTGGTTCAATCAACTTAGAGGATCTAGATCTGATACCAATTTCTAGAACTTTAAGTGTTTGTTCGTTTCCACTGTTCTTATGTTTTCTCTAAGTATAACTTAGTAGATACCATGCTAAAATACTTAGGGGAAGAAACGAATTAGAGTAGATACCATGTCTAATTCTTGGCTTAGGGAAACAATACTTTAAGGAGTAGATACCATGCCCTTAAGGTGAACAAACATGAGTAATTAGAAGTAGATTCAGAAGGCAACTTGGCATTACTAACTATTGGTGGAGATCAACAACCCAACTATTCAAGAGATATTGTGATTCAAACTCATCTTTCTTAGTTTAATCTTTTTAATTCTTTTAGATTTCTACAACAATCCTTCATCATTTATTATTAGTTTTATTGATTAGTAAGTTGAAGTCTACAATCTCTGTGGGATCGACCCTTGCTATTACTACGATTCGATTCGTGCACTTGCGAGGTTTTTATAATTTGTGTCTAGTTTATCTATTAATTTAGGTACTAGATTTCCAACAACAAGTTTTTGGCGCCGTTGCCGGGGATTGTTTAGTATTTTGACTTACAAATCAGTAAAATCTTTTTCTTTTTTATTCTATTTTATTTCTTCTTTTTCTTTTTCTTGAACTTTCTTTCAGGTCAAACTTTGCACAGAACCAGATCAGTCGACTGTCCCACAGACAAGTCGACTGTACAGAAGCTATTGTACAGGTGCAAACCAGTCGACTATCCCGAGGATCAGTCGACTGTCCAGAGGATTTTTCCAAAAAGCAACAATGGGTGAAAATTTTTTAAACCGAGTACCAATGCAAGACAAATTCATTCCTAAGAATATTGAGAATCCTTCTTGCATAGCTTTTCAACCCAAAGTCACAGGGAATATGCATCTATCACCTCAATTACTCAGCATGGTGCCCCACTTCTTTGGTAGAACAGACGAAGATCCGCATCTACATTTACAAGACTTATTTGATCTTTGCAGGACACAAAGCATCCAAGGGCTTACCTCTGAACAAATCAGGTTAATCTTGTTTCCTTTTTCTCTAAAACTTAACGCTAAGTTATGGTATAATTCTTTGGAACCAGGATCAATTAATTCATGGGAGCAATTGGCAACAAAATTCTTGAAAGAGTTCTTTCCAGCCCAGAAAACCAGACAACTAAAAAGGGAGATTCTACTTTTCCAACAAAAAGATGGCGATTTGTTTTTCGAGGCATGGAAGGACTTCAAAAACAAGCTTTTCAAGTGTCCTTTGCACAACATACCTAAGGATGATCAGGTACAATCATTTTATGAGGGTTTAAATTACACTAACAAAGCAATTGTTGATTCAGCATGCAATGGAATGTTGATGAGGAAGAGTGCTGAGGAGGCCATAGAGCTATTTGAAGAACTCAGCGAGAACTCACAACAATTCTCAACAAGGAGGAGCATCTCAAGGAAACAGGGAGTATTCGAAATTTCTCATAATAATAACATGCAATTCGAAATGGAAACCATGAACAAAAAGATTGATATGCTTGGGAATTCAGCGATGGGTGGCGTAAAAAACCAACCAAAAGAAATTTGTGCAATTTGTTTTCAATCTAACCATACAACTAATTCATGTCCCATGTTTTCTTTCACAGATCAGGAGCACACAAACTATGTAGAACAGGGAATGTACCCGCACCAGAACAATTTTTTTTCAAACACGTATAACCCAGGGTGGCAAAACCATCAAGACAATCAATTTGCACCAGGGCATACGCAGCAATTCCAAGGCGGGAATGGGTATGATGAGCCAGCACAAGAACAGGAGAAGTTAAATTTCGAATCCACCATTCTTCAACTACTCCAACAGCAACAACAAACCAGTGATCAACAAAGACAGGCCATTCAAAGATTGGAATTTCAAATTGGCCAAATTGCTACGGAGTTAAGTGAAAGAAAGGCAGGAGAATTTCCATCACAAACCATACCTAACCCTAGAGGACAAGAACAGCTCCAATCAAGGACAACACTAGAAGAAGAGACTGAGTTTACAATGTTTGATGCACCACAATTTCCACACGATGATCATGAATGTTATAAAGTTAACGTGGTTCCGGAAATTTGCGACCAAACATTTCAAGAAAATAGCGTTGATCCATTACAAGCAACAATTGCGCACCCTCCACCACTATCTCAAGTTGAAATGGAATACGACGACTGGAAGATTACAGAGACAGTACTTCACCATGGAACTCCAGAGTCCAATCCAGGTAAGCTTGCATATGTATTTGAAGAGTTGGTATCTGATAACACTGGTGTTCTACAGGTTAAGTCGACTTATGAAGAGGACAAGTCGACTGATGAAACATACAAGTCGACTGAAGATAATGACAAGTCGACTGCTCCTAGGACACCTGATGAGAAGCAAAAGCCACTACATGAACACCTGAGGCCACTACTTGATTATTTGGGGAACAACCAGACAGTACCTGTGACAGTTGCTGCAAAATTCAGGATGAACAAAGAAGCAAGGCTGCAGGGAGTCTTGCAAAATCACAATGGTGCTTTAAGATGGACCATTGCTGATAAACTAATGTCAAGATGGTACGGTCCATAAAATGTTGCACAGGTTTCCCCCACATAGAGCATTGACAACAAATCCAACGTTCTAGGTGAATAGGCAGAGGGGGGAAACCTTATAATAAGATGAGTTGTGAGCCGCGAGACATTCAATACATGGCACAACTCATCGAGTCTAGCTGAAGACAAGAAACACAGCGCTTATTGGGAGGCAACCCAATGTTTCAGGGAAGTATTTACACTTTCCTTTATTTGCTTTCAGTTATTCATTATTATTTTTCTTTGCGTTATTCTTATTTTTCCTCTCCTACCTAGATGTGACATTTGCCTATTTTTACATTTTCTTTCGAACATTGAGGACAATGTTCCATCTAAGTGTGGGGGTATTAGTTAATATTTGGAATTTTTGAATTTTTTTTAGGATAAACAATTTCTTATAAAGTAAGAGTAAGGATACTTATTTACTTTAGGATTGTTGAGTTTCATAATTCCCTACAAAAATTGTGTGCGTCATGCGATTATACATAATAAACAAATGTGATGC
Source organism: Hemerocallis citrina (assembly GCA_017893485.1). Classification (NCBI taxonomy): domain Eukaryota; kingdom Viridiplantae; phylum Streptophyta; class Magnoliopsida; order Asparagales; family Asphodelaceae; genus Hemerocallis; species Hemerocallis citrina. The sequence continues at coordinate 395,656,068 of CM030359.1, forward strand.
TTTTTCTGATAATTATTCCCTTCAGATCTAGTCCTAAATCGAGTTTAAGTAAATAGAGTGATACAATATATGTATATATAGTTGAATAAAGTCAGTCTACTCCAATGTTTTGAGGGCCTAGTACCTAGGGATATTCATCACCAATGTTTACCTTTACGTCAAACGGCAACTTGAAATACGAGTATGCAAAGCACTTTAATGTTTGTGACTTGTTGAGTAACCGGGTGGATACATCACAAATGTTTCGCATTCGCGTCAAAAGACAAGTGACAACTTTAAAGAAGAAACTATAAAAAAAAAAAAAAAAAAAAAAAAAAAAAAAAAAAAAAAAACTCTAGTTTGCTACTGGATTTGTAGTAGAGAAAAGGGATAATCACAGACTGAGTAGATGCATACTATAACTACATTAATCGCATGACAAATATGATTAAGTTTGGGATTTATGAGTAGACAATTGCACTGGAGAAAGTGGGTATGTTTAACTTTACTTTATCTGAAATTGTTTGTAGTTTTATATTTTTCATTTTGATGTCCACATAATAAGAAATCATGATGGTTGAGATTATTCTGATTATTACTCCCTTGTTCATAAATTCACTTTTTGCTTGAGGACAAGCAAAAGCTAAGTGTGGGGGTATTTGATGAACACATTATTATTCACTTTTTAGAGCAATAATCTTAATATAATTAGACATTTAAAAGCTCTATATATGGTATTTAACTCTTATTTTCTCTTTTCCATAGGAAACAGCTTATAACAGCAAAACGAAGCAGATTTAGGACTTCAAGGATAATACACAGCAAACTGCAGAGGATCAGTCGACTGGTTCCTCAACCAGGCGACCGAACAAGAGAAGCTGATTTTCCACAACTCTCGACACAGTCGACTTACTCTCAAGGACAGTCGACTGGTATGATCAAAGATGAAATCTACATAAGTCTCGACTCAGTCGACTGGTTCGAAGACAAGTCGACTGGTCTGCGGCGGAATAAACAGATAAGATATTCGAAGATTCACCCAAATCTAATTTCAAATCTATTTGAACCCAGATCTTAGGCAACGAATCAAATCTAGAGACTGGGGATTTCCAAGAGCACGTGGTGAACAGATAAGGAAGGAAAGAAGAAAAGAGAAAGATATAAATCATCAAATCAAATAAAGAAGGACTTTCCTGAAAAAGTGCAAAACCCTAATTCTCAGCCGCGTTCTATAAATACCAGAAAAGAAGCATTGTTCAAAGGGAGGATCCAATATCTCGTGGACACAACTTAATCAGAGAGTTCCCAACCATCAAGTCACCAAACCGTGCTTCACTCCATCAACATCGAAGAGGGAGAGAGAAGATCCAGCAACCAGAAGGCAGTCGACTGTGTGACAGACAGTCGACCATATTGCCGGAATCCATTAGTTTATTTCTTCTTCTCTCTTATTTCTTTTTATGTTGATCATGTATTTGAACTTGTTAAGCAATAAAAGTATTATTATGTGGAACTAATTTCATAGTTGGGTAGATCGAAACCGTAGTTATGTAGTGCTATATTCTTCTGAGATCTTCTAATTACTTATTGATTGAATCTGGTTGAATTGACATAGATTAATGATCATCAAACTTGGATCTTGAAGTCTGAGAGCAGTCGACTGAGGTGAGAGCCAGTCGACTGACATACAGCACGTGGGAATATCAAGTTTATGTTATTATTTATCTAAATCTGTTATATGAAGCATATTGAGACGACCGAATCTCGTGCCCATAATTTGTAACAAAGGAATCTTAGGGGTTCTTGGTTCAATCAACTTAGAGGATCTAGATCTGATACCAATTTCTAGAACTTTAAGTGTTTGTTCGTTTCCACTGTTCTTATGTTTTCTCTAAGTATAACTTAGTAGATACCATGCTAAAATACTTAGGGGAAGAAACGAATTAGAGTAGATACCATGCCTAATTCTTGGCTTAGGGAAACAATACTTTAAGGAGTAGATACCATGCCCTTAAGGTGAACAAACATGAGTAATTAGAAGTAGATTCAGAAGGCAACTTGGCATTACTAACTATTGGTGGAGATCAACAACCCAACTATTCAAGAGATATTGTGATTCAAACTCATCTTTCTTAGTTTAATCTTTTTAATTCTTTTAGATTTCTACAACAATCCTTCATCATTTATTATTAGTTTTATTGATTAGTAAGTTGAAGTCTACAATCTCTGTGGGATCGACCCTTGCTATTACTACGATTCGATTCGTGCACTTGCGAGGTTTTTATAATTTGTGTCTAGTTTATCTATTAATTTAGGTACTAGATTTCCAACAACAATCAGACGGCTCAGATCGCGCCACTCGCGCAAAACGACAAGATAACGTTTTCTTGGAAAACGAGCCACCTCGAGATCCGCGCCTACATTCAACGGCTCAGATCTCGCCACGTCGAAATAGCACTCTCGAGAACATCGCCGTGTCAGACCCACTAAGCGACAGATCGCCGTACCTCTGGGGATCCATTCGGCTAAATAGACACACTCAGTTCAAATAGTTCGGCACGGTCAACACAGTTATAAACAAAGACAGACGTACAAAACACCAAAAGGGAATTTTATTAAATATCGGCGTACAGTACAAAACAGACCATTACAAAAGTGTCGGCAAACAAAACATACAACCCCCGACCCACTACACTTGTCTTTCATAAAAATGCATCCTCTCCATCTTGTTCGCCCTCCTCGGCAGACGGTTCCTCCGCCTCACCTCGAAGCTTCGCCATTTCCGCCTGCAGCTGTCCCATCTCCGAGAGCAAGTCGTCCCATTCGGCAATGAGTTTCGACTGAATGTGCCGAATACTTTTGACCCGAAGAGCATTGCTGAATGCGGTCTGCGAGTCCTCGTCCTCCCCTACGGGGCTCAGCTCGACGATCTTGCTCTCCAAACATTGTGTTTCGGCCTCCCGGAGACTGAGAACCAACGAAAGGTGACTCCACTCGCCCTCGGATCGGCGTAGCTTCAGATCGACACTCCTGGGGCTCAGAACCACCGTCCCAGAGGTCGCCTCGGATGCGGAGTCATCATTCGGACGCCCGGAGTCCGATCCATGGATCGCCGCGACAAGCTGAAAAATAGGAAAAACGAACAACGCGGTTTCAATACAGTGCCGAAGACAAACACTTAAAAGTTTTTCAGAATTTTCATGCATTCAGACATAATAGTGTTACAAACGGTCGACCAACCCTACAACTAGGTTATTACAACGGACAACAGAAATGGAAAGTGACATAATCAAGTCCTCTTCGGAAGGGGAATGCTTCGGTTTAGGGAAACGCGAGGACGACGAGGCCGACCCTCTGAGCTCGACCCTAAACCAACGAAGCGCGACCCCCCTTCACTGCTAGTCCTAACAGCCGCGCCGACCGATGCCCCGCTCGACGAGACGGCCGCGCTGCTCTGAGCGTCAGTCGGACTACGCCTGGACGTTAGCGGGCGCGTCGCGAGTTCATAAAACGTGATCCCCCTCTCACTCTCCTCGCGGGTGCACGACGTGCTGCGAACATTAGCCCTCTCCGGCGCAGGTTTAAGCGACGCGATCTCCTCCTCCAGCTCGATAATCCGATCCCTCAAGACGACGTCCTTCGCCAATTTCTTCGATCGAGGGGCCTTCAACGACCCCGAGGCATTGGGACTATCAGTTGCAAGCCGCCGATAGTGGGTGACCTCAATCCCCCTATCTATTGTGATCCTCCTGAGCATGTCGACTTCGGCCAATAGTCTCTTACGCTCAGCCAAAGCCCCCTCCAGCTCGGAGGCCATCTTCTCCCTTTCCGCCGAACACTCCCTCTCCGATAGCCCCAAGTGTTGTACCTCGGCCAAAAGATCGTCGTTCTTCTGTTCGGCGGCTTTAAGCTCCCCACGAAGCCGCTCAATTTCCCTTTCGGAACCAGGACCCTGGGAGCGCTTCCGGAGTTGATGCAACTCGCGACAGTTCCTCCTCAGAACTGCCCTGACCTCCTCCGCCTGGCCGAGCAGGAGAAACCGCCTCTGCCGGCTGTCCGAAAGTTCACGCTTCAAATTGGCCAGTTCCTTCCGAAGGAAAACCAGCTCCGTGACCGGACCAAACACCACCTGAAAAGCAGAAATAAATCCGAGGCCCAACAGTTGGAGAAATAAACGCCCAAAACGCACACTGAGCCCAAACAAAATACTTTTCATTCAAAACAAAGGCGGTGGCCAGTCCGCAATAAGGCTTACAAAAAGAAAACAAAACCAAAAAGACTGAAAGTAGGAAGACAACCAAGTCAGGGGTCGACCTTTTTGCCGCTCGGATTCGTCGACCCCTCGGCCTTGCCGTCGCCGTCACCCTCGCCCCCGCCTTCGCTCCAGCTCTCCTCCTCGGAGAGTTCCTCCTCCTCGCCCTCGGCTTCGGTCTCACCATTGCCTTCGACGGGTTCCGTCTCACCATCGGGTCCGAGTAAACCCTCGGTGATACCTTCTTCCCCCTCCACGGGCTCGTAAAAGTCGTAGGAGGACGAGTCGAAGCCCGGGTTCTTCGCGGCTACGTGGGTCAGGGCACGGCCGTAAGCGTCCAGCATATTCTGGATCATGTGCTGCGCGGCCTCCTCTTGCACGGCCTTCTTCACCTTCTTCACCTTCCTCAGGTGGTTGGCCTTGATCCTCTCGGCTCTCTTCCGAGCAGTCTCCCCTTCCGACCGAGCCTTGGCCAGCTCATCCTTCAGCTCGGTAACCTCCTTCTCTGCTCCCGACCGAGCGCTGGCCAGCTCCTCCTTCAGCTCGGCCACCTCCTTCTCAAGCTTGGCCGCCGTATCCTTCGACGATTGGATGGCGTCGGCCAGCTTCTTCTCCAAGTCCTCCACTTCGGCGACTCTCTTCGTCGATAGAAGCAGCTCGGACTCAAGCCGCTTCGCAACCCGAACGCGCTCCGTCCTCTCCTTCTCCTTCTCCTGATCCTTCCTCGCCATCTCCTCGACCAGCCAACTGAAGTGGCAGAGGGTCTGGAAGAGAATGACACGTTAAAATCCGAGCCCAAGAACTTAGAAAAAATTGTCCAAGGAAAAATATGAATGAAGAAGGGCTCGACACACTTACCGACATAGTGCTCCGGGCCATCTGCATCACATTGTCCCCTGCCATCCCGGCCCTCAGGGTCGCTCGGTCCTTCGGGGTCGGCAGGTGCCTCACTGCCTCCATACAGATGTTCCCGTCGCCCAAAAAGCCATCGACGTTCATCACCTGCCAATCAGGGACGAAGATCTGTTTATGACGCTCGGTCAAGATCTTCTCCGCGCCGGGGGTGAGTGGCGGAACCTGGAGGGACAGCGCATCAGCCACTCCGAACTGCCACTCCGAACTCATTGCTCGACGGACCAGGAACGTCCGCCTCCGGGGTAGGAGCAGGAGCATCCGAGGCCGAGGGATCGAGGTCCACGACCCCACCCTGCTCGGGGACAGCGACCTTTGCCGGAGGGACAAGGACCTCAACCTCTCCCTCCTTCAGGACCGCAACCTTCGGTTGGTCGGCTGCCTTCACGACCGAGGCCTTCTTCGAAGCTCGGCTGTCCTGAGGCGCTGCCAACGGCCTCTTCTTCTTCTCCTGCTCGGACCTGGCCTTCGCCACCAGGGCCTTGTAATCGAGCTTCATGGTCTCTGCAAGAGTCGAATGAAAAAACTTAGAAAATTGAATGCAAACTTTACGGAGAGAAGTATAAATACCAGAAGCGTACGAGGGTCGATCGGACTGAGACCCCCACGGAACAGATGCTCTTCGGTGATATCCTTCCAGCTAAGCGTCGGCAGAGCAAGGATCTTCTTCTGGACCTCGGTCTCTACAGCGTTCAGCGGAACGTCCTTCTTTGTGCGCTTGGGTAGTCCGTCCGCCCAAACTGTCGGTATCACCCATGGCGTCAGATTCCGAACGAGGAAGTATTTGTCCTTCCAGTGTTTGATCGAGTCCGGATTCTCGATCAGTTTCACGCCCGGCCGGGGCGAAAGATAAAACCTCTGCTCGTCTTTTCTCGGCTGGACGGGTCGGAAGAGACTTCGAAAGAGGTACATGGTTGGCTTGGTGCCGATCTCTTGGCATCGGAGGAGGAACGCCACAACTTGCCTCCATGTGTTCGGCATCAGTTGAGCGGGACTCAAACCATACCAAACCAGGACGTCAACCACGAACGGGTGGAGGGGAAAGCGAAGACCGGCAATGAGGGAGTCGACCGGAAAGACGCATATGTCCGGAGAGGACCCAGTGTTGGCTCGGAACCCCGGCCCAGGGAGGAGCAACGTGTACTCGAGAGGGATCTGGAAGCCCTCTCGGACCAGATGAAGGTCCGCTTCGGTAAGAGTCGAGATCTTGCGATCGACCTCGGACAGCTCCCTAGGCTCGTTCTCCTCCACCAGTTTAGCCGTACCTTGGGTAACCTTCTCCAAGATATCCTCAGTATAATCCCGGACTCCCCCCACGCTCGACACGGCGATGGGCTGCCGACCGAACTCCCCCGCTCTCTTCGGCATCTCCACTATAGTAATTACGGCTTTGCCCTTTCGAGACTCCGCCGCGACTTCTTGGGGCACCTCGGCCACTCCGCCCTCCGCGTCTGGGCGAACAACGTCCTGCTCGCTCGGCTCCACTACTCCTTTCTCTTTCTCCCCTCGGCCAACGGCTTGCTCCGAGGCGGGGGTCTCAACCGAAATCTTAACCATATTTTCCTAAAGAGAGAAGGGAAAGAGACTGACCTTGAAGACAGCTACGGTCGGAAACTTCGCCGGAACTAGGAACGCTACCGCGACAGCTAGCGACACCACCAGGGAGCTAAAGACCTCGAAGCAAAGTAAATACGAAAGAGAGAGAGTAAAAGTGAAAAGTGAAGACTTGGTCAAAGGGGGGGTAAAGATTTATAGTGAAAATGAGGCGTCTCTTGGACTTCCAGAGCGACTTTTGGGCTACTCTCGAAGCATCTCGAAGGCCCACCACAAAGTCAACCAGCTCGGCAAGATGGGACGAGAATCCGAGCTGCGAGCAAACCGAACGTGGCTGCAATAGAGTCCGCTCGGAATCCGTGCAAGTGCCTTCCCGAGCTGGTAAATGGGGAAAACTCCCTCCTCCCTCAACTTTCGCGCCTGATCTTCATCAGACGGTCCAGATCTCGCCGAGAGCACTAAACGACAAGATAGTGTTTTCTTGGAGAACGCGCCCATCTCGAGATGCGTTTCAGCATCCGGCAGCTCAGATAGCGCCACGTCGCTCGGACGATCGGACTCTCGGACGCCCCACCTTCGTCTAAAAAGAACCCGGAAAAATTTTTGATTTAGTTTTAAGGCGCCGCCCTCGGCAGGCGCCCCCCGGGTCCCATGCCTCGGTCGGTATTATGCCGACAACAGGCCCCGGTCGGAAACAGATCGGCACCCCCCCCCCATCTCTAACTCCCCCGGGCTGACCTCCGTCAAAAGCCATCAGCCCGAGAAGGAAGACAGAGATGGGAGGGAACCCATCAACACTCAGAGGTCGAAAGAGACGCACCATCCCGAGCTAGTTGGTTGCAACTGGAAGGCTCGGCTTGTCGAAAGACTCTAACAGCGGCGCCTTCACAGTTGCAACAAACGGACTCGGACGGCCCGGAGATCGACATCGGACAGGGGTCGTCACTCTCCCACCAAGATCTCCGCCTACTTCGACACTCACTTCGGAGCAACCGAAGAAGGCAGAAGATCTTGGTGAGAGAACGGCGTCCCGTCCTTCGAAAGAGGTCCACACCCCGGGTCCGGACCATGGCCGTCGATGCTACTGTCTTGTTGCCCCCCACCCCTCACACCCCTTCGGAGCAGTGAGGGATGGGGAAACAACAAGACAGCGGGGCGACCGCCCGTCCTTCCGAGAAGGCCCATCCCTCGGATCCGGACTACGGTAGTCACCACTCTTGCCTTATTCTCCTCCGCTCCCGACACCCACTTAGGGACCGTCCGGAACGGGAGAAGAACAAGGTAAGAGAGCGACCACCCGTCCTTCGGAGATAACTCATCCCCCGAGTGCGGACTACGGTCGTCACCACTACTACCTCGTTCCCCCTCGCTCCCGACATCCACTTTGGGGCCGTCAGGAACAAAGGGAAAACCAGGCAGAAGAGCGACCACCACTCCGAACTTCAAGAGAGAAGCTACCCAAGGCAGATGCCTCCGAGGTCTGGAACTCAATTTGGTTGTGACGAAAATGACAAAAGGAGTGGGGTACTTATAGCCTGCCTCCTATAACCAGCCATTACTACCCTCGGAAATTGAAGCGCCGCGTTTTAATTGAGGGAATTATTGATCCCCGGAAGTCGAAACGCCACGCATTAATCAAAGGAATTATTCTTAATGACCTGGGGAAGGGGAATGCTGCACAAACCCCGAGAGTCATTAATACCCTCGGAAGCGAGATCGCCTCCGAACAGATAGCGCCACGACGCTGCCGAACCCCCATACCTTCGGTCGGCTACCGAGCAGAGGCCTTCCCGAACTGGTAAATGAAGAAAAAAAGGCACCGAGCTATCTCAGCCGTCGGATCTCTCAGAAATTCACGCTCCCAATGGCGAACGGCTCAGATTGCGCCACGTGCGCTAGAAGACAAGATAGCGTTTTCTTGGGAACCGTTCCCGTCTCGAGATGCGTGCCAACATCCAACGGCCCAGATTACGCCACGTCACTCAAGCCTTCGGTCGGCTGCCGAACCCCCCATGCCTTCGGTCGGCTGCCGAGCAGAGGCCTTCCCGAACTGGTAAACGGAGAAAAACGCTGCCGAGCAGCAGCAGCCGTCAGATCTTTCCGAAGTTCGCGCCCGTCTGCGATCAGCGGCCCAGATCGAGCCACGCCATAAATCGGTATTTAAATCATTTTTTATCTATTTAATTTGTTTTATTTGTTTAAAAATTGCGAGAAAATTGTTAAAAATTCGGGAAAATTAGCCAAAAATTCTGGAGAGTAATTGAGATTTAGGGGGCACATTTTCGAACCCTTGAACGAACAATTATCGCCCAGAATGTACGGCTAAGGCCCCCGAATGATTAGCAAACGCGTCGCAAAGTTAAACAAGTAGTCCGAAAAAATAGATAAAAACTCTTGAATACCCGATGTGACCAGAGACCTGACAGCGGCATCAAAAGTTGCCTCACTACCCCCTTTCTTGATTCGAAATCCCACGTCTGGACTCCAATACAACTCCGTCAGCCACTAAAACAGCTAAACTACTCCTCAAAGTCTGATCACACTCAGTCTTTAGGAGTGGGGGGCTCGTGATATGGCTAAAATTGGAGTTAAATCGGGACCGTCCAGATCGATCACGAATCCTGAAGCACGGGGGTAAAAAGGTAATTTCACATACAGATGGATCCAAAACGGGTATTGGGCCTCCTTCTCACAGAACCAACCACCCGCGAATAGATCCACTTCAATTGGGTACGGGTCCCGACCCGATACAAGCCCAATCCACCAAGAAGAGAATCAGGCCACTGATTTGGTCAAATCAATAAACCTGATTAGCTCTCACCAGGAATTTAAGGCCTAACTTCCCAAAACAGAATAGGAGGATTTTTCTCCTATTTGTTAGGCAGGAAATTAGGCCCCAAATCGTTCCAAAGGCGACTATAAATACAACCCCTCTACCACCGAGACCAGGTTAATCACTCTTTCACCACTTAAGCTCTTTCTTAATCTTTTCCTGATTACTGACAAGAGCGTCGGAGGGTGCGTCGCCGGAATCAACCCCGGTGTTTCGCACTTCCTTGCAGGTCGTGCCAGGAGCAAGAAGGCCGAGTCAATCGTTCAGGTGTTTCCCGGACTCACAAATTCTATCTGTTTACCCCCACACCGAAATCAGCGGTAACAAATAATATGGGACAATAATCATGATAATGGATGAAATGGCTATAATAATGATGCAATATTAATAACAAAAAGCAATGATCAATAATGGTAACACTTAGCCAATATCCGATATCACTAGGAACAATATGCAGTGTCGATGTAATGTGATCCTTAAGTCTATTAATTATTTTAATCCCAACTAATGTAGCACTTCATGCATCCATCCTTTTACTATATGGTTACTACATACAAACAAGTTACGTTTTAGACTTAATAGTGGGCTCAATATTTCATGTACTCTTCAACGATTAACATTATTCACCTTTCGGTGTACGATACGGTCATCGGCAACGATACAATACACGATAGATTGGGTTACGGCCATAACCACAATCACCGATAAAACAATAGCCGGAACATTATTTAGGAAAACACGGGCCCCTTCTCCAAGTACAGTCCCTATATTGTCCACCACTAAAAGTCAATCCTTAAATTCCGGCTTGTTAATTATTTATCAATGCAACAATACAATATGCAATTAATGGACAATTCGGTGAACGATAGTATCAATAGGGAAACAATAGGTTGATAACATGGATAGGACGGTTACAATAGTGACAATAACTCATTGGGAACATGCTATGCAATATACGTGCATCAATTCATGTAATAATACGATATAGGAATAGTTAATTCATTAAAAAGTAGTATCCAAAATTCTGGACAGCAAGCGCAACTTGTACAAAAATGCAGTTTCCCGCTGACTCAAAAATCGAAAGTTATATCCGTCAGAAAATTTGGAAACTAGACTTCCATACGGTTCCAACGCATACTTAAAGTTGACAACAGTAGCTAGGTCAAACAGATGGTTCTTACAAGTTTTATGTTCAGGCAGAAATTCGACATCTTGCTAATTTAATTTTTGAATCAGCAAAAACTCAATATTAAAATCAGTAAAAAAATATAATCTAGGCTCCTAAACATGATAAGTAACAATCTGAAAATTTTCATAGCAAAATTCTATCATTTGATCAACCTTTTTACTGTGTAAACATGAAAGGTACGAGAATCTGAAAATCTGAAAGTAAAAACACAGTTGTAGTAAAACGGGCATAACTTTTGTTACGAAACTCGGAATTCAAACATTCTGGATGTTATTGGCAACTAGACACTCGGGGCTATATTTCATTTTCAGAAAGTATTTTATTTTAAGGTCATTTACTGGTTTGAAAATAGCGATCAAAGTTCAGGTCAGCAAACATGTACAGCTCTTAGGGTATCTTTCTTGTAAATAAATTAATTGAACAGGATGGGTATCGATTCTATAGTCAATAGATTGTGTAATTAGCATGATGGGTGTCAAACATGATGAACAAAAATTTAGAAAACACACATATACAAGTATAACATCAATCAATCACCAAACGATCTAACGACATACAACCTAACGAATGTCTCTACAATAATTTAGTTGTATCGTGACTATTTGTGTAACCCTAATATCCATACTATATGATGTATGCAAGATTCAATACTTTGGAGTCAATTTGGCACGTTGTCAAGAGTATTGGGGTTAGCTCGTGTAAACCCTCAATAAACCCTACGAAAGAAATGAACAAAGGATAATACGATAACAAAGAGATCTACTTGCAAGAATTTCAATAACACTTGAATTTGATACAATTAGCAATTCAAGAGGACGGTGACTTGCCTGTTAGATGATGAAAACAATTACTAAGAATAACGGGACAAGGGTCCCGAAGCAACGAACCCATGAACTAGCACAAACCACCAATATCACGTGCAATATACGTGCAATAAGATCCCAAAGCAACAACACACAGCACACAAGGAGACAAGCAGCAACAAAGCAAGAGAAACGGCAGCAACCACCGCAGGCAAGGCCGGCCAAGGGGGTGACGACGAGCAGCGTCTACAGCGAGGGCGTCGACAGGGTTCGACGCCGGTGAACGGCACTGGAGGTCACCGATCGAAGCTGGAAGGAGCAGGAGTTGGGGTTTGGGTTCTCGGTTATCGTTGAAAGGGAAAGGGGGAGGACGGAGTTCGGCACTGATGGTGGCGCCGGGAGGTCAGGGAGGTGCTGGGGGGGAGTCGCCGGCGGGAGATGAAGCACGAGGGGTCGCCGGAGTTGGTCGGAGAAGAAGGGCCAAAGGGAATTTCGGTATTGGGTTCAGTTTGGGGAGAGAGAATAGGCGGCTAGGTTTCGATTTGTGTGAAAATTAGGGTTTACAGTAGAGTTGTATTTATAGGGTGCAATTAGGGTACTGGGTTAGAGGTTTAGGGTTCAATAAAAGCTGAATTGGGTCAAGAACACATCAAATTGGGTTTTAGGGTTCAATTAAGGGATAGATCAAAATCAGTCGGGTTCAAAATAAAAATACTCACAATTCAAAAGAAATAATAGGGATCAACAAGAATAGCCCGACAAAAAGTGTCACGCCCCGCTTCCCACTATACGAAAATACAGGCACACAACTGAGGCCTAGCGAATGATATACATCATCCATAAGCTGTACAATTATAAGCTCAACAAGATCTTTATAACACATTCACGCAGGCAAATATAATAATCACATGAGCTGAAAATAGAATAACTATCATTTGGATAATACATCAACATCGGGTCAAGATGCGCGAGAGTACAAGGTGCCAGAATTAAAAGAATATGATAAGCAATTCGCTATAACAACTAGATAAAATAGCGACTGAAAGAAAAACAACATGAAGTAGTAAGGAAGCAGAAACGATCATCTAGAGAGTCTGCTCGTCGGGTCCATCAGTACCTGTATAATTATTAACTCAAAAAAAAATAGAAAAGTTTCCGTTAGAGCAAGTTTCGGGCAGTAAGTAGCAACAAGCAGTAAAATGGGTAATATAACAAGATATAACTTGAAAGAAACAAGAAGTAGAAGTACAAATACAATATGGAAGTAATCAAAGAACTGGGACAATATGATATGTAAGTAATAACTGTAACTAGTGTATTCAAGACCTCAAGGTATAAGCAATTGATAACCTAGGCTCAGTTAATCGATAATCATGTAATCAAGGATCGAGGGTCATGTAATCAAGAATCGTGTAATCAAGAATCATGTAATCGAGAATCATGTGATCAAGAATTATGCTTAGTGGAAATCTCGGGTTTATCTGTTTTATTAAATTATCTAATGCACGCAATCATGTGTCTCATACCACAAGTTCGGTGCATATCAATCATGTGACGTTTAGACTTAAGTAGTGAATTCTATAGGATTATGTACTCGAGTCTTCCAGTGATAGTATCAAGGCATGTAATCATGAATCATGTAATCGAGAATTATGTAATCAAGAATTGTGTAATCAAGAATCAAGAATCAAGAATCAAGAATCACTATTTCAGGAAACACGGGCCCCCTTCCGAGTATACTCTCCTATATTATCCACTATTAAGTCGTACCCTTATAACCCCGGCTTGTTAATCTTTTATAATTAATTATGAACATGCAGTTGGTACGACTAGTGGAACGGTAAAATCAAATAGTTTAGTCAAGAAAAATATCAAGGGCAGTAATCATGGATATGAAACGTAAAACGATTACATGTATCGAGAATAGTTATTATAAATTATCAAGTGGTATAAAATGCATGCTATCAACCTATTATATCTATACAAGTTATTATTACAAGAACAATAATACACTCAGTTCATCAATTATGAAAAATAACGGGTTTATATGTAAAAACGTAGAGATAAATTTTTAGACAACTTGACATATCTGCATTCAAATTCACTTTCCCGTTGTTACAGAAAAGCAAATTCGATTCCGTCAGAAATTCTAGAAAGTTGACTCCCTTCCGGTTCCAATGCATATTCACACGATACATTCTAGTGACAGTAGCTATGCGTACAAATTCCTTCTTCGCTGGTTTCGATGTTTCGCGGTCATTCTGGAAATTCAGAGTCACAATACTAAAATTGCGATATCTCACAATCTATACATCCGATTGAGAAACTGTAGGATGTTCTGGATATCTAAACTCAAAGGGCTACGATTTCATGTAGAAAGTTTTTTGATCCAGTGTTGGGAACTTGGTCAAATTCTCAGTACAAGAGTCCGGTTAGTGATCCCGTACAGGTTCAGAAATTTACGATATGTCAGTACTAAAATTGCGATATCTCACAATCTATACATCCGATTGAGAAACTATAATATGTTTCGGATATCTAGACTCGAAGAGCTACGATTTTCATGTAGAAAGTTTTTCGATCCAGTGTCGGGAACATGGTCGAATTCTCAGTACAAGATACCGGTTAGTAATCCCGTGCAGGTTCAGAAATTCACGATATGCCAGTACGAAAATCGCGATATCTCACAATCTATATATCCGATTGAGAAACCGTAATATGTTTCGGATATCTAGACTCGAAGGGATACGATTTTTATGTAGAAAGCTTTTCGATCCAGTGTCGGAAACATGGTCAAATTCTCAGTACAAGAGGCCGGTTAGTAATCCCGTGCAGGTTCAGAAATTTACGATATGACAGTACTAAAATCGCGATATCTCACAATCTATACATCCGATTGAGAAACCGTAAGATGTTCTGGATTCGGGACTCGATAGGCTCCGATTTCCACGTAGAAAATCTTCAATCCAGTATCAGGAGCATAGTCGAATTCTTAGTGCAAGGTCAAGAAATTTAGAGATAGTAAGATTGAATATTTGATATTTGATAACACGATTCGAAATGTGTTAACGGTTCACTCTTGAGTTGATATAGCATGGAACAAGTGACTAGAACGGAGTTTGACAATAAAACATTATGATAACTAGACTACTTGCCACGAGTTTAAGAAAAATGCTTGTACGAGAACAAAAACATTGTACAAGCCTTATAATGTGACGATTACAGTGGTTGTGTTAACCACGGAAAGAAGAAGCGACGTCGGCAACGGACGGTGGCACAACGGTGGTAAGAATGGCGGCAAGACGGCAGCGAGCGAGCAACGGTAGCAACAGTGAGCGACAACAGCAACGAGGTGATGGCGCGGCGTCGGGTTGTTTTTCGGGGTTCACGGGATCGTAGAAGCGGAGTCGTTGGCTTGAAGGTGGAAGGTAAAGTGGAGCTCGGGTGTTGCTTGAGCTCTCGGGTGTGAAGAAGGCAAAGGAAGAGAAGAATGGAATGAGGTGGTCTGCATGCATGTGTGTGTGTATATATAGAAAGAAGAATGGAGTGAATGCATGCATGTGTATTATATATAATAATATATAAGGAGATAAAGAGATGAGATGTTATCTGATGTGTGTGTGTGTATAAAATTAGGGGAGAAAGAGATGGGGGTGTAGAAAAATGATAGCAGAGGTGTGGAAAAATGAGAACAAGGAGGAGAAGTCGTGGAGTTAGGCGTAGAATTAGGCAGTAGGAGAAAAATGGGAGGGAGAGATTGGCGTATGCAGAAGTGGAGAAGTAGGGAGAGAGAAAATAAGGTGCAGGAGTTAGGTTGCTGTTGGATTAAGAATTAGGTTTAGGATTAGGATTAGGATTAGTATTAATCAGGATTAAAGTTTGTATTTAAACTCCGATCGAAAAAATCTCAAAATTATGGAATTGATCAGAAAAATATTCCAGCTCTAAATAAAGAGTCCAAAGAGAAAAATAAAACTGATCTGAAAATTGAAGTACAAAAATTCACGTAATAAAATACGTACAACTGGGACAGGGAGTTACAAAAAGAACGGAGATTTAATAATCAAACTCAATCAAAAATAAAATAATCAAGAAAGAAAAATACTGTATTTAAAAATATTCATATATACATATATGCATTAAATCAAACAGTAGTCTGCATATAAAATCGAACCTAATCGGGCTTAAAACAAAATAATAATAATAATAATAATAATAATAATAATAATGACGACAATAACGATAAAAATTGATAACAATAATAACAAATTTTTATACTAATAACAATAAGAAAATCGATAATGATAGCAATAATAATAATAATAAAAGTAATAATAATAATAATGATAATAGTAATAATAATAATAATAATAATAATAATAATAATAATAATAATAATAATAATAATAATAATAATATTCATCAAGGTAGGATTTGAGTTTAACAAATTTATTAAAATCCGAAAATTAATAAAATAAATAGTCGATCAATTAGGGATAGAAAATAAGTTCAAATACACTTTAATACATGATTAGAAAAGAACTCACCACAATATAAATTTATAAATAAAAAAATTTATAGAAAATACACAGAAAATACTAATTATCGGGAATAGGGGTTACACAGATTGATCCCTCCGATCAGATCTAGTCGACCTTCGGGACTCTCAGAGTGGCAGTATGGCGAGGGTTAGGGGCACGCTGATGCTGACTTGTGGCAATATTAAGAGCTCACAAGATATCTTGTTTGAAGTTCTAGAGCTCGACCTGAGTGACTGGTGCTCCTCCAGCTCGACAGTCCCTAGGTGTGGCTCGGCTTATTGGAGTGTGACTTCTCCGCCGACTACGCGGAGGGGACTCTCTTCGCCTCCTCAGGGGAGAGGATCTTCTGGTCCTTGGTCTACGAGGGGTCCGGACTCTCGAGGCCCCTGGGTGCTCAGGTTGAGAGACTTCTTCAGGGGCTCGCCATTTATTCAAGCGAGTTCGGAGGTCGACCCCTGCTGACGGTTAAGAATTACTTGACGAAGATCCGGCCCTGGAGGACTCTGAGAAGCCATAGAGTCAGTTGAGGGATTGTGGACCGAAACATGGTCATGAAGAGGATGTAGCTTTGGACGACTTCGACGAGAGCCCCCCGTGGCAGTTCCCCGAGACCATGGAGGGGCCTGTTGAAGAGGAGGCTATTGAGGCTGCGGTTGCTGAACTTGTTGATTGAGTTGAGGAAGAACGTCTTGGAGCGGATGAGGAGGAGGAAGAGGAGTGGCTTTTCGGCTGGAAGCCGCTGCCTTCCCCTTCTATTTCGGATGCATGGTTTTAAACTACTTTTGCTGGCTAAATAAGGTTGGATTGCTTTTTTATTTCCCACAAACGGCGCCAATCTGTTGCTGCTGATTTTGTTGTAGGAGCAAACAAATAAATTTGTGGATTCTTTTGGAAACAAATAAGACAAACCTATTACCTTCACCGGCGTTTGACTTGTTTCTTACCGCTGTCGTTAACCTGCAAAAAGTTCGACACATCGGGATGGATCCCAACGACGAACTCTCTGACGCTCAAGTCAGTAATCAGGGAGATTATGAAAGAACGTTTATGTGGAAAAATATTAATTACCTTTCTTATGGTGGAAAAAAGGGATATTTATAGTCGCCTTTAGAGATAGTTTAGAGATAATCATTTTTCCCTATGTCCCGGTATTTTTGAATAAGATGTAAAGTTTAAATCGTTTCATGATAAATTCGATTTAAACCATTTCTTAGAGATAACCATGAATTTCAATTACTCTTTAAATATCTGAATTAATTTGGAATGAGTTGCTATCTATACCAAATAGGACAGATCCGTTTTTGAGTTATTGGGATTTGAAGAAAGACCCAATTCCCAATTCGTACCCATTTGTAGGTAAAATTACCATTTTACCCCTAAGATATTTAAAATTCGTGCCCAATTTAAATGATCCCGACTTGGTTCTATTTTTAGCCATATCAAGCAAGTACACAACACTGCCAATTGCAATCCCCCAAAAGAGAGGAAAAAAACACAACACAATGCCAATTTCACAGGAAAGAAAGGGATAATAGTATGATTAAAAGTAGATTACCAAGAAACAGTAGCTAAATACTACAATAGTAAACTGCTTGTATATAATATTGAATCCAGATGGTAATGGTACAAATCATGGGCGAAAATGACCCTAAATGCATAATCAAAAAGACGGCTAGTATAAATAGAGCTGCGAAAATATTTAGGCCAAATCCACATGCAAATACAAAAATAAACAATAAGTCCGCATTTTTATTGGGCACAAAAGAGCCCGGGCTTTTCTGCTCCTCTCCACACCTACACAAAAACCTAACACATCTTAAAAGTAAAGGAAACATTTGTGACCACAAAAAATGGAATCCCCTTTTGGATGCAGGGAAACGTCATTGCATCCAATTGGATTATTACAATTACATTGGTCGAGAAAACTTCTAACTTAAGAAGCAGATTCCTTTGCAATCTTTTCTGCCTTGGCGATGACCTCTTCAATTCCCCCAACCATGTAAAATGACTGCTCCGAGAGGTCGTCGTACTTACCGTCAAGAACACCCTGTCGTGTTCAAAATAACAATAGAGATTAGCACAAAGTAGTTATACATGACTACGTTTACTGGTTACAGTGTTTAACATTAAGATTCAAACGGACAGAAAAAGATCTAAGAACTACGGTTTATAGGTTGTCCTGTAAATCAAAAAGATTATAGCCACTTATGTAGTGGGGGGCAAAACTGGGATCTCTACCACTACAGATGTATAGATGTATATCCTCTACTTTAGGGATAATGGTGGAGGGTGACTTCTGGATGCTTATCTTCAACATATTATCGACGATTTTATGCAGATTGTGTACAGCATCCAGTGTAGGGCAACCCAGGGCTGTAGACTCTACTTTATAGGAATCCTATATAATATTATTTTCCCCATAGAGAAAATTTAATTAATTTAATCAAAAATGCTATAGATAAGTCTGGTGAGAACTGCAATTAGTTCAAACTTCCGAAGTGTGAAATAGTGCATCTGGTGGCCAGAAGCATATTACCAGCAGAAAGAAGCAAATAAAACAAAAGGAAGATGCAAATTTCAATGAACAAGGATACCATACATAAATCACATGTACTGTATTACTTATAACTTCATCAGATTTCCTAACCAAGCAATGTATAACTTGTAACTTCATCAGATTTCCTATGCAAGCAAGGCTGCTTAACATTTACACACAAAAATTTAAGAGGGGCTTTATGTGAAGCTTGTTACTGTTAGGTGTGCTTCTAGAAAAATGTATAAATTATGTCTATAGTGCAAAGAAAGGTTTGTAATTGATGTTGAGACCCCAAAGAAGTACTACTCATTGAAAAAATAACATGTTTAACCTGGCTTTTCCAGAAAAAGCTAAAAAAAGCAAAGAACGCACACACGAAAGCATTCCCAAATATCAAAACATGTTGCTCACCTGGAAGCTATTCACACTTTCTTTCAATTCGACATACTTTCCGGGTGCACCCGTGAACACCTCAGCAACATGGAAAGGCTGGCTCAAGAAACGCTGGATCTTCCGAGCACGTGCAACAGTCAATTTGTCATCTTCACTAAGCTCGTCCATTCCCAAGATTGCAATAATATCCTGAAGATTCTTATAGTTCTGAAGAACCTTCTGAACACCACGAGCAGTGTTGTAGTGATCCTCTCCCAGTACATGGGGAGAAAGCATTCTAGATGTAGAATCAAGAGGATCCACGGCCGGATAGATACCCAATTCAGAGATCTAGCAAAAGAACAAGCATGTTACATTAAATCTGGAAAACACGAACTTTTAAGCACGGTTAAACTATATTAGTTAGTCTAATATGTGCATTAATCAAAAAAAAGAAGGTATAAATGTGTTTATTTTCCAAGTAATTTATGTGAAAGTTAGTAACCATATATATATGGGAAAAAGGGAAATGAGCTGCTAGCTTACTTAAGAAAGTAGGCTAGCACTGATGTAGCACTTAAAAGTATCACGGCTTTAACTAACAATGAATTACCCATAGAAACACAAGGGTTTCATTTGTTTTTTCCCTTGAAACTTGCAGCCAAACCTGGAAATTTAAATACACACGCGCTCCCCCTCTTCGCTTTTTTGAAAGTACAAAAGACTTTTATTATAGAAAGATAAATACAGCAATCTTTTTCTGCTCCTCTCAATCTCTGGTCACATGTTCTACCTTCCATTTTATTGAACTAAAAATTGAGACAAACGATCGGAATTAATGGCTTATGGTTGTTGCTTTTCGATTTGACATCTTTCATGTTATATACGGATGCATTAAGTTTTCCTAGTTATTAATTGGAATTGACACTTGGTTTCTTCCACATTTCCTTCCAGCACACCAACTCCATCATGTTCCATCTTCTAGTCTTTCTCCCAATTAAATTAACAATACACGAGGATCCAATCCAAGCCAAAAACTTGGAAGCGTATATGAACAAATTGAGTTGAACCCCAATATTTTATGTTGCTTCTAATTAAAATCAAAAGAACTAAAAAAAACCTGAACCATTATCTAGCTACAAACTTTGATGACCTGACATTTTGAAAACAGGAAAGTACAATCCAAGTTCAAATATTGAACTTCAATGGAACTTCAATTTTATTTTTGATTTCATCTTCAACCCAACCTCAAATCTGAACCACCGATTAGCTACAAACCTTGCTAAGTTTTTGTTTTAAGGTAAGGATAGTGATCTACAAGAACAAAAACACTATATTTTAACAGATAGTGTGTCTGTGGTCTTGAGATTGAATGGGATTCACATTGGGTATTGAAGGGCTAATGGATTTTTGTACAAGAGAAAGATGGATCTAAAAGGGGGCTGAAATATTTTTTTCATTTAATCAAATTTGTGAAAACGTCAACCATCTAGATTTTGATGGATGGTTGCAATAGACTTATTGGGATCTCTAGTAGCTTGGAGAGAATCAAGACCGTACAGTTTGAATGGGTTCCATCTTTTGGCAGCTTCTTGTTTCTTTATTTGGCTAATTATTATTTTGGAACTACAAAGGGGTTCTTTTGCACAACCCAGCTCTTTTATATTTTTTGAAAAGGTATCTTGCCACTTAACTGCCACATCAATTATATCTCATCCAATAAGTAGGTGGCAAGTCAATAATAACTTATCTAATAAGCCGCATTGTCACAAGTCATAAGCTTTCTACCCTATATATATATATATATATATATATATAGAGAGAGAGAGAGAGAGAGAGAGAGAGTTTAATATGTGCAAGTTATTTATGTGAAAGTCATAACTATATATATGTATAGGCCCTACCTCACCTCTTATTTTGAGGCCCTCCATGATACGGGCCCCCTATGAAAAAATATGATCTGTTCATCTTGTTCTGCATGCCTAAGATGAACTAAGGGTGTAAAATACAGTTATTTGACATTCATTTTCCCATCTATCTTGTCGGTAGAAAAATAAATTATTTCCAGCAATACAATTTTGTCACGTTGTAATACATAAATAAATGAACTTCAAATAATTTGATTTTATACCCTTAGGCTATCGAAGGCATGTAGAACAAGATGAACGTTTCGGACTTTTCATGGGGATTTACATCAATGGGGTCAGTCACATATGAGGCCTTTAAAAAAAGGGGTGGGGTAGGGCCTTAGAGGATGACCCCCCCCCCCATATAAAAATGTGTGTATATATATATATGTATGTATGTTTCAAGTATCAAATAAATATGTAAAATATCTTAAAGAAGATTAAGGATAACTCTTACAGAGAAAAGGCAGATGTATTAAACAATTAATCTAAATTAAAATTTACTTAAATGATAATGCATACTATCCAGGTTATTAATTTTCAATTAGTTCTTTACTTATTATTAGCTAAGGGGAAATAGGACAAATGAAATCTACATAAAATATTATAGTAGTAAAATTGTTGCAGTATATATATAACAAACCTGTCTTGACAAGACAGTTGTGGCATCAAGATGGGCAAAGGTTGTTGCAGGAGCTGGATCAGTCAAGTCATCAGCTGGCACATAAATTGCCTGAACAGAGGTAATGGAACCCTTCTTTGTCGTCGTAATCCTTTCTTGGAGTCCTCCAAGATCAGTAGCTAGGGTTGGTTGGTATCCAACAGCAGAGGGAATACGACCAAGCAAAGCAGACACTTCAGAGTTGGCCTAAAAAATAACAAGGTGAGGTTATAAAGTTATGGAATGGTGAAAGTAAATAGTATTCTTTAATAATTTTAAACATGTCCCTCCAGTTAGTTAAGCACACATTGAGTGGCCAAAATTCCATTGAAGTTAACAAAAATTGACTCTAGAGACAAACATTGCTTGTTTTGAGCTAAGTTTCTAACTTTAGTTGGGTCGGTTGTGGAAAAAGATTATTCAAAAGATGACCTCATTTATTTATATCGAGAAAATGAGGGATCTAATACTAATAGAGATTAGCAGAACATGCTTGTAAAATAATGGCTCAATAAAAATCCTAAATTAAAATCTGCAGCCATACCTGAGTGAAACGGAAGATATTATCAATGAAGAGAAGCACATCTTGCCCTTCAGCATCGCGGAAATGCTCAGCTACTGTAAGCCCAGTGAGTCCGACACGAGCACGGGCACCAGGGGGCTCATTCATTTGCCCGTATACAAGAGCACATTTGCTCTCACTCTGACCAGACAACAGGGGATATTAATAAGATATAAGGTTTAGAAAAGAACAGAACTAATATAAAGATTATAACAAATAAGAAATATTTCATTTCTCAGACCTGCTTCTCTCCTAGCTTAATCACACCACTCTCGATCATTTCCCTGTACAAGTCATTGCCTTCACGAGTACGTTCTCCAACACCAGCAAAGACGGAGAATCCACCTGATACATAGAAGTTTCCATAGATGTTACATACAATTACATCAGCAGTCAGCATTTAATGGGTGACTTCTTTATAAAATCTACCATGAGCTTTAGCAACATTGTTGATAAGTTCCATAATTAGCACAGTCTTGCCGACACCAGCACCACCAAACAGCCCAATCTTTCCACCTCTTTGGTAAGGAGCAAGAAGATCCACAACCTGTAAAACCCCAAAAAGGATGAGTGGTATACAGGAGAAAATAAAGTGCATCAAAACAGATACTAATTCATTACAAATTCTTTATGACCCAAGAAAACCTAAATCAAATGCACTTGAAAATCCAGATCTAAACAATAGCTAAGGTATGTCAAATATTTTCAGGAGAACCCAAGGATTGGAATCAATGGAAAATTGCAATTGATCTTTTAACCAAAAAATAGACAACCACAACTATCTAGAAACTGGTGATGCAAATCATAATAGGAAGAGCGTAAAATTCAAAATTAACAATACACTGAAAGGATAAATCATCATACTTTTGGAAGGAAACTTGTGAGAGACTTATCTAAGAAAACAGAACAAGTTTAGAATCTTTAATACTTGTAAGAAAGACGGATAATATTAATACTTTAATTCCAGTAACAAGGATCTGCTGCTCTGTTGCTTGCTCAACAAATGCTGGGGCTTCTCTATGGATTGGAAGGAAGTGATTTGTGCCTGTCCAAACAAAATATAATAAACATCAGAATTAAGAACTTATATATAAGAACCAAGTAAAAGAAAAGCATAACAAGCAGGTTGATGAACTTACTAATATCTCCCCTCTCATCAATGGGTTCCCCAATAACATTAATGATACGTCCAAGAGTTGCACGTCCGACAGGTACCTAATAAAAAAGAGAATGCAATCAAATGAGTTTGGTTGAAAGAAGAAAGTAAGCACAAAGAAGGTAAGGTCATCTATTCAAAACATAAACGCAGACTCACTGATCATACAAATTAACTAACATAGTCTGATCAAACTTCATGACTAATAATTTAGACCGGTGGATATGCATCTAACAGAGCACATAAAAAATGAGAAGATTATGCAAAAGAACATAAACAAAAAGATCCTTCAGAAAATTATACATGGAGAGAGAGAGATGAGGTGGTGGCAAATCCAAGCAGCGCTAAAACACAACAACACATTAACAATTAGTTCTATTTCTTTCCATTCCTTTCTCTCCTTCCTTCATTCCTCTATTAACTATAATAGCCACCTGGTCAAATATAGCCAAAGAAATCGAGTCTACATTGTGGACCGGCATAAAAATAATATAATCTCAGAACTCCAATTGATAAGACATCAAAGGGAAAATAGAGAGACAAAAAAATTATATCCACACTTTTAGCAATAAATCACATAATACATGATAGCAAATTCACATCAAATCCCAATCAAAAAAAAAAAAAAAATGAACCCTTCCTGTAAATAAGTAAACATAAAAACTACCAGAATAAGTTAAGCAAAGAAATCAAAATAAATCAAACCTATATTTCAAGGTAATAAACTATAAGAAATCAAAACAATTAATATATCAACATAATCTCAACACGGATAAACAGATCTTCTATAAAAAATATGTTCGTGGATCTTTTGAGCATTGACATCACTCATTGCAAAACCCACTACTCATGAAAATAAGGCCTACGAAGTCAAACCAAGGCATAGGATGATGTTGAAGAAAAAAATGATTTTGCCAATTTTCGGATAATATAACCATAGAATTTCAGAGAAAGAAACCTGCACTACCATTAGAGATATTATTCGTTGAAGCATGCCTTAAGTATCCAAATAAGGAGAAAGTAATATTCAAATCAAATACAACAAAACCAAACAAGCCTTAAGAGCATCCAAAGTCGTTCGATGCAAAAAATTGCAAAATGCATATTTTGCCAATCCATTTTGACGAAACGCTGCAGTCGTCAAATGGCAAAAAATGCATAAATTCGTTAAAAAAGTAACAGACCGTCTGTGATTTAAAAATAATTTACAGGCCGAAACGTAGAAAATATGATTTAAGAATACGGGACGAAACATGATGTTTCGTCCGGGTTTTAAGGAAGTTTTTTTTTTTGCAAAAAAATTGCAAAAACATTTACAACTTGCAAAAATATTTATATTTGCAAAAAAATTAAATAATTGCAAACAGTAACCAATGATGGTAATTTGCAACAAAAAAAAGGAAACGGACCCAATGGCCTGAACGAAACATCATGTTTCGTCCAGCCATTATAGTCATTTTCTGGGTTTTTTTCTTTGTTTTTTATTTTTTTACTTCGAACGAAACATGGTGTTTCGTCCGATTAATTAAAAATATAATTAAATAATCCAGACATGTTTCGTCAGCTATAATATGCATTTTGCTATTTCGAGTGCTATTTTTACCTGTCTATTGTAGCCAAAAGGTGGCAAAATAACTTACGACTGTGTGCGCTACAGTACTCAAAAAATGTAAAAAAATGTCAAACAAGCAAACAACTATGGATGCTCCAAGTATCCAAATACGGAGATGGTACTAGTCAAATCGGATACAACAAAATAAAACAAACGCTCCTTCCCCTGGCTTTCCAATAAATAAGTTTACATACACAATCACAAATAAGCTTTGTGGCAGAAAAATTAAATAGACAGAACCCAAATTTCCACGGAGAAAAACAAAGAACAATGAAATATAGCACAAGAAAGAACCCATATAAACAGGTCTTCTCTAAGGTGTCATTCTTTAAGGTGTCATTCTTTAGTGACTCTTTTGAGTATTAACATATCTCACTGTAAACGGCCTAATCACCATTAAAAAGCCATTGAAATTAAATCCAGTCTAAAACAGCAATCAGGGTGAAAATCCAGTCTAAAACAACAATCAGGGGTGAAAACCCAAATCCTATTTAAACTGAAAGCAAAATTGCTACAAAAGAAATTAAGCAAGGCCTAATTTTTTAAACAAAGTTAACATACCCTAACTGGAGATAGAGGGATGCAAATACATGTAGCATAACTCTACTTACAACATAAAAGAAACCTATAGGTCAAAAATAACTTCCTTATTTCTGAAGTTGAAATACCCACATATATCTAAACTTTTGGAGCCCAAAACATCAAAACATTCTTATGGTATCCCACCTTCAAAAGAAGTTTTTAAACAAGACCCAATATCACATGAGAAATCTGAAAACTTTCCGAATAACTTTCAGATCAATCTAACTCTACATTTCACATATATTATTCAGAATAATACATTTAATTAATATTCAAAAAAGGTAACCTTTTTAATTCTGGAAAAATCCATATAAGACAATCGAATCCCAAAAAAAATACCATCAATATGATCAAATCATCTGACCTAAAACAGACAACCATCAAAAACTCTCCTTTGAGAAATACTACTAATTATAAATGTATGCCTGGATACCATGTACCTCCATCAAATTTCCATCTTTGTCAATAATTTTCAAATCAATCTAACTCTGATTTTCACAGATATTATCTAGCACCGTACATCGAACACCGAAATAGGGTCAGTACACCAATCAACCCAAAAAAACAAATACCCAAATCATCAATAATCAGATATTACCAAAATCAAACAATCCACTACCAAATCAAACACATCAAAATGAAAAATAAAGATCGGGGAGCGGATCTTACAGTGATGGGCGATCCGGTATTCAACACCCTCTGCCCTCTAACAAGCCCCTCGGTCCCATCCATGGCGATCGTCCTCACCATTTTCTCACCGAGATGCTGCGCCACTTCAAGAACCAACCTGATCGGGTTATCCTGAACCTCGAGCGCCGTCAAGATCGGCGGCAACCCATAGTCGAACCTCACATCGACGACGGCACCGATGACCTGGCACACCTGCCCGATCGAACCGGCGCCCGTGAACTCATCGGTGACCTTCCCGCTCAGGTCCGCGGGCGGCGCGGCAGAGGGAGGTTTCGACGGAGCTGGAGCCGCCGCCGCCGCGGCGTAGTGAGCGACGCGGTTGAGGAGAAAGCCGGTGGGGTTGGCGGCTACGGGACTGGATCGGGGGATGGGGGCAGGGGAGGGGGAGCGGAGGGAGGAACGGCGGGAAGAGGAGCGGATGAGGGAGGAGAGAAGACGGCGGGACGCCATGGAATCTAGATCGCTAGAGATCTAGGGTTGGGATTAGGGTTTGGGATTGGTAATGGAGGACGAGATTGGATGGGGGATTAATAAGTAGGGGGAATGCGGAACGGGGATAGATGCGGACGTCAACGGGTGGATTATGAGCTGGAGTTAAGAGGGGGGTTTGGAGTCCGGGTATACAGTGATTGGAGAAAGGCAGAATATACGGGGCACGGCTACTGTAGATAGCTGTAGATACTGGAGATGGGCCGGGACTAGTTTCTTATTGGGCCAAAGGGAAGTATTTCTATTTCTTTCATAAATAGTAAATAGTAAGAGAAAGAATGATTTTTTCCCCTACTGACCCACTTTTTGAAAATATTGAGCGAACTGACCCACTTTCGAAAATATTTATCTAGATGATCCAATTTTGGACACGTCAGCATTAACCGTTATTGAAAATATCATGTTGTTCTTCAAAAAAAGAGCATTACTTTAAACTTTTTTAACATGCCGATGTTTGGAACAACGGCATCATAAGTGTGAACATTCTGACTTGGAAAAAAATTCAAGTGCTAAAATAACTTATAAATAATGTCGTTAACCCCAAAAACAACATTAGCATTATTGATGTCATTGTTGAAGACAACGGCATCAGTAATAATACTCATTAAACTTTCTTCCAAACAACGGCATAAGATAACTGTTGTCGTTCTTAAAAACAGCAGCAACAGTTCACAAAAATATATTAGCAAGTATAAGTAATGAAATGAACTGTTGTCGTTGTTCCAAACAACGGCATCAGTGATTCCTAACAATGAATATTATAACTTATGCCGCTATTCCAAATAACGACATCTGTAATTCTGTTGCCGTTGTTCCAAAAAATGGCATCAGCTATAGAAATTTTTCACACTTGCATTTTTTTTCAAAGTCAGAGAGAGTACACGATTGGGAATAAGTTAACTAATGTTGTTACTCCAAATAGTTGCATGCGAATTTTTTTTATAGCATATATCGTTATTGAAAACAACGATATATAAATAACCTATGCCGTTATTTTCAATAACGGTTAATGTTGACGTGTCCAAAACTGGGTTAGTTGGGTAAATATTTTCGAAAGTGGGTCAGATTGCTCGATATTTTCAAAAAGTTTGTCAGTACGGGAAAAAATTCAAAACGAAGAGGGTCTCTTTTATGGATAAGGATATAAATACTACATGGTCTGCAAGCAGGATTTGAAACTTAACAATTAAATTTGAAGGGGTGGAAAAATCAAGTGGGTATTCCTTTAGGAGTAAGCTTACACATGTTCGTAGTTATTGAGGGGTACGTAGGATACTTCTCTATGTTAATCAGGGCTAGGAGGCTTAGTGATGGCTTGGGAGCAAATCATGTCTATAGTTTGGCTGAAACATGTGTTCATTTAGAGGAATTTTGGGAGAAGGTTTGTGGGGTCGGAGGGATGAGAGGAACTTTGATTACTGGCTAGAAACTCAGTATCTTCGGTTCATCGGTAAGTTTGAGAATTAACACAAGGGAAGAGGGTCGAGTGAGGGAGAAAGCACTCTTCAATGAGGTTATCGATGAGCTTGGGATTATTGATATATGTGGATTGCAAGCTTATGTAGTGAAATATGCAACTTAGCCAGACCATTGCCAAACTGGATGAAGTGGTTGGTTTTGTTGAGTGCGAGGGTATATTTTTCTTCACTTCTATATAACTCCATATGGAGATGCACTTTGGACCACCTTTTGATTGAGTTGAATGATAAGAACTTAAGTATAAAATGCTCCAAGCAATTTCTACTTTGAGAAAGCTTACGACTCGATTGATTGGGATTGCATGTTGGAGGTTCTTAAGGGTAGAGGCTTTGGGGTTAGATGGATAAAATTAATACGGCACTGCCTAACAATGAGTATGACGTCTATAATGGATAATGGTATGGCGTGTCTCCATTTTCTTGCAGAAGAGGTTTGAGGGGAGGAGACCCCCTATCTCCACACCCCCCCCCCCCCCACCCCTCTTTTGTGTTATTGTGTTGGATGTCCTTGAATGTAAGATGAATCATTGCCGTCTTGCAGGGTGGATCACCCCGATAGCTAGTGGTCGAAATCGATCGGGCTGTACAATCCTTCAATATGCTGGCGGCACTCTACTTTTCGGTAACTAGGAGTTTGGGGAAACCATACCCTTCAAAGGAGCTCTGTATTGCATTGAAGCTTGGTCAGACTGTGGGTAAACTATCATAGAAGCTTACACATATTGTCATGTCAGATGCGGAGGCGCAAATTCACGCATCTGTCCTGAACTGCCAACTTGATAGTTTCCCACTCAAATATCTGGGTTTTCCGATTCGTCTAGGTAGAAATTACCATCTCGTCCTTTGGTCTCCTCGGAATCCGACCCCATGCCACAGGGAATCATTCCGTTAACTACTCCTGCCTTAACTACTCCTGCCCCCCCCCCCCCCCACCCCACCCACTTGATCAAGCCTTGGATTCCTCGCTTGTTAGCACACCTATCTTCCCACCTTCAGCTCCTACGTGTGAAGCACGTGCCAACCCTATGGATTTGGCATATGGACTTGGGCATGAAGAGTTCCACAATATGCTTGAATTCAGGTCTAGAAATATTTGATTGTAATGGGCCCAAGAGCCGAATTGCTGGACAAAACAGAATTATTTTGCCCACCATTAAAGGATATAAACAAAGGGGACCCAATAGACCCACTGAAAATATCCACATTGGAACCCTTAATGGGTTGACCCGTTGTATGGAAAATACTTCAAGAAGTTATGCACGGGCATCCTGTATTGTTGAATCTAGTGCATACCCTCCATAGATTGAGTATACAGGCGGTCCAACCCATTTTACTGGAGGGGCGTGCTATTTATTTACACCCATTAGTTTGCGATTCAGACTAAAAAACTGTCATCTCATTTAATCTGATTGGGATGCCCCCGACTCTAAAAAAAGAATTGATAGTTTGTACATCTGTCATATCAATTATCTTTTCAACGGAGAAATAATTCTTAGAATGGGATTCCAACTCAACACATTTTAAGAGTTTGAAAAGAGTTGCTCTTTGGAGAGCACAATACGATGAAAGTTATAAGATGTGTGGTCTGGATAAAGCAACAATTAATATAATTTCCCTAATCCTCCCTTCCCAAAAGGAAGAACGCGAAATTATTTTTCCTTTCTGCATGGACCAGGAGATTGGATATAACCATAAAAAGAATGGGCAAAAATTAAATCAACTTGGTTTCAGACTTGGTACAACCCAAAATCATAATTCCTTTACGTAAGGCCAACCTATCCAACTTTCGGGCATCAAGATATGTTTAAGGCGTGGATGATTATCATAAGAGATTCCCAATATATCATAGGATTCCCGTTCTTCAAAATCGACACTTCTCCTATGGCATTAATCTGATCCTTTGTATGAACTACTAGTAATAACGAACTTGCAAAATGGATCTGTTTATCATAAAAGGATTTGTTGTTCCTGACCCTGCTTCACCTTAATTGTTATTTGAACAAAAAGATAGTCAGCTCATCTGTCTTTCTTTATGTTGATCATTATCGGCCTCTTGAATTTTCTCTTTCCTATTTTTTTAAAAATTTCATTTATTGTTGTTGTGGTTGTTGTTGTTGTTTTGGGGGTAATGGGGATGACTCTTTTTTTACTATATGATAGGAATTCTCTTGTTTAGATGGGAAGAGATTTGATAAATACTACTAAATTTCGAATGTAGTATTAAAACGGAAAGATCCATTAGATAATAAACTATTAGTTCTATGATCAAACAATTACATTGAATGGCGTAAGACAGTATGGAGAACGGAAATATCCATTAGATAATAAACTATTAGTTATATGATCAAACAATTACATTGAATGGAGTAAGACTGCATGTGTGCTAGCATCTACTATTCAGGAATATCAATGAACTCAATTATTGCAATTGCTGAAGATACCATTTTTTAGCTCTAGGCCTATTTCAAATCTTCGATGATTCCATCATACATGATTAAGTTGTGAAAACTTCTAGATAGATATCCTACATCCGAACTGAATTCTTTCTAGTTAAAGAATCTCTCTCTAGTTGCTCTGGAACAATTAGGAGATTGTTTGGAAGAAATATGTGGTTCTGTTTTTTGTGGCGACATGTTATTGGATGGGGGTCCCGCTTATGGAGTCAAATCAATACGTTCTCAGAAGAAATATTGGAATATTAATCTCATCGATCTCATAAGTATCATACGAAATCCCATCAATCTCCGAATAACTATTTATACATTCATTTTCTTTTAAGATACATAAAAAGTATTATATACCGTTGAGCCAATGACTATTCATGATTCTGTATTAAATAAATTCCATACCGTGAGAAATTTTATCAGATGAATGTTATGGTAAAACTTCGTTTGAAACGATGTGGTAGATATCAATAGCTTGATGCATTATCTCCCTTCAACCCTTTGCTTTGAACAAAATGTGGCAAAATGAAGGAAAATCCATGGACCGACCCCATCATCTCCACCCCGTAGGAACTACGAGATCTCTTCAACAACTGGATCGGCATTCAACACAATCGAAGCATATGCTTACCCGGTTGGTTAAATGCTATTAATGAGAATAATAATTCATTATTCTTAACAATATGTCCGGGGGATTTCTTGGTTCATCATGCAATTGCTCATTGTTTGCATACAACGCATTGATTTTAGTAAAGGGTGCTTTAGATGCACGTGGTTCCAAATTAATGCCATAAAATGAAAATAGAAAATTTCTAATATATTTTATTTGTATTTGTTTCAATTTTCATTTTAAATTAAATTCAAAAATTGACACAAACATAGAAATATATAAAATAAGAATGACATCTCTCATGTCAATGACACCAAAGGGATATTAAATGAATGAAATTAGGATATAGATGGAATATAATGAAATAGAGCCACTTTAAGAATTCCTATGAAATTAGGATTGGAATGGAGCCACTACGAAGAAGTTCCAGGAGTTACGAAGTAAGCTCCGGACTCGGTTTGAGAAGGGGAGTTGAACCTAAGGATATTTTTAAAATTATTTGTACATAGTTCTTGATACAATTCCGTATTTTTTCATATTCTTGTAGACTCTCTTTCGTTCATATAAAAGAAAAAATCATAATTTAGAATTAAGAAGAATCTTTTAATATCCGTCATATACAATACAATGAACAATTGTTCCCAGGGGAATCGTGGATATTTCAAGAGGGGAGGGCCCTTTTGACTTAATCAAAGAACCAATGTTACTGATACTGAAATAAATTACTGAAACGGAAATAGAACAATAATCTATATTATGTATCTACATAGAACTTGTTCATTTCATACACTTATACAAAAAGATTTTTTTACTTTGGGTTCAAGAAATGTTCGGGATCGGAAATAACCTTTGTTTCATACTACTATTTCAATACAAAATCTTATGTTAGAAAAAAATAATAAAATAATAGTTTTGCATATATCTTTTTTATGTATGGATCATGTCTATGTATACATACATTATCTAAATATGTAACACCCCGCAAAATTGGAAATTACAATTTTGCCCATGGGTGTTACGCACGTATATTTTGTAATGTGTTTCACTACATATTTTGGATTCGTACTATTTATACATTTTCCGTATTGATTTCAGTCAACTAAAATATAATATTTCAATCCCTAGGATTTACGTACTTTTTATGTGTTTTGATGCACGTGTTTCCACCACTATGTATAATATTTTCTATAGGTTTAAATTATTTATTTTCCCCTTGTTTTGATTAAAATGCATTTTTCAATTTTTGCACGTATGGTGCGCGTGCAAATTTTTATTCTCATTTTGCTACTCTCATTTTACTATTTTTAGCATGCATTAGTTTTATTTAGCCTTTCTTTTGATCCATGGACTTAAAGTTAAACTCTAGCCCAATAGACTAATTAAAAAGAGAGCCCACTAGGATAATTAAATTAGTTGAATAAAATGAGCCCATGTAGCAAGCCCACTAGATAATCAAACTAATTAATTAGAAATGAGCCCATGTAGCAAGCCCATTATTAAAATCACAAATTAAGTTATACATGACAAGTTACAATATTAGTACACATTTTTGAGTTATAGAAATGTGTTCATATTTGTTTGTGCATGTATGCATGCACACACAAATGTATTTGGACCATTTTGTGGGCTAGGGGAGGGGATTAATGGAGTGGTTAAGTTCATGGAGAGTGGGGAGATGAGAGGTTGGGAGTTTTAGGAGTTAAAAATATGAAGAGGTGAGAATTAAAAAGAGAATTAAAATGAGAAGTTATTAGGTGGGAGATTTTGCAATATAGTCCCTAGCATTGTCCTATAAATAGCAACCCATTTCTCATTCTTTTTCACACCAAAAATAAAATAAACAAGAGAAAGAAAAGAGAAAGAAAAGAGTGTAAGAAAAAGAAAGAGAGTTATTGTGCTTTGAGGATCTCTTGCTTGGAGCATTTGCTAGGAGGAGAAGAGGACTAAGAGTTGCTAGGAGCAAGAAGAAGCCGTTCATTTGTAGTTTTCAACCTTCAAACAAGAGGTGGGTTCTCATGCTTTCTAATTTAGAACTATGCATGCTAGTGATAATATATGAACATTTTGTTTTGATGTGTAGTTAAAATTTCATGTTAGTGTTACATGCTATTTCTATGATTAAACAAATAATAGGAATTTTTGACTAAAGAGCTAATGCCATAGATCATGTTAGAATACTTGTAAAATGTTATGCATGTTAAAAGTGTGTGGTTGTATGAGAAATTTGTTGAAAAATGTTGGGAATACATTCTTTTGCAAAAATATTTTTGTGAAGAATCTTGTTATGAATAGATAAAATTCATGTTAGTTTAAAGTGATGTTGTGATTAAGTAGAAAAAGGAAGTCTACCATGCTAACTAAAGAAAGAGAATTACTTGATTGTTGTGAACCATGCTAATATGTTTGATTAGTTTTGTGTTTACAATAGTGTTAATATATGAGAATAACTTTGATGTGAAATTTACAAATGGGAATCATGCCATCATAATTGCGAAAGTAGTCTTATTGTGACAATTACCATGTTAATGAAAAAAAAGACAAATTCTTGTATAAACCATGTTGGTAAGTTGTAGAATTTTATGCTTATAATATTATTGACCATATTAGATTTTATAATAAAATAAAAATGAAATTTCGATTAGTTTATAATATGTCGACATGAGTAGGTTCTATTTTTAAAAGAATGGGAACTATTGTGTGAAAGAGCAATTTTTATTTTTATAAAATATAATTTATGTCAAATTGAGATTTTAATCAAATAGACATGGATACTAGTTTTCATTTCTTTTGTAGGATTTAGTTCCTAAAGAAAAGTCTAAGTTTTGCAAAGATGAGAAAAAGGAATTTCTTTAAATAAGTGAAAAATAGTATTTTTAAAATAATTGAAAATTTTATTAGTTACTATCTTTTTATTAGTTGCTATCTTTTTATTAGTTACTATCATGGAAAGGATTATTTCTAAAATTGTGAAAGAATTGATCTTTTGGAATGAACACATTTTATGGAAAAAGACACACTTTGTGGATAGTTGAACAAAAGAACATTTGTGCCTTTTTAAACAGAGATTACACATAGACTTACTGGTTAGTGTAATAAACTTGGGTTTGGTTGAGAATAGTCACGGGTTCAAAACTATAGTTAATGATCTTACTACTTTTCCTAAACAAATCTTTAGTCTATCAAGTTCTGATTTACTTGGGTTAGCCGTAAGAGTCGGTTCCCAGCTAGCGGTGGTCCGAAGACGCTTAAGTACCGTGTCGCTTAGGGTTGTTTACACCCGGTTGACAGAAGGACTCTCTTGGTTTGTTCCCAAATTTATCGTCACTTTTTATCGTTCCTTATAAACTTGTACTACTTGTGAAGCATGCTCTGATACCATCTGTAACGCCCCGAATTTCAAATAAGGATAAACTCGGGATTTCACAGGATCTTTACTTCACTTCGTACAATTTTACAAGGAAAATTTAAATTTTTTTTCGATAATACATCAGAGTTCAATTACAACTTGGTTTTACATAGCGGAAGAATGAAATTTACAATAAAACATTTACAACATCTTTAAAATAAAACAGCACCAGCATATCCACTTTATAGCTTCATGAATAGTCCATTACCTGCATGTCAATCTGTGGGCACGTCAGTTACTTAGAACTGACGAAATGTTATACACGGCTATCCTCTCTATGCCGGAGAATAGTATAACGATCTCATACTTAACAAATCAACAAAAATATTGAATGAACAAGTAAAGTGTCAAAAGTGATAATTCTAAACATAAGTGTATGTCATGCCTTAATGCCTAATGCACACATTTCTATACTAGGATGACACTAATGCACACTTGTTCGGATTCTATGCATCCCATACTACATAGGTCCGAGGGCAAGCGCCTACGTACTCCACATTGAAGGGTTCGATCCCTCGCCATGAGACTACCCAGTAATAAAACAAGTTTTAGAGTTATTTCACAGATACGGATCTCAGCCTCCCTGGCTAGCCTCCCTGGCTTATATTAACAGATCCCAGCCTCCCTGGCTATTATATCGTGATGATAATCCCGTAAATGCCCTTCTAGCCCCAGTATATACATATATTCTTTGGAGTATGGTAAAACATCCGTCAACTACCCTAAGTCCCGGATAAAATACAGTCCATCTCCTATGGGGCAACCACAGTCCACCAACTGGGTCTATAGCCACGGAGATCCACCGCCGACTATATAGAAGCACCCATTTACGTTTGCACAAGTTTATCACATCTTCACTTAAGTGCCTAATTATTTTTAGTTCAAGACATGAATATGTTATCACCCTAGAATCAGTTTTACCTCATACCGGATTTATTCACAAATACGAGATCGCCCGACGGCATTATCTCAAAATCATATCAATTCTTTCTTTCAAAATTACCGGTAACCGAAGTCTTACTAATTCTTAATCATAATCTTTCATGTACAAGAAACATGGGTACACATACCCTTTTGTAATCATGTCTTAAACCTAAATAATTCCATCTTTCAATTCATTCACAATTGATCACAATCTTGTCTTAACACTTATCCACAAAGTAATCATTTCATAGTCTTATATGATCTAGTTATTCATAATAAATAATAATTCATTCATAATTTCAAATTCATACGATGTCTCATCTAATATGGTCAATAATATTATAAGCATAAAATTCTACAACTTACCAACATGGTTTATACAAGAATTTGTCTTTTTTTTCATTAACATGGTAATTGTCACAATAAGACTACTTTCGCAATTATGATGGCATGATTCCCATTTGTAAATTTCACATCAAAGTTATTCTCATATATTAACACTATTGTAAACACAAAAACTAATCAAACATATTAGCATGGTTCACAACAATCAAGTAATTCTCTTTCTTTAGTTAGCATGGTAGACTTCCTTTTTCTACTTAATCACAACATCACTTTAAACTAACATGAATTTTATCTATTCATAACAAGATTCTTCACAAAAATATTTTTGCAAAAGAATGTATTCCCAACATTTTTCAACAAATTTCTCATACAACCACACACTTTTAACATGCATAACATTTTACAAGTATTCTAACATGATCTATGGCATTAGCTCTTTAGTCAAAAATTCCTATTATTTGTTTAATCATAGAAATAGCATGTAACACTAACATGAAATTTTAACTACACATCAAAACAAAATGTTCATATATTATCACTAGCATGCATAGTTCTAAATTAGAAAGCATGAGAACCCACCTCTTGTTTGAAGGTTGAAAACTACAAATGAACGGCTTCTTCTTGCTCCTAGCAACTCTTAGTCCTCTTCTCCTCCTAGCAAATGCTCCAAGCAAGAGATCCTCAAAGCACAATAACTCTCTTTCTTTTTCTTACACTCTTTTCTTTCTCTTTTCTTTCTCTTGTTTATTTTATTTTTGGTGTGAAAAAGAATGAGAAATGGGTTGCTATTTATAGGACAATGCTAGGGACTATATTGCAAAATCTCCCACCTAATAACTCTCATTTTAATTCTCTTTTTAATTCTCACCTCTTCATATTTTTAACTCCTAAAACTCCCAACCTCTCATCTCCCACTCTCCATGAACTTAACCACTCCATTAATCCCTCCCCTAGCCCACAAAATGGTCCAAATACATTTGTGTGTGCATGCATACATGCACAAAACAAATATGAACACATTTCTATAACTCAAAAATGTGTACTAATATGTAACTTGTCATGTATAACTTAATTTGTGATTTTAATAATGGGCTTGCTACATGGGCTCATTTCTAATTAATTAGTTTGATTATCTAGTGGGCTTGCTACATGGGCTCATTTTATTCAACTAATTTAATTATCCTAGTGGGCTCTCTTTTTAATTAGTCTATTGGGCTAGAATTTAACTTTAAGTCCATGGATCAAAGAAAGGCTAAATAAAACTAATGCATGCTAAAAAATAGTAAAATGAGAGTAGCAAAATGAGAATAAAAATTTGCACGTTGCACCATACGTGCAAAAATTGAAAAAATGCATTTTAATCAAAACAAGGGGAAAATAAATTATTTAACCTATAAAAAATAATTATACATAGTGGTGGAAACACGTGCATCAAAACACGTAAAAAGCACGTAAATCCTAGGGATTGAAATATTATATTTTAGTTGACTGAAATCAATACGGAAAATGTATAAATAGTACGAATCCAAAATATGTAGTGAAACACATTACAAAAATATACGTGCGTAACACCCAGGGGCAAAATTGTAATTTCCAATTTTGCGGGGGTGTTAAAAAGCACGTAAATCCTAGAGATTGAATATTATATTTTAGTTGACTGAAATCAATACGGAAAATGTATAAATAGTACGAATCCAAAATATGTAGTAAAACACATTACAAAATATACGTGCGTAACACCCAGGGGCAAAATTGTAATTTCCAATTTTTGCAGGGTGTTACAAAATACAATAACAAATTAAAGACTAAATAACTCAAAAATTCAATTGTTCATTGTTGGATACATAAGATTCATTATAGACCCTATTGGTAGATCATTTTTTATCCCGCAGTTTGAGGCCATAGATCAAGCCAAGGGGGGGCCCCCTCTACCCACCATGTATATTGTCTTTCCCTTTATTATTCAATGTCAAATCAATGAACTATAGGGGGGGACCCCTTCTACCCACCATGTATATTGTCTTTCCCTTTATTATCCAGTGTCAAATTAATGAATTATGTATTAAAAATAATCATTTTTTGGATTTGAATTTTAAAAAATGAAAATATAAAATTTCTAATATATATTTATTTTTATTTGTTTCAATTTTTATTTTCAATTAAATTCAAAAATTTAAAGAAACATAGAAATATATAAATTAAGAATATATATAATATAAACTAAGTAGCTAAGTAATAAGCAAAGAACAAATAACGATAAAGAAACAACTTTGCTGAAAATTATAGATTTTTTGTCGGGTAATCTCTCACACTCTGCTATAGAAGAAATTAGAAAAACTATAAACCCTATAGACTGACGCCACAGATTCCATCCCTAAAAATCATATTTTGACTGTGCCTCAACTATATCAACTGTACTTGAACTGTTAGATAATCAAATGAATAAAAAATGTATTATATCAACTGTCTCGTGTACTATATCAACATTTACTTGAACTGTACTTGAGCTAATGAGAATATCATTGTTCACATCGCTATTCCAAAACCGTACATGAGACCTCAGCTTCATATGGCTCCTATATGGCTTTCGTTTTATGAAAAATGATACGAACGGCATATTCCATTGTAACATGTAATATAATACATTTTTCATTTGAATTTGAACCATTTTTTTAATGATTTTGACAAATATTACTTTAATTTTTTATATTTAAAACTTATTCGAATTTGACCCCTTCATTTCTATATTGAGGATATACTTACAAAGTTGGTCTAACTTATTAATCGTTACTAATCCTAGATTCTTCTCCTCAATAACGATAAATGAATCATTATTTTTTTGCTCGAACTTCATCAAGTACTATTCATAATCCTAATTTGGCAACCCAACACATATTAGGTTCCTAACAGGAACAAAACAAATAATGTCAATTCAAGAGCATCTTCATTTCTATGGAAAATGGTGGGCCCTTTATGGCGGATATGGAGCATAGACTCCTTTTTTCTATATTTTCAGAGAAAGGATATGATAGGGGTGGCATTAGGGCTGAGACCGGCCCTTCCACCCTCGGGCTGAATCGGGGTTCAGCCCGCCCAAATACAAGGGCCGGACGGTCCTCGATTTTCCCAAAAAACTGCAACAGACCCGACCCGCTCAGACCTGGGACCGGGTTGAACCGGCCCGGGCCTGCCCGCGGGCCGAGTTGTGTTTTTTTAAAAGATTTTTTTAAAAAAAATGTGTGTTTGTATAATTACTAAAATACCCCCCAACGGATCTATACTAGCTAGTTTTTTTGGGTATTTTTGGAAATTCAAAATATACATATTCTATATATACAACCTCATTTCATTCAATCATCTTCACAAATTTACTCAACTATTTCTACTATCTCTCATCTTTCTCAACAAATCAACAACATTCAACTACTCTCTTGCAAGGATCAACATCGACAATAATCAACAACATCCACAACAACACTACAAGCTCTCAACACTCTCTACCTTCATTCTTCAATCTACGTTCTACACTCATACGGCATTTTTTGTATTTGTATAATTTTTAGATTTAGTATTGTTTGTTCTCATTTATTTCTCTTAATTATATTGAGTTTTCTTGTACTTCTTCTTCTTCTTCTTCTTCTTCTTCTTCTTTTTAGATTTTTTTTAAAAAAATTTGGTAAACATACACTAGTTTATTCATTTAATTGTTGTTTTATCGAAATATTTGTTCTTTTTGTTTAGAATTCTTTTATTAACATACACTGGTTTATAGTATAATTTTATTTAACTTTATTTGTTTTGTAGAATAATTTCTATAACATACACTAGTTTATCTATCTTTACTTATTTTATATAATTAAATTAACTAAAATTAAATTTTAAAACATACACTAGAATTATTTTTAGAACATACACTATAATTTTTATAACATACACTAGTTTCAATGGCATCTAACCGATCACGAGGTAGAAATAGTAGTCAAGAGTCCACTAGTAGTCGTTGCATTCCTTCCATTCCAATTCCATATGTAGAGAGTGAAAAAACACTTATGAATTATGATAGTATTCCCGATTTTCATGAAACACACATGGATGAAGTAGAAGTAGAAGACATGGAACCACAACCATCAGAAGAAGGCCCTTCTCAATCCCATAAACAAGAGGTGCCACATCCGAAGTACACAAATATTTTGACTATGTCCCTTCACAAAATGATAAGAGTGTGGGATTAAAAATTTGTAAGAAGTGTCAAACACCTTATAAGTTTAAAATATGACCGGGAATGGGTACACTTCAACGTCACTTAAATAAATGTCAACCCGAAATTTTTAAAGACAGTCTCACACAATAAAAAATACACCCTAAGACTGGTCAAGTAGATAGTCATAGCTACGATTACGATATTGTTCGTTGTGAAATGACTAAGTTAGTAATTAGAGATGAATTACCTTATTCGTTTGGTGAAAGTGGAATGTAGAGACTTTTGCACAAACCAGATTTAACCCCCATTATAAAAAACTTGCTAAGAATGTAGTTAAGGGTGATTGTAAATTAGTTTACAATGAGGTTAAGATTTTTTTTAGTAGCAACACTAACATCATTAAACACTAGAGTTTCTTTGACATTAGATGGGTGGGTAGAAGTGAACGGCGTACCAATGTTCATTAGATAGATTCCGATTGGCTACTTCAAAAGCGGATAATTTCATTTAGATTTGTTAGGTACCCACATAAGGGTGAAATAATTGCCACAATCATGGAAGCATGTAATAATTTTGGTATTTTTGATAAAGTTTTTGCTATTAATTTTGATGACGCCTCTAATAATACTAAAGCAATCGCTAGTTTGAAAATTACGCTAAATCCTATAGAACCGGAAAATTTTCATGTTAGGTGTGCTTGTTATATTTTAAATCTTTGTGTGCAAGATGCATTAAAATATGGACACGATAAAATTGAGGCAATAAGAAGTTGTATTCATTTTATTACGTTGAGTGGTCCAATATATCAAGCTTTTCATGATTTGTGTCAACTTAGGGGGTTGTATTTAAACGTTTTCCTAAATATGTTAGACATCGTTGAAATTCTACCTTTGATTTATTAACAATATCATCTAACACTACACAAACACAAAATATTAGTTCTTCTTCTTCTTCTATATTATGAAAGGGAAAAGGTCTTGCTACTAGTAGTGTTTTAAATCTCATAAAATCAAAAAACCAAGATCAAATTCACCAAATGAGTTAAATTGGTATGATGCACAACCTCCCATTGAAGATGCAGTAGATGTGTTTTCTTTTTGGAAAACCAATGAATATATTTTTAGTATTCTTTCTCGCATCGCTAAAGATTTGCTAACTGTACCGGTGTCCACCGTTGCATCGGAAAGTACTTTTTCTCTTGATGGCAGGATTATAAGCCCGAACAAGAATCACTTGACATCAAAGAATTTGGAGATGTTAGTATGCGCCGAAGATTGGATGAAAGCGGAAGAGAGGACCCAAGATTTACATGAAGCACACAACGGATCAACAAGTAGCGACGAATGAACATCTAGTAGAATGTAAATAATGTATTGTAAATAATTGGAAAATTTTAGGGGGATGAGATTCTATATTTAGGTTAAGTAGAAGTGCACGACAGTAGTCCACTGTCTTCTCTTCAATCTAAATAGAGGCCATCTCGATCTCTAAATACAAATGTTTTTCTTGTATTGTAAGTTGATAAAATTTGTATGAAATGTTAATAATCTATTTGATTGCATATTAAACTTTATAATTCATTAAAACAATTTAATTTATGAATATCACTTTTATCTATATGTTCTCAGTAATTCTTAACAAATTTTCTTCTTCTCTATCTTTGTAACAATTTTATATAAAAAAATCCCGACCCGTGCCCGGACCCGGCCCGCACCAGCCCGGCCCCCGAGCCAAGGGCCAAGGGCCAGGTCCGGGCAAGAATTTGGCCGGCTTGGCCTGGCCCGCCCATTCCCCGACCTGGCCCGCGAAAACCCAGCCCGGGTCAAAATGTAGTGCCCCGAATTTTCAATAAATAAACTTAGAAATACGTGGAACAATTCCTAGAATCTACCTCATTTGTAATTATAAACATAGTACAAATACAAAAAAAAAATTAAAACTTTTATTACATCTTTTTTTAACAAAGCAGAGCAGAAATTAACACCTTGAATTACAATTTATTTTACAACACAGTTCCATATTCACACATCATTTACAACATATATTATAACATAAAACATTCTACCACATGCTCCCAACTCCATGCTAAAAGTACCTACCTGTGAAACATGAGGTTAGAGATAACTCATCTCCCCAAAATTACAGGGGTTAGCCATAACGTTGTGAGTGATATACAAAAAGAAATACAACTTAAACAAAAATAAAGAATGAAATCATAGTCAGCATATTAACATAATAATAACGAATGAAATTTGAAATAATAGTAAAAGAAACGTAAATCATCAAGTGAACTAGGCTAAGTGTCAAGTGTAGAAAACAAAAAACAAACATAAATCAAGTCAAAGAAATCACAAATGCATATGATGAAAACTGATGCACACTTGCCGAATCTATGGTCCCCACTTTACATAGGTTTGGTACAAGCCCTTATCGTCTCTACTTTATAGGGTTCGATCTCACGTTATGTAATTTCCTACTACAATGACTACTACAAGATTTGGACATTCTGTAAGTATCGGTTATCGCCCTTGGAATACTGGAAGCCAATCCCACTCACGTGGATCATTCTGTGGATATTTCATCCATCGTCCCGGAATACTGGGGATTGCCACATTCCGCAGGTCATCTTAGAACCCTCATTGCACAAACATCCCATAAGCGTCGCTCTATTCCTTGAAATGCTGGAGACCAATCCCACTCATATGCATCATTCTGTTGCCTATTTCAGCCAACGTTCCAGAATAATGGGGATTATCTCACTCCTCGGATCATCCTGGAGTCTATAACTCACGTTTGCTCTTATTTCATCATATCACCATTCTAGTATATGTCCTTATATTTATTAAGTTCATTTAATTAACCCCAAACTTCCCTAGAGTTTGTGTACCCTACCGGACTTATCTCAACTAAACAACATCAGGGCCCCAACTGGCCATAAACCACAAAATCTCAACTGCCGGTATACCAGGGTCCCCCACAACCTCTAAAGACTCACAACTCGAAGAAATAACACAAGTCTTTTACTTAAACTCTTAATTTCATTGACAAACTTGTTCACATTAAGGACTTTTCAAATCAAGTCAATTCAAATAATTTATCCATATACTTACAAACTCCAAGTAATAGTCATGTAAAATCAGAAACTAATCTCCCAAAATAACCGAGATTTACATCTTTGAAATCACAGGAAAATCGCAAAACATCATTCTTTTGACATCTGTAAATATTTCACTTTCTAAAACTGTGGAAATACAAATTTAATTCTATTACGAATTGAAAGTACAACTCTCTGAAAGATATAGTAATCTGTAGCAAAATCTTATTTGAAACAGCAAAACAATAATCCATGAGTTTGAAGAAACATTGATTCGAAGAAAAAAGAACTAATAATCCAAACAGGGGATGACTGTCGGCCGACAGTCACAGTGTAAAACACT
This sequence comes from Hemerocallis citrina, assembly GCA_017893485.1. Taxonomy (NCBI): domain Eukaryota; kingdom Viridiplantae; phylum Streptophyta; class Magnoliopsida; order Asparagales; family Asphodelaceae; genus Hemerocallis; species Hemerocallis citrina. The sequence goes on from CM030359.1 coordinate 395,699,543, forward strand.
GCGGTCGACTGATTCGAAGAAAAGATTATCCCCAAACCCATGACAGTCGACCGTCGAGCGCAGTGCAATTTACTGCGGTCGACCGTCATAGCTAGGAGGCTACAGGCAAGGCATGACAGTCGACTGTAGCTCGCGTTCAATTGCGGTGCGGTCGACTGACATGTCGAACCTACCACAGCCAATGATTTCACAATTCACCAAAATTGATATGCGTACAAATACAAGAATCTGCGGTTTCATGTGATGAAATTTACAATATAACATGCACAATCTTGGCCAAATCTAACTCAGTTCCTGCGTCAATCAAATCTTTTTCTTATGCTTCACAAAATCTCAATTTCCAAATCATAAAATAGAATAAAGTTATAAAGGAAACCTTTTCAACATAACTTTCGAAAATATCAGTAAATGTCTAAAAAAACCATTACATATGAGTTGTATACTGATCAAACCATCTCAATTCTAGTACCAAATCAGATTTCATGAAAACTTCGCAAAAATCCCAAATACTCAAATTTCGGCTTGCATGTACAGACCAGAAAGATTAACCCCAGCTTTAGCATATAAATCTTGATTTCTCATTTCAAAATTCACGCCACCTGATGTTATGTTCATATAAATTCACCACTACAACAATTGCTACTACTTACTTGCTTTAATTTCAATCAATAGTTGAGTTTTCCAAACAAAATATCAAACATAGCATGTCGAAGAGGGAAAAACAGTGAACAACATATCTCAATCTAACCATATGCATCAAGTCCCATACATCTCTCAGTCTACATGATCAACTAGCAAAATATCAAGTAAAGCAATACTTTTATGAAGCAAAAATTAGATCTTTTCTAATCTAGATAACATTCCATGTAATTTCATACAAATTCCACATTAACTCATATATAATCAATTAAGCATGGTATATATCAAATTTTGGATTTTGTGGAGTGTCGATATTTTCAAACAATCCTACATAAGGGATCATACATCGATTTCTACTTGTTAATGAAGATGTTGTTTTGATTATGCATTCACTTAGATTCATCAATTATTATTCAATAAGAATTCCACTTGCAAAATATTCAATTAATCATCATGTAGTAGACAACAATCAAAATAGTTACTACTCACCCATCACATTTATTCTCTATATCAAACATACAATATTCTAGCATGCACCCTACTAGACAGTCCATCATGCTCAAAAAAACAAAACAAGTGATAAAATGTCACTCACCTTTAGAACATATTATCTTGAAGGAAAACAAAGAAAATAAGAAAGCCCTTCTCATCCTTTTGCAAAAGCTCCAATATCAAGTTCTCCAACTCAAGAAATATAGAGAGAAAAATAAACTTTTATTTCACAGCAAGCGCGGGGGGGGGGGGGGGGCTGTTGTTTATAACAGGCCGAAATGCATTTTTAGGGTTTTGAGAAGATTTACAAAATATTCCTTTAAGAAAATACATTTACATATATAGATCCATTATATTAGGGAATTAATTTAACTAATTTGGTTGAGATTGATCCTTTCTCAAATCCCCCAGATCTGGCTGGCCTCAATTATAGCCCAGAAAAAACGACTTTGAAAATTTTGCCTCCGTGTGCAACTTTTGCAAAAAGACCCCTTCATTTAGTAATATTTGTGAAAAATACCAATAGTGGTTTGTAAAATCCAGAAAATTTGAAATTAATATACACTAATAAATATTAGGTCCTCTGATTAAAAATTCTTGACTTTGTGTTTCCCAATAAAATATTTGCACGTATTTTACACGTGCAAAAAGGTAAATTTCAGAAAAGTTTATTAAATCACAAAATTCACTTTAATTCATTTATTAACTCAAAAGGCATTATTTAAAATTCCAGGGTGTTACACAAAACCCGCGGGTTCCGACCCGGCCTGGCCCGCTAGGCCCAAATGCCACCCCTAGGATTTGATATATTCGAAGCCGCCACATGTATGCGAATGATGCATAATTATTTCCATATCGGGGGAGTCGCTGTTGATCTACCTTATGGTTGGGTAGATAAATTCATCGATAACATGTGATATTAGTGGAAATTTTTTGAAAGATTTTTGTCAAAGGTTTGAGTCACGGCTAATCCTTATCGAGTAGTAGATCTAACTTTCTATTCACTCATATGATCCGAGCAATCTAGGGGGACCATCATGGCTCCTCTCTTCTCGAGAATCGATACATCCCTTAATCAGTGTATGGACAACTATCTCTCGAGCACAGATTTATGTTTGGCCTCAATGGGAAAATGGAGCACGTAAAAACGCATCTTCACAGACCAAGAACTACGAGATCACCCCTTTCATTTTGGCGTGATGGAGGGATTGTACCATTCGAGCCAGACAGATATTCCTTGCTTATTATCAGACAATCACGTATTTACAAACCTCGTGTGGGGCTAATAGTTTTTATTTCCCATTTCATGGAAAACCCTTTTCGCTCCGCTTAGTCCCGTCTAGGGGTATTTTAGTGATAGGTTCTATAAGAACTGGAGGATCCTGTTTGGTCAAATACCTAGTGACAAGCTCATATGTTCCTTTCATTACGATATTTCCAAACAGGTTTCTAGATGACTCTCGGATCCCTGCACCGTTCCAAGAAGACGAGTGTCTTAATTTAGAAGATGATGACCCATATACAGAGGATGATTCAGATTTTGATGAGGAGAAGGTTGAAGATACACAACAATTATTGGCTGGGGAACAAGCATTTACATTTTCTCTATCCCTGGAGATGGTGTGTAACACCCCGAATTCCAAATAAGACTAAATTTGAAGTTCCACTGGATCTTTACACTTCACTTCGTACGATTTTATAAGAAATTTAAAACTTTTATACAATAATAATTACATTAACGCAGCGGAATTATAAATAACTATGTGATACATGAATTAAATAGCAACTTGAACATTTCTTTAAGCATCATTCATTATTTAGTCTTTGCCAATCACTTTATCCTGCATAAAACTTGTGGGTACGTCAGTTGCATATAATTGACGCTATGATATAATACATTAATTTCTCTTACTTAGAAAGCACACACTTGTCACAAACAAAACTAAGGGGGACTATCTTATTGATGTCGTGTGTGAATGTGCACTTAGTCCTTAATGCAGTTATCTACATTAAATGACACTAATGCGCACTTGTTCGGATTCTATGCATCCCATACTATATAGGTCCGAGGGCAAGCCCTTAATCGTTCTTCATATTGTAGGGTTGGATCTCTCGCTATGACTTAAACTACTACGACAACTACGGTAAGTATCCTAGATATTCTATGAATTACGAGCCCATGTCCAGACAGCCTGGAGGGGAATCCCACATCATGACATGACGCATCATGTAGACAGCCTATGGAAAATTTGCCTCCGTCATGGGACTATGGCACTACGTAGTCACCAAACACCCCACAAGCGTTGCCACGGTCCCGATAATTCTAGAGATGTATTCACGTCATGACATGACGCATCATGTAGACAGCCTGTGAACACTCTCACACCGTAGATATGAAGCCCTCATACTCGTGTTTTCCTCTTACTTTCATCACATCTTTACTATGTGTCTAATCCTTAGATAATTGAATCATGAATAAAATTAATACTCTAGAATTAGCGTTACCTCTACATCAATTAAACATCAAGTGTTAATCACGACCCAAACTTGGTCTTTTATCATCACATTTCTCATTCAAAAATTTCATTTATGCCGATGAGGGGACTTAGCTAAACTCTAGTGTCAAACTCGTTTCATGTTCATCAAAATGAGAGTTCATATTCATAAATTCCATATTTCATCGTGTTTATTTTACTTCATTTTCCATGCACATTTTACATAATTTTAAACAATCTCATATTTAGTCTTACTCAATTTTTCCATGTCACAAATCTCATTTTTAATCTCAACACCAAAATAATTCTTTCAAAGGAAATATTGGTTTTCTTTAATTAATCAAGATTATACTCTAAGAAATTTTTATCAAGTTCTTTTGCTCAAAATTGCCTCTAATTTCCATTTAATAAGTCAAAATATTGTAGATTAATTTTCCATGAAGTCTAGGTATTTTTCCAAGAATTTTAATATTTTTTCTCAATTTTTTAAGCACTTGAAATTTCTCAAAAGAATAAAAATTAAATCAAAAATCAAAAATTTTAAAAATAGTGGCAACAGTCAGATTCGAACCAAGGTCGAAACCCCCCGCTCATGAACAATGACCACCTTAGATCGCACCCAAAGACCAGAAGGTCTTTAAGTGACTAACTGTTATATAAGGAACTTAATTTATATTTAAGTTTAGGCTTTCGGTTTTGAGTAAAAATCAAAATTTAGAAAAACAGAGTCTCTTGAGAGACTCGAACCCAAGACCAAGTGTCCGCTCAGCTACAGTAACAATACTAAAGCGCACCCACTGACCACTAAGGCCTTAGTGACTAACCGATGTGATATGGGTTGAGTTATTTATAACTCAACTCGCTATTTATTAATAAATTTTCATAATTCTAAATCTCTTTTAATTTTCCTCTCCTCTATTTTGTATCATAAACTTTTTTCCAGATTCTCAATCTTAGAAATTTGCAGCATAACAGTAATTTAAAATTATTATTTTGACATTAAAAATGAATTCTCTTTCTAATTTATATTCCAAATCTACATTTTGGACTTTGAAATGCAACAATAATTTCTTCACAATTTGGCAATACAATTAGCACAAAAAGATGTCTTCTTACTTCCTTTTATTTCTCAAAAATTCTAGAACATATTTTCTTTTATCACATTAATGTTGCACTAATTAAAATAGCACATCTCTAATATTATAATGGGAGAAGACCTTAGTGTCATTTGTAAATTTACCAACGCGTGCATTGCACGTGCATATAACTAATATGAAGGAGGTCTCAGGTTCAAGTCCTCACTATGTCAATTTTGTTTACTTCAAATTTTTAAATATATAATGTGCATCACACGTGTAAATTACTATCTATCTATCTATCTATCTATAATATAATATATAATAACAATTATCTCTAATATTATAATGGGAGAAGGCCTTAAGGTCAATCTATCAACACATGCAACGCACGTACATAATTAATATGAAGGAGGCCTCCGGTTCGAGTCCTCACTATGCCAGAGTTTTTACTTAAAAAACAAACAAATTTATTAAAACGTCCATAGCACGTGTAAATTACTAGTATCAATAGTTCAATTAACCAACTAGTCATTCACAAGCAAATTTTCTTAATCTAGTATGGTTCATAAAATACACATTCTATGGCAACATGACAATTTCTAATTTAATAATCACATTTCTACCAATTTATCATCTAATTCATCAAGAATTCTTCTCATTTCTAATTAGTCTCTTTTTAACAATCATATGACCAATTTTAACTAGTTTCTCTTAGCATATTTTCCTAGCATGTTATCTACATTAGAAGTAGAGAAATCACCTGTAGTGCTCCGAATTTCCAATATAATATCTCAGAAATACGTGGCATAATTTTCAGAATCAACTTCAATGTAATCATAAACATAGCAACCAAATACAGGGAAATTTAAAACTTTTATTACATCAATTGTTTGCAAAGCACAGCAGAAAAACAAACACCTTGAATTACAAATTCTTTCTTTTACAACACATTCTTTTACAATTTACATAAGCTCTATTATCATTCTACCACATGCATCCAAATTCCAAACTAAGGACACCTACCTGTAAAACATGAGGCTAGAGATAATCCTAACCCCCAAAACTACAGGGGTCAGCCATAATGGTGTGAGTGACATCATAAGAAAAGCAACATAAATAAAACATAAGACATAGAATCATAAAAAACATGTATCAACAATAAGAAATAAAAGAAATAAGAAATAACAATAAGTAAAACATGAAAACATCAAGTGAAACTAGACTAAGTGTCAAGTGTAGAGAAGCAGGAAACAACATGCATAAAACCAAGTCAAGAAAACATCAATGCTATATGCTGACTCTCTAATGCATACTTATCAGATTCTATGCATCCCACTCTACATAGGTCCGGTGCAAGCCCTTAACGTTCTCCACTTAATAGGGTTTAATCCCTCGTTATACAACTAATCCTACTACGATGACTACTATGATATATAGATAAACTGTGAGTATTAGCCCACGCCCCGATAATTCCGGAGGTCAATCTCTATCCACAGATAAATTTGAAGACTATTTCACTCACACTTGGGAATTTTCGAGAATACCCCACATCGCAAGCCATGGCGCCTCATCACGTGAATACCCCATGAGTGTCGCATCGACCCTGATAATTCCGGAGATCAATCCCACACCGTAGGTAATTCCGGAGACTATTTCACTCATACCTCGATAATTCCGGGAATTATCTCACACCGCAAGCCATACTGAGATCCATAACCCATGTTCTCATTTCATCATATCACCATCTAGTGTCTGTCCTTATCTTTTTTAAGTTAATTAAATTAATTTACGAATCTCCTAGAGTTGGTGTACCCTACCGGACTTAACTCAACTGATCAACAACAAAGCCACAACTGGCCAAACTACAAAACCTCAACTGCCAGTGCCTTGGGTCCCACACAATCTCTAAAGACTCACAACTCAACCATCAATACGAAAACTTTCATTACAACTCATACTTCTTTTATATTAAGGAAACGTCTCGAAAATACTATGATCTGTAGCAAAATGATATTTAGAACATTAGGTTACTAATCCAAAAATATTAAAGAATCAATCGTTTAAAAGAACATCAGAAAAACTCGCGAAAACATCAATCGGAGCAGTGGCAGTCGACTGCATACTGTAGTCAGTCGACTGTCCTGCGTAAAAATCTAAAACTTCAAGAAAATATTAATCATAGTGGTGGCAGTCGACTGTATAAAGTGGTCAGAAGATTGTCCCTGTCACGCCCCGCTTCCCAAAAATACGGAATACGAGCTCATGACAAAAGCCCAGCGAATGACTAACGTCATCCATAAGCTGTTTATCCGATTAACTCAGCAACATAAACAATACAGAACAGTTGCGCAGGCAATAATAATGATCTCATGAACAAAATACTTGGAATAAAACAATATAATATCCAAATACAATAACAATCCAATGTCTGGAAACAATAATAAAATCCGGGACATAAGCCCAAACAATAATAATCTAGTCCAAAAATAAATACAAGTCTCAATACATTAAGTCATTTAAACGATAAGCAATTTAAAGCAGAAATCTTCAAAATGTTTGTTCTCCAACTCGAGCAGGCAAATCTCCTTCATTACCTGTAAATTCTTCATCTAAAAAGAGAAAAATAATTGTCCTTAGAGCAAGTCATGGACAGCAAGTAGAGGAAGCAGAAAACAATAGGATAACGGTATAACAATGAAACAATGGATCAATAGGAATCAATAAAGTGGGACAATAATCATGATAATTGATGCAATTGGCTATAAACAATGGTGCAATATTCGGTAACGGTAATACTTAGCCAATATTTGAAATCAATAGGAACAAGATGCAGTGTCGATGTAGTGTGATCCTTAAGTCTATTAATCATTTTAAATCCTAACTAATGTAGCACTTCATGCATCCATCCTTTTACTACATGGTTGCTACATACAAACAATTCCGCTTTAGACTTAGTAGTGGGCTCTATAGTTCATGTACTCTTCAACATTAAACATTATTCACCTTTCGGTGTACGGTACGGTCATCGGCAACGATACAATACACGATAGATTGGGTTACGGCCATAACCACAATCACCGATAAAACAATAGCCGGAACATTATTTAGGGAAACACGGGCCCCTCCTCCAAGTACAGTTCCTATATTGTCCACCACTAAAAGTCAACCCTTAAACCCCGGCTTGTTAATTATTTATCAATGCAACAATTACAATATGCAATTAAGGGACAAGGGGTAAACAATAGTATCAACAAGGAAACAATAGGTTGATAACATGGATAGGACGGTTACATTAGTGACAATAACTCATTGGGAACATACAATGCAACATACATTCATTAAATCATGCAATTATACAACCTAGGAATTATTAATTCATTAAAAAGAGAAATCTAAAATTCTGGACAGCACGCGCAGTCTGTACAAAAGTGCAGTTTCCCGCTGACTTAAGAATCGAAAGTTGAATCCGTCAGAAAATCTGGAAACTAGACTTCCATGCGGTTCCAACGCATACTTAAAATTTACATTCTGACAACGTTAGTTAGGTCAAACACATATTTCTTTTCAGGTCTTATGCTCAGGCAGAAAAGTGGCATCTTGTTATTTTAATTGTTGAATCAGCAAAAACTCGGTATTAAAATCAGTACAAAATATAATCTAGACTCCTAAACATGTTAAACATCAATCTATAATTTTTCATAGCAAAATTCTATCATTTGATCAACCTTTTTACTGTTCAAACATGAAGGGTTTCGATTCTATAGTCAATAATTTGTGTAACTAGCATCATAGGCGTCCAAACATGATAAATAAAATCTAGATCACACAAACATACAAGTCTAACATCAATCAATCACCAACGATCGAACAACACACAACCTAACAATTGTCTCTAGAATAATTTATTTGTATTGTGACTCGTATGAATAAGCCTATTAACAATTCTATATGCATTCATTAAGGATCCAAACTTTAGAGTCAAATTGGCACGATGTCAAGAATATTGGGGTTAGCTCGTGTAAACCCACAATAAACCCAACGAAAAGGACAACAAAGGGTAATACGATAACAAAAAGATCTACTTGCAAGAATTTTCAATAAAACTTGAATTTGAAACGAAGAGCAATTCAAGTGGACGGTGACTTGCCTGTTAATCGGTGAAACGAATAGCACTAATAATGAAATATGAATCCCGAAGCAACGAACTCAAATCCGCAACAACACGATCCCACGAACACACCATAACACGTGCGATATACGTGCTCCAATATCCAATCCACAGCACAAAAGTCAAAAGAGACAGCAGCATCAACAGAACGGGGGGGCTAGCGGTGGCGTCGCTGGCGAGATCGACTGGCGGCGGACTGGGAGACGGTGGTCGGCGTCGCAGGCGACGGCGCGACGGAGACAGGGACAAGGGGCATCGGGGCGTGCTGTTGTCGATCGGGAAGAGGTGGGGTTTGGGTTCTTCTGTCGATCGATCAGAGGAAGAGGGTCGGGGAGATGCACTGGTGGTGGCGCTGGTGGCGCGCCCCAGGGGGACGCGACGGGAGGTCGGAGAAGACGACGAAGGGGGGGGGACGGGGGCGATTGGGTTCTGGCGTCGCCTGGGGTTTTTGGGTGTCGATCAAAACGGAAGAGGAGAGGGGGTGTACGGGGATGGTGTTTGGGGACTTGGGTGTCGAGGGGAGACGACGGGTAGTCGTCGACGGGAGTTGGGGGGTCGCCGGAGGGGAGGAGTCGCCGGAGATCGCTGGGGAAGACGAACCAGTTAATGGTCTGTTGAGGAGAGAGAAAGAGGAGAGAGAACGGGAGGAGAGAGAGAGAGCGCGGCTAGGGTTTCGATTTGTGTACAGAAATTAGGGTTTGCAACAGAGTGGTGTTTATAGGGTACAATTAGGATTCAATTAGGAGATAAATCAAAATCAACACGGTTCAAATAAAAATACTCATAATTCAAATGAACAAAATCCACAATATAGATAACTCAATAAAAGACAAAGATAGTTCATGAACGAAAATTCCATCCCAATTAGATAAATAAATAACACAATTGAAATAATAAGAATTTAAAATAAAATGGAACTCGCCAAGAAAATCAGATCGAGTATACAAATAAAATATTTCGATTGATGAATTTTTAATTAAAGTATTCAAGAAATAATAATTAGTAATTATAATCATAATGATAATAACACCGTACAATAAAATAACATTCAGGTTTAACAACTTTATCAAAATACTCTAATAATAATATACATGATTTTGGCTGAAATACAATTAACCGATAAATTAAGATTTTAAAATACGCCCTACTCGAAATAATAATAGTATTTTCGATTGGAAATATTTAAATAGAAAATCTCAAAACAAATTTGACACAAAATAAATTTATAAATGATTAAAATACTGAAAATATTCGGAAAATAAGTATTTACGGAAATGGGGGTTACAGTCCCGCATAAAAATCCAAAACTTCAAGAAAACACTGCAGCCAGGATCGCGACGGTCGACTGTCGAAAATAACCGGTCAACTGTCGTACCTGCAGACTGCAATTTGAGTTTGTGCATGTTGCAACCGATACTGTGTTTTACTTTATAAAAACGAAATCTGTAAAAGGTACATTCCTGAGATGATCGAACGTGAATTGTAGAGTATATGAATTCATAAAACAAATCAAAACCACCTCGAATTAATAAAATAGAATTTTTATTGAATTTTTTCAAAATAAGACATGAAAATGTGCATATATCAGAATAGGGTATTTGAGATGCGTCAAAATAACTTTGTAAATAGGGGATACATTGTTCAAAACTATATCAGTGCTAAAATAATCAAGATTAAATCAAATCTCTGTAAAACTCACAAAAATTCAATTCCTTCAAAAACAATGAAATGGAGTTTAGGCATATATGTGTATGTGGTATATCTAAATCATCAAGAAACCATTGTAAATATGCAATATAGAATTCTAATTCATCTCAGTAATTGAAAACAACTCAAATCCAATTGAAGACTTCACATAATCACGAAACCAAATTTTGGTCATAATGTATCAGACCCGAAAACCAATCCTCTTTCTCAAAACTTCAAAACTTGATTTTTTTAAAGATTCAATTGTCGTTCTTCTAATTCATCAAACTCATTCACAATCATTCACAATAGTTTACCATACATATAAGCAGTTATAGCGATCATTAATCGAGTTTTACTTCACGAAGAACCCCAAACAGAGCTTATGCATTTCATACACAATGAAGAGTAATCATTTTATCCATATTATGCAATATCATCATATGACACATCATAACAAGTCAAAACAGCAAGTATATGGAGGAAAACGACCTACTCATGATTTCTATTACGTTCTTTAACAACCATAAGTCATCAAATTAGGGTTTTGGTCATCAATGGGATAGTTTCATGAAAAGATTCAATTTTTAATTTATCTACTCATAGGAATTTATCATATCTACATATAATCATCTAACATGCTTTCTAATAGATCAATCATCACATACAACATGCTTAGAACAATAAGAAAACAAACACAAGTCACTCACCTTATTGAAAATTTCAAATGAATTAATAAAGAATGAGAAAAAACCCTTCTTTTGCAAAATCCAAGATCATCGCTTCGAAACACAAAAAAATTAATAGTAAAAATATAGTTTATTTTTGAAGAGGAGAGGGACGGCAGTAGTGACCATAATATAGGCCGAAATTTGAAATTTTTCGGGTTTTACAAGTTTATGGAAACATCCTTAACAAATTATTACTTTACATATATAAACATTTCTTTAATAAAGTAGTTAAATAAATTAAATAAATTAAAATAAAACCAAATATTTTTACTAATGAGTTATCCAACCATCAAGCATAGCCCAGAAATTTAAAAATTCGGATTTGTACTCAAAGTGGTAATTTTGCACAAAAGTCCATCTTTTTGTAATATTTGCAAATATATCATAAAATATTCGTAAAAATCTAGAAAATTCATAAATAATATCTAAAAATAAATATTAGATTTTCCAATTAAAAATTTATGACTTTTACTTTCCAAGAAAACATTTGCACAAGATCTACTTAAATTTCATATTTGCAAAAACACCATATTTGTCAAAATCTTTACCAATCAACTCTAAATAAAATCTAAATAGATTGTATTTTCAATGATGATCATGGAAAACTCAAAAATCAATAAAAAAAAGAGTTTTCATTATTTGTTTGAGAACCAAACGGCCTTTTACATAAAAGCCCCTCTCATTCGAAGTATTTATAAAAATAGTTTCTTTACTCAGAAAAATCCCAAAATTTAGGATATACTTAATTATAAATAGGAGAATGTATCCAAAAAATTAAAATTGGAGATTTGCACCCAAAAAAAATATTTGCACGTGTAAAATTGAAAAATTCATAAAACAGTCAAATAAATCTAAATAAATACGAAAATTAAAATATCATAAATAAATGAGGAAAATCAATCATTAACCATAAAATTTTAAGAACTCGAAATTTCCTAACTCTGCACGTGTGTTGCACGTGCAAAATTGCAATTTCAAAAAAATAGTTAAAGTAGTCAACTTTATCAATATAATATTATTTAGTAATGCAAAATAAATCATTTTATTTTGCGGGGTGTTACATCACCCACCTTAATTGAAGAAACAAAGAAAACTCCTAGAGAAACTCCTTGAATACACGATCCTCTCATAGTTGTGAGCCTTCTCCTCCTTGCTTGTGCACACCAAGAGCCTTCTCCTCCTTGAACTAGGCAAACCCGAGCTCCTCCTCTTCTAGAGTGTTGGCCGGCCTCCAAGGTGAAAGGGAAACACACAAATGCAGAACTCTCAATCTTTTCTCACACACAAATTTCTACAACTCTTTCTTTTCTTCTCACTCTTTACAAATTTCTAATGGTGCAAAGAGATGAATGGCTAAGGGGGGCTATTTATACACTACTCAAGGCTAAATGAAGGGTGGAGATGCATTTAGATGATGGGCTAGGATGTACTAGGGAGTTAGATGACAACCCACCATCAATTAACCAACTCTGACTACTCCACACACCCCATCTCCTCTTGAGTGTAGGCCAACCACTCCTTCATGCTCCATTGCACGTGCATGTGCAATGCACGTGCTTCTCCATGCACACCTAGTTACTAAATGTTCGTGTGTTATTAATTTACTAGGTTTGCCCGTTGATGCCTACGACACGTCTTCGAAATGGTGCACCTGGTTTGATTATATAGAATAGTTTTGGAGGTCCAGCAAATTAATTGAAGTAGCAAACAATGTATATGAGAAAGCAGTATATCTACCTTTAAGCTCAACCATCGCCTTCTTGATCATTAGCTTGAACTTACCTGGAATGCATATAGTTTGTTAGAAACACTGCATGGAGTTCCTTTTTTACTTCAGCATCACTTTTAGATGCTTTGTAATAGTTATGCAAGGACATTATCTTATAGGTTTTATAGAGCTTACTCTAATCTCATAACCACTACGAGCATGTCTTGTTAAGATAAATCAGAGAGAAATGAAGATAATACTGAATATTGAATTAAGAATTAACTGAGTACAATATCTCTTATATATAGGAGGAACCAAATACAAAACTAATCAACTACTCAATGTGGGACTATAATCTCTAACACCCCCTCTCAAACTCACGATGGGTCAAACAATGTGAGTTTGCCTACTAAGTGTCGGAATCTCTGAACAGTATGGAATTTGGTGAAGAAGTCTGCAGTCTGCTGGGAAGAGATAACAGAATGGAGAGAGATGGTCCCTGCCTCAAAATGCTCACGAACATAGTGACAATCAATCTCAATATGCTTTATTAGTTCATGAAAGACGGATTGCTTGCAATGTGCAATGCACTCCGGTTATCACAATAAAGTGGAGTAGCTCCTGTAAGAGTGACACCCATATCTGATAACAGCCAACGAACATGAACAATCTCTCTAGTAGTAGTTATCTTTGCTCTGTACTCAGCCTCGGTGGAAGAACATGCAACAACTGCCTGTTTCTTGCTCCACCATAAGATCAGTGAATCACCAAGAAATAGACAGAAACCTGTGGTAGATCTTTTGGTAGTCGGATCACCTGCCCAATCTGAATCAGAATATGCACTGAGCTTTAGTTTGGATGTAGAAGGCATGAATAATGAGCGAGTGATAGTGCGCCGAAGATATTTGAGGATCCGAAGAAGAGCACCACAGTGAACTGATGTAAAAGCGGAAACAAACTGATTGACAATGCTAACTGCATGAGCAATATCGGGTCTGGTCATGCATAAGTAGACAAGCTGTCCAACAATCTGTTTATATCTAGTGAGATTAGGAAGGAGCTCACCATCTGTAGGACGAAGCTTCACATGAAGCTCTAAGGGTGTATCAGCTGATCAACTGTCAGAGAGACATGCAGTAGAAATAATATCTGATGTGTATTTCTGCTGAGAAATGAGTATCTCCTGAGATCCATGAGCAATCTCTAAACCCAGAAAGTAACATAGCTTACCAAGGTCTTTCATATGAAACTACTGGTGAAGATATTTATATGTGGATGCAATGTCGGCGGAATCATCCCCAGTAATGATCATGTCATCAACATATAGTAGTAGAATTACCCTCCCCTGCGGTGATGACCGCATAAACATAGAATGGTCCTGAGAACTTTGACTAAAACCAGCCTTGGTGATGACAAGGCGAAAACACACAAACCAGGCTCGAGGGGCCTGTTTCAAACCATATATAGCCCGATGCAGCCAGCAAACATGACGAGGAGGAGTAGGGGGGCCAGGAGGAGGATTCATATAAACAACCTCAGATAAGGTACCATGAAAAAAAGCATTCTTCACGTCCATCTGGTATAAAGCCCATTGGCGGATGGCTGCAACAGCAAGAAGGGTGCGAACAGTAGTAATCTGTGCAACGGGAGCAAATGTCTCATCATAGTCAATGCCATGCTCCTGAGTAAACCCTCGGGCTACTAGACGGGCCTTGTGCCGCTCAATAGATCCATCAGGTTGATATTTGACCTTGAAGATCCACTTGCAGCTAATAGGCTGAACGCTCTCTGGTATAGGAACAACATCCCAAGTGCCAGTCTGATCAAATGCACTGAATTTCTCTGCAATGGGTTTCCTCCATTCAGGATATTGAATTGCATCTTGATAGGTTCTGGGCTCACGTGTAGAGTGTATAGTAGTGAGATATGTATGAAACTGTGGTGAGTAGGAAGCTAGGGTGGCAAACTAAACTGGTCAGAAGGACCAGTGGCATCAGGTATATAACGTGCCGGAGGAATACCAGAAGTGGAACGAGTAGACTGACGAAGAGGTGGTGGACTGACAGGGTGTGGGGGCGAGGATGGTGGAGTATGTGGGATGGGTGTTGGCTGCTGTGGGGATGCAGGTGGAGTTTCGGTAGGGGGAACAACATGTGTAAGGACTGTAGGATATGTGAATGGAGCCAGATGAGTGGGATCAAAAGGAATGCGGGAAGATAAAGTCGGGGGGCTAGCAACAACTGGGGAATCGAGAAATCTAGTATCCTCGGGAGGGGTCAGGTAGTAAGGGGAGTCTTTCACAAAGGAGACATGTCGAGAAATGCGGACACGACCTGCTGATGGATCAAAACAACGATAAACTTTGTGTTTATGACTGAGACCTAGGTGAACGCACTTAGCAGCATGAGCGGAGAGCTTTATGCGCTTAGTAGGAGGGAGAAGGACGTAACAGGTGCATCCAAAGGTACGGACCATACTGTAGTCGGGAGGTGAATGATAAAGAGCCTCGTAAGGCATCGTACCTGCTAGGGCAGACGAGAGAGTAATGTTGATGAGACTAACAGAGGTCATGATAGCTTCAGCCCAGAAAGAATTAGGAGCAGAATAGGAGAGTAAAAGAGTGCGAGCTGTCTCAAGGATGGGACGATGCTCGCGTTCAGCTACACCATTCTGCTCATGTGTGTGTGGGCATGATTGCTGAAATAGGGTGCCGTGAGACTGAAGGATTGATCTCATAGTGGTGGAAGTGTACTCACATGCACCGTCCGATCGAAAATTTTTAATGCGCACACCGAACTGAGTGTGAATCATAGTTGTAAAGAACCGGTAAATATCAGGTATCTCAGATCGCTGACGCATAAGAAAAACTGATGTATGTCTAGTGAAGTCATCGATGAAGGCAACATAATAGAGATAGCCTTTCCACGAGGGTACGGGAGAGGGTCCCCATATGTCGGAATGAACAAGTTGAAAAGGGTGAGTGGTTTCAGAAGTTCTTTTGTGACTAAAGGGAAGGGCAGTGTGTTTGGCCAAATGACAACCCTGACAATCAGATAAATGTTTAAAAGTGAGAAAACCAAGGGCACCACTACGAGCTATAGTCTGAAGCCGTGATGTGCTAATATGACCTAAACGTCTGTACCACAGATCAGCATAAGAGGAAATAATACCGGCAAAACTAGAAGGAGAGTGATGTGCACGATGAAAATCTAGATAATATAGACGACCATGACGACTAGCACGCTCAAACTCCTCACCAGTGGAGGAATCAGTAATAGAACAACCAAAAGAGTCAAAAGTAATGACAAGACCAATATCGCACAACTCACTAATAGAAATAAGGTTTATTGATAAATGAGGAGCATAGAGAACATATGGTAATGTGAGAGTGGGAGAGTTAATTGTCCCTGAGTGTGTAATAAGAAGTGGTGAGCCATCAGCTGTGTGTAGAGATGGAGAGTGAGAGGGAAGTATTGTGCAGGTGGTGAATAGTGTCTGATTACTAGTGAGATGAAGTGATGCAACAGAATCTAAAATCCAGAACGAATTCATATCGGGAGTGGCAGAAAGTGCAGGAGCAGAGGAGCCAGCATTGATAGACTGACCCAAGAGATATTGTTCCAGTTGAGTGAGGCGTTGCTGAGTATGTGAGGCCGGAGTGACCGGCATGGCCGAGGATGTGAGGGAAGAAGCACTGCGAGGAGAAACAATAATGGCATTGCTATGACTGAGAGCACAATGTGGAGGGAGATGCTGTTGGTGCCTGGATCGGGATAGGGGGTAGAGCGGTGCTACCGGTGGCGGAAGTAGAGGTGGAGTATGGTGATGAGTGATGTAAGCAGAAGGTAGGAGGCCGGAGGAAGACTGTAAATGGCGCTGCTGCTTGTTGAATCTGGAGGAGGAATGATAGGTGGTTGCATCGGGAAGTCAGTGGAGGCGGAAATATGTGGGAGAGACTGAGAAGCCATCAACAAGTAGTAACCATGGCGGCTGGATCTGGATTTGGACGGTGGCTCGGGATCGGCAATCTGACGAGGAAGGACGACGGTAGGTTGTGGGAGAGGTGGGAGCGCAGGTAGGTTGTGGGAGAGGTTGTTAGTAGGAGAGGAGATCGGTAGCGCTTCGAAGCCGAAGGGTTGTTGACGAACTGCAAGGCGAACTGCAAGCCGATGGGTTGTTGACGAACTGCAAGCCGATGGGTTGTGAAGAAGACGATCTGCAAGGTGAACTGGTGTTGACGAACTGCTGATGATGACGATCTGTGTTGTTCAGATCTGATGATGGCGGCAGAGGAAGTTCGGATCTGATCTAGAAAAGATGACTTCGTTTTTTTATTTTTTTTGTGGAAAGAAATTTTTATAACTTTGACTGTTGGAATTTGAGAATTTTTGGATGGGAAAATTTTAAGAGAAGAAAATTTGAGTAATTGGCTCTGATACCATGTTAAGATAAATCAGAGAGAAATGAAGACAATACTAGATATTGAATTAAGAATTAACTGAGTACAATATCTCCTATATATAGGAGGAACCAAATACAAAACTAACCAACTACTCAATGTGGGACTATAATCTCTAACATATCTAAATACAATGGTAACACAATTGCATGTGTGAAGGTATCTACATTACCAATAATCTAAATATTTGTTTGTCTGAGACTCAATTTGTAATTGAAATACCTCTTATTATTATTTCAACCAAAATGAAATACATGAAGTTCTCAAAACTCTAATCCAAGCTAATTATTTCTTTTATCTCCACTTTGTCTCCCCATTGCACTTTTATAAAAAAATAAAATAAAATGGATAAATAACAAATTTACTTTAGCTGTCTTTCTTGATTGGAGAGTTTGCACCCTTCACTGGTAAACTCCAGTCATCCCTATCCTATATATCCAAACATACACTAAAAGTTCTTATATGTAATGTTATCCATGGATTCTAATAATCACTAAAGGGAACACTTCACGATAGTATTTTCTCTTGTTGTAAAGAAATTAATGTTGTATATTTGCCAAGTTATTTTAGGTTGTTAGTCAGCTTACCTGTCCTGCTATAATTTGGAAGCCCAAATTGAGGTCACCAAATAATTCATCTCTCACTTGCGTACACCTTAAATTAAAACCAATATTAAAAAAACTCATCAAATAAATCACCAAATTAAAAATTTTTGAACCCAAAAATGGTTCAAAAAATAAAACAATCATACCTATCTGAACTTAAATCACATGCACACACAAAATTCGAGTATGTAAAAAACTGAGTAATCTCCTGCACAAAAAAATTTTAAAATTAGAATGAGAATTCGGTTAATGAGATGGAATTAAATTCGTTTCATCGCATATAAAGGCTCTCGATTCGGGGGAAGGGAGTCACTGATACGGAGACGCTTGATATTCGCGCTCGATTTGGTGGAGGGGAGTCACTGATATGGAATCAGCAGCGGATCAGATATCGGCGGCGACCTCTTGATTGGGGTTCGACATTGGATTTGGATTTGCTTCGAGATTTTCAAATTTTCAAAATTTATTATTATTATTTTTAACATTTAAAAAAAATATAATTTTAAAAATTTTTAAAATTTCAAAAATTTTAAAAATTTTAAAAAAATTTAAAAATTATTGAATTTAAAAATTGTTAAATATTTAAAGAAATTTTAAAAAGAAATTAAAATTTTTTAAAATTTTTTAAAATTTTTTTTGATTTTTTTATATTTTTTTGAATTATTATTACAGTTTTCAAGTTTTCAAGCTTTCAAATTTTTTAGTTTTTAAATTTTTTATTTTGTTTAAATTTTTTAACATTTTTGTTTTCTCAAATTTTTGAATAGAAGAGAGAGAGAGAGAGAGAGAGAGAGAAATAATTAAATAAATAAAAGAGTTGTTTTGGATGGGGGATTTGAATTTCAGTTTTTGGGGAAAACTTTTGGAGGGAAAAATGTGTTTTGTGAGGATAGATGTGGGCCTTTAATTTTGGGGGGATTGGAGGAGAGCCACTTGATAGCTTTCTTTGTGTTTTATTATATAGGTTTGTCACAAAAACAAGTCTACCATAACAAGTTGTCTCATTTAAATGAGAATAAACTAATGGGCTTATTTTAGTGGACTAAAAATCCATGGGCTCTTAATTTATTTAATTAATTTAATTAGTGTGGGCTAGTTATAAACAATTAGGCCTTCAAGAATTAATAAAGATACTAATAGGCATTTTAAAAGAGAAGAAATAAAATACTTGTTCATGACATAAAAATAAATAATTTTTAAGGGTAAATATACATAAATTTGTACGTGCAAAACACGTGAAATCAAACAAAACTTATATTTAATTATGAATGAAAATTCAGGATGTTACATGGTACCCTCCACCTTTCATGATTCTCAGCCCAGTTTTGAGGGGCAGCGATAGGCGATGGGCTTCAGGCTTCAGGCAGTGCACAAGAGGACCCACATGGAGTCTTTCGATGATTACTTGGAGATTGCAGCTACAACTAAGGCTTCCAAGACCGACAGTGGGTGGAGGTACGTGTATTTGGTTATCGTCTATTTTTAATTATATGTCATATGTCAATGTATTATGTCTAGCCAAAACCTATGGTCTTGCGGTGTGCGAAAGTGATCGTAAAGCCTTACTCCTCAATAAGATTAGATGGGGGCCCTTGTGGCTGATATCGAACCCAATACCTCCAGTAACTCCTAATCGGTTAATAATAATTATGCCAGTTTGGAATGCTAGGGGTATGGGTGGGTAACGGAAACATGGGATGGTTTGGGATTTAATTAATTTCTCCAAAGCAGATATTGTGGGTCTTCATGAGACCAAACTTTCGCATGTTTCTAGATTCAGGAGACTCGGTGGGTTTAGGATCTCTGAATGGAGAATTCGTCCGTCCACTAGGGTGTCTGGAGGCATTGTTATTGATTTTATCCCCAATTTCTTTACGTGAATTGAGGAGTTCCAAGGAGAATTCTCTTTATCACTAAGGATTCAACGTCAGACGGACAATTGGACCCAAATTATAACTGTGGTTTACAGCCCTCACCATCAACCTTCCAGGGCTACATTATGGACAGAAATCCACTCAATCCCAAAGTGGTGGCATGATCCGTGGGTGGGTGGAGGTGACTTCAACATCACTATGTTTGCTTTTGAGCATCATGGTAGGGGCTCTAGCGACTCGGAAAGGAAGAATTCAACTGGGTTATCGCAAACTTGGAGCTTGTTGACATCCCAATTTCGGATAGACTTTTCACTTGCTCCAAATGCAAGCTACTCTGATCATGGCTAAACTTGACAGAGTTCTTGTCTCGATGGATTGGGAGGTGAAATTCCTGCTTGCCTTTACTAAATCCTTACCAAAGCCAACATATAACCACATGGCCATCGTTCTCTTATCTGTCGAACACAACTCCAGTCATAAACCTAAATTTAGGTTTGAGAAAGCCTGGTTTGAAGTTCAGGGCTTTCACTACCTCGTCATGGAGAGCTAGTCACTACTTACACGGGGTGCAGAAGCGGCTGCAATTTCACGAAATGGAAAGACTGCAGGAGACTAGAGTCCGCACGCAGGATGAACGTAATTTTCTAATAAATCTAAGGGAGGAGATAGCTCAACTATATAAACTTGAAAAGATAAAGTGGAAATAAATATACAAAATTTCGTGGCTCAAAGAAGGTGATGCAAATACAACCTTTTTCCATATAATTGCTTGTGCACGACGAAGATCCAACCTTTTCTCCTCAATCTAGATAGAAACGAGTGTGATCCAAGAAGAACATCAAGTTAGACAAACTTTCTAGTCTCGCCTCAAAAACCTGTTTGGTTGCAAACAAGAGTTTTAGGGCTCCCTTATATACGAAGTTCTGGACAATAGATCTCTAGGAATGGACCAAGATTTGATGACAGTGGAAAATCCATTTCACAAAGGAAGTCAAAGAGGTGATCTCGCAAATGTGGAGCGATAAAGCTCCTGGCCCAAACAGATTTCCAATCTTATTTTAATTGATATTCTGGGAAGAAATCAAAGATGATGTCATGGTAGTCATGTCAGAATTTTATGATCATATACTTAAACTCGGGAGGCTCAACTTCGCTGAGGTTTTCTTATCCTGAAAAAAGAAGACTCTGACATGGTTTGGAACTTTCGACCTATCAGCCTTCTCAACTGCTCCGTCAAAATAATCACCAAGGTTCTTTCCAATAGGTTAGCAAAGTTGATGGATAGTTTGATTAGTTGCGAACTATCTGGATTCATCAAAGGCCGGTGTATTCTGGACTGTGTGGCTACGACAAAAAAAGCGATTCACCACTGTCATATCTCGAACAGTAGGAGCTATATGCTTAAGCTCGACTTCGACAAAGCTTACGAATATATTGATTGAGATTGCCTATTGGAGGTTATTAGGGGCAAAGACTTTGGGGTTAGGCGGATCAGATGGATACGCAACTGCCTAAAAATGAGTAGGACATCTATCATGGTTAATGGTATGGCCGAGTCTCTATTTTCTTGTAGAATATGTCTGAGGCAAGGAGACCTTCTATCCCCCTCATTTTTGCTATCGTGGCGGATGTCCTTAAATGCACGATAGATAATTGCAGTATCGCAAGGTGGATCGCCCCCGATAGCTGTAACACCCCTAC
Organism: Hemerocallis citrina; assembly: GCA_017893485.1. Classification (NCBI taxonomy): domain Eukaryota; kingdom Viridiplantae; phylum Streptophyta; class Magnoliopsida; order Asparagales; family Asphodelaceae; genus Hemerocallis; species Hemerocallis citrina. The sequence goes on from CM030359.1 coordinate 395,721,180, forward strand.
ACCAAGCTCAGACAATTTATACAATTTATCAGATAAATTATTTATAGTATAGTACAACGCCCCTACCCCAAGCTCGGACAATTTATACAATTTATCAGACAAATTATTTATAGTATAGTACAACGCCCCTACCCCAAGCTCAGACAATTTATACAATTTATCAGAAAAATTATTTATAGTATAATACAACTGCTCACCACAGGCTGCCTCTCAAAAGGTTGTTAACCGGATTGGTGACTATTGATCATAGGTTATATTATTTATTATTATTGTATTCAAGTTCAATCCCGATATGGGACTATTCTAATACACTTTTCTTTTTCTTTTAATCCATGCACAGTAGAACCCCATGGGCCCCATTGTCCACGTCACACTCACAAAGACAGGCGTTGCACAACGCCTCTCCACTACTCTCCAGGGCGGGCCTCACTCCAAATGCCATGTCAGTGCCTTTTGACGTCAGCAGCATAGCTGCTGCTGTCTTCTCTTCGTGGGCCCCTTGCATTACCGGGATTCCAAATAGCCCCCCTATAGAACTTTCTCTAGGGCACAACCTCACTTTCTCTTTATTATATATATATATATATATAAATATATATATATATATATATATATATATATAGAGAGAGAGAGAGAGAGAGAGAGAGAGAGAGAGAGAGAGAGAGAGAGAGAGAGAAATTACGGGGCATTACATGCACCTCCCCTTTAGAAATCAGCGTCCTCGCTGAGTACGGGGCACGCACAATCCAGTGCAGGATCTACTTTCTAGCCGTTGTGGAGCATCTCTCTTCTATCCACTCGATTAATCATGATCCCGGAATCCATCGCCCGATCAATCATAATCCCTGATTTAATTGAGCTGCCCTCCTATCCGCCCGACTAATCATGATCCTGAAATCCACAGCCCGATCAATCACAGTCCCGGATTTAATTGAGAGCTCACCACAGTCCCGGAATGTAACGCCCCGAATTCCAAATAAGACCGAATTCGAGATTCCACAGGATCTTTACACTTCACTTCGTACAATTTTACAAGGAAATTTAAACTTTTCATCATACATCAGAGTCTTTACAATTATTTACACAGCAGAAGATAAAATGAAGCACAACAATGAAAATAATATACAACTTGCAACATCTTTAACATATAATTAATCATCAGCATTGAAATCAACTTTATTCCTTCTTGAAAATCCAACTCCTGCATATAAGACTGTGAGCACGTCAGTTGCTTACAATCGATGAAAAATGTTATACACGGTCATCCTCTCTATGCCGGAAGTATAACGATCTCAATATTTTAACAAACCACAAACTTGAATGAACAATAAAGTGTTAAATGTGAATACTCTAAACATGTAAGTGTATACGATGCCTTAATGCCTAATATAGATATTTTACACTAAGATGATACTAATGCATACTTGTTCGGATTCTATGCATCCCATACTACATAGTTCCGAGGTCAAGCACCTACGTACTTCACAATAAAGGGTTCGATCCCTCGCCATGACAAACTACCCAGTAATATAACAAAGTTGAGACGTTCCACGAGTATGGATCCCAATCCCAGAGAACCTCCACAGAAATCCCCCGCCCGACTGTTATACAACTCCTCATCATGCAAATCTCCCGTAAGTGCCCCTCTAGCCCCGGCATACGTATATACTTTGGAGTACGGCAAACTATCCGCCCGACTACGCATAGTCCCAGATTTAAAATAAAAGCTCGTCTCCCACGAGGCAACCACAGTTCCGGAGTACACCACCCAACTGGATCTGTAGTCCCGGTGAACCGCCGCAGCAAATCTACCGTCCGACTATATAGAGTGCCCCACTTACATTTGCCTAGGTTTTACTACATCTTCTCTTAGTGCCTAGTTCTTAAGTTCAAGACATGAATAAATTTTCATACCTAGAGTTAGTCTTACCCCCCTACCGGGCTTAATGACAAATACCGAGATCGCTCCATGGTAAATCTCAAAAATATAATTCAATTATTTTATTTCAACAATGCCAGTGCCCGAGGTCACACTAACTATAAATCACAACCTTTCATGTACAAGAATCCATGGGTACTCATGCCCTTCAATAATCATGTCTTAACTCAAAGTATTCTTATCTTTAACTTATTCACAATTGGTTCAATGTCTTATCTATTTATTCACAATGTCTCATTTTAATACTACTCATGATTCTTTTATTCATTCACACACTTTAGAAGCAATAATTCTTTTCATAACATAAATTCATCCACTTTAAGTCTCTTTAGCAACTTAAGCCCATATAACAAATTCATATCTCACCCATATCAAGTATTTCACACACCAAATAAGTATAAAATTTTATTCAAGAGAAACATCCATTTACACAACAATATTTTACTCTTCTTTTAAAAGAGATAAATGTCACACTCTTAAAGGAATGATTTTATAGTTATCAATTCATTTTCTATCTCAAATCCACTTTTAATATCTCCAATATACATGAAAAATTCTAAAACCATTTTTAATAAATTCTAATTTATTTTATAGGAATTCTAGAATTTTTCCTAAAATTTAATCACATTAGAAATCCAAAAAAAAAATATTAAAACACAAAAATCAAAAGGAAGTGTGGCTATCAGGTTTCGAACCCAGCAATTCCACCCAACACAGTCGCGCCCAAAGCACACACCGAACACCACTAAGCCCAAGTGGCTTAATTGTCATAATACCATACCTGAAACCCTAAGTATTTACTTTCAGTTTCGGATTCATTTTTTAAAGGAAAACAAAATAAAATGTGCTCAACAAGTTTGAACCCAAGATCTCCTACAAGCATAGTAATGACTTGTGATGCACCGACTAACCAGTAAGTCCAAGTGCAAGTTCTGATGTGAAGTTATACTAATAGGCTTTTGTTCAACCGTACTGTTATTCAATTATTTTAACAAACTCGATTGCTCGTTTGATCTAATCTTTCTAATTGATTATAATTATCTCACTTATACTGAGTTTACTTGAAATCAGTAATTCACGAATTTTCAAACTATTTCTTCTCTTTAATAAAACTTATTTTAAATTATTTCATGTCTTCAATAAACATGAATTTTTCTTTCTTTAATTTAATCAAAAGAGCAACTTGCAACTCTTACAAACAATTAAAATGACTCTATGTGTATCAATTTTACTTTACAAAAGTTCCTTTTAACCACAAGGAAAAATCTATAAGTTTCATACACTCAACATGCTTATTTGTTTATTGTTTCTTTTTCTCATTTTCAACTAACATGATGACTATTAGTTTCTTAATCATAGCAAAATTTCTACAATTCATAACATACATAATAGCATGGATTTGTTCTTTAATTATCACATCAAATTTGTCTATATTAATACTATCATATTCTAGCATGCTCAACATATAAATTAGAAAATATCAAGACCACCCACCTCTTATGAAGAATGAACAACCTAGATGAAGAAACAACTTCTAGCTCCTAGCTCCAGTAAGCAACTCCTAGCTCCTTCTCCTCCTAGCAAGATTTCTCCAATGCACAAGAATACTCTCTTTCTCTCTTTCTTTTTTCTCTATTTTATTTTGTTATTTTAGGTGTGAAATGTGAAGAATAATGGGGGTGTATTTATAGTACAGGCAAAAGTGCAAATTTTTCCACCTAATAAATGTCCACTCACCTTTTCACTTTTCCTAACTCCCACCTTTTCATCTCTCCTAACCTCCCTAACCCCTCACATCCCAAACCGGTCCCCCACTCTCTCCAAACCGATTTTCCTCTCTATCCCTCTCCACACATTCACACACACACACACACAAAAAAAATTAAATACAAATCCTATAGTTTTTATTTGTTTTCTAAGGGTCTGTTTGGTTCAAAGGAGGGGAGGGGAGGGGAGGGATTTTAATGGAGGGAAGGGAAAGGGGAGGGAAAGGGAGGAGAGGGATTTAATGAAAACTCTGTTTGGTTCAAAGGAGGGGAGGGGAGGGAAAATAAATATTTTCTTGTTTGGTTCACAAGGGGAGGGAATGGATTTTATAATAAAATTACTTTTATACCCTTTTGCATATAAAAGACTGGATTTTATAAGAGACTGCTCCAATATCAAGTTAGCAGTTTTAACGAAGCATACTAAATCAGTCGTGGAATTTTTTTGACTAAATAGAAGATATCTTGAAAAAGATTTACTAACAAACTTTAAAAAGTATTGCAAACTTCAGGAACATAAAATATAGGTATATCTTACTATTACAATTTTATGCATCCAAATGTAGTGTAAGAGCCAACCACTTCGACACTACTTCGCAGCCTGCACAGCATGCTTTTCTTCTTTCCAAGCATACTTTTCTTTCCTCCAGCATTGCTTCTTGCTGCATTGTTGGCACTGCATGAGAGGGGAAAAAATGATTTAAAGAAGAAATACTTCACTAAATTTACCACACACCTGCAATACACTTGCACTGTAACTATATATCCACTAGTAATATTAGTATATTACTGTAAAAGTACTGCTAATTTCTCACTTTTAGTTTGCTTTAGCCGTCAGCGTTAGCCTCACTTCAATATTGTCATATTTATAGTATGTATTCTGAGGTAGCTTTTTAGAGTTATATGTCAGATTTTTTATCTTTAATTTTATAAATTTAAAGGGCAATTTAGTCCAACCACTTTAAAAAATTAGCCATATTTTCTCTTCCCTTCAAATCCCCCCAATTTTGGAGGGGAGCCAAAATTGGCTCAGGAGGGGTGTTGCACCCCCCCATTTCCCTCCCCTCCCCTCCTAAAAAATGAACCAAACAAGAAAAGTATTAAAAAACCCCTTCCCTCCCCTGCCCTCCCCTCCATTCCCCTCCCATCAAACAGACCCTAAAAGTTGTTACATGTCATGTGTGAGTCCATGCACAACAAAAAATAGGATTTAATTAAATGAGCTTGTCTAGTGAGCTTTCTTTTAATTGTTCTAGTGGGCTAGTGTAACACCCGGCAAAATTGGAAATTACAATTTTGCCCTCGTGTGTTATGCACGTGTATTTTGTAACGTGTTTTCATCCCGTATTTTGATTATCGACTATTTATTTATTTTCAATATTGATTTTTCCCTATTTTCAGTCAACTAAAATATAATATTTCAATCCCTGAAATTTACGTGCTTTTTACGTGTTTTGATGCACGTATTTCCACCACTACGTACAATGTTTTCTATAGGTTTAAATTATTTATTTTTATGTATTTAAATCTATTTTATAAAACTGAAATTTATTTTCCCCCTATTTTGATTAAAATGCATTTTTCGATTTTTTTCACGTATGATGCACGTACAAATTTTATTCTCATTTGTTATTCTCATTTACAAATTTTTAGCGTGCATAAGTTTTGATTAGCCTTCTTTTAATTCATGGACCTATAGAATAAAATCTAGCCCATTAGGAGAGGAGCCCACTAGATAATCAAATTAATTAATTAGAAATGAGCCCATGTAGCAAGCCCACTAGATAATCAAATTAATTAGAAATGAGCCCATGTAGCAAGCCCACTAGATAATCAAATTAATTAGAAATGAGCCCATGTAGCAAGCCCACTATTAAAATCACATTTTTAGTTAAACATGTACTAATACATGACAGGTTACAAATATTAGTACACATTTAGAGTTATAGAAATGCGTTCATATTTGTTTGTGCATGTGTGCATGCACACACAAATGTATTTGGACCATTTTGTGGGCTAGGGGGGGGGGCGGTTTTCATGAAGGGAGAGAGAGAAGTGGAGCTTTATGTTCATGAAGAGTGGGGAGATGAAAGGTTGTAAGTTTTAGGAGTTAGGAAAGTGGAGAGTTGTAGAATAAATTTGAAGAGTTATTAGGGTGGAATTTTTGCACTTTAGACCCTCCCAAAATCCTATAAATAGAGCCACATTTCCTACCTTTATCTTGCACCAAAAACATTATCAAAAGAAAGAAAGGAAAGAAAGAAAAGAAAGAGAGAAGAGAGTTTTGTGCTTGGAGGCCATTGCTAGGAGGAGAAGCCTTACTAGGAGCTAGGAATCTTTGGAGCTAGAAGTGGTGTTCTCTTTTCTTTTCATTGTTCAAGCTTCACAAAAGGTGGGTGTTCTCCTACTTTCTAATTTTTTTTTAGAATGTACATGCTAATAAAAGTGAATGAGTAGTTTTGATAAAATAGAATAACCATACTATGACTGTGGTGAGATTAATAGTGAATCATGCTATGTTGACAAATAGATTAACAATGTGTTAATGGGTGATCCTATGCTTTTTAATTGTAGAAATTGTATGCTAATTATTTTATATGACTAGTATGAATTGAATGTGATGAGAAATGTGTAGATAAAATCCATGCTAGCAACGATCTTGTTGAGGTTAGTGAATATTTGATTACTATGCTAATTAAAAGGGTTCAACTAAAGAATTAATCATATGAATCATGTTAGAGTGTTTGCAAATTTTATGTTTGTCGAATATGTGATTTTTCTTTTATGAGAAATTGTTAAAGAATGTTATATTTCGACATATACTTTAGAGACATGATGATTAAGAAAGAAAAAGAAAAGAGAAGAATAATTTTTGTTATTACATGTCGACATATGTTGAAAATACAAACTTTTGCATGAAAGAATTTCTTTGAGATATTCATGGTTGATTAAGAGACATGTTTGATTTTTAGCACAAATTTTAATTAGTATAATGATGGATATAAACAAGTTTTAAGAAACATGATTCTTAATTTTCGAGTTTTCAGAAGAAATGCAAATTTTTGGAAAGAAAGGAAAAATCTATTTTTGAAAATGAAGATAGATTATAAAAATATATTTGAATTAACTTGATTATTATTTTTTTGATTTCATCTCAGTCCAAAAGTGAAATTTATTCCAATGTCCTAAATGATTGGATTATTGGGTGAACAAGTGTTATTAAAAGAAACCAAATTCAAATTAGTATTAACAAAAATACATTAATACAACTTCTAAACAGAAAATATAATTGGACTTATTGGTTAGCCAGTGAATACTATTTATAAGAGGTTTTGGGTTCGAAACTTGTTGCCACCATTTTCTTTTATTTTATTTTTGTTTCTCTCAAAAACTGCTTATTTATGGAAGTTACTGACTTTGGAAAGAAACAAATATTATTCACTCTTCCTTATTAAGTTGCACAAAGAACTTACTAAGAATGGTTTAATTTCTTATCTTGTATTTTTTAAAGTGGCAAATGCACTTTGTTTCCAAAATTATTATTTTGAATAAATAATTCTTTTGAATAAAAGAAAAATATGTAACACGATTATCCCGTTATAAACAATCCCTTTTGTTGAGTAAGAATGCTAAATGAGATTAAAAGTTTGTGTGAATTCATATAAAGTTTGGAAATAAATTATTTATAATTGTTTGACTTGACAAGATCATGTAAATATGTTTATTTGTTGACAAGATCATGTAAATATGCTTGTTTGTAGTCGCGAACTTTTATGTGATTAATTTTTCCCAAAAAGAGATTTGGATTTATGTCATAGACTCATGAAAAGAATTGATGTCTTAGAAAGATAGTGAATGAATTGAATGATGCTAACAAGACATGCACCAAGTTGTGAATAGTTTGAAGATAAAGAATACTTTGAGTTAAGACATGATTATTAAAGGGTATGTGTACCCATGTTTCTTGTACATGAAAGGTTTATGATTTAGAATTAGTAAGACATCTGTTACCGGTAATTTTGGAAGAAAGATTTTGAGACTTGATTTTGAGATAATGCCGTCGGGCGATCTCGTATTTTTGTGAACAAATCCGGTATGAGGTAAAACTGATTCTAAGGTGATAACATATTCATGTCTTGAACAAAAAATAATTAGGCACTTAAGTGAAGATGTAATAAACTTGTGCAAACGTAAATGGGTGCTTCTATATAGTCGGCGGTGGATCTTCGTGGCTATAGACCCAGTTGGTGGACTGTGGTTGCTCCGTAGGAGATGGACTGTATTTTATCCGGGACTTAGGGTAGTCGGCGGATGTTTACCATACTCCAAAGAATATGTATATACCGGGGCTAGAGGGGCATTTACGGGATTATTCTCACGATATAATAGCCAGGGAGGCTGGGATCTGTTATTATAGCCAGGGAGGCTAGCCAGGGAGGCTGAGATCCGTATTTGTGAAATAACTCTAAAACTTGTTTAATTACCGGGTAGTCTCATGGCGAGGGATCGAACCCTTCAATATGGAGTACGTAGGCACTTGCCCTCAGACCTATGTAGTATGGGATGCATAGAATCTGAACAAGTGTGCATTAGTGTCATCCTAGTATAGAAATGTGTGCATTAGGCATTAAGGCGTGACATACACTTATGTTTAGAATAATCACCTTTGACACTTTAATTGTTCATTCAATCTTTTTTGTGATTTGTTAAAGTATGAGATCGTTATACTATTCCCGGCATAGAGAGGATAGCCGTGTATAACATTTCGTCAGTTCTAAGTAACTGACGAGCCCACAAATTAACGTGCAGGTAAAGGACCATTCATGAAGCTATAAAGTGGATATGCTGATGCTGTTTTATTTTAAAGATGTTGTAAATGTTTTATTGTAAATTTCATTCTTCCGCTGTGTAAAACCAAGTTGTAATTGAACTCTGATGTACTATTGAAAGAGTTTTAAATTTTCCTTGTAAAATTGTACGAAGTGAAGTAAAGATCCTGTGAAATCTCGAATTTATCCTTATTTGAAATTCGGGGTGTTACAGCTAGAATCCATTCTTCGGCCTATGGGTTTAATGAAAGGCTAAATAGAAAGACTCATGCATGCTAAAATAACAAATGAGAGTAAGAAAATAAAGATGGAAAAATTAACACTTGCACACACTTCTCTTTAAATAAAATTTTCATTATTTAAATTAAAACACATGTATACAATATACAAGATGTATATAAAATTATAATCTTTCACGCACAAATAAAATAAACATACACACACTCCCAAATTTATATATTGGAAATGAATACGCTCAAATACGTTCGCCGAAAACTCGTGCATTGCACGTAAAATATCAAAATGTGAAAATCGAATTTATAGATGGAAAATTATTAAATATAATCAAAAAAAACATAAGAAAAATATATTTACTAATTTTTATATATTTTACGATGTAATCACTATGTACATAGAAAATACGTGCATTACACGTACAAAATTATTTTAATCAAAAAAGGGAAAATGAATTTTCATTTTATAAAAAGAGTTAGAATACATAAAATAAATAATTGAAACACAGGAATATCACACGTAACGGTGGAAAAATACGTAATTAATACGTGCATCGAAAACACATAAAAAACATGTAAAAATACAGAGATTATAATATTATATTTTAGTTGACTCAAATAGGATAAAATCAATACGAGAAATGCATAAATAGTCAAAATCCAAAATACGTAGAGAAAACACGTTACAAACATTACCAGTAACGGTATAAAATACACGTGCATAACACACAAGGGCAAAATTATCATTTTCAATTTTGCGGTACACGAAATCCACCGCCTGACTGGGTCTATAGTACCAGAATCCACTGCCCGACCATATAGACATGCCCCACACTCGGTATTGAAAGTCGGCTCTGATACCATTTGTAACGCCCATGCCCCAAGCTCAGACAATTTATACAATTTATCTGACAAATTATTTATAGTATAGTACAACTGCCCACCACAGATTGCCTTTCAAAAGGTGGTTAACCAGATTGGTGACTTTTGATCATAGGCTATATTATTTATTATTATTTTATTCTAGTTCAATCCCGATATGGGACTATTCTAATACACTTTTTATTTTTCTTCTAATCCATGCACAGCAGAACCCCGTGGGCCTCGTTGTCCACGTCCCACTCACAAAGACAGGCGTTGCACAGCATCTCTCCACTACTCTCCTGGGTGGGCCCCACTCCAAATGCCACGTCAGCGCCCTCTAACATCAGCATCAGTTGTGCTGCTACTGCTGTCTCTTCGTGGGCCTCCCTGCATTACAAGGATTCTAAACAGCCCCCCCCCAATAGAACTTTCTATAGGGCACAACCTCACTTTCTCTTTATTATATATATATATATTATAATTTTTTAGAAATTATGGGGTATTACAATAGCTAGTGGTCGAAATCGACCGAGTTGTACAATCCTCCAATATGCTAACAGCACCCTACTCTTCGGGAAAAGGGAGCTAGGGGAAACCATTACCTTCAAAGGAGCAATGTGCTTCTTTGAAGCTTGGTCCAAACTGCGGGTAAACTATCATATGACTGCGGGTAAACTATCATATTAGTGCCCTTATACCTATTGTCATATCAGATGAGGAGGGGCAAATTCAAGCATTGGAAAGGCAAACCACTCTCTCTTGTTGGGAGAGTAACACTTGTCAACTCGGTCTTATCAAATCTTTCGACCTACTAAATTTTTTTTAAAGTGCCAAGATGGGTAATTTAGTGGATCGACCGAGTTTGGAAAAGATTCCTCTGGAGAGGTACTGATGCATACGGGGGGGTTAGGGGGGGGGGGGGGGGGTTACCATCTCATCATGTGGGAGAATGTCTGCATTAAGATATATGGTGGTTCGCCGTTATCGATCTGAGAGATATGAATATGACGCTTCTTGGTAAATGGTGGTGGAAAGCTTACCACCCGATTTGGAAAGGTTGACAAAACTTCATCCAGTCTTATTTACGAGGAAAGGGTTCACGTAATCGGGGTTTCAGGGTGGGCCCCAGGGTCCCGTGGTTTTGGATGAGTGTTTCAAAAGCCCATGACACGTTTTGTAGTGGAGTAACTTCTTTCATTAGTAACGGCCTAATTAAATTATGGTGTGACAAATGCTGTGGAGTTCATGCCTTATGCAACCTATTCCCGAATCTCTATGAGATTGCCACTAACCCCACAGTTCAGTGGCCAAGAAATGGAAAAAGGGGGCCGTGGAGGCTATCTTTCAGACCCTGTCTGACACAGGAATCTCAAGCGCATTTAGTAACACTACATGAGTACATTTCACAATCAGGAGTGAGGTGCTCACAAGGCCCATATCGAAAAACGTGGGAACTGGAAAAAATGGGATCCTTCATGGTCCGCTCTCTTTATATCCACATCAATTTCAGGGGATGTAGACCGAGTTGATCTTCGATTATTTGGAAGGTGAATGCCTCATTGAAAGTTACAGTATTTTTGTGGTTAGTCCTAAACGATGCTATTTTAATTAGAGAAAATCGAGTGAAGAAATTACCATATATTGGGACGAACTGTGGCTTCTGCAGTGCTGATCTAGAGTCAGGGAACCATCTTTTCCTAGAATGTCATAGGATCAAATCGGTGTTATGCGAGGTCCTCAGAGCCCTCGGCACAACAACGCCCTGTAATCGTTTGAGGAGTTTAGGGTAGGCCCCACGTTTGTTTCAGAAAGAAAAAACATGAAAGAAGCGTGGCATATCGCCATCACTGCAACAACCTGGGTTTTATGGTTAGACAAATATAACTTTTACTTTCGTGGGACTTGTAATAGTACTAGATTTTCCCGTGGCCACGTGCCTACGACACGTCTTCAGAACGATACATCATACGAATAGTCTTGTAAATAGTAAATGAACAATTATGTAGCTGATGTTTGAATAGTATGACAATAATTAGTTGTAAATAGAAGTCCATGTTTCCATTATTATATGGTGAAAAATAATTATAAATTGGGGTATAAAAGTCCATGTTTCCATATATATAGATAGATAGATAGATAGATATAGAGAGAGAGAGGGAGAAAGAAAGAGAGATAATTAATTAATTAAATAGATGATTTTTTTTGGGGGGTGGGGGGGATTTGAATTTGAGTTTTGGGGGAAAACTTTTGGGGCCTTTGATTTTGGGGGGATTGAAGGAGAGCTACTTGATAGCTTTCTTTGTGTTTTATTATATAGATTTCTGGCAATGTAACTCATATCATATATCTTATTTCTTTTTGGACTACAGTTGTAGCATCGGATCCAATAAGGAGGATCTCCAGAGCCTTCCAGGTGGATGAGTATAGTAATGCAGGGCAGGCCCTCGGGCAGGGCCCAAAGGCGACCACCCCGGGCCCCCAATTTTTTAGGGCCTCATATCTATAATTTTTAATTTTTTTAGTCTAAATTTTTAAAAAAATCAAAAAGACTCCAAGAGTCACAACTGTCCAGTTTTAAAGTTCAACAATCAGTATGCTGTGGGTTGCTATGTTGGTGACTTGGAAATTGGTTTTTTTTAATGATAATAATTGATCATTATGGTTCTTAGTTCTTGATTAATTCTAACACCCAAATTAATATAATCAGCAATCCACTTCATTTATTAATATAGGCAGCAGAGCCTAGGTTTCGTTGGATGATTGGGTTTAGGTTATTGTTAGTTTCGTTGGCCTTTTGGCTTTGGTTCCCCTCAGAAAGGTATTTCCATTACGTATTCATATAGTTATTAGATTTTCAAATATCATTATTGAATTATAACAAAAAAATTTATCATAAATCCCAAAGGAATTAAAGAAAGCTTATACTTTCATTACAAAGTGAAAGTTGTATGATGAATGTTCTGTTTTTCTAAAAGTATTACATTAAATATGGAAATTGAACATGTTTTTCCTAAAAAACGTAAAATTCGAAGAAAGAAACTGTTACCGCTAAATCTGGTGTGGGGGCAAACAAACAGTATTTGTGGATTCTTGGAAAACTTGAATAGCAAACTTGAAACCTGTTCCGCCGGAGTTTGACCGTTGACTCCCACCGTTCACCTGCAAAAAGTGCGAGACACCGGGATTGATCCCGGCGACGCACCCTCCGACGTTGAAGTCAGTAATTAGGAATGATTATGAAAGAGCGTAAATTGGCAAAAGATTGATTACCTCTTAATAGTGGTGGATGGGGGGTATTTATAGTAGCCTTAGGGATCAGATTAGGAATGTAATCCCTGTGATCAGATAAGAAATGTAATCCCTGTGATCAGATTAGGAATGTAATCCCTAATTCCCAGTGAAAGGATAGATGTGAATCAGGGCTGTTGATTAGGATTAATCAGGAACCCTAATTCTATCCTGCTGGACCGGGTTCATTTTGGGTTGGGACCCGTACCCAGTTGAGGTGGATCCATTCGTGGGTTATTGGGTCGTGAAGAAAGACCCAGTTCCCATTTCAGACCCGTTAGTAGGTGAAATTACCGTTTTACCCCTGAGCTTTAAGATTCGTGTCCAATGTGAACGGTCTCGATTTAATCCTATTTTTAGCCATATCATGAGCCCCCCACTCCTGGAGACTGAGTTTTACAGTCTTCGAGGAGTAGTTTTGTTGTTCTAATGGCGTACGAGATTTTATCGGTGTTCTTAAGGGAGTTTGGAATCTTGCTTGGGGTGTAACGGTGTTATTCCGGGCTTGTAAAATACCCAAAAATATCCTCAGAATTTTCTGGATTTTTGGTGATTTTTCCAGATTTTTCGGAATTTTTTCTCATTTTTTTGAATTTTTCATTCATTTTCCGAATTAAATAATTAATTATCAAAAATATTAATTAATTATTCTAATTAAATAATTATTTTTTTTAGAATTTTAAAATAACTTTTCTGAATTAATAATTATTTTTAGAATTTGTAATTAATTTTTTTCGATTTTTTAATTATTTTTCGGATTTTTAAATAATTAAAATAAATAAATTAATTAATTAATTAATTAAATATTACCTGGACACGTGGCGTGTTTCTGGACGTCGATCGTGATCAGATGGTGCGCATCGCAAAGCAGATCATGCTCTGGACACGTGGCGCGTTTCTGAGTGTCGATCATGATCAAATGTGCGCGCATCGCAAAGCAGAACACGTTCTGGATACGTGGCGCATTTCTGTGCGTCGATCGTGTCGTGGCGCGATTTTTAAGACGATCGGACGGATCTTGTGGGTCGGCGGGTTTTTTCTCCAATTACAAGGTCGATACCTCGTCCACTCGGCTCGGCACCTCGGCGGTTGGCCGAACGCTTCGAGATGAAGCCACATGGCGATTTTTTTCTTTCTTTCTTTCTTCTTCGCCTCTTGCTCTGTTTCCTTCTCTCTTCTTCTCCTTTGAATCCTCTCTTCGGCTCTCTTCTTCTCCTTCGTGCCGACTCGACCCCGCCTCTCCTTCAGCATCGTCTACACAGTGCTCGGCGATGGCGAGGAGGTGAACTCGGCAAGGAGTCGGAGCTTGGCGAAGGGTTCGAGCTTCGACTAGAACGGAGCTTCGGCGAAGGGGGTCGACATACTGAATCATGGAGCTTCGGCATATTGAAGAGCTCGATGCTTCGGAGCTTTGTGAGCTCGGCATCAGAGCCCGGAGTGGAGGTGGTCGGCCATGGCGGAGCTTGGAGACAGGCCATGGTGGAGCTTCGTTTGTTGGCTTCGACGGATAGAGGACATCGACACGGCGATGGGGTCGAGCTCGGTGATGGAGCTCGGCACAAGAGCTCGGAGGCGGAGTAGAGCTTGGAGCTTCGGCATATTGAAGAGCTCGATGCTTCGGAGCTTTGTGAGCTCGGCATTAGATCTCGGAGGTGGAGTTGGTCGGCCATGGCGGAGGTTGGAGACAGGATATGGTGGAGCTTCGTTTGTTGGCTTCGGCGGATAGAGGAGATCGGCACGGCGATGGGGTCGAGCTCGGTGATGGAGCTCGGCACAAGAGCTTAGAGGCAGGCAAAGAGCTCGGCAACGAATGGAGGTCGCGAAGGAGAACTCGGAGTTCGACCGTAGGGGAGCTCGGCATCGTAGCTCGGAGGTGGAGCTCGCGATGGTGGTGAGCTCGAAGAGGTCGCTCGAGCGTGGAAGGAGGTTGGTTTTTCTTGTTTGGGTTTGGCGCCAAAATTGTTGAAAAAGAAGGGTTCTGCTGTTTTTAGCGCAGTGAAGAAGAGAAGAGTTCGGTTTTTTGCTCTTGTTTGGTTTTGGCGGGAAATTGGAAGGGAAGAAGAGAGTGCTGAAGTGGGTTGTGGGTTTGGATCCCTTAACGGGTCGACCCCTACCCTCTCTTCTTCTTCTTTTTCTTCCTCGCTGCTTCTTGTTCAGCAAATCTGATCACGGATTTTGAGGTGCATTTTTGCCACTTTGCAGGTCGGTAGATCGGTATCTCGAATTTCAGATCCGAGCTACGTGGCTCCATCTGGACGGTTGATCACGATCGTGGCGCGAATCACGAGACAAGAGGCTCAAATTTCGAGAAAATGTTAGCTTGTCGTTTTGTGGAGACGTGGCGCGATCTGAACCGTTCATCATGTTCTAGCACAAATTTTGAGACAATCTGACGGTGAAACTGGCTCGGCAGCATTTTTCTCCATATGTGTTGGTCGGTACCTCGGCACCTCGGCTCGGTGGCTCGGCCATGGCTGAGCTCGGCCCTGAGAAGAAAGAAGAAGGGGAGGAGAGGCATTCTGGTGCTTTCCTTTGCCTTGTTCTTTCGCACAGTGAAGAAGAGGAGAAGTGTTGGGTACTTTTGGCGGGAAGACTGAAAAAGAAGGAGAAGAATGAAGAAGCCAAGAAGGGCATGGGTCGGATCGCGGGTATCGGATCCGACCCCGACCCGTTAGCCTTTTTTTCTTCCTTCCTCTTTATCTGCTTGCTTGTTCGGCGAATTTGAGCACGAATTTTGAGGCACATTTTTTGCCACTTTGCAGTTCAGTAGATTGGTAGCTCGGATTTCAGATCCGAGCAACGTGGCTCCATCTGGACAGTTGATCACGATCGTGGCGCAAATCACGAGACAAGAGGCTCAAATTTCGAGAAAATGCTATCTTGTCGTTTTGTGGAGACGTGGCGCGATCTGAGCCGTTCATCATGTTCTAGCACATTTTTGGCATGATCCAACAGTGAAACCGGCTCTGCAGAATTTTTCTCCATATGTGGAGGTCGGTACCTCGTCCACTCGGCTCGGTGACTCGGTAGTTCCCCCTCTGCCCATAATAGCTCGGTATCTCGAGAGGATGGGTCGGAGCTCTGTCTCTGCTCTTCGGCTTGAGAGGATGGGTCGGAGCTCGACGAGGAAGGGGGTCGGCATATGGGAGAGGTGAAGAGCTCCGGAGCTTTGCCGCTGTTCTGTTTGGTTTTGGAGATTTTTGAAGAGGAGCTCTATTTTTAGGGGTGGAGAAGAGGTGCTAGGAAGATCCTTGTAAGAGCCATGGGAAGACCCATTCTTTGAAGTGAGTGCAAGGAGCAACTCTAGCGGAGAGTTGTGAGCTCCGAACTCGTTGAGAAGAAGTCCGCTTTGGAGGCGAGCGGTGTGAAGAGCTCGGCTTTAGGAGAGAGCCATCTGGAAGACGAGTTTGAGGAGCAACTCTATAAGGGAGTTTTAGCTCCGAACTCGCTGAGAAGATGTCCGCCTTGGAGGTAAGCGAAGTGAAGAGCTCGGCTCTAGGAGAGAGCCATCTGGAAGACGAGTTTGAGGAGCAACGCTAGGAGAGAGTTGTGAGCTTCGAACTGGTTGGGAAGAGGTCCGCCTTGGAGGTGAGCAGAGCGAAGAGCTCGGCACTGGGAGAGAGCCATCTAGAAGACGAGTTTGAGGAGCAACTCTAGGAGGGAGTTGTGAGCTCCGAACTCGTTGAGATGAGATCCGCTTTGGAGGCGAGCGGAGTGAAGAGCTCAGCTCTGGGAGAGAGCCATTTGGAAGACGAGTTTGAGGAGCAACTTTAGGGGGGAGTTATGAGCTCTGAACTTGTTGAGAAGAGGTCCGCCTTGGAGGCGAGCGGAGTGAAGAGCTCGGTACTGGGAGAGAGCCATCTGGAAGACGAGTTTGAGGAGCAACTATAGGAGGGAGTTGTGAGCTCTGAACTCGTTGAGATGAGGTCCGCTTTGGAGGCGAGCAGAGTGAAGAGCTCGGCTCTGGGGGAGAGCCATTTGGAAGACGAGTTTGAGGAGCAACTCTAGGGGGGAGTTATGAGCTTCGAACTTGTTGAGAAGAGGTCCGCCTTGGAGGCGAGGGGAGTGAAGAGCTCGGTACTGGGAGAGACCCATCTGGAAGACGAGTGCGAGGAGGAACCCTAAGAGAGAGTTGTGCTCCGAACTCGTTGAGAAGAGGCCCGCTTTGGAGGCGAGCGAAGTGAAGAGCTCGGCTCTGGGAGAGAGGCATTTGGAAGACGAGTTTGAGGAGCTACTCTAGGGGGATTTGTGAGCTCCAAACTTGTTGAGAAGAGGTCCGCCTTGGAGGCGAGCGGAGTGAAGAGCTCGGTACTGGGAGAGAGCCATTTGTGAGACGAGTTTGAGGAGCAACTCTAGGGAGGAGTTGTGAGCTCCGAACTTGTTGAGAAGAGGTCCGCCTTGGAGGTAAGCAAAGTGAAGAGCTCGGCTCTAGGAGAGGGCCATCTGGAAGACGAGTTTAAGGAGCAACTCTAGGAGAGAGTTGTGAGCTCCGAACTGGTTGGGAAGAGGTCCACCTTGGAGGTGAGTGGAGCGAAGAGCTCGGTACTGGGAGAGAGCCATCCGGAAGACGAGTTTGAGGAGCAACTCTAGGTGGGAGTTGTGAGCTTCGAACTCGTTGAGATGAGGTCCGCTTTGGAGGCGAGCGGAGTGAAGAGCTCGGCTCTGGAGGAGAGCCATTTGGAAGACGAGTTTGAGGAGCAACTCTAGGGGAGAGTTATGAGCTCCGAACTTGTTGAGAAGAGGTCCGCCTTGGAGGTGAGCGGAGTGAAGAGCTCGGTTCTGGGAGAGAGCCATCTGGAAGATGAGTGTGAGGAGGAACTCTAGGAGAGAGTTATGCTCCGAACTCGTTGAGAAGAGGTCCGCTTTGGAGGCGAGCGGAGTGAAGAGCTCGGCTCTGGGAGAGAGCCATTTGGAAGACGAGTTTGAGGAGAAACTCTAGGGGAGAGTTGTGAGCTCCTAACTTGTTGAGAAGAGGTCCGCCTTGGAGGCGAGCGGAGTGAAGGGCTCGGTACTGGGAGAGAGCCATCTGGAAGACGAGTTTGAGGAGCAACTATAGGAGGGAGTTGTGAGCTCCGAACTCGTTGAGAAGAGGTCCGCTTTGGAGGCGAGCGGAGTGAAGAGCTCGGCTCTGGGGGAGAGCCATTTGGAAGACGAATTTGAGGAACAACTCTAGGAGAGAGTTGTCAGCTCCGAACTCGCTATTTAATTGAGAGAATCAACGGTTGTGGGAGCAGTTCCTAATGGCGAATCACTTCTAACTCGCTTAAGAGCAAGTTATCCGAAGCAAAATCGAGCCAAGTGTTGGACTCCGAACTGGCCGTTAGAGGGATTCAAAGGTTGTGGGAGCAATTCCGAATAGCGAACCACTTCTAACTCGCTTGAGAGCAAGTTATCCGAAGCAGAATCGAGCCAAGTGTTGAACTCCGAACTCGTCATCAGAGGGATTATCAACGGTTCTGGGAGCAATTCCGAATGGCGAACCACTTCTAACTCGCTGAAGAGCAAGTTATCCGAAGCAGAATCGAGCCAAGTGTTGGACTCCGAACTCGTCGTTAGAGGGATTCAACGGTTGTGGGAGCAATTCCGAATGGCAAACCACTTCTAACTCGCTTAAGAGCAAGTTATCTGAAGCAGAATCGAGCCAAGTGTTGGACTCCGAACTCGTCGTTAGAGGGATTCAACGGTTGTGGGAGCAATTCCGAATGGCGAACTCGCTTAAGAGCAAGTTATCTGAAGCAGAATCGAGCCAAGTGTTGGACTCCGAACTCGTCGTTAGAGGGATTATCAACGGTTGTGGGAACAATTCCGAATGGCGAACCACTTCTAACTCGCTGAAGAGCAAGTTATCCGAAGCAGAATCGAGCCAAGTGTTGGACTCCGAACTCGTCGTTAGAGGGTATCAACGGTTATGGGAGCAATTAAATCTGGAAAAATCACCAAAAATCCGAAAAAATAATTAAAAAATCGAAAAATCACCCAAAATCCGAAAAAATAATTAAAATCTGGAAAAATCACAAAAAATCCAGAAAATTCTGAGGATATTTTTGGGTATTTTACAAGCCCATAATAACATCGTTACACCCCAAGCAAGATTCCAAACTCCCTTAAGAACACCGATAAAATCCCGTACGCCATTTGAACAACAAAACTACTTCTCGAAGACTGTAAAACTCTGTCTCCAGGAGTGGGGGGCTCGTGATATGGCTAAAAATGGGATTAAATCGGGGTCATTCAAATCGAACACGAATCTTAAAGCTCAGGGGTAAAACGGTAATTTCACCTACAAACTGGTCTGAAATGGAAACTGGGTCTTTCTTTAAGACCCAATAACCCATGAACGGATCCACCTCAACTGGGTACGGGTCCGAACCCGAAATGAACCCGGTCCAACATGATAGAATTAGGGTTTCTGATTAATACTAATCAACGGCCCTGATTTACATCTATCCTTTCACTGGGAATTAGAGATTACATTCCTAATCTGATCACAGGGATTACCTTCCTAATCTGATCCCAACGACGACTATAAATACCCCCCATCCAGAATCATTAAGAGGTAATCAATCTTTTACCAATTTACGCTCTTTCATAATCATTCCTGATTACTGACTTGAGCGTCGGAGAGTGCGTCGCCGGGATCAACCCCGGTGTCTCGCACTTTTACTTAATACATAAATGAATGAATTCAAAATTCTTGCACACCCGGATCACATCCCTGAGTTACCCGCATCCTCCTCAGTCAATGCGAACACTCACCCCTGCCTCAGAACTTTGCCTCCACCTGCACCATCCTTCTTCAGCTGCGGACAGTTTGGTCGGATATGCCCTTCACGACCACACTGAATACAAATTTGTGCCTTCCGAGGCTTGGTGCATGCTGTTTGATAATGACCTGCCTCTCCATAGTTGGAACAAGTCACGCCTCGAACTGCGAGTCCCTTCTGCACTGGCCTACTGAACTTGCCCTGCTTCACTGGGAACTCCTTCTCACTCTGACTATCTGCTGGCCTCTTGCTCTTATTCTAGGTCTCCTACTTCTTCTGGAACTGATCCATATCCTCTTCTGTCATACATGCTCTCCTGACCAGCTTATCAAACCTCCTGATGCCCAAAAGAATCATCATCAACCTCAAATTCGGCCTCAAGCCCTGCTCGAACTTCTTGGCCTTCTTTGCTTCATCAATAATCAGCTCTGGTGCATACCTTGACAGCTGAGCGAACTTAGTCTCATATTCGCACACTGTCATGCTACCTTGCTGCAGATTCAAGAATTCCGTTGCCTTCTTCTCCTGAATATCCAGAGGAAAGAAATGATCCCTGAACTCATCCATAAAAGCCTCCCAAGTTACTTGCTAATCTCTTAACGTCCTCTTCACTGACTGCCACCAAACGCCAGCATCCCTCTCTAACTACATCACAGCCAATTTCACCTTATTGACTATTGGAGTCTCCAAGACTTCGAAGACCATCTCCATCTGTCTAATCCAATCATCAGCCCCATCTGTATCAATCTGCCTCTCAAACACAGGCGGCTTCATCCGCTTGAAGGACTCAACCTGCTTGATCGGATCAGCATTAACAAACACTACTCCAGCCCCCTGATTCTGATTCTGATTCTGCGCCATATTAGCTGCCATGAATGTGTTCAAGGTCTGATACACCCTGGTAATCTCAGTCTCAAGATCAAGTCCTGCCCCATAGGAACCTTCAGCCCCATCACCATTATCATCATTCCTGATCCTGGGTCCTGCCATTTTACTGAATATGGAAAAATGAGGGTAAAGTTAGAGCATCACAACACAATTCATATACACATCAATACCCTACAGCAAAACCTCAACCATACCCCAAACCAAAACATCATGTTCTATCTTTATATGATACTCGCACTCTAATATCCATACCTAGGTACTCACGCTCCGGTGTCCACACCTAGGTTTATTTTGACACCATGTTTATTATTACTATTGAAGCATGCTCTGATACCAATCTCTATAGCACGCCGAATTTCCAATATGATATCTTAGAATTACGTGGTACAATTCCCAGTATCAACTTCAATTACAATAGTAAACATAGCCAAAAACACAGATAATTTTTATTTCAACTTTTATTACAACATCTGTTTGCAAACACAGCGGAATACAAAACACCTTGAATTACAAACTTTTCTTTACAACAATTCTTTTTACAATTTTACATAAGCCATAACATCAATTTAGCACAAGCATCTAAATCCCAAGCTACAAGTACCTACCTGTAAAATATGAGGCTAGAGATAATCCTAACCCCCAAAACTACAGGGGTCAGCCATAACGGTGTAAGTGACTGTAACCCCCGTTTGCCGTTCTGTGTATCTGGTGTGGGGATAGTTCACTGAGTTGCTGCTGTTGTTGCCTTGTTGGTCGTTTCTTCGCACGGTCTTCGCACGTGTTTTTGGGATCGCTCCTCGGGATTTTGATCCCGTTATTCCTTATTACTTATATTGAATCGTCTACAAAAGGGCAAGTCCACTTGAACTCAGTTAATTATTCTAGTTCAAGCTTATTAACCTCCCGCAAGTAGTTTCTTTCAATTATCTTAAATTTGCCTTGTGTCCTTTTCATTGGGAGTATCGAGCGTTTACACGAGCTAACCCGACGTACTCTTGACATTATATTATTATCCATTGACTCAAGTCCAAGCCTATATACACACATGGCATGAATAAAATCACTAGAACTTGCATATGTGGAAAATATATTGTGATTGAATACATTGATTGATTGAGATCTTGTGACTTGCAATGACATGATAAATTGACTTGTACACTGAAAAATCTATTCTACTTGTTGTTCATTAGTGTAATATATTTCATGATACAATAACATGTTAATTATCGACTTTGATGAACATATATGTGATGGCTTTTTATGAATTCCTGCTGCCTGTTTTGCTTTGCACAGAGGGTTCGACCCTGTTACCATGAGAATTAACACAAACTTATTGAAGATGAATTGTAGCCCTAAGTGTCTAGTTTTCGATAACATCGTGGAACTTTAAATTCTGAACTGTAATCTATGAGTTATCACTGTTTTAGTGTAACTGTGTCGGCTGTTTTTCAGATTCACTATTTCATGTATATTACTGTGCAATGTATCATGTTGCTGCATTCTTATCATCCCCTTGACATCCTTAAACACACTTGCATGGACATGAATAACTTCATAAAATGTTAAACAAGCCGGGGTTAATAAGGGTTGGCTTAGTAGTGGATAGTCTCAGAAAATGTACTCGGTAGGGCCCTCTTGTTACATGGAATCTTGACATGGAAGGTGGAGAATTACTTGTGAAGTTGTGACTTGTTATCTTGTTATCTTGATATCGTGATACACCGAGTACATGCTCTGTAGATCCCACCACGAAGTCTAAAACGAACACTGTGGTATGGGACGCAGTAGTACGTGTACTAAATAGGATAAATAACATGCTAATAGACCTAAGTTGACATGTATATACCTGATTATGACCATTTTTTATTAATACCATTATTGTCTTTGTAATTTGATCTTGATTCATATTCCTTCATGTACCTTATCTCCTACTCTCTGCTTTTCTCCACTTGCTGTCCATACTTGCTCTAAGGACATTTCTTTTTCTTTCTAGCTAATCCAGCCACAAGTGAGCCAGGAGATTTGCCAGAGGGCATTGGCGAGCAGTATTTCTAGGTTGGAGCAGGAGCCGTATTAGAATAAACTATTTCTTTTCATGATTTCTTATCTTATTGCAATTCATTTGATTAAACTTGTATCCCGGGCTTTTGACCGGTAACTGTGTAACCCCTGTTTCCGATTATACGGACTTCCAGTTCTTTTCCTTTCTCCATGTATTCTTGCATTTCAATTTTCGTTTAAGTTCCTTCTAATGCATTTAGACCCTTTTGAATCTCCTATTGAAACCCAAATTCATATTCCAAACTACAAATCTTGTCTCTCCTCTTTTTGGTTTGAAGCCCACAATTATTATTGAATTTATATTCATTTGAAGCCCAAAGAGTAGCCCATCTCTTGTTGGATTTTAAGCCCAAGCCCAAATCCAATAATCCAACACCCATATTTGTACAGACTAATTAACCCATGCACACACCCGTATACAATCTCTCCACTTTTCCCCACTCTTCCTTCATCCCCGTAACCACATCCCCACTATCTCTAACTACCCCCATTTTCTCTCTCACGCCCCGTTATCTTATTTTATTATATTAATTTAAACCCCTCCCCTATTCCCGTTCTCTATCTTTTTCCCTTCTCTGCCTCTCAACCAAAAACAAAACCCAAAACAGATCGTCTCCCCCCCCATTCGACTCCTTCTTCCTCACTCTCCATAACCGAACACAGAGAGCCCCGTTCGCCGCTCGACCTCTCTCCCTGCCACTTCGTCGTCACCTCCAGTCGCAACCACCACCGAACCCACCTTCTTCCTCGTCAACATCTCCGAGAACCCGAAGCAGGGCCAACTCCGCCATTGGCGACTCCCACCCGCTCCGTCTTCACCATCGAACTCCAAACCACAGTCGAGGTCCTCTTGCATCCCCCACCATTGCCGAGTCACCCTCCAGTCGACTTCGCCCTGTTCATCGTCACCGCTGTCCACTCCTCTGTTCATTTTCGAAAAACAGAGGATCGCCTCGTCTTCAACCTCGCGACGCACCCTCATCGCTCCTCGCCTTCCTCCTTCGAGCGCTTCCCGCTCGAACCGCCTTCAACCTCTTGTCTGCAACCACCGAGAATCCCCTCGTCTTCATCCCTGCCCTCCTGCTCGAACTCGATTCCATTGACGAACCCATCCCTCGTCGTCGGAGTCTTACCTATCGTCCTCCTCCCGAACGCCGCACCGCCCCATCGCCGTGCCTCCCGCTGTCGCGGCAAGTCGCAGTCGCGACCTCCAGTCGCCCAAGCCCGGTCGCCGCTTCTCTCCCTCGCACTCTCTCTCTCAGTCGAAGTAAAGAAGAAGAAGATCACTGATTGGTTGAAACTGGCTATTCTGTGTTCGGCTACGGCAGATCCTATTCCGTTGTCCCGTGTTTGCTCCCGATCCGCTGTGTGGGTGATTTCTGATTAGCTGCATTTGTTGTTTCGTGTTCGGCCGTACCATATCCAGCTTCATCGTTTGCTGTTTGGTCTTGATCTGGTGTGGGTTCTGAGCTACTGTTATTGTTGTTGCTTGGGGTTTTCTTCGCACGGTCTTCGCACATGCTTTTGGGATTGCTCCCCGGGATTCTGATCCCATTATTCTTATTTTATTGAATCGTCTACATTAATAAGGCAAGTCCACTTGAACTCATTTAATTATTCTAGTTCAAGCTTATTGACCTTCTGCAAGTAGTTCCTTTTCAATTATCTTAAAATTGCCTTGTGTCCCTTCTGTTGGGAGTATCGAGGGTTTACACGTGCTAACCCGACGTACTCTTGACATCTTATTAGTATCCATTGACTCAAACCCAAGCCTACATACACAATTGACGTAAATGAAATGACTAGAATTATATACAAAGAAAATGAATGGTGATTGAATACATTGATCGATTGAGATATTGTGACTTGAACAATGACATGATAAATGGACTTGTACATGGTAATGAACATCCTAATTGCTGTATAACAGTGTAATGCATTTCATGATACTATAGCATGTTAATTACCCACTTGATGAATATATATACGTGATAGCTTTTATAATTCCTGCTGCCTTGTCTGTCTTGTAATGAGGTTTTGACCCAGTTATAATTGGAATCAATTTAAATAATATAAAGAGAATTGTTGTTTTCGATTTGCCACTTCATGTTTATTATTGTGCAATGCATCATGTTGCTGCATTATCATCGTTCCCTTGACATCCTTATACACACTTACATGGTTAATAAAATACCAAATAAGTCGGGGTTTATAAGGGTTGACCTAGTAGTGGATAGTCTCAGAAAATGTACTCGGTAAGGCCTATATTGATATCGTATTGACATGGAAGGAGAAGTATTGATTGTGAATGATTGATTGTAAATTGGAAATTGATTGATTGCAAATGGTAAATGATTGTTATTGACACCGAGTACACGCTCTGTAGACCCCACCACGAAGTCTAAAACGAACACTGTTGTGCGTGCATCGAACCTGTGGTATGGGACGCAGTAGTACGTGCACTAGATAGGAGAAACAACTTGATAATAGACCTAGTTGACATGTATATATACTTGATTAAGACCATTGCTATTAGTACCATTATTGATCTTGATTCATATTCCCACATGTACCTTACTCCTTTACTCTCTGCTTTTCACTACTTGCTGTCCGTACTTGCTCTAAGGACAAATTATTATTTCTTTTTAAATGAACAAGTACAGGTGCACAAGGAGAATTTTCAGAATTCATTTGTGAGCAGTTCTTCTACGATTGGAGCAGGAGCCTCTTGAGCTATTTAGTAAGTTCCTATTTTCCATATTTGGTTATTGAATTTCATTCTCGTTGATGTGATTATTATGTTTCTGCGTGGTTGTGATTCATTTTTTTATATTGTTGAGCTAAGACTGGTACAGCTTATGGATGATATGAGTTGGCGTACTTATATCATTCGCTGGGCCTTAGTTATGTGCCTGTGTTCCCATATTCCGGGAAGCGGGGCGTGACAAACTGCTATTTGTTTTCTCAGTATTGGTTATTATGTTGGATTATTGAATGCTTATTGAATGCTTAATTCCAGTTGTCATTTATGTGATTATGATTATCTCCGTGGTTGTGATTATTCTTTTTTTACATATTGTTGACTTGAGACTGGTACAACTTATGAATGATGTTAATATCATTTGCTGGGGCTTCGTCACGGGCTCGTATTCCTGTATTTTGGGAAGCAGGGCGTGACAGTGACATAAAAAAAAAACAACATAAATAAATCATAAAATACAAAGTCATTAACAACTTGTATTAACAGCAAGAATAAATAAAATGAGAAATAACAATAAGTAAAACATGAAAACATCAAGGAATATAAGATAGTAAATAGTAATACATGAAAACATCAAGTGAATCTAGACTAAATGTCAAATGCAGGAAAAACAGGAAAACACAAGCATAAAACCAAGTCAAGAAAACACAATCGCTATATGCTGACTCTCTAATGCATATTTGTCGGATTCTATGCATTCCATAGTACATAGGTCCGGTACAAGCTCTTAACGACCTCCACTTTATAAGGTTAAACCCCTCGTTATGCAACTAATCCTACTACGGTGAAGGAAAACAAGATCCAGAATACTTCGCAAATAGGCACCCAGCCCTCTACGCGCAAGTATCATGTAAGAATAGCTATAAAACTGGAGAATCACCTCCCAACCGTGTACCCTACGAATAGGCTTGCAAGGCCCTCGACGTGCAGATACACTAGGTACATTTCGTGAATAGGCCTACCGACCCTCGACACGCGAATGCACCCTGCAGGCTCTGTGAATAGGCCTGCAGACCATCGACACGCGAACAAACAAATGTCCTCTCGAGACAGAACACAACAAACAGTCCATCAGACCAAGAGCATATACTCACGTTTCCCATGTTCCATCACATCTCCACTAGTGCATGTTCTTAAGTTGGTTATTATTAAAACACAAAAATCCTCATCTCTAGAGTGAGTGTATCCAACCGGACTTAAATACTCAACAACAACCCCAATACCCAACTGGTCTAAATCAACAAATCTCAACTGTCGATTCACAGAACTCCCACTCAACTCCTAGAGATATCATCAAGACCAAAACTCACAAATCTATCGTCAAAACGATCATATGAAGAAACTTCTCCAATCAACAAAATCCAAATCTTTTATAAAATTCCAGAATCCAAATAAATATTAAATCCATTGAATAACTAAATACCATATTTTTAAGTTGTAGAACATCACAAAACATCAACTCCTTTGAAAACACGTATAGCTCAATAAGGTCCAAAAAAATACATTTAAAGTTCCCACATAAATCTCTATAAAATATTTAAATCTGTAGTAAAACATCTTTTTAAAACAATATAACGTTGAAGGAACAATCGACCAATGAAACATCAGAAAAACTCAAGAAAACATCAGTAACTGTCGACTGTAAACAGCAGTCGGTCGACTGTCCAGAGCAAAAAACCAGCACTTCAATAAATAAAAATCTAAGTAGTAGCAGTCAACTGTAAAAAGTCATAGGTCGACTGTCCAGAGCGAAAATCCAAAACTTCGATAAAACATCAAAATAGAGCAGAGACAGTCGACTGCAAAAATGGGTTAGTCGACTGTTCCGCGCGAAATTTCAAGAAAACGAGAAAACACAGCAGCCAGGTAGCGACGGTCGACTGTAAATTCAACCGGTCAACTGTCGACCTGCAGACTGCAGTTTTTAGTGTGCACATTTCAACCGATACAGAGTTTTACTTTATGAAAACGAATTCTGTAAAAAGCATATTTCTGATATGATCAAATACAACTTATAGGATATACAAAGATCCATAAAGACCAATCAAAACCACTTGAATTACTCAAAATAGTAATTTTTTGATTTTCTTCAAATAGAAAACGAATTTGTGCATATATCAAAAGTAGAGTTTTTAAGAATCAATCATACATCAAAATAACTTTGTTTTATATTCCAAACCATACCAATAACAAAATAAGTTGAGAAATAGTCAAATCCTTCAAAAACCCATAAAGACTCAATTTCTTCAAAACAATGAAATACAATATTTATGTAAATTGTTTGTGCATGTTCGTGCACCAAAGAAAATTTCACAAATCCATCAATCAGAAATAACAACATATTCAGATTTAATCTTAGTATTTGAGAAATCCAAATTCAAATAAAACCTTTCACAAATCACAAATCCCCAATTTAGTTGTATTACATCAAATCCAATTCTCAAGACATGATCTCTTAATTCATTAGCCCTCCTCAAACTTCCTCAAACTCAATCACCACGATTAACTCATGATCATAAACAAATTTAACATTACCATTACCAAGTTGCGTTCATCCAAACTCAATAGTAACAAAAATCTCATCTTTAAATCAAATTATGCATAACATCCACCATACTCAATCAAATCAGCATTAATCCAAAAGAAATGGCATGCTCATGATTTAGATTAGGCTAAACAACAAATCTCAAATCATCTACATGTAATTCTACTCATAAATAATTAGGTTTTTCATAAAAGATCCAATTTTAATTCACCAATTCATCCAATCCATCATATATATTGTTGCTGCTGATTTTGGTGTGGGAGCAAACAGATAGAATTTGTGGATTCTTGAGAAAACGAACAAGGCAAACCTGTTGACCTGTTGACTTTCCCCGACTTGTTGTCTTGGTCTCTTGCCACCGCCGCGAACCTGCAAAAAGTGGAGACACCGGGTTGGATCCCGGCAACACACCCTCCGACGCTCTTGTCAGTAATCTGAATGATTAAGAAAGAACTTTTATTGGAAAAGTATTGATTACCTGGTAACAGTAGGGGGAGAGGGGTATTTATAGTCGCCTTAGGGTTCCGTTTCAAGATAAGAACATATCTCTACTTCCCGGTGTGAATGGATAGAAGCGGTTCAGATCACTTCTTAGGGATAATTATGAATCCGAATTTTTCTTTATCCTTCTGAACTGGTTTGTAACGGGTTGGGACCCGCACCCAGTAAGACAGATTCGTTCATGGGTTATTGGGCTTTGAAGAAAGACCCAGTTCCCATTTCAGACTCGTTTGTAGGTGAAATTACCTTTTTACCCCTGAGCTTTAAGATTCGTGTCTGATTCGAACGGTCCTGATTTATTCCCATTTTTAGCCATATCACAAGCCCCCCACTCCTAGAGACTGAGTTCTATAGTCTTTAAGGAGTAGTTTTGTTGCTCTAATGGCGTACAAAATTTTATCGGTGTTCTTTAAGGGAGTTCGGATCTTACTCGAGGTGAAACGGTGTTATTCTGAGCTTGTAAAATGCCCAAAAATATCCTTGGAGTTTTCTGGATTTTTTGTGATTTTTCCAGATTTTTCTGAAATTTTTATTCATTTTCCGAATTAAATAATTAATTACCAAAAATATTAATTAATTATTCTAATTTAATAATTATTTTTTCAGCATTTTAAAAATAATTTTCCGAATTAATAATTATTTTTAGAATTTTTTAATTAATTGTTTTCGATTTTTAAAAAAAAAATCGGTTTTTTAAAATTATAAATTAAATTAATTAATTAATTAATTATTACTTGGACACGTGGCGCGTTTCTAGACGTTGATCATGATCAGATGGCGCGCATTGCAAAGCAGATCATTTTCCGGACACGTGGTGCGTTTCTGAGCGTCGATCGCGTCGTGGAGCGAATTTTGAGATGCTCGGATGGCGCGTGTAGCTCGGCAGCGTTTTTCTCCACATATGGAGGTCGGTGCCCCGATGGCTCGACACCCGTCCTCGGATCTGGCCGAACATCGGAGTTGACGCCACGTTGCACTTTTTTTTTCTTTTCTTTTCTTTCTTTCTTTCTTTCTTCTCTGCTCTTTCTCCTGCTCTGTTTCTTTCTCTTCTTCTTCATTCCGTCTTCGCCTTTCCTCCCTTCTCCTTCGTCTCCTCCCTTCGGCGCCACCTCAACGAAGAGGGAAGCTCGACGTCGGTATTGGAGAGGAGCTCAGCGGAGAGGAGGTGAGCTTGGTTATGGGCGAGCTTGGCGAGATGGCGAGGGGAGCTCGGAGCTTCGGCGAAGCTTCGACGAGGAGGCGAGCTTGAGACGAGCTCGGAGGTTGAGAGGAGTTTGGAGCTTCGGCAGTAGAGCTCGGCACCGTGGCCGGCATTGTCACGCCCCGCTTCCCAAAATACGGAAATACGAGTGCATGACGAAGCCCAGCGAATGATTTTTACATCATCCATAAGCTGTAGGATCGACCCAGCATCATAACAAGAATATACAGGAGAAATATATATAACCAAGCATGCATGAATAACTTATAAAGCAACAGAAAACAATTTAAACAAATAATAATATTCAAATAGTTTCCATGTCTCGATCAAGTGCCACTCGAAAACAAGTCTTAAACAGCAGAAGAAATAAATACCTTAAGGAAAGCAACTATTTAAACAGGTCCTTGCTCCAAACAAAACCTGAAATGTCTGCTCGCCAATTCCAGCGGGCAGCTCGTCCCCAAAGTCTGTTTAGTAAACATAAACAGGGAAACAAAGGGGGAAACAAGAGAAAATGCCCTTAGTGCAAGCTAGGGCCACAAATAGTGAAAGCAAGTACAAGTAAGAAAAAGACAAGAGTTGGAATCAAAAATATAGCAAGAATTATGAGGAGTAGTAGGCAAATTCAAAGACTAGCTAGCAAGAGGGATCATCTTAATAACTAGGTTGGATAACAACTGCTAGTGGTGAATCACATGTCAGGTATACTTATAAGGGTAATTAATATCAAGTGTCAAACTCAAGTCTAGTGTCATATGTTATTTTAAATGTTAGGTCTCAGATGTCAAGTCATCAAGTCCAAGTGTCAAGTTATCTAGCTCAAGTTTCTCAAGTCCAAGTCTAGTTCAAGTTATCGAGTCCAAGTTATCAAGTTCAAGTCTAGTGGTGAGTTACTAGCTAGGTAG
This sequence comes from Hemerocallis citrina, assembly GCA_017893485.1. NCBI lineage: Eukaryota > Viridiplantae > Streptophyta > Magnoliopsida > Asparagales > Asphodelaceae > Hemerocallis > Hemerocallis citrina. The sequence continues at coordinate 395,751,725 of CM030359.1, forward strand.
CACGACATGTATCCATTCTTTTACTACATGGTTGCTACAGTCAAATCAGTTTTGTTTAGACCTAGTAATGGAGTTTATAGGGCGGCGTACTCAGGTATCAAGTATCAAGCAAGCCTTGGTTCATGAATCGAAAATTAAATAACAAGTTCACGAAGCAAGTTCGCGAATCCACAAGCAAGTTCAAGAACCACACAATGGGTTCAAGAATCAACAAGTTCATGAGCCGAGTAACCGACTCCATGAATCAAACAAGATACAACAAGTTCATGAACCAAGTATTGGGAAACACGGGCCCCCTTCCGAGTACACGTATCTATATTGTCCACTCTATAATCTTTCCCAAACCCCGGCTTGTTATTGTTATTAACTCTTATCAAGCAAGCACACCTAAGTAAATGTTGTAAATTAATTCTAGAAAAATTTAGGGATGTCCTAGATGATGTCCAGCAGCTACACACAAAATTTGGGGTCAAACGCACGCTGTTTGTACAGCTAAAATAATTCGCAAAGTCAATATATACAGTAGTTTTTACAAAACTGCGCCTACTGACACAGCTGCAGTATAACAGCCATATCTCCTAGACCGTAACTCCAAATTCAATCATTCTGGAGTCTATCGACATCTACACATCCTGATCTACGTTTCATATTCAGGCCTCGGGCCCAAATTCCAAAGATAAGAGGGTCGAAACAGCAAAAGAAAATCCAGACAGCAACATAGGGAAATAATTCACTAATGTAGATTTCATAGAATTATGTAATTTGGTGTCTAAAATCATTATGTGGCACAAATACATGGTAATGGGAATCAAACAGCGAATAATAATATTTTTCAAGTCATAATAATCACAAATTTGCCAAAACACTAAATTTATATGCGTCTACAATTTCTAGGGATCCTTAATTCATATGTCCATGTGATTCACAAGTTCAAGGAGATAAAAGAGTCCAATTGAATTATTATTTAATACGAGGAAGTTTTGTGACTCTTAGATTGGTGAGTTTGAAGGTTCAAATTGTTTTACTATGATATTTCAAAGGAGAGTCACAAACTAACTACATGTGGTATTTCAAGGAGACTTGTACTAGGACAATAAGATGTACAAGGTTACTTGCCTTAAATGACGATTAAAATCTCCGCTGGCAGAAGCAAATAGAGAAGAAAAATCCCCGGAAATATCCTCGAAAAGCGCGTGCAAAATCTGATCGAAGATCGAGCTTTCCTTGCGCACAAGATCGGCTCAGAACAGCGAAACACGGCTTCGGATTCGCTGCGGGTAGAACAGGAAACAGCAAAATCCAGCCCAGTCAGATCACAGCAACGCAGCGGATCAGATCCGAACAGGGGACAGCGGATCCGGGATCTGGTGTGGGCGCACAGCGAACAGCGATCTGGAGCGCGGATCCTGAAGAGATCGGGCGGCTGTGATTCACTCCCGCTCTTTCTCCTCTTCTTCTTCGTTCGATCTCCTTCTCCGTTCTCCGATCGCTGAGCGAAGCTCGAGGGAGAGGAGCAACGGCGTGGCTGGTTCTCAGGCGGCGACTGCGGCGGTGACGGAGTGCGGTGAGGCGGCGACGTCGAGAAGCGACGCTCGGCGGGGACTCTGTTCGTGGTTTCGAACAGGGGAGAGGAAATCAGGGACTCGGCGGCGCTGAGGGAGATGGAGGCGACGCCGATGGGGGTTTGTGGAGGCGGTGGTGCTGAGGGGGTCGACGAAGCGGTGAGGGGTCGAGTAGAGGTGGTCGGAGGCGTTCGAAGGATTTGAACGTCGAGGGAGAAGATGGGTTCGGAGGCGTTGGGTTAATGGCAAAGGAGGTCGATATTGAGGTTCTGTGGTGGTGAGAAGGCGAGCGGGAGTGGGTTGACGAGGAGGTCGACGAGGATGACGGTCGAAGTGGGGATCGGAGATGGGTTGGGTACGAGCGAAGGATTTGGTTGGGGAAAAATGATGGAGAGGGGTTTAGCGGCGGAAGGTTAGAGATGATTAGGTTTAAACAGTAGTGATTAGGGTTAGGGATTAGGGTTAGGGGTTTAAATACTAGGGTTTGTGGGTATTGGGTTTTGGGGTTTAGGGGATCCGTTTCAAAAAGAGCCCAACAGGAGAAATGATCAAAATGCATTAAAATGGAGATTAAAGATATAAATGAGAAGAAATGGTAAATTCTTCATGAATAAGGACACAAATAGGACACAAATGAATTTGATAAAAGGACCAAGAATTTGAGTTGAAACAAAAATAATGATTTTATTCAATCTGAACAAATTACAGGATCTCAAATAGACGAGAGAGTACAATTGAGGAAAATACAGTATAAAATATAAATACGGAGAAACAGGAGTTACAGGCATGGATAGCTCGACGAAGCCATGGGAAATGGAGGTCGGCTGGAGCTTCGTCGAAGGCAACCGTGAAGCTCGGCATGATGGGTTCGGCGAAGGGAGCTCGCGAAGGGGGTCGGTGGCTCGTCAAGGAGCTTGGTGCTTGAAATTCGAGCTCGACGAAGCTGAGCTCAACGATGGCACGAGCTCGATACCAGCTTGGAATTGGGTTCGAGCTTGGCGGGGAGCAGCTCGACGAGGAGGAAGCACGGTGAAGGTGGAGCTCGGCCATGGTGAAGCTTAGGCGGGCACTGAGAGTGGTTCGAAGCTCGTCGACGAGTTGTTCGATGCGTTCGACAGTGGGATGGCTCGACGTCTTGGCGAATCTCGGAGAGCGGCGAGCTTGGTGAACGAAGTAAGGGGTCACCAGAGCTCGTCGAAGGAGATGGGCGAGCACTGCGAGGGAGTTGGGCGAGCTCGGTGAACGAAATACAAGTTCGGAGCTTCGGGGCTCGATGGTTACAGCTTCGCCGTCGTGCGAGCACGGCGAGGTGTTGGGTTGACGATGGAGATGCTCGACGAAGAAGATGAGGAGTTGAGCTCGAGGGCTCGAAGTAGAGCGTCGAAAATGGCGGTGGGGTCGAGATTGGCTCTGTCTTTGGATCCATGGAGATGGGGCTCTGTTTTGGAGGTGTGGGTGTGCTCGACAGATGATGGAGCTTGGTGGATGATGGGTTCGGCGATGGAGACGCTCGACACTGGAGGGGAGAAATGGTGCTGTGCGGCTCGCCGAGGAGGAGAGATTGTTTGGAGGTTGAAGGAAGCTCCTGTGGGTTTTTCTTCCTCTGGTTTTGGCGGGAACTCGGAGAAGAAGAGGGTGACGTGGGAGGGGTTGGTTCGGTTTGGGTTTGGGTCCGAACGGGCTCCGACCCGACCCGACCCGTTAACCCCTAACACTCTTCTTATTTGCTTTTGGGCTGCTTGCTTGTTCGGCTAATCCGAGCACGGATTGTGAGGTACATTTTTTGCCACTTTGCAGTTCAGTAGATCGGTAGCTCGGATTTCAGATCCGAGCTACGTGGCTCCATCTGGACGGTTGATCACGATCATGGCACGAATCACAAGGCAAGAGGCCCAGATCACGAGAAAACGTGATCTTGTCATTTTGTGGAGACGTGGCAAAATCTGAGTCATCCATCAGCCATGGCGCGAATATTTGGACAATCTGACGGTCCAAGGAGCTCGGGGGTGTTTTTTCCCCAATACAGAGGTCGATGCCCCAGTAGCTTGGCGTAGCTGTGTTGCGGTCCACTTTTCCGGTACTGCGGAGGTCCAATTGGGACGTGCGACCCCTTGTTTCGAAGCTAACTCGGAGGTCTACAAGTTCTCTTCAGAAATGGGTTGAAGAATCACCCTTCTTCATGGTCAAAATAGCCCCGCAACATTCTTGTCTTCATGTAGTTGATGAGTGTTTTGGTCTTCAAAATTTTCGAAGAGGAGCTCCACTCCCAGGGGAGAAGAAGATGGGCTAGGAAGATCCTCATAAGAGCCATGGGAAGATCCATTCTTGGGGGCAAGTGTAAGGAGCAACTCCTAGGGAGAGTTCTAGCTCAGAGCCCATTGAAAGGAAGGGCACTCGGGAGGTGAGTAGGACGAAGGGCTTGGCTCTAGGGGAGAGCCATTTGGGAGACGAGTTTGAGGAGTAACACTAGGGGAGAGTTTTAAGCTCCGAACTCGCTTAGAAGAGGTCCGCTTTGGAGGCGAGGCGAACGGAGCGAAGAGCTTGGCTCTAAGAGTGATCCATTTGGGAGACAAGTTTGAAGAGCAACTCTGGGAGAGAGTTGTGAGCTTCGAACTTGTTGAGAAGAGGTCCGCTTTGGAGGTGAGCGGAGCGAAGAGCTTGGCTCTAGGAGAGAGCCATTTGGGAGACAAGTTTGAGGAGCCACTCTAGGGGAGAGTTGTGAGCTCCGAACTCGTTAAGAAGAGGTCCGCTTTGGAGGCGAGCGGAGCAAAGAGCTTGGCTCTAGAAGAGAGCCATTTGGGGGACGAGTTTGAGGAGCAACTCTAGGAGAGAGTTGTGAGCTCCGAACTCGTTAAGAAGAGGTCCGCTTTGGAGGTGAGCGGAGCGAAGAGCATGGCTCTAGGAGAGAGCCATTTGGGAGACGAGTTTGAGGATCAACTCTAGGAGAGAGTTGTGAGCTCCGAACTCGTTGAGGAGAGGTCCGCCTTGGAGGTGAGCGGAGCGAAGAGCTTGGCTCTAGGAGAGAGCCATTTGGGAGACGAGTTTGAGGAGCAACTCTAGGAGAGAGTTGTGAGCTCCAAACTCGTTGAGAAGAGGTCCGCCTTGGAGATGAGCGGAGCAAAGAGCATGGCTCAAGGAGAGAGCCATTTGGGAGACAAGTTCAATGAGCAATTTTAGGAGAGAGTTGTGAGCTCCGAACTTGTTGTTCAACGGTTGTGGGAGCAGTTCCGAATGGCAAACCACTTCTTACCTGCTTATGAGCGAGTAATTTGAAGCGGAATCGAGCCAAGTGTGGGACTCCGAACTCTTCGTTTAAGAGAGATTCAACGGTTGTGGGAGCAGTTCCGAATGGCGAACCACTTCTTACCCGCTTATGAGCAAGTAATTTGAAGCGGAATCGAGTCAAGTGTTGGACTCCGAACTCGTTGTTAGAGGGGGTTAACGAGGTGTAGGAGCAATTCCGAATGTCGAACCACTTATTACCTGCTTATGAGTGAGTAATTTGAAGCAGAATCGAGCCAAGTGTTGGACTCCGAACTCGTTGTTAGAGCTCAGCAAGTTGTGGGAGCAGCCAGGTAGGAGAAGCTGGGCTCTGAACTCACCATTTAACGAGTCGTAGATGTGACTCGAAGAGATAGAGATGAAGCAGGAGCAATAATTTTCAATGAAAAAATGTAAAGTTTTATTGAGATAAACTAAGTGGCCGCTTCAATAGGGCGAGCCATTATTACATGTTATTGGCCGGGTTACAAGCATCGGCGTTATTGAAAATCAAGATCTGACTTCTACAATAAGATGAAGACATCTTCGGAGGAGCTGGGTTCTCCCTCCATTGGACCTCCTTGGATGAGGTGGAAGACGGCCCCAGGTTCTGAGTCTTGAAGCTCAGCGGGCCTTTCTGTTCGTTTGTAGGCTCCTTAGGGGGGAAGCTCGGCCCCATCTTTTTGGACGAACTTGGTCAGGTGTCCCCACTGTATGAGTTCTTCGATCTCCTCCTTGAGAGCCCGACAATCATCCGTGTCGTGGCCGTGGTCCCTGTGAAAGCGGCACCACTTATCCTTGTTCCTCTTCTTGCCAGGTGTATTCATTATAGAGGGAGCACGGAGTAGCCCTTCCTTGTCCACCTCCATAAGAACTGATATATTAGCAATGAGGGGGGTGAACTTCTCAAAACGAGGAGTCGGGCGGCGCTGGCCATTGCCGTCCTTCTGGGATTTTTGGGACCTCTCTTCGCTCGTATTCTTCCGTTTGTTCCCAGAAGAGGATTCTTCAAGAGTAGGGGGGTTGAGAGCCTCTTCCACCCGTATGTACTTCTCCACCCTAAGTAGGAGTTCTGAGAAGTCCCGAGGAAGCTTCTTGGCAAGGGACACCTTGAGGCGAGCATTAGTGACGTTGCGCTCGAATGCGGCTGAGGCTACTGATTGGTTGAGGGAGGGAATGGACCGGGCTTCGGCGGTGAAGCATCAAACGTAATTCCTTAGGCGTTCACCCTTTTCTTGGTTGAGGGTCACCAGAGATACACTTGTTTTCTCGGCCCGGCGGCTACTCACGAAATGAGTAAGAAAGAGCCCTTCGAACTGATCGAATGAGAAGATGGAGGCCGGGGCGAGTCGAGAGTACCATTCTCTCGCAGGCCCCTTCAGCGTGGCATGGAAGATCTTGCAGAGGAAGGCGTCTGAAGCATGGTGGATCATCATGAGAGTTTTGAAACTCTCTATGTGATCTGCGGGGTCCGACTCTCTGGTATACGCCTCGAAGTGAGGCGGCTTGAAGTTCTCTGGGATGGGGGCCTCCATGATGGTGCGGGAGAATGGAGGTCTGCTTGGGCGGAGGTTTATTGCCCGTTGCTCTTCTTCCCTGTTAATTCGATCGAGGCGCCTCTCAATCTCGTGGAGACGGCGGTAGACTGAGTCTTCTCTTTGATCATATCTTACCGAGCCCCGGGACTCATCTTCGTACGAGGGTGGACTGGGGCTGTGGTGATGGTAGCTTGGAGATGGAGGAGGATAGGGATTGCGAAGGCGGTGGCTCCTAGCCGGCTCATGAGTAGGTGGCATCTGGTCGTTATTTAGGGCGATATTGAGGGCCCGTAAAATTGTCGCTTGGAAGTCTTGAAGATCTGCCATTGTGACTGGTGCCTCTCCAGCTTGGCGATCTCTATGTGTGGCTCGGCTTACTGGAGAATGAGTTCTACGCCAATGACGCTGAGGGGACTCTCTTTGCCTCCTCGGGGGAGGGGATCTTCTTGTCCTCGGTCGGCGTGGGGTCCGGACTCTTGAGGCCTCTGGGTGCTCAAGTTGATGGACTCCCCGAAGGGCTCGCCATCCATTCAGGCGAGTTCGGAGGTTGACTTCCTTTTGGCTGTCAGCAATCACTTGACGAAGATCCCGCTCGGGAGGGCTTCGAGAAGCCATGGATTCAACTGAAGGATTGGGACCCGTGACATGGTCATGAGGAGGTTGTTACTTCGGACGACTCTGACGAGAGCCCCCTGGGCAGCCCCCCGAGTCCCTGGAGGGGCCTGTTGAGGATGAGCACCTTGAGCTGGAGGAGGGGGAGGAGGAAGAGAAGTGGTTCTTCGGATGGAGGCCGTTGCTTTCCCCTTCTGTTTTGGATGCATGGCTCGAAACTAGTCTCGCTGATGAAGTTAGGTCGGGTTGCTTTTTCGTTCCCACATACGGCTCCAATTTGTTCCTGCTGATTTTGGTGTGGGAGCAAACAGATAGAATTTGTGGATTCTTGAGAAAACGAACAAGCCAAACCTGTTGACCTGTTGACTTTCACCGACTTATTGACTTGGTCTCTTGCCGCCGCCGCAAACCTACAAAAAGTGCGAGACACCGGGATGGATCCCGGCGACGCACCCTCCGACGCTCTTGTCAGTAATCCGAATGATTAAGAAAGAGCTTTTATTGGAAAAATATTGATTACCTGGTAATAGTGGGGGGAGAGGGGTATTTATAGTCGCCTTAGGGATCCGTTTCAAGATAAGAACATATCTCTACTTCCGGGTGTGAATTGATAGAAGCGGTTAAGATCACTTCTTAGGGCTAATTATGAATCCGAATTCTTATTTATCCTTTTGAACTGGTTTGTAACGGGTTGGGACCCGCACCCAGTAAGACAGATCCGTTCATAGGTTATTGGGGTTTGAAAAAAGACCCAGTTCCCATTTCAGACATGTTTGTAGGTGAAATTACCGTTTTACCCCTGAGCTTTAAGCTTCATGTTCGATTCGAACGGTCCCGATTTAATTCCATTTTTAGCCATATCATATATTCATACCCAGACCCTAGTATGCTTTCTAATAGATGAAACACCACATAAAACATTTAAAGAACAAAACAAAGCAATTATATCACTTACCTTATTGAAGAAATCAAATGAAGATAAATAGAAAGTAAGAAAAGCCTCACCTTCGCAAGAAATCCAAGATCTTCTCTTTAAATCTCCAAGCAATAATAATAATAAAATCCTTTGTGTTGTGCAGCAAAAGACGGCTGCACTCCACCTTTTAAATAGGCTAGAAATCAAGAGAATTAGGGTTTTGAACACATTTGCAAAAATACTCCTTTTAATTATAATTTTACATAAATAGATCCCTATGATAGGAAATTAGTTAAAACCAATTTAATCGAGTTCAAAAATTAAAAAAAACCCCACTAGCATCAGCCGACAATGTTTAAAAAAACCCAGAAAATGATTTTGCATTTTTACCCCTCAAAATGACAATTTTGCAAAAAAAAAAATCCCCTTTTATCGAAACTTGTAAAATAAATCAAATTCATCAAAACAAAAAGTAAACTTTTTAACCCTGAGTTGAATAGGCATTATACCCAGCCCAAAAATAAAAAAATATGGAGTTTTCACTCCAATTGATAATTTTGCACAAAAGTCGTTCTTTTCGTAATATTTGCAAATAAGTCCAATAATTATCAGAAAAATCCAGAAAATTCACAAATAATCTCAAATAATAAATAATGAGTTTCCCTAAAATAATTTTGACTTTTGATCTTCTCGAGAAAATATTTGCACATATTTTTCACGCGTAAAAAGATAAATATTCAAAAAAATATTTATTAAATCACCAAAAATTATTTTAATTCATTTATTAATCTTAAAAACATTATTTAAAAATACGGGGTACTACACAATCTACCAACACGTGCATCGTGCGTGCATAACTAATATGAAGGAGATCTCAGGTTCGAGTCCTCACTGTGCTTGATTTTGTTACTTAATTTTTTTTAATATTAAACATGTATTACATGTGTAAATTACCATCCATCTATCTATTTATAATATAATATATTTGATTACCGTTTAATGGAAGAGTTTGTCACAAATAAAGAAATTTTTTTTTTGTTTTTTTTCCACAAAAGAAACACCACTTTTGTCACCAAACAAACAAGCGCATCGCATGTGCAACTCCACATCTATTTTTCAACGAGTGCATCACTCGTACACATTAAAAAAGTTTCTTCTTAATTTTTAAAAAATACATGTATCGCCCGTTCAGCTCCATTTTTAAAAAATTAAGACTTTCATCCTGCGTGCTAATTACAATTGACTTACATGTATCGCACATTTAACTCGAACTCTTTATCAAAACGTGCATTGCACGTGAAAAATATTAGTATTATAATGGGAGGATGCCTTAGTGTAATTTGTCAATCTACCAACACGTGCTTCGAACGTGCATAACTAATATGAAGGAGGTCTCAAATTCGAGTCCTCACTATGTCAATTTTTTTTACTTTAATTTTTCTTTTATATTAATATGCATCACATGTGTAAATTACTATCCATCTATCTATCTATAATATAACGAGTAATTTACACGTGTGATGCACATTTTAAGAAATATATATTTTTTTGAAGTAAAAATTTTGACGTAGTCTGGCCTCGAACCTCAGACATCTTTTATATTAGTTATGCACGAACAATGCAGGTCTTAATAATTAAAAAAAAAACTCTGACGTAGTGAGGACTCAAACCTGAAACCTCATTCATATTAGTTATGTACGTGCGTCACACGCATTGGTAGATTGACAAATTACACTAAGGCCTTCTCCCATTATAATATTAACTAGTAGTTTACACGTGCGATGCACGCCTTAATAAATATAGTTTTCTTATAAGTAAAAATTTAGACGTAGTCTGGATTTGATCTAAAGCCTCATTTACAATAGTTATGCACGTGCATTGCACGGGGTTTGTAGATGGACAAATTACACTAAGGCCTTCTCCCATTATAGTAGTAGAGATTAATTAATTAAAGATTAAAGATATATTTACTTACTATTTATTGAAAGAGTTTGTCACAAATAAACAATTTTAAATATTTTTTTGTCACAAAAGAAACATCACTTTTGTCACTAAATAAATAGGTGCATCGCACGTGCAATTCCAAATATATTTTTTCAACACGTGAATCGCACGTACACATCAATGTTTTTTGTTTTTTAATTTTTTAAAAATACGTGTATCACCCATTTAACTCCATTTTTTAATAATGACTTACGTGTATCGTACGTTTAACTCCATTTTTAATAATGACTTACGTGTATCGTACGTTTAACTCTAACTGTTTATCAAAACATGCATCGCACGTGAAAAATACTAGTTTATTAGTAAGTTTGCAGTGGTGGAGCCAGACAATTCAAAATGGGGATCCCAATTTTTTTTCCCCAACATCGACATAATTTTTGCGGAAAATCTATGACTTTATTTTTGTTTTGAAAAATTAAAGTAATTGGATCAAAATAAAATTATAATCAAAGTAAATATTCGAATTTATATTTTTAGTATCATGTGTTTTTTTGCACTTGCACAGTTGTACTCTAAATTTGGTAAAAGTATTACTAATCAATAATCATACTACACTATTTTTATTGTTATAATACTAGAGGCTAAGGGATACGACTCAAATGAATAAATATACTTGTAACTTGTGTGCATACTAGGTTCTTATTCAAAATTTTATCCAATGATCATACAGATCAAATAATAAGTATCACTGTTAATTTTTAGCCCAAAGCTCATATTTTGAGCCTTTAAGAAGATATGGAATAGACTTGAGGATCCCATTTATAAAAAAAACTAGGGGGCCAAATAAAAATTTTGATCTATATTAAGGAGTCTTACAAAATTTTTGGGTCCCAAATGTCCCCCTAATCTCTTACTCCCTCAGCCCCTAAGTTTGGAACTACATGTGGATCTTACAAATTTTTAATGGATATTGATGTTGTTGCATTTCAATTTGTAAAAAATCTATTTAGGTAGTGTTTGGCCCATCTTAAAATTAGCTTAGCTTCTCCTTTAGAAGGAGAAGCTGGGCTAAACATATATTTTGAAAAGCTCTACAAAAAGAGAAGTAGTTTTTTTTTATTAAGAAAAAGGAGCTCTAAAAGAAGCTACCAAGATCTACTTCTAGCTTCTAGCTTCTAGCTCTTAGATCAAAACCAACAAAGAAAAAAACAAATCAAAACCCAACTCTCCCCTTCTTCTTCCTCCATCGTCAACCTCGCCACCATAATCAGGAAATCGAAGACCCAATGAAGAAATCGAAGACCCCATGAAGACCCCATGAAGAAATCGGAGAAGAAATCGGAGAAAAAATCTGAGAAATCTCCAGACGAAATCTGAGAAAAAATCGAAGACCCCATGAAGAAATCTGAGAAAAAATCGATGACCCCATGAAGAAATCGGAGAAGAAATCGAAGAAATCTCCAGACGTCGATGGTGGAGATGACGAGCAGGCTATCTAAACAGGAAATCTGAGAAATCGAAGAAATTTGGTGAAGATGGTGGAGATTAGGGATTAGGGATTTGGTGAAGATGATGTATAAAAGTAGCTTTTAATTGATATATGCCAAACAACTTCTAGCTTAAAAGTAGCTTTAAAGTTTAAAAAAAAACTGACTATCCAAACAGCTTCAGCTTTTAATTTCAAAGCTGTACTTTCTATCTTCTCCTTCTGAAGTCGCTTTAAAGCTAAAAAAAAGCTAGGCCAAACGCACCCTTAAACGACTCATTTAGAGCATCTCCAATGGGGGTCTTTATTTTCTCATCTCTATAATGGAATATTCCTTGGAATATTCCATTATAGAGATGAGAAAATAAAGACCCACTCCAACCATGCATCTCTATAATTTATAGGAATTTTTGATTAGTTTTGTTATAAATAATTTTACATTAAATTGCTTATATTAATAATGTATTTGGGAAAAATAATTTATGCTGTTGGAAATATCTCGCCGAAAGCTTTAAAACGAGCCTAATATTAGTACTTTTTGGAACTAATTTTAAATTATGAACTTTTTACTTGTAGTAACAATGTAAAATAATCAATGTTATAATTTTAATTTTTTTTATTATTCAGTTCTATGCATTTCAATGTCCAACGTTTGTATTTTCAAAAAATGATTCTATGTATTTATCGTTTATCTATTTCCAATTAATGATCACATTGTATGAGTGGGTAGTCTTTTTAAAATATGTTAAGCTAATACAAAATAACTAAATAATCTTATCTAATAAATATTGTATCAATTATTTTTTTCAAACAATAAAAAAATATTCAAAATTGGTCTCATTTTAAAGATATCGTCGAGACATTTTCAACTGTCCCAAAATAATAAAATTTTGTTTAATATTTTATAAGATACATTCACGAAATATACAATACACATTTTAATTAAAGGATATGGAAGGAATTCCTAAAAAGATATAAAGGTAAAAAAGGGTAAAATGAAAAATACAAATAATGAATAGTGTTTTGGAGATGAACCCAAAAGTCTCCAAATTTGGAGACGTTTTTGAAGCATCTCAATTTTGAAGATGGGTATAGAGACCGGTTGGGACTTCATGAAACTCCTTTGGAGATGCTCTTATGTGGAACGTTTAAAACAAGAATTGAAATGCAACCTGATCCGCAAACGACATAATTAAAAATTTGCAAAGTTTATTTTTTAAAAAAATTACTCCGTACAAAGCAATATTTCCAGCAAAACCCCTCCATGGGTCCCACATGTCACCCTAAGGGTGGTACCACGGGTCCAAATGTTTACAGTCTCACTCCCATCCCCAAAAACTAGTCCTCACCCCCCTTTGACATCCATCCTTTCAGACTCTCCGTAACAAAATAAAAACCCTAAAATTTCTCTCCCCCTTTCTCAACCCACCCACAAAAACATTTTCATTTCCCACCTCCAACAATAAAAAAAAAAGTTTTCAAAAACTTTTCCCGCCAAAATTCATCACGATCCCTTCATATAATCGCTTCTTCATCTTTTCTCACCCGCAATCAATCCCAACCCTACTTTCATCGATCATCGTCTTCCTCTTTCCTTTCCTTTCCTTTTCTTGATCCGATTGCAGCTAGGGTTTCGGATTTGATGAGAGTTCTTGAATTATAGGGTTAGGGTTTCGTTCGATATGAGCGCCGTAAACATCACCAACGTGACGGTGTTGGACAATCCGGCGGCTTTTCTCAACCCGTTCCAGTTCGAGATATCCTACGAGTGCTTGGTCCCCCTCAAAGATGGTATCTTTCGAGCAACATTTCAGTTTTTGTTTTTTGCTTGGTTGTTTTGAATGGTGATGTTAGTTTTAGGTTTTCTGCGGTTATTTTGATGTATGGTTGAGGAATGGGGTTAGTCAATTCTGGGGATAGTTTAATAGATGTTTTTTTTAAATAATAATTGTAATTTTCAAAATTGATTTAGAAGAAATAGGGAACTCCGAATAATTTGTTGGCAGCAAGATAGGTGAAAGGGAGATGAGTGAGAGAGAATGATGTACTAGATGATTATAGTTGGAGAAAAATATAAAGCCCGGAAATAAATTTGTTGAGATTAGCGGAGTTTTCTTGACTCAGAAGAAGTTTTCAAGAAATCAATGGTTTGCATGATTGGATTATGTTAGATACCTATGCATTTGTTAAACTTGTTGGAAGATGCTTTAACTGGCCACAATATGCAAATTTGGTGTTATGCTAGCTTTGTTATGGTGGCTTGGGTGGAAATTTTGTCCTGGCCTATATTGGTTGTAATCATATGGGCAAGGTCGGCCTTGAGCTCACGGGGGCCTGAGGTGAACTCCCGAAATTGAGCCCCCATACATAAGTTTTATAAAAAAATAGGTTATTTTTTTGTCGCCACAAATCGGAAAAAATGATATATGTGGGTAAAAAAATAGTTAATCATGATTTAGAAAATTAAATTGAATTTCGAAACGATGAAAGACTCAGTGGCTCGCAACAACAAGAAGTAGCTGACAATCAATTCTACAAGTCTACAAGACTATCTATATAATAAAACACAAAGAAAGCTATCAAGTGGCTCTCCTTCAATCTCCCCAAAAATCAAAGGTCCAGATCTAACCTCACAAAACATATTTTTCCTCCAAAAGTTTCTCCCCAAAACTCAAATTCAAATCCCCACCCAAAACAACTCCTATATTTATTTAATTATTTTTTTTTCTCTCTCTCTCCCTCCCTCTTATATTCAAAAAAATTATGAAAATAAAAATTTTACAAAATTTTACAAAATAATAAAAAAAACTAAAAATTAAAAAAAAAATAAAAATCATATAATATGTTTTTTGCTGGACCCCCAAAAGTTTCTCATATAATATGTTTGCTACTTCAATTAGTTTGCTGGATCTCCAAAACTATTTTATATGATCAAACAAGGTGCATCGTTTTGAAAACGTGCCGTAGGCACGTGTCAACGGGCAAACCTAGTAACTTTACAAATCTACAACAATCAATCACCAACTGTTCGGGAGTCGGGTTTAGCCCGTTCGGGACTCGGGAGTCGGGATGACGGGGCTTGGTAGTTTGATTTGTATGTGAAGGAGATTGGAGAAAGGAGAAATGAGTGGTTTGGGTGGAAATTTTGTGAGATGCAAATTTGGTGTTAGAGATATGCAAATTGGTGTTATGTTATGTCTAGCTTTGTTATGGTGGTTTGGGTGGAAATTTTGTTCTGGTCTATATTGGTTGTAATCATATGGGCAAGGTCGGCCTTGAGCTCATGGGGGTCTGAGCCTCTGAGGTGAACTCCCGAAATGGAGCCCCCATACATTAAGTTTTATAAAAAAATTAGTTAAGAATTTATTTGGTAAATTTTTTATTTTGCCACAATTATGAAAAAAACGATATATACAGGTAAAAAAATAGTTAATCATGAATTAAAAAATTAAATTGAATTTCGAAACGATGAAACCCTAGTTTGAGACCGAGAGACTTGCAACAACAAGAAGTAGCTACAACAATGACAATTAATTGTACAAGTCTACACGACTATAACTCTACAAATCATCAACTGTTCGGGAGTCGGGTTTAGCCTGTTCGGAACTTGGGAGTCGGGACGATGGGGCTCGGTAGTTTGATTTGTATGTGGAGGAGATTGGAGAAAGGAAAAAGGAGAAATCGAGGATGGAGGAGATTGTAGGTCGGGTTCGTCGGGAGTCGGGAGTCGGGAGTCGGATTGTTGAAGATGGGTGATTGGAGTCGGAGATGGGTGGTTGGAGGATCGGAGCCTAGAGCTGGAAGAGGCAACAAGAAATCGATTTGAGATTTAGTATTAGGGATTGGGGATTGGATTTGGGAATTGGGGAGAAATAGAATGGAGAATTGGAGATGAGAACTGGGATTGAGTTTAGGTTGGAGGTAGGAGAAAGACTGGAAGAGTGTTGTGTTGGTTTGGGGATCGGGTTGGGTGTTGGGTATTCTGGTGCGGGTGACAGGTGTTTGGGTTTGGGTAATTTCCCTTTTAAACATCTTCACTCTTAAACCCCCCAAAAGCCCCAATAGAAAATCAATCAATTTCTCTCTGTGGGCTGGCCCAATGCTAACTTTTTGTTAAAAAAAAGCCCCAAAAAATAAATTTGGGGGCCCCTAAAATAAAATGCACAAATTATAAATTGACCCTGTATGCAAAAAATAATATATATATAAAACACATGACAACGCTATCAAGTGGTTCACCTTCAATTGAAACAAAATCAACCGTTGAAATTCACTCCTCCAAAACATATTTTCCCTCCAAAAAATTTCCCCCCCAAAACTAAATTTTTCCCCTCCATTTTTTTTTTCACTCTCTCTGCCTCTCTCTCTCATTCTTTCTTTATTTACTTAGAAATTTAGGTTTGTAAATTTTCGGAATTTTTATGCTTTAATTTGTTGCTTATGTTACATTGAAAATAGCAAATATCTCTTCAACAGTTAAATTTCATCATTTTCCACCCTCAAAGTTCTAAGAAGTTGGATTTTACACCCCATTTATAATTATTTTTCAATACAGACTAATGGAAACATGAACTTTTATTTACAACTAATTATTGTCATAAGATTCAAACTTGAGCTACATAATTGTTGTTTTACTGTTTACAGGGCTTTCGTGTGCTGTATCGTTTCAAAGATGTGCCGTAGGCACATGCCCACGGGCAAATTTAGTACATACATACATACATACATAGATACATAGAAATAAAATTTGGGCCCCCCAAAAAGGCCCAAAAATTGGGGGCCCGAGGTGGCCGCCTCTCCTGCCTCAAGGTGAGGGCGGGCCTGGCGGGCCCTGCATATGGGACAATGGGATGGCACATAATACTGATAAAAGTTATGGTTTGGTTTTTATACATTTTTATTAGCATGGGTGAAGGAATTGAGCGAAGTGAAACCTGGTTTGGAGTAGAGCTAGCTAAATTGTGGAAGGGATTGAGTGGAGAAATTGCTATGGCTGGTTGATTTTGAACATTTATTTGGTTATTGAATTGTCTGTTTTGATTTGGATTTTGATATGATCATGCGACTGCAGTTTATATTCTGGTTTAATTCACCTCCCAGAACTTCTAGGCATCTTTTCGCCTATAGCCCACTATATCTCTAATTTTTTTCACCAAATTATCTCTAAATTTAAAAATATTCGGATCTCTCTTTCTCTCTCACACACAACATTATAATCTCAACTTTTAGAAATTAACCTTACCACAATAATTGCTTGCTTCAAGCGGCAAATACCTAATTTTGTAGTGGATAAATTTACTGTAAAGAAGTTTGTAAAATAATAATTCATTCATTTGATGGGAGTGACTTTGAATAATGTTGATTTCGGGACTCACTTGAGGAGATGGAGATTCATCACAAGGGGCTTCTCCAATAGAAAATTCACTTACTAAACAATAGGGAATAGTTGCCAATCTTAAGTCTAAACTTCTCTGATATAATAGCACTATTTTCTCATGCTTTTTACCTGGTATGTACAGACAGATACATTCAATAACACCTAACCTCTGTAAAAAAAATAATCTACTAGTTTCACAACAATCATGCTCATTAAATTGTTCCTCTTCTTTTCTTCAACACTGCCTTGTTTTCATCCATTTTAAAACTCTTTGACATTTACAGCAACCATGATTTTGGTTTATTAGTAAGACATATTACTAGATTGCTTAATGGTCCTCTATTCATCATCTGCTGGTTAGTTGCTAGTCAATTTTCTTAGCCTCTAGACATCACTGTTCTGCTGACAATTATATCATATTTAAATTGGTTCCCACTGTTTATTGTACTATGCATTAAATGGATTATTGTTTTGCTTATGATTTGTGATGGAGTGTCTTTTTATGAATTCACTGCATCTGCTGTTCATTTTCTTCTGGCATTTGTTCATTTTGTAATAATCTGTATGACTCTGTTGTTATAGTACTCCACTGCCTATTAGACACCTACTAATGTAGTGCTTATTTAATTACCTTCCTGTCTACAATTTTAGAGACTTGAATTTGTATTTTTTGTTGGGTTTTCTATTCTCCAAATGAGCTAGTCCAGAAGATTTAGAATTTAGAGCCCAGATCCATTGCTTCCGTGTTATCTTTTCTGCTTTATTCTAAAGCTCTTCTATCTAATGCAATTCTTGATCTCTCTTAGTATATTTATTACGTAGAATGCCACCCATGTTGTTCTATTTGTATGTCGCCCTCATTGGCCATTTTCACTGCTGTTAGTGGATTTGTTCACAAATGCATTTCAGTTGAATCACATATCAATTTCATCCTAAAATTTGTGCTGCAAGTTCACTGTTCTAATTATCCCTTGCCCTTGGCAGCGTTCTTGTGGTTCTTAATTTATGTTAAAACTAGATTTGCCCGTGGCCACGTGCCTACGGCACGTCTTCAGAACGATATAGCATATGAAAAGCATTGTAAACAGTAAATCAACAATTATGTAGCTGAAGTTTGAATAGTATGACAATAATTAGTTGTAAATAAAGTCCATGTTTCCATTAGTATATGGTGAAAAATAATTATAAATTGGGGTATAAAAGTCCATGTTTCCCCCCCCCCCCCCCCCACACACACACACAGAGAGAGAGAGAGAGAGAGAGAGAGAAATAATTAAATAAATAAATGAGTTGTTTTTTTTGTTTTTTTTGGGGGGGGGGGTGATGAGGATATCTTTACAGTTTAGGATTTTTATTTTATTACCATTTTTATTTCTGGCAATTATAGCCATATGTAATCTTTTTGTAATTTTTAGATTCTGAGAATATTTTGGAGATATGTTTCAAGATGTAATTGAGCCTATTTAAAGGCCCTGAGATGAATGAGAAAAGCATGTCATTATTGATTAAAAAAAATCTGTGTTGAGTTTTGCTCTTCCTCCTTCTCTTTTGTGTGATACAACTGAGATCCAAATTAGGGTTTGTGATAAATCCTAATCAATTTTAGAGTTAGTGATTAATTCTAAAATCCATCCCCCCCCCAAAAAAAAATCCCTAAATACAAATCCCTAACATTAATTTCTCCTAATCCCAAATAACCAAACCCTAATCATACCCCCCCCCCTCATCAGCCGCCGCTCCCATCTTCATCTTCTCCCGTCCTTCTTCGTTTTCCCAAACCCACCAAACTCCCAAACCGATCTCCACAAAGAATCCAACTCCCCACTACTCTCGAATCTCCCTCAACCTCCACGCCCCCGAACCCCAACTTCCCCAACCCCCACCGTCGCCCTAGCCCCGTCACCACCTCACCGCGACCCCACCTTCCCCACAAATCCGTCAGCCCCTTCATCTTCTCCGTCTTCTCCCGACCACAGCCCGTCTACCCAAACCCTACTCTCCCCAGATCCCCCGACAGCCTCACTGCCTTCTCTCTTCCCGTGAGTCCCGTTCGCCTCCACCTCTCGACGACGTCGCAGCCGTCGCCAGTTAATCGCCAGCGGCAGCACAGCACTCTCACCGGTCCGATTGCATCCCGACAGCCATCAGCAGCTCGAGTAGTCGCCACTTCGATTGTTGCAATTGTTCTTCGCATTCGGTATACTCTTTCCATTCTTAATATTTGTGTTCTACTGCCTTATCATCTAGTCTATTATCTGATTTACCTGTCGACCACAAAATAATTGAGATTGAGTGTTCCACATGCTTGAATAGAGTACGAATCGGTATTGAATTTCTTACTTGCTAAAACACGTAGTGATTTAATTGATTGTAAGGTTGATTTATTAATTGGAACTGTTACACATATTCAATTCTTGAAAACCCATCGAACCTGTTAACTGTTAAAAATTTCCAACTTAGATCCGCACTTTCATGTTGGTAAAATTAACCCATTAAAATTCTTGGAAATTCTCTATTTTAGGGTTGGTTTTACATCAGGGGGGGGGATTTGAATTTGAGTTTTGGGGGGAAAATGTGTTTTGTGTGGTTAGATCTGGACCTTTGATTTTGGGGGGATTGAATGAGAGCCACTTGATAGCTTTCTTTGTGTTTTATTATATAGATGTGTTACTCTTCATGTTAGTTCATGTGACAGTGTTATCGATGATGCCATTATTGAAGTATTGGTGTAAGGGTATTTGGGCAATATGGTATTGCGGGTTATAAATCTCTAGCTTAGAGAGCAATGTTTGTAAGCCTATATATATTATATCGACTCCCTTGAATCGTGTTATTTACCCATCAGTATTTTCAAATTATCCAGTAATTTGGTCGTAACTATCAGTAGATTGCTTGATTAGTAATTACCTTCTTTGTTTTCACTTGTAATGTCTACTGCATCATTGTTCGGCTGCATATGAATCATTATTGGCTTGCATGCTGAACTGTATTCTAAATTGATGGGCATTGAACAACTCTACCCCTGCTTTTACATCTTGTACCCTGCCCGTGACATGGACTTGGCCAGTATCCTGCAATCTGCTAATATCTGAATCTGGAACAGTTATGATCCATTCAGGCTTAATCTCTGACCTAGACCAGACAAGGAGTGCAGAATCCTTAGTTTATGTAAAAGATGTCTTCTGTTGTTTTCTAATGCATGATTAGGTTTGTATCTTCAGCTTGCACCAGTTTTCTGTATCTTCTTCTCCCATCCTTGCTAGTGGTGCGGTTCAGTTGGCTTCCTTACCTTTTGCCTCTGAAGTACCTCCCTCCAATCCTTGTATTCTCACCTTAGCCAGCTAGCCTAGTCACTCACTATCTGCATTAAAAATGCCTAGTGTTTGTCTTTCATACCTTTTGCCTCGCAGTGACCGCCCTTCTCAAACTGTTATTTTTCTCACCATTCAGTGTAGTTTGAGGCGTAATGCAACTGTGGGTGGAAAGTACCAAATCGCCTCAGGCAAGAGGCTGTCATTAAGCTATGGGAGCTTATATAGATAAATAACTAGGTAAAACTGAAGACATCATAAAACTTCAGTAATAAAAGTTAAAACACAGTAGTGAACACAATTAGATGACTAAAGGATTATATTGTTTATGTGAATTATAAAAACAAAATTGTAGGAGAAAAAGAAGTATGAGAAAAGTTTTGGAACAACATTCAGATGAGGATAATATTGTCTAATAAAGAAAAATAATATGGCCGCAATCAGAGAGGAAGAGGAAATTGCAAGTCATATCGAAATGAAAGTCAAGGTTCTTTTTCTTCACCCAAACCTCTTATATTATAACGGGTGTATGATTTTCCTTTTATTGGGTAACGGATTTAACATAAAAGAATGGACTATGGGTTCAAATTAATGGATATTGGTCTAAAATTAGTGATTTGGATCACATTTCATCAAGGCAACGCCTCATTTTTCAAGTGAGGCAGTTCAAGGCAGGGTGGTCGCCTCATTCAATCCCAATGCCCCACATGTACTGTGCACCACCCGATGCCTGAGGCGATCGCCTCAGGTATCACTATTCACAATCTGTCATATGAATGCCTAGTGTTTTTTGGACCATGCAAACTTGCATGGAATTAATTTTCTTTTTTTGAACAAGGTCGTTGCCATGCACTTACATTTTGACCTCTTTTCTATATGGGAATAACGATGCAAGCATCCCCAACCCCAAGTCTCCAACTCCCAGAGTCTTGGTCGCAAGCAAAAGGACTCACCACTAGACCCGGGTGGGGAACTTGCTATTGAATGGAAATAATGGCTATTTACATATTTGCTTGTATTTAGGGAATATTGGATAGGTCCAAGTTCACAACAATTGTATACAAAAATTTTGCTGTAACGACACTTGCATTATAGACTGATAATTTTGACACTTCAAAATAGGTATGTTGTTTGTCTGATAAATGAAATTATATATTAAGTAAAAAAATTTGTCTGACACTTCCCAACACTTATATGGCACATCAAATTTGTGGGTTTATCAAAATCAAACACAGAAGTGGCACATCTGACCAATGTCGATGACATGTCTCGATACGGTCATTGTGGTCCCCTTGGGAGTGTGGGAGTGAGTAAACCTGTTTACCCTTAGATATATCAGTAACAATTTCTCTATTGCTCGAATAGTAATTCGAAACCATATTTGATGAAACCAAATTTAAGTTCGGTTAAAAACAAATATTAATTTGATTTTGTAACTGACAAATGATTGGAAAGTGAAGTCACTTGATATTGTTTGGACTTATATTTCCTTAGAATGCATAAAAGCTTTTGAACTATCACTTGCAACATGAAATCCTCAAAGCCTAGCCCTAGCTAACATTATATTTCAAATTTCCAGTTCAGTCAGAATGACTAGCGATGTTCAATGGGCTAACATAATAATTTTAATGTTTTGACAAGAAATCAAAACTAGTCCGCCAGACACTTAAATGTAGTTCAATCTCTTCATACCAGTCTGTTTCATGGGTGTATGATTTGGGTGGGAACATACTTGGTCTGATCCAGAGCATGAATGAGTTTACACATAGGATGGTGCATGGGCCTTTTAACATGATGTCACCGTTAATACTTTTTAAATCCCTTCATCCAACTTCCATAGACTTAACGTTTCAATCTAGTTGTCTAAATAAATCCTAATCTACCTTTACAACCTTTGTTCTCCGCCCTTTGCTGTCTCCATTGATGTTAGGTTGTTTCGTGTCCACCCATCTTTGAAATCTATCTCCAAGATTTGATGCAGTCATGCACCGCTAGCATAAACATATCACTCCTTGAATTTCCTTTTAACCTATGACCTTGAAAGCATATGCAAGTAGACAACCCAAATCATTATGGATTTTGGACCAAGTTGGGGTGAGCACATGCCTACAATATGATATGCATTCTATGAACATGGTAGCCGACCCCAAAATTTTGGGATAAAGTCTTTGTTGTTGTTATATTCCATGAATCGGGTTCAAATTAGACCAGCAGGGCACCAGTAAATCTCTTATATATACCGTCTTAAAGCTTGTTTTTATCGGGTATCGTGTAGAGAAGAGAGTAGTGGTTCAGTTCACTTGGGTGATCTGTTTTTATTTGTATACAATGTGTTAGAAATACACTTGAATAGAGTGGTAGGTTTATTTGTAGTTTTTTACTAGTGTTACCAAGTTTGTGGTACGTAGTGGTACGCGGTATGGATACGAGGGCGCAATACGTTATTTTGATGGTATACGATGGGGTAGGGTTAGACGGATTGTAGATTCGGGTCTTGGTACGTTGTGGTTCAGAAGTTTGGAAAAGGTCCTGTGGCTTAGGAGGAAATTTCCCCCAACGGCGCACTAAAAATTGAAATATCTGCTGTTGAAATTCACGATCCACATTGTTCAAGTTGATTATCATACCTTAAAATATAGAGTGATGTAAAATCACTACATTTGAACATATTTTCCTACTCATCAATAAGGTTGCAAAATGAATGGATTTTCAACAATAGAACAATTGCGACCATTTAATGCATGGGCAAAACATATCTAAATTTGATAATATTTCTTCCTATTATGTTTTATGGCATGTTCAACCCTTTAAACGATGTGGATCATGCATTTGGGGGGAGTAGGATTTGTAGGGTGCCATAGGAGGAAATTTTCTCTTATGCCACTTTTCCTAACTTTTTTTTCTCTCTTTATATATACCTTTCCTTCTTTCTCTCTCTAACACACACACACACATATAATAATAATAATAATAATAATAATAATAATAATAATAATAATAAAACACAAAGAATGCTATCAAATGTCTCTCCTTCAATCTCCCCAAAATCAAAGGCTCAGATCTAACATCACAAAACACATTTTTTCCCTTAAAAGTTTTCTCCCAAAACTCAAATTCAAATCTCCCCCCAAAACAACTCCTTTATTTATTTTAATTATTTCTCTCTCTCTCTCTCCATATATACTTATGGAAACATGGACTTTTATTTACAACTAATTATTGTCATACTATTCAAACTTGAGCTACATAATTGTTGATTTACTGTTTACAAGGATTTTCATATACTGTATCGTTCTGAAGACATGCCGTAAGCACGTGCCCACGGCAAATCTAGTATATATATATATATGGGGAGGGAGGGAGGGAGGGAGGGAGGGAGGGAGGGAGTCATTTTCTGTTGTGCACCACTTTGGTGTGCACTCACGGAGTAGAGCTCCCATGAAAAATCCGAACTACTCATCTTGTTCTACATGCCTAAGATTGTTTAACAATAAGAAATAATGTAATTTGAAGTTCATTTGCCCATCCATCCATCCATCCATCCATCCATCATGTTGTTGGAATTTCTGGCCATACAATTTTGTGATGATGTAAATCATGGACAAATGAACTTTAAATTACTTGATTTTTTATTGTTAGGCAATCTTAGAACAAGATAGTGGTTCAGATTTTTCGTGGGGGCTGTGAGTGCATGTAGAACATGATGAAGAGGACTATATATATATATATATATATATAGCCATGATCGAGTGAGAACTATTTTGGTGAGAACCACGTGAGAAATTTTATTTGAGACATTAGTTGAAATATTCGAATCGTTCATTTTGATCTACATGACTAAATTAGTCTATGTATGAGAAATCAAGTTGCTTGAGATTCGTTTTCCCATGTATTGAAGTGTCACAAATTGTATGTTAGAAAAATTGTTATTTTTTATATTGACATGATGTATGGACAAATGAATTTCAAATGATTTGATTTTACATTTTAAGACTAATTCGGTCATGTTAAACAATGTGAAACGGTTCGGATTGTAGAGGTCTGACTTCTCCCTAAAGTGGAAAGCTCCCCATGGTGGGCCCATGCTATGAACAATTTGAACCGTTCATCTTGTTCTAAATACTGTCTATGAACTTTGTTTTCCCTTGCATCATATCATTACAAAAAATAAAGATATTTCATCAATACAATTTTGTAACGTTTTAGTTGCAATGACAAATGGATTTTAAAAGACTTGATTCCGCATTCTTAGACTAGTTTAAGCATTTCTAACAAAATAAACAGTTCGGATCGGTCATTCGATGTCCGTGATTAGGTAGAGCCTTGGGCTTTCCCATCTTTTTGAGAGATCTGACCTCTCTTGAAGGTTTCCCTAAACATACGAGAGGTTGGTTTAAATAAGTTACTAATTTTTTTTAATCCTTAAAATCTATTTTTTGTTAGTTTTTTGTTCGAATATTATTTTTTCCTGAAATTTCCTTAAGGTTTCTTTTCATGCATTGTCTTTTCTTGTAATATGATCGGATCTTCAAATTTGACGATCCGTATTGTGAAAGTAACTTAATTTGGGTTGCAAGATCCGGATTGTAGAACGTGGGGGGTGGTGAAGAACCCAGTAACATTGGTTTTTACTATGGATGAGTCTGTTGAAGGAAATGTTGTTTTCAATATCTTTGTTCTTTATAAATATTTTTAAAACCAGTTTGGAGTTTGGGTTATACTTCAGAAGGAAAAAACATAAAATTTCCATCAATTGTTCGCAACAGAGTATGTTTTAGAGTTTTACGAAAGGTTTTAGTATAGATTAGCCCTGGGTGCCTGAATATAGCATAAATTCGTAGGGTTATTCAATAAATTTAGCTAATCAATACAACATAAATTTTGGTGATTTATTTCGTAAAATAGATTTTTCTTCTTGCTTCAGGCCTATTCCTCCCTTGACATGAAAGGCGATGCTGTTGCTGCTCCTTCTACTACTTTTTTAAATGAATATATGATGCATTAGCCTAGTTCTTATTAGTTTTCCTCCCTTGACATGAAAGGCGATGCTGTTGCTGCTCCTTCTACTACTTTTTTAAATGAATATATGATGCATTAGCCTAATTCTTATTAGTTATGTTTCTGTGAGACTGTTCTCATGTTTAACATTTTGCTTCACAATATGTAATGTGAAAGATAAATAGTATATTTTCTATTAATATGTCCTCAAATTTATGCCTTTCGTTTATTGAAGTTTCCGAATTAACCATCTAAGCAAAAAAGTACCAATGAACAACAAAGGTTTTTTCCCAACTACTTGGGGTCGGCTACATGAATCCTGGTTTTCCATTCTGCTTTGTTTAGCGCAATATATTTTGTAAGGTCACAAACTATCATATCTTTTCGTACAGTTTTCACCGAAGTAAGTTTAGGTCTTCCCTTATCTCTAACTCTACCCTCATTATTTATCTAATCACCCTTTCTAATAGGGGCACTACTAAGTTTACGTGTGACATGTCCAAACTATCTAAGGCGAATTTTTCTTAATTTATGTTGTATATGTGCTACATTTACCATGTTATATTATGCTCGTTTCTAATTCTATCCTTCGTAGTTTTACCACATCCATCTTAGCATTCTCATCTCTGCTACACTCATTTTTGGACATGTTGTTTCTTTGTTGCTCAACACTATGCTCCATACATCATTACTGGTCTAACAACCGTCCTATAAAAAATTTCTTTCAACTTCAAAGATATACGTTTGTCACACAAAACACCACTGGCGCTTCTCTATTTACACCCTGCTTTGATCCTATGTATAACATCTTGACAAATCTCTTAATCTCTTTGTATAATCGAGCCTAAATACCAAAAATTGTTCCTCTTAGGCATCTCTTGACCATCAAGTTTCACTACTTGCTCATTTATGTTCCGAATATCACTAAAATTATACTTCATATACTCTGGTTTAGTTTTGCTTATTCTAAAGCCTATACATTCTAAAGTTTCTCGTCACAATTCTAATTTAGCATTGATTCATGCTCTAGTCTCGTCCGCTAAGACGACGTCATATGCAAAAAGTATACACCAAGGCTCCACAGTTTTGTATCTCGCGTCAATTCATCCATCACCCAAATTAAGAGGAAGGGGCTTATAGCCGAACTTTGGTGTAAACCTACTGTAATAGGCAATTCACTACTCTCTCATGTGGTTGTTCTACATATTCTTAATCACCTCAATATACCGAATAGTTACTCTTTTGTTATTTAACACCCACCATACTATAACTCTAGAGACTTTATCATAAACTTTTTCTAGATCTATAAACACCATATGCAAAGAAGTACCAACAAAAAAGTAATTCGCTCCAAGCTCCATTACCTATAACTAAAGCAAACTTTGCATTGCTAACCACTTGTTATATTTTAAAGGCCTAATTTACTGATATTTACAACTTCATGAGAAAGTTTGTACTAGTCTTCGACTATCTGCAAATTTTTTGGCCATTTTGAAGCTTTGATGAGTTTCCTCTTTCTTTCTATTTTTAATTGAAGTTAGTGTGAATGACAACATAAACATCTTAACACTATGAGTAAAATCTAGTAGCATAAACCAATTCTGCTCTTTCCAATAGTAGTTGATGACATTAACATGATACCAAGGTCCCTTGGCTTCAGTTATCCTTTTCCTTGTTCTTCAGTTTCTATTATGTAGAAGCTTTTAGTTAAAAAGAAGTTGTGGGTTTAGTCCCTGAACGAGCACATTGCATTTGCCATTATTGCAAAGAAGGTTGAACAAGAAAGAAGCATTGAACAAGTGGTGGGTGGAGTTGCTATCAGATAGGAAATAGATAATAGTAGATGGCAGTCATGGAATGTCGGAATGTGTAGACTGGCATCTTATTCTGCCTTCTTTTTTTTGTTCATTTGTATCAATAACCTGTGCTCCTTGCTCGCAAACTTTTTTGAGCTGTTATTAATCAAACATTCTGTCAATTAAATTTCACAGATTTGGAATGGAAGCTCATCTATGTAGGGTCGGCAGAGGATGAGACTTATGATCAACTCCTAGAAAGTGTTCTTGTTGGCCCTGTAAATGTTGGCAATTACCGTTTTGTCTTCCAGGTAACTCCAGTGATTCGAATTCAACATCTCATTTATAATTGATTTCAGAAATATTTTTCTTAACCATCAATTTTCTCCTAATTACAGGCTGACCCTCCAGATCCTTCAAAGATCTGTGATGAAGATATCATTGGTGTCACTGTCCTTCTCTTAACATGCTCTTATCTAGGGCAAGAGTTCATCAGAGTTGGTTATTACGTTAACAATGACTACGATGATGAGCAACTAAGAGAAGAGCCACCACCAAGGGTATTAATTGATAGAGTTCAGAGAAATATCCTTGCTGACAAACCTCGTGTCACCAAATTTCCTATCAATTTTCATCCCGACTCTGGTGAAAATGGCGGGCAACAACCAACTGCTTCACCCGAGAACCATTTTGGTGATGACCCTCCACCTGAACAACCACCTTCTCCTAGTAGCTGAAGATAAAATGCTGTACTTCTCATTTCATTCAAGTCGTATTTTTAAAACTGTAACGACGTTGTATGAGTAGGGATTCGTTTAGGTGGCTTGTAGTTCAGAGATGAAGCTTTATTCCTTGTTGTTGTGCCTCAGTTGTTGCTTCTAATTTTTCTGTTCTTTCTGAGACAGTTCGCTGCCTGACAAGAACATTGTAAGAGTTCACCTTGTGTTGTGTTGTATGGAGATTTCTACTGGGTATTTTTCAGGAGTTCAATTAGGAATATTCCATCCTTCTTAATCCAATCTATTCTGAATTTGTTATGGTTTCGTTTAAAATTTGTGTTTATTATTGGCTATTCTGTTTGAAAGAGTTCATGGCTTTTTATCTGTGTTTGTCAGCTCGGTGAGGTTTATAGCAGAATTGTGTATGTTTATCTGTTATCTATCATTTCATTTGCTACAACTGAACTGATTGTTGAAGTCAGAGAGACTGTTCTGCAACTCTTCCAGCATTTGGAAGTGTTATTTATTCTTTCACTATTTGAAAAGAAGGGTTGTAATAGGTGTGGCTGATGACAAACATGAAACCAACTAACAATAGTATGATTTGCACGGGAAGTTATTTAAGATGATAAGCCGGTGTTGCTTTTGTTCACTATGTTGGGCAACTTAAGAGGCATGTTTAGTGATAAACATAGTCGAACCAATGATGCTGATTAGGCACTGTGGCAGTAATAATAAGAAATGGATACATCTGAAGAAATAGAAATCATGTGTAGTTCCAACGGGAATGAGGAAGAACATGTTGAGATAGCATGTTCAACTTTGACATCCACAGTATCTATTAAGAATAGTAATACGCACCTAAGACTCTGAAAATCGAGCCAAGATTAGATCCACACCTAAAAAGACGCGACGGGAAGAATTAAAAAGGATATGACAAATGTTCTAAAGTACCACTTTGAATTCGGGAGATCTTAGGAAGTGTTTACTTCAGATCACTATATTGGAATGGTTGAACAGTATCATTAATTCCTAACATAAAATCACCACTGCATAATACATTATTGGTTGATACTCGGTAGGAAAATGTAGTAAATTGCTTCGAAGGAATATCCTCCAGATTGTTTTATTAAAAGAGAACTAAAGATTTGTTACTTGAAAGTGGACCAAGTTCCAAATAACAACGTCACATTTAGCTAAAGTCACTGCTCGCTACGGAAAGAAGTCCTATGCTAAGTCAACTCAAATTAGCCTCTTTCCTCCGTCTCAAAATGCATGAAACCACCAACAAAATAACGAAGAAACCCACAATAGTACGAATTCATCCTTTCACAATCTACCGAGCTTCTTGTGAGTATTTCGATTTGAGCGCTCTGGCAGGCGCGACCTCAAAATCGAGCCATGATCCATCCCATACCAAAAGTCATGACTCATGACTAGTTAACTGAGCGACACGATTTTGACGTGGGATAATAGCTTACCAATTAGGGCCACAAACAGGCTGAGTTGAGCCGAATATCTTGAGGCACGAGCTTGGCTCGTTAAGCCATCGAGCTCATTTTTCAAGCTAGAGCTCGACTCGAGCCGAGTTTTGACTGAGCTCGCGCCGAGTAGCTTGCCAGCTTAGCCTAACAATCACAGCAAGCCCAACTCGAGCTTGACTAGTTAAGCCATCGAGCTCGATTCTCAAGCTTGAGTTTATCTAGAGCTCATCTTGAGCCGAGCTTTGACAGAGCTCGAGCCGAGTAGCTCGTGAGTTTGCAGCCCTATTACCAATTGAGATGAGCACCCAAACGGTTTGAAATTTGCATCATCATTTGCATTCTAGGCCCATGGGCTCAAGTTCAGTACCTAGCAGCCCAAACTAAGACGAGCTTATGGCCCATTGGGCACAAATAACCTCCCTATTTATCCTTTTTTTCCTGAGTTGACCCACTTTTCCGAAACTATTTTTGAAGATAACCCACTTTCCAAACTAATTCCTAGGGTGGACCAGTCCTTATTGGCCGCAGTTGGGAACTGCGGCTTATTCGACTGTGAAGTGGCAATTTTCAACTGTGGCTTCTTCACAAATGTGTTTTTTTAATGTCGCAGTCAGTTCATTTCATATTTAGGCTAGAGAAACTTTAAGACTTAGATAAAAATTTCTAAGTTAAAATATGTTAAACATAGGCCGCAATTCCCAACTGCGGCCTATGTTTAACACATTTTAACCTAGAATTTTTTGTCTAAGTCTCAAAGTCTTTCTAGCCCAAATAACTGTAACCTATGTTTAACACATTTTTATCTATAAATTTTTGTCTATATCTCGAAATCTCTCTAGCCAAAATATGAAATGAACTGAGGTCCTAATTTAGAAGTGCAGCCTAAAAAAAGATATTTTTGAAGCTCAACTGCGGCCTATGAGAACTAGTCCACTCTAGAAATTTGTTTGGAAAGTGGGTTATCTTCAGGAATAGTATCAAAAAGTGGGTCAACTCAGAAAAAATGTCTCTTTATCCTCCAATTCATCTCCTTCCGTCCAAATTTCTTCCAAATTAAATATCAATCAATGGCTCATTCAACCCTCCATCTCCTCCTCCCCCTAATCTGATCTGCTCCCCTTCGCCCCCGGCGCCCAACCATCTCTGCCTCCTCCTCCGACCTTGTTAGGATCAAATTTAGTCCCACATTTGGTAGATGAGGAATTAATGTTGGGTACTTATAAACTTGGATTCCTTCCTTATGACAGTTAGGTTTTAGGGGTGAGATCTCCTATGTTCGTAACAGTTGGTATCAGAGCCAACCTTATACTTCCTAATTTGCTCGAAAATGACTATCTAGAGGCTGAATTAAACTTACTTGTAGACCCGGGCTGGGCCGGTGTCGCTAGAGTGAAAGCCACCGAGAGTTGGGAATAGCTGTCTAGAGGCCAGATTAAAATTACTGGTAGGTCTGGTCCGGGCTAGTGTCGCTGAAGTGAAAACCGCCGAGGCATGGGCGGAGCATAGTGAGGGCCCGGGGGTGCCCGGGCCCCCCCAAAATTTTCACAAACCCCCTTCACACTATTAAAAATTTTATAAACCCTAAAAAAATTATAGTTTGCCCCCCCTGAATTTTAAGTTTTATTGTTTGGGCCCTTTACAAATTATGAAAAAATCTCTATATTTTTACATGTAGTCATAGAATTTTTCCTTGACCCTCCCGGTAAATTTGTTCTAGCTTCGCCCCTGCACCGAGGTCGTCGGTTTATAGAAGCCTTGTGGAATGTTATGGTCCAATTTAGTCCCACATTGGTTGGATGGGGAACCGATGTTGGGTAGTTATAAACTTGAGTTCCCTTACTCTAACAACTAGCTTTTAGGGGTGAGTACTCTTAAGCTCGTAACTGTTGGATGTATAAGTATATTCTCAGTATAATAGGATAATATTGTGTATATTATTCTATGGGGCAACACGGGTTTGCACGTGTTATGTATTAATTATTGGAACGGGGTGAGTGGGCTAAAAGTCCAGTACCCTAAATCCAGTCTAATCTCTTTATAAGCTGGTCTAGAGATAGTGCTCTGTGATATTCCAATACTGATAAGCAGGGTATAATATCTTAAGCGGCTAGAGATTAACCCTAACCCTAATTTCCCCAAATCAGTAATAACTATCTTAAGATATTACTAACTCAATTACCTCCGATCGTAGCAGCCGTCGCTACTTCCTCCGACCGTAGCAGCCGGCGCTGCTTCCTCCGACCACGGTGGGCGCCGCCGCGATCTCCAACAAAAGAGCCGCCACCGTCGTCATCACAGATCACCTTCGCTGTCGATTTCGCAGCTTCAGATCTGGTCGTCGGAGGAGATCGAGGTGGTGGAGGAGCCGCTGGGAACCGCTGCCGTTGGGCACCATCGCGGGGTGTCGTCATTGGGAGCCGTCGTTGGGCGCCGTCGCTGGGCACCGTCGCCGCAAGACCCAAGCATCGCCACCTCCTCCTTCTTCTGTCTGTTTGGTGCTCGGGAAGAAGGAGAGAAGGGGATAAGTCAGATCTGGATTTTGGATTGGCTGATTTTGGTGTTTGGTGTTCAGGTAGTTGGAGCAGATCCAGATTCAGATCCAGCCCAATAGCTGCTCTATTGGTTGGAGATTTTTGTTTGGCGTTTGGACTGTTGGAGCAGATCCCGATCCAGCCAAAGGGAATTAGATCTGGATCTAACCAGTGGAGACAATCCATTAGGTATTGTTCTATATTCTGTGTTTGGGGAGAAGACAGAATCTACTGCAGTGTATCTCCAATTCAGATCTAAATTAAAGATAAGTTGTTCACCCATTTAAAATTGTTATTTAATTATTTGAATTTTGTTGCTAAGTGCTAAAGTTCAAAATCGTATTAAGCATTGTTTAATTAAATACAAGTCTGAATAACTGTTTTGGCTGTGTGCTATAGATCAAATATTTATTTTGATAAATTATAGTCTTTGACTATAAAATTGAATCTCCAAATTAAATTGTTGTGAATTAGATTGTGCTAATAATTTATTTAATTGGCTAATCTTTAAAGATTTGATGAATGTAGGAACTTCAAAGTTACTTACAAACTGTGTGAGTTGGAGACGATGGAT
The DNA here is from genome assembly GCA_017893485.1 of Hemerocallis citrina. NCBI lineage: Eukaryota > Viridiplantae > Streptophyta > Magnoliopsida > Asparagales > Asphodelaceae > Hemerocallis > Hemerocallis citrina. The sequence goes on from CM030359.1 coordinate 395,783,834, forward strand.
TTACATCACGGTATGACAAGTCTGCACTACGCAGGCTTCTCCATCGAATTTGGAAAACACTTCTAACTTGAAGTGTTGGTATGATCTACTCTAACTTTCTTAGTATTTTTCATGTGATGAATGTGTTAACGTTTTGTGTGTTTGATCATATGATTGAGAGTTTTAGATTATAGTTATTCTCGCTTTGGAAAACTAGCATGTTTAGGGTTGTTAAGTATTTTATCATACTATGTGTATAGATATTTTGACAAATCCATTGTTTGCAGTTAGTGTGAGATTATATATTTGCTTCTCTAATAATTAAAATTTTTGTATAAGATTTATAACAAATGTCTGTAACTTAGATAGGAGCATTCTGTAATGCAGAATATGACTCCATCATTTACGTTTTGTTCTTTATCGTTCATTGTACTGTGTGTGCAAAATTTAATTATAAAATATGAGTCATTATCTCGCTTAGTATTTCGAAGATGATGAAGAACGAATAAAGAAAAATATAGCTCAATTTGTTTGAGCAAGTAGACATTGTTAGAATCACTAGAGAAAGCGAACAATTTTATAAAATGTGATAGAGTAATCTTGTATTAGCTCTTATAATGTGCTTACATTGTCAATCGTATGTATAAGTTGAGTTTAACAATTGAAACAATTAATAATAACAGTTCTAATTATTTCTTGAACCTAGCATAATTGGCTAGGATTTGAGAAATATATATTCAATTGTTTGTGAGGAAATGTGATCTAATTATCAAAACTGTGGGGAAACGGAGTTTAAAAGCTATTGAGTTAAAAGCTTTAACATCCAAGTTGTTTTGAAATTTAGAATCACTATGAACTATATATTAAATTGTTTGTTCTGGTTAAAACTCATAACTCTGCCAAATAATACTTCATTAAATATGACAAATATAAAAGTTGTGCTCAGATTATGATTACTAGAAAATCATTTAGTATGGTCTCTAGGAGCACACAACTTCTTGAGTCAATACATTCTGATATTTGTGATCTCAGTAGCTTTGTGACTAGATGAGATGATTGTTGGTCAGAAGTATTTAATCACCTATGTAGATGATTATTGAATGTTTGTCTTATATATATGGAGGATGTAACACTCGTTATTGTGATAAATTAAAATCTAGTTAAATGCTAAAAATCAAGGGTTCAGTGTTGATGGAGGTGGTGAATATGTTTAATAATTTTAGAGTAATTTGCATTTGGCATGATCTCTAGTGCACTATATTTACCATTGTCAAACAGTATTGATAAAGTTAGAATCAAACACTCAGTGAAATGTTGAATTCTATGTTATTGACTGTTAGTTTGACTTTGAGTAATTATGAGTGATGTTAAATTATCAATCATATTTCTAATTTGTTACTACACTCTAAGTCCCTTACACCTTGTAGATTAACAGTATAAAAACACAAATAATTTTGTTAAAATGGAAATTTTGTGTTGTGATACTTATGTTAGAATACATAACCCTAGAAGGCCTAAAGTAGGACCTGCAACAGATATTTGTGTGTGTTTAGAAAGTGCAGAATGTAGTTCGGTGAACAGATGTTGGATTTATCTAATTTGTGTTAGAAGAATCTAGACTTGCAGAGTTCTTTGAGGATGTGTTCATCAAAGATAAATGTATGAAATAATTTAGTCATACAGACATGCTCAATGATTCACAGTTGGAATCAAGAACTAGTCTTACTGACACTTAAAAACCTGAATGACAAATAAGCTAAGAAGAGTTTTAGTAGACAATGAGATGATTTTGTGTTATACAATAACAATTTAGTTGATCTGCCAAAAGGGGCTAAAACTATAGTAAGTAAGTGGGGTTTTGTAGAAGAAACTTAATTTTGATTGTTCAGTAGCAATTTTAATGCTTTTTAGTAGCAAACAAATTGACTGAGAAAATGGGATAGATTTATTTGATGTTACTCACATATTTGTCATATTGCTACAATAAGTATTCTTCTTACCTTTACATCTATTGGAAATTTTGTCATTCATAAAGAATATTTAAAAGTTTTGTACTTGATATTTTGTACTGAACAGTTTTGTACTGGAAAGTTTTGGACTAATATGTTTAGTGAACAAGATTTACAATTTAGTAAAATCACTGTATGCTTTGAAACATGTAATATAACTATCGTATAAATAATTTGATAAATTTCTCAGAGAGCCCAGTATATGAATCAAGTAATTTAGATCAGTGCCTTTAACTTTGTGGTGTGTCAAATATAATGGCTATTATTTACTTGGTTTTATTGACATGCTTGTTGATTGGAAGTGACATCTCTATTATAAATGGAGTTAAATTGTGCTATCCAAATAAATTTAGCTTGAAACACCTAAGTATTGTGGTCACCATATTATGTATAAGGGTGAGTTTTGGTTGGAAAGGGATAACCCTTAGTCAAACTCGATAAATCAATAATGTGTTTCAAAAGTGGGGATATAGTGATTGAAAGTGTGTTTCGAAGCACCTTATGATTATAATAAAAGGTTAACACCTTATGATGGTGCAACTATGAGACAGGTAGATCATTCTAAAAGAATTGAAGGTCTTGTGCAGAAACTATAATAGTTCTTATTCTTTATTTTGTTAAAGAAACTTGATTGTGATGCTTGCGTTACATTTTGCTAGGCTATCGTTGAATTGTACTAAGTTCTTTAGTAGAACCAGATACTTTATGAAATTTGCTAGAATTCTTAGAGATGTGTCTCTTGATATTCTTGTTTTCAATAAGCCAGCAAAGATGGAGGAGTTGAATCTGTCAACATAGATTTCAAAATAATGATTTGCTCAAAATGGAGGAGTAAACATAAAGCAGTTTGCAAGGATATAGTTTTGGTTTATTTCTCCGAGGAATAACTTTGTCACTTGCTTGATAAAACTTCTGTTGAGTTTAAGACTCTTGTGTTCATGAGCTTAAAACTCATATTTTATTCTTGAAGTTTATTTGTTTTGGTTGATTTTGAAACTATGACAAGTTTCTCTAGTTGGTTTAGTCTTTGTGAACTATTCATTTATGGTTTTAGAACTATTTGATTATTTTGGTTTAGTCATATTTGAACTATTCAAGTTATAATTGATTTAGTCTATGATCCATGGTTTTTATGATTCAATAATGTTTGAATTTTTGTGATCCAATATTATAACATTGCTTAGCCTAATATATTGAGAATATAGGAGGAGATTGTTGGATGTATAAGTATATTCTCAGTATAATAGGATAATATTGTGTATATTATTCTATGGGGCAATACGGGTTTACACGTGTTATGTATTAATTATTGGAACGGGTTGAGTGGGCTAAAAGCCCAGTACCCTAAACTCAGTCTAATCTCTTTATAAGCTGGTCTAGAGATAGTGCTCTGTGATATTCCAATACTGATAAGCAGGGTATAATATTTTAAGCGGCTAGAGATTAACCCTAACCCTAATTTTCCCAAATCAGTATTAACAGTAACAGACCTCAAATCGTAACTTCAACAATCACCGGTCTATACAACCCTTACCCTAAAACCCCAAAACCCTAGCTAGGGTTTCATTTTCATTTTCATACTCATATTCTTGTTATTGTTATTGTTATTGTTATCTTTATTGTTATTGTTATTGTTGATGATTTCTTTATCCTAGGTGGCTAGGGTGGGCTGGAGGAGAGCGTGAAGGTGCTCAAGGCCGCCACAAAAACTAGACGGGTCCCACCGGTAGAGGTGCTCGATGCTCTTGTGGCAATGAGGAAGGCGAAGTCGAATCCGGAGGGGTTCTTGGAGACTCTTGGTTGGTTGAAGTCACCGGAGAGGACTTGGATGCTTGATTTTACAGCTTAGCCGCCCAGGTGAGGGAGAATTTTTTAGGATGTATAGTTATCAGTTACTAACTAGTGTAGAAATATGACTATATGAGCACTTACAATGCATGTGTGTGAATCTTGTTTGCAATTACGAAGAATATATATTGTTACGATGTCTACCTTGAGGTTGGTAACACCTTAGTGAGGTTTATGGGTGGATGAGTATATTGGGGTGCCTTCTCTTAGAACCTGTTTAAGTACAAGAATAAGCAAGGTTAGGGGATATATTGTGGGTCGGACTGATTGCCCTTCGATATTTAAGTAAGAACTTGGAGGAGAAAGAATATAAGTGGAGCTAGGTTAAGGTTTGAAGATTACCTTGCTTAGAGCACCTAAGGAGGGTATTTATAAGACAAAGGTAGGGTTAGCTCACCATTAGATGTAAAATAAATGTACAGTTTAGGATTAAGCCATGTGTAAAGTATAAATGTGGTCCTAACCATTTTACTTGAGGAGCAAGGAGATGTTGGTTTGTCCTTGTGTGGGTTAGTGGGTTTGGGCCCTCTCATGATCTTTGGGGGGCTTGGGTCACACAATATCAAATATGTTTGTGGCGAGAAAGAATAAGAACAGTTGTAGTGTCACATGCTTTATGCACATATTTAAATGTGCTGAACTGCACTATCTGATATGACACAATCTCCACTACATTGTAGTAGTGATGTGTCAATATATGTATTCTGTCCTGTAATTTTAGTGATTTGGGACTGCAAGAGAGTGGATTTGTGGTGCACAAATGTAGTGATCATTGCATTACTTAGAGAGAAGAAGGTTGGAAACATGTGCCTAAAAAGATGAATGATGCCATACATAAGTACTCCTTTAGTGGGTAGGATAGTTGAGATTTGTATGCACTTGCTGTGCTTGTGCTCGTATTTGTCATAGTATCTAATTGTTGAGAGTTGATGGGTTAATGTGAAGTGTGAATATGAGTTTTAATAGCTGTGTGAAGTTTATTACATGTTTGTTGTAGGGTCCACTCTTTCACTTTGATAGTATGTATCAAGAGTTGGAGGAGGATGAATCCCACATGGATAACCATACACATACACACACTCCTATAGTTTTAAATTAGAGTTCTCTTGATTAAGTTTTACTGATGATATCTCGTTATTTTTAAATAATTTGTTGTTGGTATGATGCAGATAAGGGGCGATATTTCCCAATTACTGCGGTCCAACGCAGCAGCGGTAAGTTCCTTTGATTGCAATTTGTCTATCAATTTTTATATATTTTTTCCAAGTTTGTGTTGATTCTCGAGTTCAAGTGTTATTCTTGTATTCGAAGAATTAATAGACTCACCAATCGACTCATGACCATTATAATCATCATTCATCAATAGAATCGACCATGAATCACAATGCTCTATGAAATGTATACAATATAGTGTTTTTCTTTTTGCTACAAAAATACAGTATGATACTAAAAAAGAGAGAGAGGTCAGGACGAGAGTTGGACATGGAATGTCTCCTAAATCATGGAGAAGAGAGGAATTTCCATTTAACCAATTAAAAAACCTTCACAACTACAATAAAATGTTTCGAGTTTTCGGCTCAACGATGGGGGGTTAGAGTTTTCGATCCAGTATGGCAAGCTCATGCCCCACTGAAAGTGAAGACCTTTAACTGGCTTGCTTGCAAAAACGCCATCCTAACTAGGGATAATTTGGCTAGGCGAAGTTGGCTAGGTCCGGTTAACAGTGTGATGTGCAATCAGGACAATGAAACGGTGGACCATCTACTAGTCAGGTGCAATTTTGCGAGGCCCATTTGCGGTCACCTCCTCTCTAGATTCGGTATCTACGGGGAAGGTCCGGGATCGGTTCTCGAAGTTTGGGGGGAGGGGGGGAGGGTAGGTGGAAAGAGGGTCACATCCAGAGCAGCCAGTCCGATAGTTGGGTCACGGGGGTGGCGGCTATATGCTGGGGCATATGGTTAGAAAGGAACAATAGAATCTTTAGAAGCACCAACACACACATCATGCACCAACAATTGTTTACCAAAATCATTGCTAATATCATGTTCTGGTCTTCTACGGCAGGTGACGGACAGTCAAAAAGGATCAGGGACTCTGACAGGAATTCTGCCTCCGACCAGGTTGGATCACAGGATGGTGGCGGTACGGCAGAGGCGGGTTGATTCATTGGTGTGAGGAGAGTGGGCCACTCATCGGGGAGTCTTCATGTCATTTTGGGGGTTTTTTTCTTTTATGTATTTTGGGCAGTTCTATTTACCTGTCTGTATTTTGGTGGGATTCAGGGGATCCGGAGTGTCTTATGTAGATGCATCTCCTTTTGTGGGACAATGAATATCATGGCCCGAATGTGGGGTGCATGAATATCATTGTCCAGTACTAGTTTGTTTTTTTTACTTTTTTTGTTTTATTAAAATCTTTTTAATGAAACTAGAGAGATCCAAGGCCAACCTTGTCTGATAAAAAAAAATAAAATGTTTCGAAAAAAAGCGAGAAGATGGTTGTTTCTTCTTAATTTATTTTTATCTTATTTAATAAAAAAAAAATATTATAGGAAAAAAAAGATATGTCACTTGTTTCACTGAAAAATTACATTCAACAGTTGAGCCTCCAAGATGGAGGCCAGAAGAAGGCGGAAAAAGAGAGATCCAGATCGATGAAAGGTTGTGCAACGGAAAGCAAAAACCGATTTTAGCAAGAAGTTGGCAGAAGATGATGTCCGCTGTCTTAAACTACGGGAAGACTCAGATTTGTCATTGAATGTTCTTCAGTTCCGTTCCCTCAAGATGATCCAAATGACAGTCCCATCAGCACAATCCCATAGGTTAGATTGTGTTGAGGGACATAGTTGTATCTTCAAGTAAATTAGACCATATTGCTTATATCGTACGTAGTTGGCCAATTGGCAACCTGGTGTCGAGTTCATGAAGGTTGTTGCCATACCTCTCACGCCTGAAAGGGGCAGAGATGATCAGCGGTCTCAGGAGGGCTTCACATAGACGACAATGGTTGCACATGTACATGATATTTTACATAGTAACTGAAACATGTTTTATGTAGAAAGATCCACCTGAATTCTCTCAATTCAAAAATCCAAGACTTAACAACATATCAATTCAACTGAGAAAAGGACCCTTAGAATCTGAATTAAGAGCATCTGTAGTCTATCTATATATCGATAATATCGATATTTAGCTTAAAAAGTAGCTGCAGTCGTTTGCTATATATCGATATTATCGATAAATAGCTACAGTGGATTGCTATATATGAGAGACGAAATAGCTTTTATCGATATCTGAGGGACGGCGTTCGAATAGCCGTCCCATTAAAAAAAATACTATTATAAGCGTCGGACGGCACTCGAAATGCCGTCCGTTCGAAAAAATTATAGTTTAATCGGCAGAAGCCACATATCCCGGACGGCACATGAAGTGCCGTCCGTCGAGTTTTAATAAAAAAAAACATTCATGTGCTTAAGTGAGGTTTGTCACAGTGTGTCAGTGCTAATTAATTAAGTGTGTCAATGCTAGTGCTAATTAATTAAGTGTGTCAGTGCTAATTAATTATGCTTAATAGTGTGTCAGTGTCTCATATGAGAAAGCAGTGTGCTTAAGTATACTTAATTTTTGGACCAATTAGCAGTGTGTCGGACGGCACTTCATGTGCCGTCCTAGACACACGGGTGGCGTTGTTTTTTTTTTTTTTTTTTTAACGGACGGCACTTCGTGTGCCGTCCGACGATTCCGCGCCCAATTTTCACTTTTTCGCCCTCCGACGGCATATGAAATGCCGTCGCTTAATATTAAATAATTGTTTGCTATAATATAGGTTTCGACGAGTGCAGCGAAATCCTAATTTCTATTTCTATTTAGCGATATATGGATAAATTTAACATTAACGACTACAGATGCTCTAACACCTAACCTAGCACAAGGGGTGTTTCCCTTCATATAATTATTAAGAGATGGTTAAAGCATCTGATTTATTTGATTATTATGTTAGATGTCTCTCATCTTCGATGGTCTCCTCATCGTCAATTTATTCTTCCTTTGTTCAATTCACATCGACCGTATCTTTTCTTTACTCTTTCATTTACCTCTTTATTATATTTGACAAAGGTCCAAACACTTCTATTTGGAAGCTTGTATTTTGTTGAACACTTGTGTCAGACACATGTATGATGTATCTGACATGACACAAGCTATTTTAATATACTTCTTTCAGAAAATTTTGATATGCATGTCAGTGTGTTGATACTTCTTAGATTATGTTTATGTAATGTGCATATAAAAAAAACTTCTCAATTGTTAAAGAGAAATTTATTAATAAATGGAGTGAAATAATGCTTAATTGTGTGGAAGATAAAGGGAGATTGAAAGAAGAGAGAAATATTGGAGAATATTTATCATGTTTGATATTGTACAGAAAAATCCATATTGTGCATTTTAATCATAACTATTTTAGTATACATAGTAAAGATATTTGGGATGATTTTTCACCAGGAACAACTGTTAAGTTGACTTGAAACGCAACCCCACACATCACCATCCCACACCAACCTCACATTCCCCATTCAAAATTCAAAGAGGAGGGCTGGTGAGATGTTGACGGGCCCAATATTTTTTTCGGGTTTGCAGGAGAAGTGAAGGGAGGGATGGTGGGGACAATGATGACCAATAATTTTCATTCCCTATAAATTGCTGCTACGGGAGATGGTTAAAGAGTGGGGGAAAAAATAACCAAAAGCAAGGCAAGAAGAAGAAGCTCTCTTTCTTTTCTTATGTCTCTCCTAAGCTTTGCATAAGAGAGAATGATTATGCCTTTTTTTTTTGAATGATTTTTATCTGTGAGAAATAGTGAGTGTATCTCTTGTATTTCCCCATTTTATTATAATGAAATCTCCCTTCTCTTCGCACGTGGACATATGTCGATTTTGACCGAACCATATTAAATTTTGAGTGTTCTTTTTGTGTTGTGCCTATGTCTCTATCAAACTCATTATTTACATTTTACAAACTACTCTCATTTAAGAAATCTCATCATTTTTCTAACAATAACTCGTAATATGGTATACATCTCAAATCATCGCAATTGAGGTTTTCCAAGGTTTTCCAATTATAACCAGTCCATTGGAATTATATTATATCTTAAGCTAATAGGCCTACCCCTCCTTTCCTTTCTCGAGGAGAGAAAAAGTAGGAATTCACACATACCTTAACCGTGCATACCACACTTTTTAACGTAACAAAACAAAATACAAAATACAAAATACAAAATACAAAATTAAAAAAAAAAAAAAAAAAACTCTTCTTCTCCCAACTCCCCCTCCCCTAAAATCCCACTAACCCTTCTCCCCAAAATCTCAGCAGTCGTCGTTCGCCAACCCGCTCAAATCCTCGCCGTCGACGCTCGCTGGCCCACCATGGGTGATGACCCCATCGGTAAGAATTATGAGAAATTAGGGTTTTGAATTCCTAATATGTTTTGTAATATTGTATTCATGAAACCCTAATTTAACACCCGCTTTTACTCTTGATTTCTAATTAGGAAATTTCAATTATTGAAATTTCGGAATCCAAACCCTAATTATGGATTCAAAAATAAAGATAGGTTATTTTCAGACCAAATCCTAACTAATGTTATGTTCTTGATTCTTTGTTTCTTCAGATCCAAATAAATTAGATTTTAGAGGCCATGGTATAAATTGGGATTTCGAAAGGCGAAGAAATGTAGAAAAGAATCAACTGTGGGAACGTAAGAGGTAATGTAAGTGTTTATTATATGTTTATTTTTTTGTTTATTCGCTGATTTATCCAATGTGTACACGCAGAGATTACGGAGATGATAGTTACGCCTGTATGTCATGTCGTCGCTGCAATTGGGCCAGATGTAGGTTACATGAATATCAACTTTTATTCTTCAATTTGATGGTAATTGTGTTCACTACTTCTAATAATTATTTCTCATGAAAAATTACTTTTGTTAAATTCTTGAGTTTTTCATTTATTTTTTGCAATCTCTCATTATTATTTTAGCAATCTTTCTTCAATTAGAATTGTTGTTTCAGTTTTTTTATCCTTTTTTGGGTAATATTAAATTTATTTGTGTCTGAGTTTTTTTTCTATTTTTTTTATATGATCGTATTGTCACGCCCCGCTTCCCAAACAGGATACGGAATACAGATACACGACTCAACCCTGCGAATAATTTGCATCATTCATAAGCTGTTCAGAATATTTAGAACAAATCTCAGAATAATCAGAGTTGGAAGCCAAAAGAATTATCCTCACACAGACATATATATCTCAAAACAAAACAAAGTGCCAACAGAAATTAATTCAAATCCAATAATATAATAGTCTCAAATAAACAGTTAATATCCTGGGTCACATTGCCTAAGTACAAATAAAATCCATATACTCAAATACATTGTTCAAAAACAACAGATAATAATAATAGCAAAAAAAGTCTAGCACTAATATTTCATTTCTCCAATACCATCGGGCAAATGACCATTCTGATCTGCAATTAATAAATTGCAGAAGAAGGAAAAAGAAAACAAGTATCCGTCAATGCAAGTTGCGGGCCGCTTGTAATGCAGGATACAAGTACATGGAAATCTAACAAATCTAAATAATAGCAGAACAAATATAGCATGCTATACTAACATGTGTCAAGTGTCAAAAATCAATAACATGTAGACATCCATACAGATAGTGTCAAATAATGGTGCCAAGTGATAATGTCAGACAGATAACCGATACTCAGATAATCAGATGATCAGAAAATCAGATAACAAATTCAGATGTCAGATACAGATACAGATACAGATATCAGATTCAAATTATTCTTATAAGTCTTGTATTAATTACTAACTAGGTAGTACTTCATGTGCCATCCTTTTATCACATGGTTGCTACATTCAAAACAGTTACGTTTGTAGATTTCGTAGGGGATCATATAGGGCCGTGCACTCAGAATTCAGACAGACAGATATCAGATAACAGATCCAGACAGACAGATAGAACCTAGTGGTTCTCTTCTTCTCTACACCTTTCTATAGGAAGTAATGTAGACATGGTACAAAATAACAGACAACAGATAATCATATGGAAAATACGGGCCCCTTTCTAAGTACACATTTCTATACTTTTCCACTACTAAATCTTTCCCATAAATCTCGGCATGATCATTTTATAATTATTATCAGACAGATGTGTATGTGCATGAAACAGAATAAATCTAGCATGATATAATGACCCACAAGTTCAGAATAACAGATAAGCATGTACAAATGGTAAGATAGTCACATAACAGAACAAAATAGAGTACTTCCTAATTCAGGACAGCACGACGGTACAGTACTAAAACAACAATTTCCATTTCTACAAATATCAAAACCTAGATTCGTCAGAGAATCTGGAAAATGGACTTCCAACCGAATCTAGAGGATACATATAAGTCATATAGTGTTTTAGAAAAATATAACTCAAAACTGATTTGAAACCAGAAAATACGTTCAGCCAGAAATCAGTAAATCGAATTCACAGTCAGGATAACGGCATCAACACACCTCAAATAAATCCAGGAAAAATATGGGGTATTCCCCTATATGTTTAGTATCAGAATATAAAGTTTCATAATTTTCCAGTAATATTAGTTTAACAAAAAAAATCAGAAAACATCAAGAAACGATAGTTTGGCAAATCTGGAATTCCCAACACTGCTGTACGAAAACTGTAATATCTTGCAAACCGTGAAACAAAATTCAGATCCGTCAAAGGGAGAAGAAAATAGAAAAAAAAAGATAACTTTTATATTTCATAAATATTTTTCATAAAGGAAAAGGAATTAGGGTGAAAATACAAATATTTTAAGAACAGTGAGCAAAATCCAGCAAGTATAGCTTTTATAAATAAGCATGAAACGGTATATAAAGCTCATCAATAAAATCCACCAAAATTGTGGGTAATCCCTAAATAGGTATAGAAATATTGTGCAAAATTTCAGATCAAAATAATATGCTTAGAACTAGTATCAAAATAGTTTAGTCATCGAAATCATCAAGAAATGAAATCTGGAAATATAATACACCTCTGTAGTAAAACAATCATATCTCATACATATGGAAACAAAATCGATCTCTGTCAGAAAATTTGGAAAGAAGACAGATTTATCTAAAAATCATGTTTAATGCTGAAGTTAAGATACTGAACTTAATATGGTCTAAAATACCAATCAAAACTGATCACTGATAAAATACAGATTTTCCTCTTAACAATAAATCAACATACAACATACGAAAATTGTTCCAAACACAACCAAACATGTAATAGAATCTACTAAGTGTCCAAACATCATGAAATAGGGTATATAACATGTCCACAATAAGTACATTATATGGATCCAAACAAACACACAAATTCTCATAATTATCTCACAAATATAATCACATCAAGAACGGTCAAAACCTAAGTTGTTTCATGTAAAATTTGTGCCATGAGACAACTATAGTCAATAGCACTATAGAGACAATACTCATCAAACATATATCACACACGAGTTGTCTCTAGAACCCAACTACACTACAAGCGAAATTTATGACTTGTATCATACAAAGGAATTGAGTACAAGTTACTTACCTTAATCGAAGACGAAACGAACACCAAGAATAACGGGAATGGATCCCGGCAACGAACAAAACCCAAGAACATAAACAGCGAACCAAGCAATCTACGTGCAACTCCGTGCACGAGCAAAACCAAGAGAGAGAGAGAGAGAGAGAGCGGTCGGGAGTGGCACAACGGCGGCGCTGGCCTTAGCTGGCATCGCTGCTGCTGCTGCTGTCCTGGGCGCGAGCGACGTCGGAGAGAGCAGAAGAGACGGACGGAGAGATGGAGAGATGAAGGGATGTAGGTGCTCGGTGATGGGTAGTGGCGGCTAGTGTGAGTTGGCGATCGGGATGAGGTAGGGGCAGTGGGAAGGGGTGCAGGTTGGGAGGTCGGCAAGGGGGTGTTCAGGTGTGGCGGCAGACGACGCAACAGGGAGAGAGAGGGGATCGAGGGTTAGGGTTAGGGTTTTGCGGTAGGGGGAAGGGAGAGAGAGTGTTATATAGGATTTAGTTTATGGTTGTGGGTATTTGGGTTAATGGGTAGTTTTTGGGTTTATTAGGAGTAGTAGTAGGAGATTGGGTTTAATAGGATTTGCATGGGATTTAAAATAGGATTGTAGGCTAATTTGGTTTTGGTAGTTAATTAGGGATCAAAAGCAATATGAATAGCAATAGGATTAGCAACCAAAACATCACGAGCACCCAAGAACAATACAAAGAGAACAAGGACCCAATAAAGAGTGAAAACAATAATAATGATCAAGAACAAATTAAGGAACAGAAAAATCAATCACAAGAAGATCAAAATGAGCAAAAATGAATATATATTGAAAAAAAAAACTCCAATATACGGTCCAAAATACAAGAAGAGTATAATACTCAAGAAAGACGAAAAATATACCAAGAATACGAAAAACGAAGAACGAAAAATAGGGGTTACAAGTATGGTCAAGTTTTGAGATTCGAGATCAGAAACCTAATAATGTAGGGTTTCGGATTAGAAGAAGAGGGATCGTCAGGTGTGAGATTGGAACGAACTAACTTGCATATGTGGGCCTTTTCTTCTAATTGTTATATGTTTTCATTGGACTTTTGCATTCTAAGTAATATTTTCATTGAATTTTCAATTACGAAGAATGATGGATTATAGATGATGGTAAAAAGCATGAAAGTTGAATAGTTTTGTCCATTTTATCATTATTGTATTTTATTATTTTTGTTTTCTAGGGTAAAAGTGAACAAATGAGTAAATATATAAGAAAGCTAAAGATTTGCATCAAATGTTGATGAAATGAGAAGATGAAAATTTGAGGAAGCAAGAGAAGCTTCAGAATATGTCAGAATCAGAAGGGAAACAACATGCAGATAGTGATATATTTTCTATATCTTTTGTTTTGTTTGATATGTTTTGGTGAATTTTAGTATTGTATGTGTATTTTATAATTTGATCATTTGATAGAGACACAACTAAGGAGTAATATGGAATAGTTGTAGGCAAATATTGAGGGACTTCATAGACAATATGAGTATTTGCAAACAAGCTTTAGAATTGAGGAATCTGACAAGATTGTAAGTCTTTTGTAGCATCTCTAAATTTCGGTAATTATTCGACTATTTTTTTAATTTTCTTTTAATTGAATCGAAATATAGAATGATGTTGGTTGGCTCGAAAGTGTGAATTAGTTAATTTGTAGATTTTTTTATCTTTTCATTATATTGTGATTGAAATAGCTAAGACATTTCTAAATTTTTAAGTACCATATACAATTTTATGAATCTCTCAAAACTATTTTAGTCTGTACAATTTGCATAGGGTAACACTAGTTAACGTTTACTTTAAACTATGCGCCGAATGAAGAGGCATGTCTCCATCATAGAAGCATCATAGCATGAAGGACCTCATCTCTGGTGGTCCAAAGTATAGTAATGCTTATAATTTTATGAAGATGTTCTGGCCGCTTTGTGTATATTTCAGAGGTTTTACCCTGACTGAAGTGTGTTGGTTTTGTAGTCTAGAATAGAGTATTATCTAGTTTTTAAGGTTTGAGGGGTAGTTACTGCACCCAATAGGGTGCAAGGCAGTATTCGCTTCGACGATTAGTACTAGGGCGGCCCTGAGTTCCCGGGGACCCAAGGCGAAAAGCCCAAATAATTATTTTTAGGGACCCCTAATTACAATTTTTTTTACGCACAAATACGTGCTTATATTTACAAAGAAAATACAAATTTGGGATCCCAAAAATTGAAAAAAATTGGGGTTCTAAGGCGGCCACCTTATCGGCCTCAAGGTGGTCGCTGGCCATGGTTAGTACATCTTAAGCAAGAGAAGAGACGTGGATGAAAAGAGAACAAGTTTTTACCAAGACAAAGAAAAAAAGGGGTTTTAGGCTTGCTCACGCAAGGGTCTCTCATTTTGGTTATCTAAAAGGTACTCTTAGTTCTTTTATTTTCAACGTACTTTTAGTCGATTTTTTTTAAAGACACTTTTCGAAATATTTGCAGGTTGCCTAAGTATTTGCGCTCATGGACTCAACAACTAAACTCGCCGTTCCCAACGGCGAGTTTAGTTGTTTTATTCTCGCCGTTGAGAAACGTCGTGTTTAGTGCAAATTTTTTGTTCAAAATTTTCAAAGAAGACTCGTCGTTCCTGTTGACATTTATACTAGACTCGTTGTTGGGAACAACGAGTTAGTTTAAAATTTTCAAAGAATACTCGTTGTTCCCAACGGCGAGGACATTGATTGTAACCCCCGTTCCCGTAAACACGTATTTCCGGAATATTTTGGATCTTTTACTAAGTGTTTTATAATTGACAATCTCGTATTTCCCGTAAACACGACGAGGACATTGGATCTTTTACTAAGTGTTTTATAATTGACAATTACATTTGCTCTGAATAATGATATACTTTCTATATCTAATTGATCAACTATTTATATTTTATATTATTGTTGTTTGGATTTTAATGAACTTGTTAATCTCAAATCCTATTTTGATACATATTATTGTTGTTGTTGTTGTTGTTGAAGAAAAGGTGGAGTTTGGCCACCCTGTTTCATTAATAAGTGATTAATAAAACGGAACTCAGGGTACTGAGCTTACAACAAAATCCTAGAAATAAAACATAAAAAACATAATGCACCCCTAACATGGGGGGTGAGACAAAAGACAGAACATACGGTAGCCACAACTAAATACATCATTCCCCCCAACAAACACTGGGGTGGTGGGTATCATTGTCCATCATAGTTCGTGCTATTATTGTTGGGTATTATTGTTGTTGTTGTTGTTGTTGTTGTTGTTGTTGTTATTACTATTATATTATTATTATCGGCATTATTATTATTACTGTTATTATTGTTGTTGTTATTATTATTTTTATTATTATTGTTATTATTATTTTTATTGTTAATATGTGTTGTTATTAGTATTATTATTATTATTTTTTTGTTAAAGCCCATTAGTTTCAGTCTATATTATATTTAATTGAAGCCCATCATCTAAAGCCTAATTTTATATTTATTTGATTGCATTAGTTTTAATATACAACTAGAGCCCAACCCAAATCCATCTCCTATTGGATTCTAACCTACCATAAACCCATTAACCCAATCTCCCCCTAATAGTCAATCCAAGATTTTCTCCCCCACACAATTCCTCGTATCACGTAACCACCCAGGTTCTTACCCCAACTATTATAATCTGTTATTAAATGACTTTCTCTCCCATAAATAGCCAAACCCCCTCAACTTTCCTTTATTATTCAAATCTAACTCTTCATCTTCTCCACCTTCACTGTACAATGCCCCTCCTTCCTCCTTCTCCCTGCGTTGGAGCCCGCTCGACTCCACCGCAGCGACCTCCGCCCCTCGCGCTCGCGACAACCACCGTAACCTTCCCCTTCTTCCCCTGTTTCCTCCGTTTGTCATCGAGCCGCTGCAACTCCGCATCCCGCAACCTCCTCGCGCCCCGTCGTCATCGCAGTCTCCACCTCCAATCGACCACTGAACCTTGAAGCTCCCCTTCCTCCACCCGTCCTCTGCTATCCTGTTGACTCCGTAGCTCAAGCCACCTTAGAACCCCTCGACCCATCGACTCCCTCACAGTCGACCGCTAGCACCCTGCTCCCGCTCGCCTTCCCTCTTGCGACCACCGCCTCGATTGCGACCCATCCTTGTCGTCCTCACATCCGAACCACCGAGTCCCCACCGTCGGAGCCTCGTCGCCTCATCTCGTCAGCATGACAATCCTCGACTGCCATTGCCATCCTCATCCCCTGTGCACCTCCCCTGTTCCCACACCAGCAACCAAAGTCATCGCTTTGGTCCCCCGTCGAGCAACCCTGAGCGTGCCTCCTGCCCTGCCAGTCTCATCCTCGTCCTTCGCCGTTGTTGCCACCTCAAACCAGTCGCCTGAGCCTCGCCGCCCTAGTCCGCCAGTGCACACCTGGCTCCTCTATTTTGCTCCATCGATCATCAGCATTAGGTGCTCTTTTGATCTTGACCGTCCGATCTCATCTCATCATCAAGTCTTGATCTGGCCGTCCGATCACATCTCATCATCATCATCATCATCAGGCTTGACTCTGGACCCTTGATCACCTTGATTGTGACCGTCAATCACCCTTGATCTTCATCTTCGATCTCAGTCGTCCGATCATCCGATCTTGATCCCCATCAAGATCCGTGCCCGATCGTGATCATTGTGATCATTTGCTCGCTGGGATTCTGATCCCGTTATTCTTCGCACATTCGGATCTTATCGTTATCTAAGGCAAGTCCACTTGAACTCATTTGATTTTTCTAGTTCAAGATTATTGATCACCGCAAGTAGTTCTCTTACGATTATCATAATAATGCATTGTATACCTTCCGTTGGGGATATCGAGGGATTACACGAGCTAACCTGAAGTATCCTTGACTTCGTGCTAACATCCATTGATTCAAACCCAAGCTTTCATGCACACACGACATGAATAAATTGATTAGAAACTTGTATATAGAAAAATATAGCAATTGAATGCATGTTGATCGATTGTGTTATTGAGACTTGAATCATGACATGAAAAATTGGCTTTGTACACTGTAAAAATACATCCTAATTGTTGTACATTAATGTTAATGCAACCCATGATTCAAGAACATGTAGATTATCCGTTTTGATGAATATATATGTGATGACTTTTTATTATTTCTTGCTGCCTGTTCTGTTTTGCATTGAGGTTTCGACCCTGTTACAATAAGAATCAACCAAAACTATATGAAAAAGAATTATATACTAATGAATCTAGTTTCCAGAAAATCTTACGGATCTAGATTTCGATATGTGAGCTGTTAGTTATTGCACTTTTAGCCACTGCTGGTTTGTATTTTTAGAATTGCAGTTTACTAAAACATCGACACAATTTTCAGTTGAAACACCATGATAATAGTAATTTAATGACATGAAACTCTCCAGAAACTTAGTAGACATGCTTAGGATCCATTCCTAATTTTTATAGATTTTTATATTGATTTTACACAATTTTTTCACCCATAGAATTTTGACTATAAGCTGTCGCCAGAACCCTTAAGCTGTAAAGATTAGGGTATTCGACCTAGTTATGATTAGAATCAATTGAAACTTACTGAATAGGAATTATAACCTCATATGTCTAGTTTACATCCCTTTCAAAGAAATCGATTTCGAATTATAGTTTGTGAGTTATTGCTGTTTTAGTACTGCTGTGTCTGCTCTTTTCAGATTCACAATTACATGTATTTTACCATGCATCACATCATTTTGTTGCATCCTTATCATCTCCTTGACACTCTTATACATATTGCATGATCATGAATGATTTAGTAAAATATTAACAAGCCGGGGTAATAAGGGTTGACTTAATAGTGGATAATCTCAGAAAATATACTCGGTAAGGCCTTATCATTATATTGTATTGTCATGGAAGGAAGAGTATCGATTGTGAATTATTGATTGTCAATTGTTGATTGTAAATTATTTTTATTGATGCCGAGTACACGCTCTGTAGATTCCACTATGATGTCTAAAACAAATACTATTTTGTATGCATCGAACTTGTGATATGAGACGCAGTAGTACGTGCATTAGTTAGGCTAAATACTAATATACTAGATTGACACTTGCATCCTTGAATCATGACTATTGACATTGGCATTGTTTATTGATTATTGTTATTGAAAATTGTATTGTTAAATCTAGACTTTTCATCAGTCCGTGTTATTGCTTTTGAATTTTGTTCTTGCTTCATATTCCTCGATGTACCATGTTCCTTTATGTTTTGCTTTTCACTACTTGTTGTCCGTACTTGCTCCAACAGACACTTTTCCCCACTCTAGTTGATCCAACTACAGGTGCATAAGGAGAATTGCCAGAAGGTATTGGTGAGCAGTTCTTCTAGGATTGGAGCAGAAACTGCTTTGAAATAAATTGTTTCTTCCATGTTATTTTTTATATCACATTGTTACTTTTGTTGAACTTTGTATCATGGGCTTTGTTGACTCATATTTGTTGTTTTTTTTAGTTGTTGGTTATTATGTTGGACTACTGCATATTTTTCTAGTATCTGTTTATGTGATTATGTTTTTATGCATGGTTGTGAATCTTGTGATTATTTCCTTTCATGTTGTTGAGTTAAGACGGTACAACTTATGGATGATGTTAAAATCATTCGTTGGGCTTCCGTCACGGACTCGTATTCCCATATTTTGGGAAGCGGGGTGTGACATTTATACTAGACTCGCTGTTGGGAATGACGAGGATGTAGAAAATTTTACAGAATGTGAAACATTCTATTGGACTTAGTGAATTTTCGAAAAAAACTCCATGTAATTTTTTTTTTGAACTAAACTCGCCATTCCCAATAGCGAGTCTAGTGTAAATGTCCTCGCCGTTGAGAACAACGAGTCTTCTTTGAAAATTTTGAACTAAACTCGTTATTCCCAATAACTAGTCTAGTATAAATGTCATCGACGTTGGGAACAGCGAGTCTTCTTTGAAAATTTTGAACTAAAAATTAGTACTAAACACGCCGTTGCCCAACGGCGAAGATAAAACAACTACACTCGCCGTTGGGAACGAGAAGTTTAGTTGTTGAGTCCATGAACACAAATACTTAGACAACTGTTCTCTTTCTGCAAATATTTTCGAAAAATATCTTATAAAAAAAAATAATTCCTTTAAGGCAGCATCCTACTAACAAACAGAGCATATCTGCAAAATTAGTTAAAATTAGTATATATACACATGAAATATTGATTTTCACTGTTTACTTTGTTGTACTGAGTGTCATCATAATGCTTGATGCTCCTTCGTTATTAAGTTAAGGAGATGAAAAGCTTTCGATTAATTTTCTTCTTTGATTTGTAAGCATGTGGGTCACAGTGAAGTTCTTATTGTTAGGATTGTGGTCTCAAATATACGTAAGTCCGGCGTATTTGAAGTTGGAGAAGAAGAGGAGAAGATGAAGACAACATAGAAAAAGAACAAGAAGTAGAAAAATGAAGCTGGAGGAGTTGCAGTTGACCGGTCCTGGCTGAAAGGAGTTCTTTGAGTGTACATGATTCAACAGAGAAGGAGACAGTCGACCGGTCATGCATCGGGTGTGGACTTGACACGTCGCGGTCGACCGACCCAAAGTGCAGTCGACTGTCATCGATGCTGTGCGTTATTTGAGCTTTCGAATTTTGGGTCCAATAAGCTGTATTTGTATATCTTTTAAGGTTTACTTGAGGGGTATATAAGTGGTTGTAGACTCTAGGGTTTGCACAACTGATTAGAAATAATTGGTGAGCCGTTATCATTATTCAACTTCAAGAGGGAATTGTGCTGAGTTTTTCAAAGGCGAAAGAGAGGGAGATTAAGACTTGTAATCTCTTTGTAATCTTTGTTTTTCTTAGGGGAATAATAAGTATTGGTTATCTCTCCATATTGATTGTGTTCTTGTGGGATCGTGCATATATCATGGTGCCTTGTTCTTGGTTCATCTAGTCCTTGGGAAGTTTCTATTGGGTGTAGTGTGTAAGTTCCGCTATTACTATTACGAGTTGTTTGTAGATTCTGCAACACATATCTTCAGTAGTAAGATAATATGTTATCCTCACTGACGGTGCGTTATGTGCAGATCAAAGAATTTCTAGCTTCTTTTTGTTGTTGTTGAAAAAAATAGATAACACAAAGGAGTGTATGTGGGAGGTAGTCAGTCTTGGTTTTGGCCTGTTTGAAAGTCCCGAGTCTAGCACACAAGTTTGGGGTCATTGGTGGGTAGAATTAGTCAGAAAGGAAGATAGAGAGGCGTGGGGGGTGATGGCAACAGCCACTATGTAGTGTTTGTGGTTAAACAGAAATCATTTCTGTTTTCGAAAAATTTCATGTCTTTTCGACTATCGTGCATAAAATTATATCTTTGTCTCATGTATGGACAGAAAATAGAGGAGCAATGAAAAGGCTGCGCATGGAAGAGGAAGAATAGAAGGGTAAGGATGCGGCACAACAAGGGAAATGACCATATATCAAACTCAGGAGGTCTAGGGACATCAGCTTTTGGTGGATAGGTGCCAGAGGAAGGGCCATTAGATAGTAATCCTTGTATCTTTTATTGCTTTGTTTGTTTCTTTCATCGATGTTGTTTGGATTTTGGATGTTGGTGATGTGGGTCGCCGTTATTTTGGATGTTGGTGGAGTCTTGTAAATAGTACTACTATGTTTTTTTAATTGCGCATTAATGAAGCGATGACATGGTCTTCTTTTTATGATAAAAAAAAAACACAAAGGAGTGTATGACTTTGTGAAAATTTCTAGATCATAAACACTAATAACCCTTCTATATCTGCACATTTTTTTTTCAATCATATATTTATTAGTTTTTTTTTTTCTTTTTCAAAGGAATCATACATCATGAAATTGGATGACTGAGTTGTTACACAATCATCATTGTTTCTGGAACCAACATTTACTTGCTTTTGACGCCTTTTCTTCTTCTTGAAGATGTATGATTTTGAGCTCAAAGATTCATACTCAGTGGGAGTTGGCGTGCTGCTCAAGTTCTCTTTATTAAGATTTATAGGTTCCATTCATGAGAAAATTTGACTGAAATCGAAGTTCATTTCATGTTTCCGTAACGTCGGCTTTCTTCATCATTGAGGCAAAGATAGTCGAGAACGGAGTGTATCTAGGGCCAATCGGTTGTTTAACCTTCGAAGGCAAATTCTTGTGAAAAAAACAGAATACTGGCATTCATCTTTGGGTGCGTTCGAATAAAGATCGGACCGCATTTGGCCCATTACAAATAAGTCTCGGAGGAGAAGATAGAGAGCCAAGCACCAAGGACCCATCCTTCACCTGGTTTCACATCGACGAGGAGATTGTTGTAGCTCATGGCCATTGTGGTGGTATTGCATTTTGGTTCCGATCAGGGCCGGCCCTCACCTTGAGGCCAGTGAGGCGACAATCTTAGGCTCCCGATTTTTTTACACTTTAGGGCCTCAAATTTGTATTTTTCTTGTAAATATAGACACGTATTTTAGACGTAAAAAAATATAATTAGAGGCTTCCAGTGGCGGAGCCAGGATTTCCATCCCGCGGGAGCGCAATCACAAGAACTAAACGAAGAAGAAGCGAACAACAGAAGAAGAGGGAGTGGGTCGGGTGACGTGAGGAGTGATTGTATGAGCCTTTACTTGTGAGCCACACTCGGGGGAGCGCTGCATGGACTTCCATTTAAAAAAAAAAACTACACCTATAGAAAGGGCCGGCCCAAACTCAGGGAAAGCGGCCACTCACCCTGGCTTGGGTGTGGCTCCGCCACTGGAGGCCTTCAAAAATAATTATTTGGGTCATTCGCCTTGGACCCCAGAAACTCAAGGCCGGCCCTTGTTCCGATGTTGCCGTGTCACAGTTTTGAGCGATTGTTCTGATAAATTTAACTCTAGAAATTCTGTTTCTTAATATTATTTTCTGAATATGAGTGGATGACTTGTTAGAATTGATCCCGACACCGATCCATCTCTATATTGATTTTTCAGTCCAACCTGCAATATGCTTTGTACATAACTCATATACTGTAAGTATCATATATACTGTGAATAGTTTTTGCATTGTGGATTGTATGATTACAGAGTGAGTACAATATTCTGTGCCATCCAAGTATCGGTACAACCAGGGCCAGGTCTACCCTAGAGACGGGTAAGGCGGCCGTCTTAGGCCTCCGGAGATTTCGCGATTTTAGGGGCCCCAAATTTGAACTTCCCTTATAAATATAGATACATATTTTGCGCGTAAAAAAAATAATATGTTATTGGGGGTCCCATTTCAGAAGTTCGCCTTTGGGCCCCCGGGAACTTAGGCCGGCCCTGGGTACAACCATACAATATTCTTTTTGCAATGTGCTGTACAAGAATCCTATGGAGGTCCACTAGCTGTAGCCCTCGGATGCGAAGGGTTGCTTTACGATGAACACGATATGATAAAATGTTAAGTACGTGCATCATGTCGATCTTCAAAGCCAACAACACCACATTCATAATCGTCATCAATGACTTCAGTACGATGCTAACGTGGCATCATCATCTTTAATGGTAGGGGGGCCCGCAAACACTGTTCTTCTCTATTCGACCTGAAGAAGAAAGGTTTTATGTGTTCTCATCGGAGTCAGGTAAAGTGGTGATATCCCCGAAATAAAACTAGTTAGATTTGAAAACAGGAACGGTATTAGAAACTTATTCTAATAATAAAGTCAATTTCACAACAACAAAAAACCTTGGGTGGTAGGGGGGACTTCAACATCACTAGGTTTTTAATGAAACGATGACGGGGTCATCTTTTATCACCATTATCAGGTTTTCTCACGAGCACAGAGGAAGAGGGCCAAGCGATAGAGATAGGCAACGCTTTAACCTTGCGATCGACGACCTTAATCTTATCGAAGTGAAAGGGTACGATAGAAGGTTCACCTGGTCTAACATGCAGGCCGACCCGACTCTAGCCAAGCTAGACAGGATTTTGGTGTCTTCAGATTGGGAAGATGCGGTCCCGCTAGCTACGGTTAGATCGATCCCTAGATCCACCTTCGACCATATCCCATTAATTCTGGATTGGAATAGGGATAGAAGAAGGGAGACGAATCAGTTCAGATTTGAGAAGGCATGGTGCTACGATCCGAGATGCAAAGGGGTGATTGAAAAATCCTGGGGGGTAGATACTAGGGTTGTCGACTCTATCTCAAACTGGAATATTAAACTGAGATGCCTGAGGAGTGATCTCAAATCTTGGGCTAGAAAAGAAGATGAAAAGTTGAGGTCAAGAAAAGATCATTTGGCGGAGAGAGTTCAGACTCTAGAAACGATCGAAGAAGACCGATATCTTCTGCAAACGGAAATAGAGGATCTTTCGTCTTATAGAGCGGAGCTTCATTCTATCGGGGCCAGGGAAGAATGCTACTGGAGACAGAGATCGAGAGTGAAGTGGCTTAAGGAGGGGGATGCAAATACGGCCTTCTTCCATAAGGTGGCTAACGGGAGAAACAGACATAACAGAATAAGGGGGTTACTAATAAGGGAAGATTGGATTCAGGATGAGGCAGTAATCAGAGATCATATACATTCTAACTTCAGAGAGCTCCTAGGGAGTAAGAGATCACTTAGATGCAACTTGTGTCCAGATATGTGGGCCGATTCGAGGATTGAAGGGAGCGAAGGACTTGAGGATCCTTTCGAGGAGGAAGAAATTCTTAAATCTATCAAGTCTCTGGGTCAGGATAAGGCTCCGGGTCCGGATGGATTCCCTATCTTTTTCTACTCAGTGTTTTGGCCAGTTGTGGGAAAAGATATCTAAGATATATTTCAAGATGTTTACGATGGGGTTGTGAGGATCGATAGACTGAATTATGCAATTGTCGTTCTAATCCCGAAAAAGACTGAGGTTAGGAGGTTTAACGTTCTAAGACCGATTAGTTTGCTGAATGGCTCGTTCAAAATCATCACCAAGATGTTGGCCAATAGATTATCACCGATTTTATTAGAGCTCATCGGCACATCGCAAAGCAAATTTGTTAGGGGGAGAGACATTGCGGACAGTATTGCTTCAGCACAATAAGTTGTATTCAGAGGGTTCAAGGACAGGATAGATGGCTTCCTCCTGAAGCTTGATTTCCAAAAGGCCTACGACACTGTCGATTGGGACTGCGTGGATGAGGCGTTTCGAATGAAAGGTTTTGGGGTTAAATGGAGGAAATGGATTAATATGTGTGTCAGGGACGGGAAGTCGTTCATCCAACTTAACGGGGAGAGAGGAAAAGAGATAAGGTGCAAAAGAGGGTTGAGACGGGGTGACCCTTTATCCCCTATGATCTTCACTTTGGTGGCAGATGGTTTAGCAGAAATGAACAAGAAAGGATTGGAAGGGGGGATAATTACGGTGGTCAAAGTGAAGGGGATCGCGGAACCTATCTCCATTCTACAATACGCTGATGACACGTTATTGTTTGGGGTTTCACAAGTAGAAGAACTATTGGGCGTTAGGATGCTTCTTAGATGTTTCGAGTTCTGGTCTGGGCTTCAGGTGAATCTGCACAAGAGTTGCGTCTTGGGACTCAGTAATTACAATGCTAACTCGATGGGGCTCTCCTCGTCTATCTTAGAGTGCGATACGAGGAACTACCCTCTAAACTATCTAGGAATTGCGATTAGACCTGGGAAAATGATTCGGGAAGATTGGATGCCACTAATAGAGAAGACTGAGAGGAAACTAACAGGATGGAAAGGTAAGTGCTTATACTTGGGGGGGGGGGAGAATAACTCTTATCAACTCTGTTCTTAGTAGCCTCCCAACTTACTTGATGTCGATTTATGACTTACCTCAATGGGTTATTGAAAGAATTGATAGGTGTAGGCGACGTTTCCTATGGAAAGGATGTCGCGAGGATGGCAAGGGCTATCATCTCATGACATGGGATAGGGTCTGTAAGAAGAAAGAGTTTGGTGATCTTGGCATCGTCAACTTGCGGGACATGAACAAAGCTCTGCTTTCTAAGTGGTGGTGGAAAATGCACAGAAAACGAAATCAGGGGAAGGTCTCAACGTTATGGAAAGGAATCGCAAAGGTAGGGGAGGTGTTTCACGCGAACACGAAATGCATTCTTGGTAATGGTGGTGACTCGAGATTTTGGAAGGACAAGTGGTGTGGGGACAACTCCCTTCAATCAATTTTCCCTGAGTTGGCGGCAGAAACGAATGGGAAGGACGACTTAGTGACCGAGGTTTGGAAGAGGTGAAGACTTAATTTAAGCTTCACAAGCAGCATGTCGCTTCTAGCTCAGGAACAATTGGCTAAATTAGAGTTGTTCCTGTCAGATATAGGACGTCTGAAAAAGGGGGAAGAGGATGTTATACTTTGGATAGGGGGAACATCCAAGGAATTCTTGGTAGCTTCCATGTACGGAGTTTTGAACGATGGGGGTATTGGGAACACTTTGGCCACAACTATTTGGAAATCTAGTGTTCCAAATAAGGTGAAAGCTTTCCTCTGGTTGGTTAATCACGACGCTATTCTATCAAAGTGCAACCTTAGAAAGAGAAACTTGCCTGTAGATGTCACTTGCTTGCAATGTAACTCGGAGGAGGAGGACACGTCGCACATTTTCTTTTCTTGTCCTAAAGCGAGGTTAACGTGGGAAATTTTGGGAATAGGGTTCAACATTGACTTCATTCCGAACTGTATAGATGACATATGGGGTAGAGGGAGATACAGAAACATATGTAAAGACAATAGATTCCTTTGGGACATCACGACTGGGGCAGTGGTTTGGTCACTTTGGGGAGATAGGAATGATCTTTGTTTTCGTAATTATAGATGTTCTTTCATGTTGTCCCTGAAAAAAATTTCGCTCTAATAGATTTTTGGACAGGTAACTCTGCGGAAAGAAAGAGGATCAGATTTGATGGGGGCGAGTAAAGCTGGAGCTTAGGTGGGCAGGCCCAGCCTACAAATTGGGAGTCTGCCATTTCAGCTGGTGGACTTGTGGTGCCAGACGTGGGTTGGATTTTTTGAGGGATGGTTATACATTCCTAGTTTGTTGTATCTTTCAGCTTTCAGCTTTGTTTGTTTTTATGTTCTTTGTTGGGGCAGGTGGGTAGGCCTCGAAGATTATGATGTGATGTAACTCGAATATTTTTGTAGTTTCGTTAATTTTCATTAATGGAATCGGTGAACTAGGTCACTTGCTCTCAAAAAACAACAAAAACCTAAACCCTCTATGATTAACAACTAAAAGCCATCTAACCACTCCGAAAAATCCCAACACCCCAAATTTCTTCCTCGAATGCCATGGCCGAAACCTGTTAGAGTCGCCGCCGGCTGGATAGCTCCGATAGTCAACTCCGTCTGAGAAGCTAGGCTAGAGAGTAGGAGATAGCTGATAGATATCAAGTATCAGAGAGGGAGGAGAATAATCTATTTCAGAGTAGGAGTTTGTATCAGAGTGGTTGTACGCGCGTAGCGCACTGTTTTTGAATTGGAGCTGAGCGGGTGAGTCTGTTGGCGGGAAGAGGGTTTCGTGCGTGTTGCACGTACCTCCAGCCTGTCGAACAGAGGATCTGTTGTAGCTTTTTTTCTAGCTGTAATGTTCTGGAAAGGATTATCAATAAAAATCTTCTTTCATCTTCTCCAAGCTTCCTGTATCTTCTTCTTCTTCCTCTCCATTCTCTTCCCCCAACTTCTTCATGGCTCGATCAAGAACCCATCACAACCCTAACCCTGACAACTTGGTATCAGAGCCAAGCTATAGCGAAGGCGATGGAAGAGACGAAGGGAGTGCTCAGTTGGAAGGAGAAGTGGCTAATCTCAAGAGTCAAATGGCGGAGATCCAACTGCGAAGTGGGTATCTCACCGAAAGAGTCGAAGCAGTAGCGGAAGGCATCAATGAGCGATTCCTCGCAATGGAAACAAGGGTGAATGTTAGATTGGATGCCATACTGGCATTGATGCAGCAGAATGCACATCGACCCCCAAACCCACCACTGCTACCCACTCCTCCCACAAACCCACCATTGATTCCATCTCCCCCTCCACAGAACACTCACATTTTCCCCCCACCATTGAATCCGTCTCCTCCTCCACAAAACACTTACATTTTTCCCCCACCATTGATTCCATCTCCTCCTCCACCTAACCCCCACTTTTTTCCGCCTTTTCAAGTTCCCAATCACCTCACACAGGACCAAGGAGGGATCTATCGCACCCCCTTCAAGGTGGAGTTTTCAATCTTTCAGGAAGGGGATCCGACATAGTGGATATGCGGCGTAGAACAGTTCTTGGAATTCTATGAGGTACCGGAGATGCACATGCTCAGATATGCTTCGCTCAATCTTCGGGGAAGAGCGGCGCAGTGGTTTCGTCGACATATCAAGCCAAGACTGCCGGAGATGACATGGCCTCAGTTCTTGCAGGAATTACTCACAAGATTTGGTCCTCTCTGAGTTCCAAGACTACAGCGGAATGTTGTCTAAACTTCAACAAAAGGGAGACATCGAAGCGTACATTCAGGAATTTGATCGACTCTCCAATTTCGTAGACGATTGGACGGAGAAGCACTACCTGAGTACGTTCATCAGCGGGTTAAGGGACGAAATACGGTGGGACGTTAAGTCGCAAAGGCCAAGGAACGTGACAAAAGCTATGGGTTTAGCTAAAGGATTCGAAGAGAAATTGGCTTGCCTCAAGAAAAGCTATCGCGTGCCGTTCACTCCTAAGTCGACTCTGTTGTCTCCCGCCCCGGCAGCAACTCATAACCCACATAATCCCAAACCTCCTTATCAGAATTTTGTTCCCAGGAGACTCAGCGTTCAAGAGATGAGGGAACAGAGGGCGCGAGGACTGTGCTTTAACTGTGAAGAAAAATACATCGCGGGTCACCTATGCAAGACTCAAAAATTCTACTACCTGGAATGCCTTGAAGAAGAGGAAGAGGAGGAAGTTCACATGAACTCCGTGACTGCGGAGGAGCAAGCACCAGCAGCCGTTACTTTAGCTTCCCTTCCCTCACCATTCCCCACACACTCGTCTCCAGATTCCCCAACTCTCTTCAATCCCCATACCAACGCACAGCAACCTGAAATCTCTCTACATGCTTTGGTAGGAACTCAAATATACCCTCAAACTATGAGAGTTAAGGGCACCATCAATAGCAAGGAAGTGAACATCCTAATTGACACCGGCTCGACCCATAACTATTTAGACCCCTACACCGCTGCTTCAGCTCGACTGCAAGTTAACAAGGAACTTCGTTATAACGTCACCGTAGCCAATGGCCAGGTGATGCAAAGTGAAGGGAAGGTGGAGATAGCATTCTTCACGGTCCAAGGGGTATCCTTGTAAGCGGAATTGCTCCTACTACCCTTGGGGCCGTCGCAAATGGTTTTAGGAGCCCATTGGCTTCGTACATTGGGGCCGGTAACGATGGATTTTGGTGAAATGACAATGGATTTCATGGTCGATGGTAAGATGAAAAGGCTACAAGGGGTAGTACCTCCACAACTGCAAATGATGCAAGTTGCTGAGCTGCAGGGAATGAAGAATTGTGCTTGCCAAGCATACATGAGACAAGTGAATGAAATTGCACAGGAAGAGAAGAGCCAAGAAGCTACGACCCATCCTGATATATGCAATATCATCAGTCAATTTTCGGATGTGTTCAAGGAGGAACTGCAATTGCCGCCACACAGGAACTGTGATCACAAAATCTCTCTTCAAGATGGCCATCAACCAGTATGTCAGAGACCCTATAAACTCCCACACTCATACAAGGCCGAGATTGAGAAACAAATCAAGGAAATGCTCAATGCGGGTTTCATCCGTCCAAGCCACAGCCCCTACTCTTCTCCCGTCATCTTGATAAAGAAGTCCGATGGTAGTTGGAGGATGTGCGTCGATTATAGAACTCTCAATAATCAAACCATTAAGGCGAAATTCCCTATTCCTGTCATTGATGAATTGTTAGATGAACTCCACGGGGCTCAATACTTCTCCAAGATCGATCTGAGGTCGGGGTATCACCATATCAGAGTTAACAGCGACGACATTCCCAAAACTGCGTTTAGAACCCATTATGGACACTTCGAATTTGTGGTAATGCCCTTTGGCCTTACCAACGCGCCCTCAAAATTTCAAAATTTGATGAACAACATCTTTAATGAGTATCTCCGACGGTTTGTATTGGTATTTTTCGACGATATTTTGATGTACAGTTCATCATGGGAAGAACACTTGCTCCATTTGCGCAAGGTTCTGAAGGTGTTAAGGGAGAACAATCTGCGGGCCAAGGCAACCAAATGCAGCTTTGGGCGCACGTCGGTGGGTTACTTGGGGCACATTATCAGTGCCAATGGTATAGAAGTGGATGAGAGTAAGATCACGGCAGTAGAGGAATGGCCAGAGCCAAAGAATATTAAGGAGTTGAGGGGTTTTCTTAGGCTTACGGGATACTACCGACGATTCGTAAAGGATTACGGAAGCATCGCCGCTCCGCTTACTCAGCTATTGAGGAAGAATGTATTCAAGTGGTCTGTTGAAGCAACTCAAGCCTTCGAGAAGCTGAAGAAGGCGCTCACCACCACCCCCGGTCTTGCAGGCTCCAGATTTTGCAAAATCCTTCATTGTCGAAACAGATGCTTCCAAGGAGGGCATTGGCGTAGTTTTGATGCAAGAGCACCACCCAATCGCGTACATGAGTAAAGCGCTAAAAGGGAAGAATCTGTCTCTCTCAACATATGAGAAGGAGGTCCTAGCCATTCTACAAGCCATCAAGCAGTGGCGACACTACCTTCTAGGGAATGAGTTTGTGATTCGCACCGACGAACAAAGCATCAAGCACATCCTCGAGCAGAAGATTCACACGGAGATACAAGAGAAGTGGTTGTGGAAGCTATTGAGGCTCACATTCACCGTCGAATACAAGAGGGGAACCCTCAACCCAGCTGCCGATGGCCTCTCCAGGAGAATAGGACCCTCAGAAACTTGCTTGGAGATCTCGCTGGTCCTTCCCCAATGGATTGATGACATCAAAAACTTGGTGAGGCAAGACTCTTATTATCAGCGGTTAGAAGAGAGGAGAAGAGTGGAAATTTAGATGCTTAGCTCTACCGCTTTGCTAACGGCCTGTGGTTCTACAAGGGGCGCATTCTGATCAGCCCAAAAGCTGCGGTAAGGAAGCTAATCTTCCATGATTTACATTCATCAAGCTCAGGTGGCCACTCCGGTTATCATAAAACACTACACCGAATCAGGAGGTCGTTTATTTGGGAAGGCATCACTAGGGATGTAAAATTGGGGATCAAAGAATGTCTAGTCTGCCAAAGAAACAAGTGTGAAACTTTGCTCCCTGCTGGATTGCTACACCCTCTTCCAATTCCGGAGAAAGTTTGGGAGGATATTTCCATGGACTTTGTCGAGGGATTGCCCAAAAGCAGAGGCAAGAATGCTGTGATGGTTGTGGTGGATCGACTCACGAAGTACGCTCATTTCATAGGAATTTCTCACCCATACACTGTAGAGTCTATTGTGCAAATCTTCGTTGATCAAATTTATAGGCTCCACGGAATGCCACGAAGTATTGTAAGTGACAGGGATCCCATATTCATGAGCAAGTTCTGGAGAGAATTCTTCGCTCTCCAACAATGCAAACTGCGTCACTCCACGGCATACCATCCACAGAGCGATGGGCAGACTGAAATCGTGAACAAGGCCTTGGAGCTCTACTTGCGCTGTTTGTGTGGTCAGAAACCAAGGGAGTGGAGTAGATTCTTAGGGTGGGCGGAGTTCTGGTACAATACTAATTGGCATGTATCAACCGGCATTACCCCTTTCCAAGGAGTATATGGCACTCCTCCTCCAACGCTGCCGCGTTATGTGCCAGGTACAGCGGCTGTGCAAGAAGTAGAGGAGGGGTTGCTTTCGCGTGATGAGGTCCTGCAACTGTTGAAGGACAATTTGAAGATGGCTCAGCAAAGAATGAAGTTCTTCGCTGACAAGAGGAGGACGGAGAGGGAATTCTCAGTCGGGGACTTGGTTTTTTTAAAAATTCAACCATACAAACAAGTGTCCATTCGAGGGGGAACTCCGCAGAAACTATCACCTAAGTTCTTTGGTCCATATTGCATACTGGAAAAAATTGGTGAGGTCGCATATCGACTAGAACTGCCATCGAATGCTTCCATCCATCCCATCTTCCACGTCTCAAAGCTCAAACCCTATCATGGAAACCATCCTCCAGAAGTGGAACTTGAGCCCCCTCAATGGTGGGTTCCCGCCATTAACGAAGATGAGCCAGAGCAAGTGCTGGGTCGCAGGATCTTCAAGAAGAATAATTGGGTGGGAATCAAGCTATTAATCAAGTGGAAGAACTCCTTTGCTGAAAATGCTTCTTGGATCGATATTGATGATTTGCGTGTTAATTTCCCCAATTTCGAGCTTGGGACAAGCTCGCTGTAAGAGAGGGGGAGTTGTTAGAGTCGCCGCCGGCTGGATAGCTCCGATAGTCGACTCCGTCTGAGAAGCTAGGCTAGAGAGTAGGAGATAGCTGATAGATATCAAGTATCAGAGAGGGAGGAGAATAATCTGTTTCAGAGTAGGAGTTTGTATCAGAGTGGTTGTACGCGCGTAGCGCACTGTTTTTGAATTGGAGCTGAGCGGGTGAGTCTGTTGGCGGGAAGAGGGTTTCGTACGTGTTGCACGTACCTCCAACCTGTCGAACAGAGGATCCGTTGTAGCTCTTTTTATAGCTGTAATGTTCTGAAAAGGATTATCAATAAAAATCTTCTTTCATCTTCTCCAAGCTTCCTCTATCTTCTTCTTCTTCCTCTCCATTCTCTTCCCCCAACTTCTTCATGGCTCGATCAGGAACCCATCACAACCCCAACCCTGACAAAACCCTAATCGACGGCAACACCATGGTGGCGGGCGCCCTCGCCGCCGCCGGCGTCACCCACATGTTCGGCGTGGTCGGAATCCCGGTCACCTGCGTGGCCACGCGCGCCGTGGCACTCGGCATTCGCTTCATCGCCTTCCACAACGAGCAGCCCGCCGGATACGCCGCCACCGCCTACGGATTCCTTACGGGCCGGCCCGGTGTTTATCTTACTGTTTCTGGGCCGGGCTGCGTCCACGGGCTCGCCGGGCTTTCGAATGCTCAGGTGAACGCGTGGCCGGCGGTTATGATTTCGGGTTCTTGTGATCAGGCCGATTTTGGGAAGGGCGATTTTCAGGTTTGATGACAATTAGCTAAAATAACAAATTTATTGTTTTCCACATTGTAGTTGATCCCTTTTTAGATAGAAGGAGAGGATGCTTATAGGTAATTTTTTTAGTGAATGTAGAGTTTTATCTTTAAGTTTGAGGTGAAAAAATGGAGGTACACTGATCCAAACAGACTAAAGTTTAGATTGACAAGTCTCTTCCACTAACCTCTACTTACATCTGCTGACCTCCATATCCTAACATGGTCTAATCTTATGCTAGTGGAGGTGACCTACAGTTATTCATATTTTGGAGCTACGTTACTTTTGTTTTTTTTGTTTTGTTTTTTGTTTTTTTTTTTATGTCAAAGTGAAGATAATTGTTGATATCTAAATTCCAACCTGACCAAATTTATCTTTTAACCCAAACTGGAGGTACAACCTGTACCTCGCTTAGAGCATCTGTAGTCGTTCTAACCCATTTTTTGGGTATTTGGCAATTGGAAATAGAAAATATGGCTGCCCGCAGTGGTGTTGAAAGTTAAAATATGGCAAGACGATCGATTATCTCTCGTTTCAAATTTAAATAAATTTTTTTTTTTTTGGGCACTAAAAGACAAAAAAAATAAAAATAAAAATAAAATAAAATAAAAATTGGCTACCTGTGGGACGGTGGATAATACATCGGCCCACAATTTTGTCTAATTCAAAATTGTTGGGACGGTGTATTAAACACCGCCCGACACCCATTTATTATTATTATTATTTTTTATTGAATAGGACGATCGATTATTTATCGTCCGGGAAAAAAAAGTAAAGTGACGGGATATTATCTTTCGTCTCTTTTCAGGGACGAAAGAAAATTTCCCGTGAGCTATATTTTGGCTTTTGCCAAATCTTCGGCTATATTTGGCAATCCACTATTCATCGTATACCCAAAATTTGGATATTTGGAAGACGACTACAACGATTTCATTCCCATTTTTTCCAAATTTTGGGTATTTAGCCCACGACTACAGATGCTCTTAAAAGTTACTTATAGGTATCCTACATTTTATATCCAAACAGGGCCGTAGAGTTATGTTACCTCAGGTTATCTTGTCCCAAGTTAAGATAACTGTAGCTATGTAAACTATAATCTACCCCAATTTATTCTTCAAGCAGTAGATTGCATTCCTTTTCATCCACTTAAAATTATCCTTCCTTTGTATCATAACTGGGTGGCAAGTTGGGGTCATGATAGCAATTGACAAGTTTTGAAGATCTAATAAAGATTAATAAAATTTTGGGGACCTATTTTAGTAGCAAAGAGAAATAGTTTAGGGGCTAGGTAACAAAAAGCTTTTGTTTCCTTCAAAAAAAAAACAAAAAGCTTTTGTGAAACAGTAAGGGATCTGGTTTCTGAAAAGTTTGTTAATCAAATGCGATTTGTTTTTTCTCCTAAGATGATATTGAATGTGTCTTAATGTAATTGTTGCTTCTTTGTTTTATATTTTAATATCTACAGTTTGAATTTGAGAACAAGAAGATCTTTAATTATTGAAAAATGTGCGATCATTCAGGAAATTTCATCCCTTGCAGCTATTTTTTAAATTCTTTTTCCTCCTAATTTTATAACCATACGATTTTTTAGCGGTGTTCTGTAACAAGTGTGGAAGTGTGGAAGCAGTTCATAGATGATTAATGGCTGTAATTTGCAAGACACTTACTTCTAGAGAGAGGAAAAAAACTTCTCTTTAAAACTTCTTAAGGAATTTCTTTTGGACCCACTAAGTTTTGTAGTTTTGGAGGTAATATAGTTTGGTACATATATATGTTCTCTTGTGTAACATATAGAAAACTACAGCAATTAGTGGGACAGATAGCATTTAAAGAATGAGATATGCCATTATTCAAATGGATTGGCGAATTCCAGCCAGGTTATAGGAAAAGATAAAAAGTTGCGAGGTTTACAAATTATTCATGATTTTTAAACTACTGCAGTTGATTCCTTTATCATTTACCAAAACTTTTTTGTTTGTGATTTCAGGAGCTAGATCAGATTGCTGCAGTGAAACCCTTTGTTAAGTTCTCTGCAAAAGCCACTGACATCTCTCAAATCCCGCGATTAGTTTTTGAAGTTCTCCACTCTGCTGTCTCTGGCCGCCCTGGTGGTACCTATTTGGACCTCCCGACAGATGTATTGCACCAGACAATATCTGAATCAGATGCTGCTAGGGTTTTAGCCGAGTCCCAATACCCTAGGATTCAAGAGCTTCGGGTTTCAGAAAACCTGGACATAAAATCAGCTGTATTTTTGCTTAGGAATGCAGAGAGGCCTTTGATTGTGTTTGGGAAAGGTGCTGCATTTTCTCGAGCTGAGAATTCCTTAAAGAAATTGATTGAAACTGCTGGAATTCCATTTGTTCCGACCCCTATGGGAAAGGGATTGGTTTCTGATACTCATGAACTAGCAGCAACAGCAGCTAGGTCTTTAGCCATTGGTAAGTGTGATGTTGCCCTAGTTGTGGGTGCACGCCTTAATTGGCTACTCCACTTTGGCGAGCCTCCAAAATGGTCCAAAGATGTGAAATTTATATTGGTTGATATTTCTGAAGAAGAGATTGATCTCCGAAAACCCTACTTAGGTTTGGTTGGTGATGCAGCAAAAGTCCTTGATTTGATCAATGTGGAGATAAAGGATAACCCTTTCTGTTTTGGGAAGTCTCATCCTTGGGTTGAGGCCATTTCAAAGAAGGCCAAGGAGAATGTGTTGAAGATGGAAGAACAACTGGCGAAGGAAGTGGTGCCTTTCAATTTCCTCACTCCAATGAAAATTATTAGGGACGCAATTCTTGCAGAGGGGAGCCCTGCTCCGATAGTCGTGTCAGAGGGTGCAAACACGATGGATGTGGGGAGGGCAGTGTTGGTTCAGAAGGAGCCGAGGACGAGGTTGGATGCAGGGACTTGGGGGACAATGGGAGTTGGCTTGGGGTATTGTATTGCGGCTGCAATTGCTTCGCCCGGTAGGTTGGTGGTTGCAGTTGAAGGGGATTCAGGTTTCGGGTTCAGTGCTATCGAGGTTGAGGTATGAGTGACACTTCATTTTTGTTATTTAATTCAAATATTAGGTTCACTGTTTGTGACTGTTTTTTATGCAAATACTTGTTATCATGCCTTGAAATAGAATGATAGGGCAATGTTTTCATATGCTTGAATTGGTTTTGCTTCGCATTTGGCAGATAATTGAGGAGAGGGACTTGACAATTAAGAGTAGTGTCCCCTAAATTTGTTCTTGCCAAGTCCTTCCTAGGAGTTCAATCTTGCACATGTGTAACAATGAGAAACATTCAGAATGTTGCTTTTGGACTTTATTTAGTGTGTATTTGAAGTTTTAAACAATGCACAATCTAGAGCTTGATGTTAAAAACAGTGAATTTAGTTGTGGGTGACAGAAATAACTCTGGGTTGGGTAGGTATGATTCTGAATGCACTTTCTTTTGGCTTTTATTATGTAATATTGACTACGAAAAACCATAAATATTTATAAAACATCATTATTTTCCATGTATTAATAAGATTACTTTGTTTTGTAATGGTTTCTTATTTAAACTTTACAAATATTTAGAAAAATGTCATACATTAGTGATGTACAGATCATCATTAGTTCATCATCCATATTTTGTATGGATATGGGGTCATTGGAGCATATGTTTAAAGGGGTTCTGAAAGAGCCTCGTCAAGTGTTATCACCACCTTGCCCTCAGATTTCAATTCAAATCAGGTAAGGGAATATTGCTGCAACTTATATGAGAAATTGCCATGGTACGCAGGGGCACCTACCTTATTTCTCATTATCTAGGAATAGGTGATACCAAAAGGGCATGTAGCTTACTTCTCATATATTTAAATGATTAAATCTCCTATCTGACCAAGAAAAGACACAAAAATGTATTGGGCAATTATTGGGTTGAGATGTTGAGTAGAGAAGTTTATTACTTAGAAATTGTTGATACAGAAAATTTGTATTCATCTTGATTGTTTCATGCACTAAGAAGGTAAACAACTTAACTCGAAGAGCCAAAATGTTGGAGGTATACCATCTTTAGTTATTTCGACTTATGATGTGCGAATGTCCATTTCTATGTAATTTTCACTTTGTCCAGCTTATACAGTGAAATTATTATTTGAAATAATTTGTATTACAGTATCATAGACGAGTTCTATTAGTTACACCTGTCATGTTTTGTGACATATTTATGTATCCCTTTTTTAGTGGAATAAATTTGAAAAACATTGACATTGGATCTGATTACTTTTCATTCTTGCAATATGCCAGTAGTATCTGTCTATATATGT
Source organism: Hemerocallis citrina (assembly GCA_017893485.1). Taxonomy (NCBI): domain Eukaryota; kingdom Viridiplantae; phylum Streptophyta; class Magnoliopsida; order Asparagales; family Asphodelaceae; genus Hemerocallis; species Hemerocallis citrina. Next base: position 395,820,856 of record CM030359.1, read on the forward strand.
GGCAGATTTAGTTTCCATGCTATCTCAATTACATAGCTTCATCCTTTGGAGATTGATAGATTACAACAATGTATAACTACGCTATTTGCACCTTGGTAGGGAAATTTGGAGAAAAACTGCTTGGAACCCTGACAAGTTTTTGCATCCAGGTTTTTTTTTTCCCAACATAACATTCAAGAGATGTTCATACAAATGCCAAAAGTAGTAGAGTAAAATTCCGAGAAATTTGACGCTTGGAAATCACAGTGCAAGTCACTGGAAAATTTTGTACTGCCACATTTGCGATGAACCTAAGGCGATAGATGCTAAGTTGACATAGTAAAGGTGATACTGCATTAATGCTAATGTCAATCCCTAGATAATTTACTCCATGATTTCCTAGTGACCAAGTTCACATTGATATTGCCCATCACTCCGTCTAATTTATTTTGAGAAATTAACATCTTTCATAGAATAATTTTGGTGGTGGATTCCTTTCCTCCAGTTGATTTATTCTGTATACATCTCATATTGCATTTAGAGGATAGGAGGGCTACAGTGACACTGTAACCAGTAGGCAGATAGCTAGATGATAATGAGATGGCAACGTTGCAATGGGTGTACTACATTAAGGAGTGATACTGTGCACTTAATTGCAAAATTTGCCAACATGTAATTGCATTGCAGAAACCAATGGAAGCTTCCACCTCAGCTTCACAATAGCCTGTTATTGGAGGTGGCTGTCTCTTGTTGGCTTCAGTGTACAGTAGTTGAAGTGTGAATTTAATTTGCAAAAAATGCCAACATTGAATGCATTTTAGCAATCGATGTGAAGCTCCCATGGGTGTCACTATGGCAGCCTGGCTGCAGTTGCACTCCAATCCCCTTTCCTCTATAAGTGCACTACTTGTATCAATAAACTTGTCTGAATTTGTGACAGACTTTGGTGAGATATCAGTTGCCTGTAATTGTGATCGTCTTCAACAACGGTGGTGTATATGGTGGTGACCGTAGAAGCCCTGACGAAATAACTGGGCCCTACAAAGATGACCCAGCCCCAACTTCTTTTGTTCCAGAGGCAGCCTACCATACTTTGATGCACGCATTCGGAGGCAAAGGTTATCTTGTCAGTACTCCCCAAGAGCTCAAGTCAGCGCTTTTGGAGTCATTCTCAGCGAAGAAACCAGCTCTTGTGAACGTCATCGTTGATCCTTATGCTGGTGCGGAGAGTGGGAGAATGCAACACAAAAATTGATGCTATCTATTTTGTTTGTTGAATAAGACTTGTACCTTTTTATCTGCATATGAAATGCTCTCAGATGTAGGTATATATTTGTCAAATAATCTGTAACCATATTGGAAATAACACTTTATGTTCTTGTATTATCCCTCACATTCAGATTAATGTAATATCAACAGTACTGTAAATCTTCTATATTCCAGTACTCGATAGTAGGTGTTTCATAACTGAGTTCCTTTTGTGGTCCGCTTTGGTATTGCATTCTGCAACTGGATGCAGGCTGTTTAGTTTTATAATTTAGATTCTATACTAATGTTGCATCTGTAGCTAGCGTGACCATTTCAACTGTTATACGAACTGAACCCGAATAAATTATTAGGTCCGATGCTCTGCTGAGTCCGGTCCGTCCGAACGAACATAGCCTTATGCTTTTATAACGAATCGAGCTCGGACTATAAAAATTTTATCCGATTTGACCGAGCCGGACATAAGCCCTGTTCGAGAAGAATTTCGGTCCGAGGTTGAACATATGGCTTTTCAGTCCCGTTCGGTTTGATTTACACCCCTACTTAATAGGATCCTCAGGCATTCGACAAGAATCCTATGGATGCCATTTGACATTATTTTTCTGCATTCAAAGATTTCAAGGGATATGTACATGAAGTCCACAAGATGCTGATATGCTGATCTCGAGCAAAGTTAAGGTGTATATTGAGAATTGCTGCACTTACCTTATTTCTTACCCCAAACTTATATGGGGGTTATCTTTTAGTGATTAGTGGGCCCATTAATTACTAAAAGATAAATAGGTAAAGTCCAATAATCTTTAAAAAACAACCCCTATGTAAGTTTGAGGTAAGAAGTGAGGTATGTATAACATTTCTCATGTATATTAATGGTGACTATAACCCAACTTTGCTGGTGTTCCAAAGTCTGTAAATTGCTTTTCTTACTATCTGCTTATAATTTCCGTCGTCGTTTATTTATCCAACTATTTCAATGCTTGCATTGTACTAATGTTGGTGGGTTTTGGTTAAAAGCCGACCCAGTGAACAACCCTCGTATTTTGTTGTTGTTGTTGCTGTAATAGGATAGAGCAAAATGCTCCAACAAATAGTATATATAAAAGGAGAACGAGGCCATAGTAAACATAGATGGTAAAAATAGTTTGGTATGATCACATCGAAGACAACAAGAAATACAAGGCGCAGACGCTCACACCAAACTACATATAGAGGAAGAGAACAAGAACAAAAAGAAAACAAAGAAAATAAACATCTGAAACAACTCTAAAAGAGCGCCCTCCTAGCACCAAAAGCATCGAGCAAAACAGCTACATTCTGCACCCAAACATATGCAATACAGTAGACTGAAAACTGCAAAAGAAACCACAACCCAGTCGCAAAGAGCACAATATCACAACACAAAGAAACAGACAATTAACAGCAGTCCACAGCAAAGTGCACACCATGTTTAGCCTATCAGCATGTAGAGATAGGGGCCTAACTGTACAACCACCACAAATAAGTCAAAGACCCTACAAGACATCCACCACAAAACAAACAAAACAAACAGGAGACAACAACAAACATCCAACCCAAAACTGAAAGTAAACACCCCCAAAAAGAAATAGCCAAAACATAGAGAAATCATTAGGAAGACAACAAACAGTGTGAGGACGATGAAGCATGTGTGAACATCACTAGGAGCAAGCATCACCACTGCATAGAAAAACAGAATCATGTCAAAATCAATGATGAAACACAACCTAAGGTACTAAATTCATACCCATGTGAACCAGAGACATGACAACATCATCAAGAAAGTGAAGTTTCAGAGACTTCCTTTTATTAGGAGGAAGTAAATTAGCCCACAAATGAACAAAATGAATAAAGTCTTCAATAAGATTATGAATACCGAGGACTCTGTGAAGATCCTCCTTCCTTTCTTTCCAAATAACCCAAACGAGCGACATCATAGTAATATTCCATGATAATCTAAGAGCACTAGCGACGACCTTATTCTCCAAGAGCTCCACCCCAAAGACATGGAGGTCAGTTTCCCACGGATATGCCAAGTTTTCTTGCAAATGAACTAAATCGGGCTGATGATAGAACAATGAATAAAAAGATGATTGTTAGTCTCATGATGGAAATTGCACAAAACACATTTCTGGCCCAAAGCAAGATTGTTTTTGTTGAGGTTTTCAACCGTGAGAATCTTTTTGTGAACCGCCAACCAAGCGAGAATCCTAACTTTCAGAAGAGCAATGTTTTGCCAGATGTGCTTATAAAACAGGAAAATAACACTACCAATATTGAGAAATGCGTAAAAAGATTTATCCATATAAGTGTCAGTATTAACAACCTCCAGCTAATGTCGTCTCTTGCTCGCCATTGATTAGCGCCAAGCAAGACAAGGAGGCATATCACCCTGGTATAAAATCATGTACCATGATCATAGTGTTTTATGAAAATATCGTGAATAAATATTTACATTCTAAGTTCCGGTGTGCTACTTAGTTTATACTATTGAGGTAAAAAGTTGATTGGAACCCTAAAAGCCTCTAGTTTCTCTGTGCCTGCGGTCTCTGTGCTGCCTCGGTTACATTCTTTGTTAGCTGCTGTTTATAGACGAGACTGGGTTAATTTTGCTCCGATTACATACAAAACAACAAGATGATCACAACATTATAAGAATCCTCTGCCACCTTCCCTGACATAACCACAGACAGCAGAACCTCCCTGCTAACGGATAACGAACAGTGGAAACTTTGGTGTGTTTCTGATGGTAGTGTTAAATAGGAAAAGATCCACTACCAGTAAGTAAGATTCTGATTGAACCTTGACAATATACGAGAACAGGCTTGTGAGATGAGTCACGTCTGAAGGCCAAGTTTCTGGATCACACATCATCCAAACTCGTTTTGACTGCAATTTTCTGAGTTTGAAACCCAGTTGCATCTGCTCTTACAAACATTCTAACAAACTTTGAAGAAAAACATTTGGGAAACCAGTGTTTTCGATGGAAGATGGAAGTACTGCCCAAGAGTTCTAGTGGCCACCCCCTTAACCATCGCGAACAAGACAGCAGGGCTAAGGGCAAAACAAAGCAATTAAAACTGAATAGCAAGTTACTCATTGCATTAAATATGATTGAAAAGAAAGATTGAGAATAAAACCAAGCAAATCACCATCATGCATTTAAAATCTGAGCATTCTCCAATAAATAATACTTAGCTGCAACTATGATGAAATCAAACCTACAGTCAGTCGCTATTCTGCAGAGGTCCAACATACGTAGTAACCATGAGCCTTCAACTAAATTATGAGATATTAAAAAGAAAGTAATATTTGACATGCCAGCAAACACAATCCTCGATCAGAGCTTTTCATCATTGTTGAACTTGTTAAAAATGTTCTCCTCCTCTGCCATTCGACTCCCCTGGAATGTTTCTATGGCGGTCATGGTGGCGATGATTTTGATAATGATGCATCCGTCCATCGTCAGAATCTGATGTCGAGCTATCAACACTCGATCTGCGACGGTGGCGCTTGTGTTTAATATGAACCTTTCTCTCTTTTTTCCCTTCAGAATCAGACATGGACGAGTCATCATCACAGCTCATTGCCCTACGGTGGTGACGATGTTTGTGATGCCTATAATGGATTTTCCGTGCATCATCATCTTCATCACTACTAGCCTCCAAGGTGCTCGAATCTGTTTTTCGATGCCTCCTCTTGTGGGCCTGTCTCTTCCTTCGTCGATCATCATCCTCTGACCCACTTCCATACCCTTCACTGCTATCATCATCACTTGAATCTGAGCTCCTTTTTGATCTGTGCTTTTTATGTTTTCTCTCCACCTTCCTATTGTCATCAGAAGAATCGGACTGACCATGTTTCCGATGCTTCTTGTGAGTCTTCTTTCTCGGCTTTCTCTCTGAATCACTGCTATCAGTGTCACTGTCATAGTCTGATGCTGATGTGGTGGTCTTTCTCTTCTTGTGCTTTGAGGCCGCTTTCAGTCTCCTCTCCTTCGCTTCAGCATCAGCCTTTGCCTTGGCAGCAGCTTCCAACTTTTGTTCCCATTTCAAGGGGGCTTCTTTCTTCTCAAGGGCTCTCTTCTTCTTCTCTTCAACCAGTTGCATGAATTTTTTGCAGTCCATTTGATGACGAAGCTAATACTGTTATCAATATAAACCGACAGACCACCTGCATTTTGTTGAGATGATGCAAGAAAGTGCATCTCACAAAAGAGAAAAATCAATGTTAGCTCCTCTGGAATAATTAACATGATGCAAGAAAAGATGCAAGTGTACAAGTGTGGTTGAAAGTGCATAAAAGACAATGTAAACAGTCTTGTGAAACGGTCCTGTGGTAATATAGAAAAGCCGAACTATCTTGTATAGTTGAGAAACAAGAATTATGTATATGATACTATTGCAATTTGCAGTACTTCATGTTACTAATAAAAATTCTAAAATATGTTTCTCATTTAAGAGTATATTTGAGACAGCTCCCTGAGAAGGAACAAGGTTGTCCTTTATATCAAGTATCCATCACATCTCAAACTCGACTCCATTGGTACCAAAAAAGAAACCCCTTTTTGCTTCATTAACTACATGATTCTCACTTCCACTAGTTGGCACAGGCTATAAGTTTCTACGATAATGCCTAAGATACATAACCCACTCTGTATTTTACATTTAACTGGAGTAGTTTATAATTTAACAGGGAAGCACCCATTTCCCATCTTATGTTTTAGCTTTATACACATCCTCCACAACACTTACAAAAGAAGGGTCCTATAATCCTAATGGCAATTGTATCCTTCAAACTCTCCTACATTGCAATCAAATGTCTATAAGGGAAAAGAGAGAAGGAAGGGGGGGGGAAGCTGTAGAAAGGCATAAACACAATGCCAAGACCCAAACAAAAGGCCTCCCCAGTTTTTCACAAAAATAACACTCCACATAACCCAACAACTGTAATCGTTTCGGATTCTAATACTTTTCTCCACCTTCCTAATTTGAAAATGATTAGTTCTCTAGTCTCATCAAACTACAACTAATATCATCAACAAACATGCACCAGAACACCTCATCCCAAATGTTGAATAAGTTCATCCAAAGATGAAACTATCCAATATCAATCCAACAATACTGTACGTAATGCTTGTTAAAGAATAAGGAACATAAAAGATAAAAATTAGTCAATAATACAGAAACAGATTATCGAAAATCCAAAACATGTTAAATTTAATATAGTTTTTTGAAGTATTTACAAGACCTTCAAATTGTAAAACTCTTCTAGCTATTTGTTAATAAACCTACAAAACTAGATAATTTGATGGGTTACGTTACTCCGGCTGTACAACAATGACAATCAAATTTCCGACTTCTATATACTGTATATATTCTAATTAAAAGCTAGATCCCCAGTTCCCCATCCTTTCATAGTTCCACATCCTCACACAAAGAAAAATTATCAAAGAGTCAAGCAAACTAAAGGGATCCCTACTAAAATATCCCATATAATCAATGGCAATACATCTATAATTTTTCATTCACATCATAGGTTGGTTACTAGCATTCCTTAGCCTGATTTTGCATGCATCATAACAAATGGAAATTGTGTTCACTCTTCAGCTGTAAAAGGAAGGGTAGCCATCAGGATAAAGTTTTAATCTGAGGCGTCAAGTAAATGTAACTTAATATATATTGGGCAGACTTGCCTTTTCCTCTCTCAGTACAATTAGTTGAAACAAACAATGGAGACAATGGGTGAAATCTGTAATTGTCAACTTTTAAACTTAAATCAGTTATAGCAGTGTCATTTGCATTTTCTACATGAAGAAAGCTTGTCACAATATGAAAAAAGTAAAGAAATATATTAACAGATGCTATTTAAGTAAACATAAAATGAAACGATACGTCAAACAACTTTAATCAATCAATGGTAGTAGTCTAATTTAATGAGGCCAAAATGAACTTTACAAAATCCATTTTAGCATACTATCAAAATCATAATCCATCATATACATAGCATATGCAAAATAACTAGTATAAATGACATAAATTAGAAGATAAAAACATGAAATGAATAAATTTGACAACATTTTACAGTGACCCTAACCTTAAAATATAATTAATAATGATCACTTTTTTCAATAAATAACGAGCTATGTTAGCCACCACCAAATAAAACTATACTGACAAACCAGTATACTGTGTTTTAGAGCTTTCAAAGAAGCACTGCTGACCTGGACTCAATTAGACACGACACGACACAACTCAACAGACACAAAACACACAAAGTGATTCTCACAGCTAAATTGCAATAGAAAGCATGTCAAATATGTACCCGACATGACATAACTTCCAAACATAAGCATCCATGCTTCTTACCAACTTTTACTTCTTACAAATCAGGAAATTCTAGAAAGTAACTAACACACAACAACATCCAGATGGAACCATCATATCCAACCGATAAGTATAACAATCAAAATTAAACTTAAGTCTTCAATATTCTTCAATCGTAAAAGCCAACTACAACAAAGAGTCATGTTAATCTTTCATTAATGAGCTCGGTGGCCGTTTGGTCACTTTTTATTTCCAAAAAAAAAAAAACAAACAGTCACAAAAATTCAAGCATTCAAATTCGACATGAGCTCAAGTTTCTTACCTTATTCAAAAGTCACCTTAATGCTTCACCAACGCACTCAAAAAACCACAGCCAATCCCCTCCTTTCACCAGCTGCAATACATTAAATACATTATTAAACTCCATTAGCACAAATTCACAAAAAAAAATGATTTTATTTTTAAAACCCCCTAATATCAAAATCAAAACCCTAACTTTTCGACATCACAACATCAAAAGATCGCATTCAAACTATCAATCCATTAGCTCAAATTCCAAAATAATAATAATAATAATAATTTTTAAAAAGAAAAGTCAAAACCCTAAGTTTCGAGATCAGAAACTTAAAGATCGCGTTCGATAGCAAGATCGGAACCCTAACCCTAACCACTGTTTCACAATCAGGAGTTCAAGATTCAAGATCAAAACCCTAATCCCCCAAAATTCCCCAAAATCGAAGGTATCAAAACGTAAATCTACCGAAGTATCCAGATCCAAACCGTAAACTGAAATCGAGAAGACTTCCAGGTCGCTAAACCCTCGATCGAACCAAGTATAAGAAATTGGTGATGAAATCAAAGCGGGAAAAAGAAAACCCTAATTCTTACCAGAAATACGGGAGAGGATAGAAGCTTATAGAAGGCGAGAAAAGTTCCTTCTTCTTCTTCTCTATCTTTCTGAGCAATTGCGAAGCATATGATGGGAAATGGCAATGTCCGTAATTTATAGGCGGAGACCGCGTGGTGACGGTGTGATTTTTTGAACACCGATTGGACGGTTTGGATAGTACCTTTCAATTTTGGGGGCTGGCCATTGGGCAATCGGCACGTGTGCTGATGTAAGATACGTGAACCGTGTTCCGAACTCAGACGATCCGGTCGGGTTAGACCACCGGACCCAAAAGTTAAAGGTGTTCCAATTTGTATTTATTTTCTTCTTGCATCTATATAATAAACACAAAGAAAGCTATCAAGTGTCTCTTCTTCAATTCCTCAAAATTAAAGGTCTAGATGTAATCTTACAAAATACATTTTTTCTCCCAAAAGTTTTTCCATAAAAACTCAAATTCAAATCCCCATCCAAAACAACTCATTTATTTATTTAATTATTTCTCTTTCTCTCTCTCTTATTCAAAAAGTAAGAAAATAAAAAATAAAAAAAATAATAAAAAAACTAACAAACTAAAAAATTTAGAAATGATTCAAAAAACCAAAAAAAATCAAAAACTTATAAAAAATTATAAAAAATTATAAAAAATTAAAAAAGAATTACAAAAAAATTTTATAATTTTTTTTTAAAATAAAAATTTTTTAAAAAAATTAAAATTATTAAATTTAAAAATTAATTTTTTATATTAAAAAATTAGAAGATTTCAAAAAAATTTAAAATTTTTTAATTTTGAAAATTTGAAAATTTGAAAATCTCAAAGCAATCCAAATCCAAATCTAATGTCGAATACCAATCAAGAGGTCGTCGCCGATATTTGATCCGCTGCTGATTCCATATCGGTGACTACACCAAATCGAGCGCGGATATCAAGCGATTCCGTATCGGCGACTCCCCTCCACCGAATCGAGAGCATTTATATGTAAGTTCAAGTTAATGATAAAAAAGGTGATGGTTGAGCTTAAAGGTAGATATACTGCTTCCTCATATAATATGTTTGCTACTTTAATTAATTTGCTAGACCACCAAAATTATTTCATATAATCAAACCAGGTGCACCGTTCTGAAGACGTGCCGTAGGCACGTGTCAACGGCCAAACCTAGTATACATATATGGATGCAATGTCCAAAGGCTAACCCAGTAATTAACTAATCTATTAGAAATCAAATCGAATACTTATTCAGTTATTTGGGTATAGTACTACAAATAATTAATAGTAATGATTTTTTATGAGGATCAAGTTAAATTTTCAATTTTGTTCATTTGTTGCATACCAATCTTTGAATTTTCAATATCTATTGGCAACCCTCCTAAGTCCTGACCAATATTTGACCTTCTATAATTCAATTTTGAATAGATCACCGTTAATTCTTTGTATTCATATATGGATACCGGTATCAATTAAAATGCAGACACAAAGCTAATTTCGTAATTTTTCAATATCTATTTGCAACCCTCCCAGCCAATCTTTCACCTTCTATAATTCAAATTTGAATCTAGGAAAGCCTTTTCTAGTCTTGTATGCACAAAGACCGTCCTAATCTCTACTACTATAATGGGAGAAGGCCTTTGTCCATAACTCAACCCGTGCAGCGCACGTGCAGGTAAATTTTTTTTTTGCCCTTTTCATTCCCCCAATTTTCCCACACGTGCACAGCACGTGTATAATACTAGTATCTTTAATGCAATTTGGGGGTTGACACTAGAAAAAGACGAAATAGAAAATTTACAATGAGAATGAAAGCGCCTTACCTGACTGAACCCAAAATTAACTTGTATGTAGATCATTTGAGCAAATGAAGTAGGTGTTACATGTCTCTCTGTAAACTAACTACATGTCTCAAATTGACATCCTCAAAGCACCGATCCGTTAGCATTCCTACAACAAGCTTAAAAACACACACCTTGGATTGTTCACATGATTGGTGTTCTAGTTGACATGCGTGTTTAATACCTTAACATAAGTCATAAGAGAAACGGCTTGCTGTACTCATGTATAATCACCCTAGTATATGAGAACGAGAAAGAAAGGAACCAAGAGAGAGAGAGAGAGAGAGGCAAGCAAAGCACTATGACAAAGAGTGAGAGAGAGAGAGAGACCTTACAGTATAGAGTAAGGCAAGCAAAGCACTATGACAAAAAAAAGAGCAATGCAAGCAAGCATTATACTCGTGCATTTCCGTTCAAGCGTTTTGTCTTTATCACCATACCTTTTTACACCATACATAAATCTTTAGAGGCACCCCTTGTGGCTTTGTGTGGTATCTTACAAAAACAATGTAACACTATGTACCCTCAATGCTAGGACAAATTGATGCACAAAGTGGAGGAATTTTGAGGCGAGAGTGTTGATGTATGATTCGGTCATCCACAAGTGCATTTAAGAATAGACTTTGCAATTTGAAAATTGCGCATTAAATTGAATGGGTGTACAATCGGGCATACAAGGAGTTTCTCGATTAGCTAGTAAATTTATAGACAAATCTTCAAATGAATTATTTAATCATTGGGTTTTTTGGGGGGTTAATATATATATATATATATATATATATATATATATATATATATATATATATATATATAGACAAATCTTCGGTTGCACACTACTTTGGTGAGCACTCACGAAATATAGCACCTATGACAAATCCGAACCGCTCATATTGTTCTATATATCTTAGATAGCCTAACAATAAAAAATCAAGTAATTTGAAGTTCATTTGCCCATGATTTACATCATTACAAAATTGTATGGCTGAAAATTCGAACAGCATGATGGATGGGCAAATGAACTTCAAATTACTTGATTTTTTATTGTTAGGCTATCTAAGGTATATAGAACAATATGAACGGTTCGGATTTGTCATAGGTGCTCTATTTCATGAGTGCTCACGGAGTGCTCACCAAAAGTAGTGTGCAACCGAAGGGGACTCTATATATATATATATATATATATATATTTAGGGATACTAGATTTGTCCATGGGCACGTGCCTACGGCACATCTTTGGAACGATACAAAACACGAAAAGCCATGTAAACAGTAAAAGAATAATTATGTAGCTCAAGTTTGAATAGTATGACAATAATTAGTTATAAATAAAAGTCTATGTGATCTAACTTGTTAGAGCATCCACAGTCGTTTGCTTTATTGCCATTTTTGCCATTTTTGATCTACTGTAGCGCTCACAGTCGTTTGCTATTTTGCCATTTTTTGGCAAAAGCGCTACAGTAGATACGGATGAATAGCAATCGAAATAGCAATATGCATATTATAGCGGACGAAACATGATGTTTCGTATGGATTATTTTATTATAAAAAAAACGAATAAAATAACCTTTTAAACGTGGGAATGAACATGTTCGTCTCAATTGAGACGAAACATCATGCTTCGTCCCAATCCAAAGAAGAAGAAAAAATTGTTAATTTTAAATTTTTTTTGCAATTTTTTAATTGATTTTGCAAATTTTTAAATTGATTTTGCAAAAAAAAATTACAATTTGTTCAAAAAAATCTTTTTGCATTTTTTTTTAAAAAAAAATGTTCCGGAAAATTCGGACGAAGCATGGTGCTTCGTCCAGGATCTGGGGGAAGTTTTGGAATATTTTGTAATATTTTTAAATTCTTTTTGCAAATTTTTTAATTGTTTTTGCAAAAATTATTTACGAACTATTTTTAAAATTTGTTTTTTGCAAATTTTTTTTGCAAAAAAAAACCTTCATTTTTTTCCAATTTTTGGGACGAAACATCATGTTTCGTTTCCGCCATTTTTTGCCAATTTTTTGCCAATCGACGACTGTGGATGCTCATCGAATTGGATTGCTAAAAAATGCATTTTGCCATTTTTTACCTCCAACGACTGTGGATGCTCTTAGAACTTTAAGTGTTGAAAATAACGAAATTTAATTGTTGAAGAGATATTTGCTATTAAAAATTTTGAAAATTTACAAAACCGAAATCTTAAAATTTAATTTCTAAGTAAATAAAGAAAGAATGGGATAGAGAGATAGAGAGAGAGAGAGAGAGAGAAATATGAAAAAGTAAAGAGAAAAGAGATAGATATTAATAGAGTAATGAGTTTTTTTTTGGGGGGGGGGGGGGGGGAATTTGGTTTTTGGGTTTGGAATTTTGGAGGAAAAATATGTTTTGTGATGTTTGATATGGTACCTTTGATTTTGGTAGGATTGATTGTGAGCCACTTGATAGCTTTCTTTGTAATTTATTATATAGATGATCATATGAGAACTCCTTCGGTGAGAACCACGTGTGAATTTTTTGTTGAGAGATAAATTGAAAAATCTGAATCGTTCATTTTGATCTATACGTTCAAATTAGTCTACAAATAAAAAATCAAGTCCTTTGAGATTTGTTTGTCCATGCATTTAAGTGTTACAAATTGTACGGCTGAATATCGTTATTTTTTAAAAAAAATGACATGATGGGTGGACAAATGAATTTTAAATGACTTGATTTTACATATTTATCCTAATTTAGTCATTCTAAATAATGTGAACGGTTCGGATCATTCATTTGATGGCAGTGTAAAAAGTTCACACGAAACTTATCGTGAGAAGTAGTTCTTGCATGATCCCTCCCCTATATATATATATATATCTCACCATTTTGATGTGAAACTAATGCATGCACATTATGGGTGAAGATAGAGTGGACCATCATTCATCAAATATTGAAATACCAATCTATAAGAGTACTAGGTTTGCCCGTTGACACGTCCCTACAACACGTCTTCGGAACGATGTACCTGGTTTAATTATATAAAATAGTTTTGGAGGTCCACCAAATTAATTGAAGTAGCAAACATATTATATGAGAAAGCAGTATATCTACCATTAAGCTCAACCATCGCCTTTTTGATCATTAGCTTGAACTTTCCTGGAATACATATAGTTTGTTTGAAACACTACATAAAGTTTTTTTAAACTTCAGCATCACTTTTAGATGCTTGTAATAGTTATGCAAGCACATTACATATAGGTTTTATAGAGCTTACTCTAATTCCATAACCACTATGAGCATGTCTAAATACAATGGTAACGCAAGTTCATATGTGAAGGTATCTATAATACCAATAATCTAAATATTTGTTTGTCTGAGACTCAGTTTGCAATTGAAATACCTCTTATTATTATTTCAACCAAAATGAAATACATGAAGTTCTCAAAACTCTAATCCAAGTTAATTATTTCTTTTATCTCCACTTTGTCTCCCCATTGTACCTTTATAAAAAAATAATTAAAATGGATAAATAACAAATTTACTTTATCTGTCTTTCTTGAGTGAAGAGTTTACACCCTTCACTGGTAAACTCCAGTCATCCCAATCCTATATATCCAAATATAAACTAAAAGTTCTTATATGTTATGTTATCCATGGTTTCTAATAACTAGTGAAGGAAACACTTCACGATAGTATTTTCTCGTGTAGTAAAGAAATAAATTTTGCATATCTTCCAAATTATTTTAGGTTGCTAGTCAGCTTACCTGTCCTGCTATGGTTTGGAAGCCCAAATTGAGGCCACCAAATAATCCATCTCTCACTTGCGTACACCTTAAATCAAAACTAATAAAAAAACTCATCAAATAAATAAAAAAATTAAAAAATTTTAAACCCACAAATAAAACAATCATATATCTCTGAACTTAAATCTCATGCACACACAAAATTCGAGTCAGCAAAAAACTGAGTAATTCCCTGTACAAGAAAAACTAAAAATGAGAATGAGAATTCGGTTAATGAAATAAAATTAGAGTCGTCGCATCGCATATAGAGTCTCTCGATTTGGTGGAGGAGAGTCGAAGATACGGAGTCGCTTGATATTCACGCTCGATTTGGTGGAGGGGAGTCACCGATACAGAATCAGCAGCAGATCAGATATCGGCGACGACCTCTTGATTGGGGTTCGACATTGGATTTGTTTTGAGTTTTTCAAATTTAAAAAAATTTAAAAATTTTCAAATTTTCAAAAAAGTTAAATTTTTATAAAATTTTAAATTTTTAAAAAATTTAAATTTTTAAAAAATTTAAATTTTTAAAAATTTTAAAAATTTTAAATTTTTTTAAAATTTAAAATTTTTAAAATTTAAATTTTTTTTAAATTTTAAAATTTTTTAAAATTTAATTTTTTTTTAAATTTAAAATTTTTTAAAATTTAATTTTTTTAATTTCCAAAATTTTTAAAATTTCTAAAATTTGAAAATAATTTAAAATTTTAAAAAATTTTAAATTTTAATTTTTTTAAAAATTATTTTAAAAATTTTTTTTAGAATTTTTTGCTTTTTTTTTGAATTATTTTTAAAGTTTTTAAATTTTAAATTTTTTTAGTTTTTAAAATTTTTTGATTTTTAAATATTTTTATTTCTTAATTTTTTGAATATGAGAGAGAGAGAGAGAGAGAGAGAGAGAGAGAGAAATAGTTAAATAAATAAAGAAGTTGTTTTGAGTGGGGGATTTAAATTTGAGTTTTGGGAGGAAACTTTTGGGAGGAAAAATGTGTTTTGTGAGGTTAGATCTGGGCCTTTGATTTTGGGTGGATTGAAGGAGAGCCACTTGATAGCTTTCTTTGTGTTTTATTATATAGATGATTACTATCCTAGAAACGAGACAACAAAGATAAATAGATCATGTGGCACATGTATATTTTTATAAATTTATTGTTTTGTTCTTTTTTTGTCGACTATCCATAAAATCATTAATTACATCCCAGCTCTAAAAAGTAGGGGTGGACAACTATTATCTGAACTGACCAATCCGAACCAATCCAACCCGAACCGACCTGTAACCCCCGTTCCCGTAAAAGTATAATTTCTGAATAATTTTCTGTATTTCGAATTATTTATAAATTTAGTTTGTTAAATTCATTTTGAATTTTCTATTAAAATCTTTTCTAATTGAGAATTATGTTTATTTCGAATGAGGGTATATTTTACTTTACTTTCTATTTTATAATTGAACGACTATTTATATTTTAGCCAAATCAAAAATATTCGGATTTACTTTAATAAATTGTTAAACTCAAATTCCTATATTTTTATATAACCTTGTTGCCATCATTTTATATAACCTTGTTGCCATCGTTTTATCGTTTTATGATGATTATTATTATATTTATTATTATTATTATATTTATTATTATTATTATTATTATTATTATTATTATTATTATTATTATTATTATTACTATTACTATTATTATTATTATTATTATTACTATTATTTATTATTATTGTTATTATTATTATTATTATTATTATTATTATTATTATTATTATTATTATTATTATTATTATTATTATTATTATTATTATTATTATTATTATTATTATTATTACTATTATTATTATTATTACTATTATTTATTATTATTACTATTATTTATTATTATTATTATTACTATTATTTATTATTATTACTATTATTTATTGTGAGTATTGTGAGTATTATTGTTATTACTATTATTATTATTATTGGCAGTACTATTATTGCTACTACCATTATTATTAATTTTCGTGTTTTCATTATTAGTGTTATTATTATTATTATTTTTGTTAAAGCCCAGTTTTGATCTATATTATATTATCTAATTATTTAAATTAAAGCCCATTGATTTGATCTATATTGTATTATTAACTATTTAATTTGAACCCCAAAATTTAGCCCATCTCCTATTGGATTTTAACCCAAACCCATATTTGTCTCTTAATGGATTCTAGCCTACTCTAAACCTAATACCCATAACCCAATTCCCCTCCTATTTGTGTGTTGACCAGATAAATTCTACTCCAACAATCAATCCCAAGAATCTCTCCTAAATCACGTAACCTCCAATAATCAGCCTATTGATTGATTCTCGTAACCCCCTCTTCCATATAATCTCTCCCCTCCTTATTATTATTATTATTATTATTATTCATTTATTTCATTATCACCTTTCTCCCTCTCCCGTATTCCCTCTCTCCCGTTATCTCTTTTGTCCCGTTCTCTAATTCGAGCACAGAGAACCCAAAAGCCCCAACTCCCCCAACTTCCTCCTTCAACTCCCCATTACCGACCCCCAACCGCTCATCGCCCAACTCCGATCGCCAACCCCATCCACCTTCATCATCATCCTCTCCACCATCATCCCTGTCTCATCCCATCACCGTCATCGCGCCGCGCCAAGCCTGCACCCAACTCACCGGAACCCATTGCCTTCACCATTATTATCGTCGCTGCTCGCCCTTTGCCCCGCGATCCCTCGTCCCCTCACCTTCGTCGCCTCCAAACACCACCCCATTGCCCTCCATCTTCATCCATGTCCTCGCCCAAGAACTCACCGAAACCATCACCCACTTCAACCATCCTTATTGCTCCGTCTACCATCCAACCTCCGATCACCATCCCCTCGTCTACCACCTTGCCTCGTCGCCCCCCATCGACTTCACCTTTGCCGCTCGAACCCATCTCAACCGAACCTCCCCTGTTTTCGAACAAAAAGCAGAGCACCCGTCACTTCGCCGCTCCACCTCGTCGTTACGTCGCTTCCCGACTACGGCGCCGTGGCCAGAGTCCCCACCGGTCGTCGTCTCCCTCGCCTCACCGCAATGCCGCCGCCAACAACCCGAAACCCCTTCGCTCGCTCTCTCCGCGCCTGCGCCATCGCTCGTCACCTAAGCACTGCCATCGTCAGCCACCCTTGCCTCTCCACGAGCGTCGCTGCCGCAGTCGCTGCCCAGTCCCACTGTCGAGGTTTTCCCAATCACTCTCTCTCTCTCTCACTCTTGCCGAAGGAAGGAGACGCGATCCCATTGGTGGGAATTGGTGTCCCGTGTTCCATCCACATTGGATCTTGATCGCTGTTCGGTGTTTAGATCAGATCCGGTGTGAGGATCTGCTGAGTTGTTGTTTGCTGGTTGTTTCTTCATCACTCTTTGCACGTAGTTTGCATGTGATTTTGGGATTTTTCCGGTTATTCTCTTTTTGAATCGCCAAATCAGGCAAGTATCATTTGTACAAATTCGTTTGTTCTAGTACAAGCTTCTTTGCATAAATACTGCAAGTATATTCCTTGATTCTAATTTGCATTCATAAGTCGAATTGATACCTGTTGCTATACTTAATCCGTCGATCCCGTATTCGCTTATGATCGCGAATACTTTACTGTCATATGCATTACACGAACACGATGATACAAACGTATGTACTTTTAGGGTTATACATGATGATGTGAATGATTATTTTACCCATGATAATAGTTTGAATGTTGTTATAATATTTTTTTAAATTTTGATTAAGTTTTATACATGTCATCGATCACTTTGTAGTTGCAATATTGTTTTATATAACCCTAAAATACTGTTGACCCATATTTGAAAGAAAAAAAATTAGACCCAAGTATGACATTTTAAACTGCGTGTTTTGCATCTCATAATTTAGAACATATTTCATGTATAATTTCTTGATGTTCCTGTCCATATCTTGACATCGTCCTCATTGCATTATAATCATGTGAAATTGAAATAAAAGTAACAAGGCAGGATATAAGGGAAAAGATTTAAGTAGTGGACAATATAGAAAAGTGTATTCGGACGGGAGATCGTGGTTTCCCGATGCAAGTTGCAAGTTTACAAGTTGCAAGTTTACAAATTACAAGTTTACATATTTCACATTACAAGTTTACACTTACATGTTTCACATTGCACGTATCTCGATATAATATTGAATGTACATGTTTTTCCTGAGTATGTGACCTATAAAATCACCACTAAGTCTAAACGTAACTGATTGTATGTAGCAACCATGCAGTAAAAGAATGGATGCATGAAGTGCTACCTAGATAGAATCGAACATTAGACATAAGATTAACACATGCACTTGCATGATCCAATTATATGTTGCATGTTCATGTTGACTTGATATTTGTTTACTTGATTACTTGTTTTACATGCCACTTGTTCCATAATGTCTTATTCATATCATGTTTACATATTGCATTTCCCCTATTTCATGACTCTCGATTTTTTGCTCTTTTCCTATTTTTCTTTTGTTTTGTTTTGTACCTATTTTTCTTAGCTTGTACCGCGTGCAGCCCGTAACTTGTATTAACGAGCATCTTCTTGTTTCCTTTTTCTTTTCTTTTTTGTAATAATGTACTTGCAGGCCCGAATAGAGAGTTACCAGAAGGTGTCGCTGATCAAGTGTTTTAGCCTTATTGTTTATCATGTTATCTTTAGTTTGCATTTTATTTCATGCTACTCCTTGTTGTAATCCGGGCTTGTTTGACCCGTAACTATTTGTATTTCCTAGTTGTTGGTTATGTTATGGACTATATCATGAACTTTTATTATTATATTGTGATTTTATATGACTGTGTGGTTTATTTTGTTATCTTGTTGTTGAGTTGCCTGCACAGCTTATGAATGGTATATTCGCACCATTCGCTGGGCCTCAGTCATGTGCCCGTATTTTCGTATTTTGGGAAGCAGGGCGTGACATGACCAGTTTTTAATCGAACCAATTGGGAGTTCGGGTTGGCCCGGTTCTTGATCTTTAATAACCAACTGGACCAGTTCGGATGTTAGATGAGGCTTTTAAATAACTGATGAAACCGAACCGACAGTAATTCTATGCATTAGTCCATAAAAAACCTAGTTCTCCTTTAATTTTTTGAATATACAAACATTCATTTCTCATTTTCTTGGAGATACAAACAGTCTCCTTCAATTTCTTTAGTACAAACCGAGCAGTTGTTTTATCTATATTTTGATTCTCCATAATCTTGTGTGTTATGTTGTTGAGAAATATTTGATTTACAGTGTGACCCAGCTTAATAGAATCATGAAGTTGATGTAACATTTAGTAGTTACTTTAATCAAGTTAAACAGAAGTTATTTTCTAAATTTTTTTTATTGTACCTGAAATTCAATTAGATATGGTTATTGATGTTCCTTTTATGAGAATAAACTAAGATTACAAAAATATGCATGTGAAAAAGCAGTGTATCTCATCCATTTAATCGTCACCATCTCAAACAATTATTGTAAAATTCATTAGCAATTTGTGGTTTTATGAATCTTCATTTCCAATTCATTTAAGTTTGATTGAAGTTGATCTTTTAAATTTCAACAAAGTTGTGAATGATGTTGGAGGTGAAAAGTAGCACGCCAAACCGACCGGTTTGGATTGGAAATCGATCCAATTAAGGCTCAGATTGGTTGCGGATGAGAAAATTAAAAAACTGATATTCTTTGGATTGGTGGTGCATGGTCCATGTTAGGTCGGATACCGACTGATGCCCACCCCTACTAAAAAGTATCGGAAAAAGAGTAATATGCTTCATCCACTACCAATTTCACTATCATTCACTTCACTACCTTAGGTGGCACACTCCTATTGGAAAGTTCCCCCACCTACTTTCTCTTTCCCCACTTATTGAAGTGTGCCACCTAAAATAGTGAAGATAAATGTAGTGGAATTGGTAGTGGATGTACCATTACCCTTGAAAAAATATAGACTAGCAAATCAATTTTTTTTTACCAAAATCAAATTGAAATGTCTATGCTGTAACATTTTTTGAGAGAGATTAGTGATATTTTTTTGCAATAACTTTTTTTAACAGCAGTTGGTGGTACATGCATATAATATCAGAATCGCATAGCGTCTTTCTTCAATCTAGACAATGCCTAATTATTAGAATTTCTTAGGAAAACCTGACTGAGGATCTTGTTGAGTTATTCGATGCAATCAACACAAACTATCAAGCACATATGAGATCATACCAAACACACCAAAGCACACATAAGTTTATCCCGGTTGAGGCTTTCGCCTTAATCCGGGAGAGAAGAAACCCGAGATGTTATTCAACTAATGAAGACACAAGATTATTACTGTAACCCCTATTTCCGCAAATACGTATTTTCGTAAGTATTTTTCTGTATCTCGATATGTATAAAATTGTTATTGTTAAATTCGTTTTGAGTTTCTTTGTTAAAATTTTTCTAAACAATAATTCTAATTATTTTGAATGAACTTTGTTTCCATTTCTACTTGATCAACTATTTACATTTTAACCCTAAAAAATATTGTTACTGTTGGGACTATTTCCATAAATTCCTATTTTTATATACTGTTATTATTTTGATAATTGCTATTATCGTTGTTGGTATTATTTATTGCTATTTTGTTATTACTATTATTATTATTATTATTTTATTACTATTGTCACTATTATTATTGATAGTACTTTTATTCTTATTGATTGATTGATATTACTAGTGTTATTATTTTGTTGACATGGTTATTTTAGTGTTCTTATGGTCATGGTGATTATTTATTATTATCATCCCTTCTTATTTGATAATTGTGTTCATAATTGTCTCCAATAATTTATGTAGTACAAATTATATTTTATCAGATATCTTATTTCTTGTATTCGAATTTGTATTGATCAATTATGTTCAAGTACAATGTATTTTCATCTATTGGATCTATACCCAATTACCCAATACCCAATATCCTATTTCCCCCTATAAATACTCTAATCTCTATTATATTAAACCCTAATCCTATTTTCCCAAACCCTCAGCCGCCTAACCCTCTACTGTGCATCCCCCCTGATACTGTGCTTACCCTTTCCCCCTGTTTCCCCATCCCGCTCCTTCTCCCACCCTATTCTGCTTCAACCTACAACTGCCCAACTCCATTACTTCGACCATCATCCCCTCTCATCGTCGCCCCACCCGCCTCTCGTCATCCCCTTTCAACATCGCTGAACCCACATTCGACCCATCCCCTCATCAACCTCGTCACCATCTCCCCATCCTTACCCAGTCTCCCGCTCAACCAAACCCATCGCCATTGCCGCTTCCACTCAAACCCATCCACCTCGTCGCTCCCCTCTCCTCGTCACCACCGGAGATTTCCCCAGCCCTCTTCGCCGCCATCCAGAGCCAGCGTCCAGACGTCGTCTCCTCTATTTTGTCGAAAGAAATAGAGTCGCGCACTGCCGTTCTCCTTGGTCGCTATGTTGCTTCCCCACCATAGCACTGCCTCGCCGTGGTCGCCACTGCCGAGCGCCCCCGCCACAGTGCCGGGCCATCGCCGGAGTTCCCCACGCACTCTCTCTCTCTCTCTTCCTCTCTGTCGAAAGAAGGAAGGAGGCAAAGTGTGATTGGTGGGATCTGCTGTTTGGTGTTCTGGGTGTAGCAGATCCGATCCCATGTTCGGTGTTGTATGAGAGATTCGGTGTGGAGTTGTGGTGGATTTGCTGTTTGGTCTTGGTTGCTATTTTGGTGTTTTGCTCGTGTCTCGCACGTGCTTTAGGATCGTCGCCCGGGATTTCGATCCCATTATTCTATTTATTCGAATTAATCGTCTCGCAGGTAAGTCTTTTCTTGAACTAGCATTTTATTCTGTTCAAATTTATTTGATCTCTGCAAGTAGATCCAGTCCTTTTTGTATCATACTGCTTTGACAATTCCGTTAAGTTTATCAAGGGTTTACACGAGCTAACCCGACATACTCTTAACATCGTGCCGTCTCTTTGATCTAAAACCTAGTCCCTATTGTTTCATGCATATGCACATTTAAATAACTAAATTCATGCATAGGACTACTTGATAAGTTGGACATGTTAAATTAAATGTGCTATATTGAAGTTGATCGATGAATTGATACCATGCATGTAATAATTGTATCTTAAACTTAGAAATTTGCATGTTGACACCTAGGATCACTTTGATTACCAATTTGCATGCTATGAATTAGATGTGATCGTATGAATTATTTATTGCCCTTTTATGTTAAAACAATTTCTGGACTGCTAGTTGTTCCATTTTGAATCAGATTTTCAACCATGCTATTGTCATAATTTGAATTAACTTTCTGAACATGAAATTTAGCCTCTGACGTCTAGTTTACTGCCCTTTTTGTGGATTTGAATTCTGATGTGTGGTTTGTTAGATATCATCATTTTAGTAAAGCTGTGTCAGGATTTTCAGATTCACAAATGCATGCATACCCTACTGTTTCTTAATTTAATTGACCATGCTAACAGTAAATGAAAAAATCCAAAATAAATCTAGTTGGAACTAGACATGTATAGGTATTTGCCAGAATTTTTATAGATTTTATTAATGAGTTATCTGACCTGAAACAATTCGTTGAACACAAATTACTGCATGCTGCCTGAACATAAAACCTGAATAGAATAGAGTTTTCATTCTAGTTCTTGTGCCTTTTATATGCCTTAATTATATTTGCTGGAACCGCGTGGAAGTCTAATTTCTAGACCTTCTGACGGATTCAGATTTTCTATTTTATAGTGACTGTAATCAGTATTTTAGTACAGCAAGGTCATGTTGTCCTGATTGTGTGAATTGTGCTTATATGATATGTTTACTTCATGGTTTGTCTGTAACGCATAGAGTTAGACACACTTAGTATTATAAAACATTGACACCCTCTTACATGTAGGATGAAAATAAATTAATAACAAGCTGGGATATTATGGGTAGGACTTGGTAGTGAACGATCGGAAAATGTACTCGGCAAGGCCTTATCGTTATATTGTATTGGAAAGAGGAGAAATATTGTATTGGAAGGAGGAGAAGTATTGAATGTTAGTTATTGATTGTAAAACTATCGTTATGGACACCGAGTACACGATCCGTGAATTCACCATCAGTCTAAAACGTTCACTGTGTGTTTGCACCGAACCTGTAGTATGGGATGCAGTAGTACGTGCACTAGATAGGCTAATAAAAGGATTAATAACCTGTATACTTGATCCTGTATTGAACTTCACTTGACATCACGCATTTCATGTGTGATTAATTGTACACCTTTGATATTATTGCCTGCTCTTTGCTTTGTTCTTTGACTTTGAACCTGTCCTTTTTCTTTGACATACATATTTCCTTTATCCTTTATTTTTCTCTACTTGCTGCCAACGACTTGCTCTAAGGGCACTATTTTCTTTCTTTTTAGATCCAGTATTCACAGGTACCGAAGGAGCAATTCCAGAAGAACTTGGTGAGCAAACTATCTGAAGATTGGAGCTAGATCATTTGACTGCTTAGCTATCTCTTATTATTTTTTTTATTGTATTGCTTTGATCATACTTGTATTCTTAGGCTTTTATGACCCGAAGTTTGTTTTATCCCAGATGTTGGATTATTATTTAGTGAATTTATTTTATGATTATTTTGGAGTTTATTTATTGTTTATGTGGTTATTCTTTTCTCTGCATTGTTGTATTCTCTTGTATATTGTTGAGTTAATCTGTTACAGCTTATGGATGATGTATAATCATTTGCTGGGCATTCGTTATGTGCTCGTATTCTCATATTTTGGGAAGCGGGGCATGACAATTACAATGCACGTGTTCAGTGTTAATCTCAAGTCTAGCAATCTCTTATAAACCCTAACTAATGCACGCAATCCTGTGTCTCATACCACAGGTTCGGGTGCATACAAACAAGTGAACGTTTAGACTATAGTGGTGAATTATATAGATCATGTACTCAGGTCTTCTCAGGATTATAAAACTTGGTCAGTAAACTTGGTCGGTAAACTTGATCGGTAAACTTGTAACACGGGAAACACAGCCCCCCTTCCGAGTACAGTCTCCTATATTGTCCACTACTAAGTTTTTCACTTATTACCCCAGTTTGTTATACTTTTACTATAATTAAACATGAATAGTAAACATGATCGGTAAACACGAACGATAACATGATCGGTAACTTGGACATGCAATCAATAGGAACGATATCATAACATGATCAAAGATGTATCAAGAGCTAGACAATACATGAAATATACATAGTTCAATATATAAAATAACGGGTTCATATGCAAGGAACAAACACATTTATATTAAAGTCATGAAAGTACGAATACTAGACAACAAAACGTTGCTGCACAAAAGCTCACTTTTTCGTTGCTACAGGAAAGAGAATCAGGTTCCGTTAGGGGTTCTAGAAACTAGACTCCCTGTCGGTTCCAACGCATATTCACACGATACATTTTGAATACAGTAGTTAGGTCTACCAGATAGTTCTTTACTGATCTACTGGTAGCAGACCAGGGTCAACTTCATATATATATAAAGCGACTGTGAATTCATTTAAAAATCTTATAAAAATTATAAATTGATTCATGATCATGTCTAGTAGTATGCTAATAAACATCAAGTCCTAATTTTACTGTTAACACATTGTTTTTGTCAATAAATCATGATAGTGTCCTTCAAATCGATTATCTGGAAATTAGAACCACATAGTATTAAAAATGAGATAACTTGCAGCCTACAACTCAGAATCTGTATCCGTAAGAGTTCCAGAAACTAGATTCGTAGGGCTACAGCTTTCGTGTACAAAGTTCTAATTAATTTGAACAGTGGCTAGGTCAAAATCTAGTTACACATTACAACAACAACAAGACATCAACTTGCCAACTCAAATTGCAACGGTTCTTACTTGCAACATATAGTTTGAATTTCGTGTTTGTGCAATGAATGTCGGGACAATGGAAAACTACAATCTTTTGATGACATCGAACCATGGAGAAAAAAGAATTGATTCGATTCAATAATACGACTAATCTAGATACGAGAATATCACCAAACATGAATACTATAAGAATAAGGAATTTCAGATGCAATGATTCTAATTAATAATTACGGGAGATCAAACAATATGCTTGTATGGAAAAATAAATTGTACAAGGTACTTGCCTTTTAGATAACGACTTCGAATGCAAAAGAATAACTGGATGAGAATCCTGACGACAACACGTGCAAACTACGGAATGGCGAGAGCACGTGCAAGACACAGTAGCATCAACACCGTGAGAGACAGCAACATGCAACAACTGCGGCAAGAGACAGCAACAACACTGAGAGATGGCAGTAACTCCCAGGATAGCAGTAACACCGCAAGCAACAATGACAACAGTGAGAGGCAACGAGATCGATGATGGGATCAACAATAGCAAGAGAAACAACAACCAACAGTGAGAGATGGCAGCAAGAAGTGGCAGCAGTAATGGTAAGGATCGGTCGGTGGCTATTGTTGGGTGCTTCGAGCGAGGAAAGGGCAGTAGTCGACGGGGAGCTTGCAGGCGATGGGTTCGGGATGCAGGCGAGGGGATAACGGTGTAGTGGTGTGACTACGGGTGTTGGTGTTGGCTGCAGTGGAGGGTGAACGATGGTGGAAGAGAGCTCGAGGCGGCTGCAGTCGAGGGGCGCGACCGCAAGGGGGGGTCGAGGCAGAGGCCGAAGGGGTGGTAAGAGGGTGTCGATGGGGTGATTGGCGAGGGTAGCAGGGGCTGCAGTGGAGTGGAGCTTCGACAATGGCAGTGGCAATGAGCTAGAGGGTCAAGGCAGTGGCAGTCGGTGGTGTCGCGGTGCTCGAGGATGTGATGGAGGACTGCGGAGTTGAGGAGGGCGAGGGATCGACAACAATGGCGAGGTCGATGGCAGAGCGGGTCGACAGGGGGACGAGGTTGAGCAGTGGGAATGGGCAGCAAGGCAAGGTGACAGGTGATGGCGATGAGGGGCTGACGCTGGCGGGGTGTCATCGGAGGAGGCGACGGCGGGCGGTTGGTCGTGCGCTCGCGCTTGAGGGCGATGCAAGGTTCGAGGGTAAGCAGGTGGGGAGGGAGAAGATGAGGAGTGAGTTTGGGTTTGTACAGTAGAAGAAGAAGAAGGAGAGGGGCAGAGAGAGAGAGAGAGAGAGAGAGAGAGAGAGAGAGAGAGAGAGAGAGAGAGATTAGAAGGAGATTAGGGGGGGATTAATTGGGGTATGATTGGGGTTTTGGTTGTGCTGTTAGCGGAGATTAAGGGGGGGGGGGTTAATTAGTGGGGATTATGGGTGAGATTTGTGAGGGGAATGTGAGAGAGAGTTGGAGACTGGGCAAAGCAGGTTAGGGGAATTTGGGTTAGTGGGTGTGAGTTGGGTTAACGGGTTTGCGGGTTTGGGTTAGGATCCAACAAGGGATGTGCTTGGGTATTCAAATGAATTAGAAAATAAGAATGGGCTTATATTAATAAACAGAAGAAAATAATAATAATAATAATAATATTTTTGGGTTGGGTTTGGCCTCAAAATAAATAAGTAAAAAGAAGAGAACAAGATTATAGTCTGAAATCTGAATTTGGGTTTTAAATAAACATTAGGATGAGTTTCAATAGGAGATTAAAAAGAATTTAAATCCAAAAGAAAGAATTCATACGGAAATTGAAATACAAGAAAACAAGGAAAAGAAGAAAAGAAATGAAAACCCGTATAACCGGAAACGGGGGTTACAAAGGCACATTGATATAACGTGGTTCAATCCCCCGGTTTACGTCCACACCACCTACTTGTAGCAATTCTCTGTCACAAGCATTCCACTATACTTTAAACCCTTGTACAGTGATTCTCGGAATTCAGGCCGAGAGACCTATTACACCCGCAGGGCTTCTATAAAAAAGTCCCGCAAAACTCACCGAAGTGGAAGAAAATAAAAACTCTTAAGATCTATAATGATCTTGACTGAAGAAAACAATAAAAGCTCTCACACTCGGATCGTTGCTTGAATGATTAGTTCAGAAAAATTATAATTGCCAGGGATCAAGAATACTCAGTGAATTCTCCTCTATTTATAGAGCGAGAAAATGTATCTTTCCAAAAATGAAAAGATATTTCTGAAATAGTCAAAACTGTACGAGTGCGATCGACCGCTTTATTGAGTAGTCGACCGATCATCTTTTAACCCGAAAGTCGAGCGATGAATGGTCGACTGACTCATCTTTTTACTATGATGAGCGGTTGACTGTTGTGATGGTTGAGCAACATATCGTATGGTCGACCGCTACCGTGCAAATTCAACTTTTATTTGACGAATCCACTTTATATTCTTTCCAAAACTAATTCTTCAATCAACAATACTTTACATAATATATCCTCACATAAATAGAAATAAATAATCTACTTTTGCTGGCTTTCTTGAGGATTAAGACACATACTCTTTCCTTTGATAATTACAATCTTCTTCGATACATTCATCTTTTGCTTGAATGTCAATCTTTTTAGCCTTTTATTTTGATTTATTTTTTCCTATAAATCCTGTAAATCTCAACTGAAAATATTAGTTATAAATGATACGTTTTGTGCACACCAAACTTAAGGTCAACATATTTATCCATACTTTAAGTGATCTCAAAATGAGCTGTGTTTTTTTTAATTGTATAATAAATTGGTATTTTGTGATACATGAGAAAAAAACTTCCAAACAATTTATTTTATGACATTATAAATTTAATCGCGCTCGGGTTGAGCATTTGGTTTTTATCACAGTGCTTTGTTTTCTTTCTTCCTCAACCTCCTTCCCCTCCTCCCTTAACCACGTTCTTCTCAGCTCCTTCCGATTCTCTGGTTCTCTTCATCGGTGGTCCTCCATTGTGGCACAGAACAGGCCATTTCTTTCTTTCCCTATTTTGTGGGCTTTTGTCTTTGGCCCATGGACAATACTTGGGTTGAAGTTGTTAAAAAGAATAAGTATAAAAAAATAGTCTGCCCTAATGCTATTTCGAGGCTAGTTTTAGCTGGCCCAAAGCCCAATAATGGGCTTCGTACATCCCCTCTAGATCCTTCTCCTTTCTTCTTTTCCCGCCCCTCTCACCTCTCCACCGTTTCATCGCCCTCTTCATCTCAAAACTCCTCTTCTCGCTCCGTTTATTACTGCTTTCGGTGTCTACAGTCAGGCCATCTGAAAGCTGCTTGCTCAGCCAAGATGAAATGCCTTTTTTGTCTCAAGGACGGGCACTCTCGTCACCGTTGTTTCTCACTGCAAAAACTTTTAGGGCTTTCGGTGGGCGTCCCTATAGCGGATTCCGTGTTGGAAGCCCTTGACTTCCCTGCGTTGCAAAAGAAATTAGCGGAAATTCCTTCTTCTAAAGCTAAGAAACCGAAACCTCCCTCCCGTTCTCCTCTCCTTCCAACCCCCGCATCAGATCCACGTCGACTCACCGCGGAGGCTCACGCCCCTCTGCAGGTGCCGTCTCAGGCCTCCGCTCCCCTCAAACCACTGGTTACTAAGGTTTTTCTACCTAACTCTGAGCTCTCCGATCGACTTAAGATTTTCAGTAATTTCGGGGCAATCTCTTTTACGGGTGGTTCCATTCCTTTTTACACGCTCAACGCTTTTCTCTGCAACTTCTGTAATGTAAAAGACTGGGAATGGGTTCTCTATTCTTGCACTAATGGCGACGCGGTCATCCAGTGCCCGTCTTCGAAGGTGCTAGGCGATCTTTGCGCGACTCAGTCGCTCGCTATTGGTTCGATTTCAATGTCGATCCGTAAATGGGTTTCAAACTCATCCACCACTTCTATTCTCGACCATTCTCCCACTAAGGTCTCTCTGGTCGGTCTTCCACCTTTTTGCGACTCGCTGAGGTTGGTGGCTTCGTTTACCAAATGCATTGGGGAAATTATCAGCTTCACTTCTTGCGCCCGTCTCGCTTCGGGTAGTATTCAAGTGGAAGCCCTTTTTCGGTGCCCCGCACCTAAGGAGCGTATAGAAGCTTTCTGTCTTTATGACGGTATTTCCTCGTTCAATGTTTCGGTTCAGTACCACGGGAATTCCCCTCAACGAAGCACTTCTCTACCAGGTTTTGTTCTGTCTCCCCCTCCTGAGTTCCATCCGGGGTCCTCCCTTGGCCACAAACCCTCAACTTCCTCCAAGATTCATACCCCGTCCGCCCCGGCTCAAAAGTTTACTGCGGTCCCGCGCAAGCCTTCGCACTCAACTGCTCCTCCCAAAATTTCTCCCGTGAAGTCCCCAAATTTGGTGTGGATCAACCCCGATCGACCTTCGATCACTCTCTCGAAGCCCACTATTCCCTCTCCCCCTCCACAGACTGTTCAAGTGATTGAGCCGGATCCTGAAGCTCATATTAGTGCTGTTTCTCCCTCAAAAGCTGCGAATTGGCCTGAGTGGGATGTCAACCCTTCTTTCGCTTCAGATTGGGAGCGTTTTCAACGCTCGGCGCATTTCCCTTCCCCCAGCTCGAAGCGGCCGAGCACTGCCTCTCCCCCCGCGAAGGCCCAGTCAAGCACTATAGGCAAAGACTGGACTGATAAGGATGATCTCCTGGGGGATGAAGTTGATGAGCTGAATCAGGCCCAAGCATCCAAACAGGTACTTTCTCATTCTTTTCCCTTAAATTTCAATTATTCATATCTGTTCGCGTTGTTTGTAAGCAGTGTCTCTTATAATTTGGAAATTGATTTTCCGACTTTTAAATCCGCCTCTTTTCGTTTACCGATTGACTTAAGGTCTATCTCCTCTCTCCCTCTTTCTCTCATCAATTGTCAGCCT
This sequence comes from Hemerocallis citrina, assembly GCA_017893485.1. Lineage (NCBI taxonomy): Eukaryota > Viridiplantae > Streptophyta > Magnoliopsida > Asparagales > Asphodelaceae > Hemerocallis > Hemerocallis citrina. Next base: position 395,850,746 of record CM030359.1, read on the forward strand.
GTATTATTGACCTCTTGCATAGACACTAGTAAGGCTTGGCCTATCGAAGTTGTCTCTGTGGAGGGCAATCATAATACGTTGACTAGGCGTTCTTCGTCTCCAATCCCTCTGACCATTGGCACTGCTCTTGGGTCAGGGTTGGCCCGTGCAGACTCATTGCAGTCCCCCTTTCCATCTCAGATGCTGCCTAGTAGCTCTTTACTTGCAGCCCCTGCTAGTGGCTCTATTCGATTGATTCGATCGAGTGCACGTATTAAGGCGAAGCTTTCCGCTTCACCGATAGCTTGCCCTCTCTCCTCCCACCCCTCTCCCCCCCCTTTGGGCTCGATTTATCATCAGCAATTTGATGCGTTTTCAGACTCTGAGATGCTGTCCCTGTCCCAATCATTAGGCTTTTCCCTCGGTTCCGACCCTCTTATCCCGATCTCCTGTATCAGAGACTCAGAAAGTGCCCGAGTCCAGGAGTTTCTATCGTCATCATGATTAGTGTTTCTTGGAATATCCGGGGCCTCAACTGCCCCGCTAAGCAAAGATCCGTGTTTGATCTTATCTCCTCCTCCCACTGTGATATTATCTCGATCCAAGAATCGAAGATTGAATCCCCCTCCCCTCAGCTTTTCCGTTCTTTAGGAGGCTCATCGATCTCTAATTGGATCTCTTTGGATGCCTTAGGCTCCCGTGGTGGGATTCTATTGGGATTCCGAGACTCGGTCTTCTCATTAATAGAGTTCCATCGTCTGAACTTCTTCCTGATTGTGAAGCTACATTGGCAGGTGATCAACCGTGACCTGACGGTTATCTCGGTTTACGGGCCATCTACTCCTGATCGGCGTCCCCTTTTCTGGCAAGAATTCCGTTCTCTGGACCCATTTGTGCAGGGTCTTGTTTTCTTCTGTGGTGATTTCAATGTTACTCGATTCGCTTCTGAAAGATCTTCTTTTGGGTCCACTGCCTCCTCTGATTCCCAATCGTGCATGTTCAACGATTGTATCAGAGACCTACAGTTATCCGATGTCCCTATTAATGGTAGGGCTTTTACCTGGTCGAATCAGCGACTCTTGCCCTCTCTCGCCAAACTTGATCGGTTTCTGGTTTCGAATTTGTGGTTTTCGCACTTTCACAACTCTTACGCGAAAGCCCTCCCCAACCCATCGTCAGATCACACGCCTATCGCTCTTTTCTCTAATTACCATTTTCCCCACCATCTCCAATTTCGTTTTGAAAAGTTCTGGATTAAAGATCAGTTATTTATCAAGCTGGTTGAGGATTGCCTCGCGGCTATAACTGGTTCTCACGGCCTGGGCAATCTGCTTCTTAAGCTTCACGCCATCAAATATGGCTGTAAGATTTGGCGACGTGAACGTCAATCCAACACCAATTTTCTCAAAGAGGTTTTGCTCGGATCCATTCAGGCTCTTGACCTAATGGAAGAGCAAGCCCCCCTTTCGTCTCATGCTATTCACGAGCGTCTTGCGTGCAAGCGCGAATATGCCGAAATCCTCCTCCAAGAGCAATCGAAATGGGCTCAAAGAGCTAGAATTCAGTGGTTGAAAGAGGGTGATGGTAACACCGCTTACTTTCACCACTTCGCTTCTCACCGCAGGCGTTGCAACCATATTTCGGTTATCCATGATCAGGGTGCAGAGTTAACCTCTGACCCGGATATTCACCGAGCCTTTCTCTCATTCTACAAAAATCTTATCGGTACCGCTAAACCGCGTCTCTTAGCACTAGATTGGCAGCAACTCTATGGCCCCCCCTCCACTGATCTTTCCTCCCTAGAGAACCCTTTCACTATGGATGAGATCAAGTCGGCGGTTTTTGCTTTAAAAAGCGATTCAGCCCCTGGGCCGGATGGTTTCCCGGCCTTTTTCTACCAAAAATTCTGGGCTTGGCTGAAGGACGATCTTTTCGATCTCTTCTCTGATTTGTTCCAAGGATCTCTTTCCTTTGACCGCATCAATTACGCCCACATTGTTCTTATCCCTAAGAGGCAGGGAGCCAATTCGGTGTCGGATTTTCGACCCATTAGTCTGATTAATACCTCCTTCAAAATTATTATGAAAGTTCTTGCATCTAGACTCGGTGCGGTCATCCCCCCCCTCATCGACCCAGCCCAATCGGGTTTTATCAAGGATCGATTCATTCTGGACAGTGTTGCCGCTGCTCAAGAAATCATAACGCTTAGTCACCATCATCGTTTAGAAGGTATTCTTCTTAAACTAGACTTCCAAAAAGCGTACGACAACGTTAACTGGAACTTTCTCCTTGATATCCTGCTCCACCGAGGTTTCGGTCCGAAATGGATTGGGTGGATTAAATCCAGTCTCAATGCTGGTACCTCTTCGATTCTCATGAATGGCTCTGAAGGTCACAAATTCAAAACCAAACGAGGATTACGTCAGGGAGACCCTCTTTCCTCCCTGCTTTTCTCATTGGTTGCGGATGTGTTCAGTAAATTACTCCGCAATGCCCGGGAAGCTCATGTCATTGAGGGCTTAGGCCGCTCCCGTCACTTTGACGGTATCCTCAACCTGCAATATGCAGATGATACCATTATTTTCGCCAAACCAGATCAGGCTTCTCTGCGTAATCTTAAACTATTACTTTACTGCTTCGAAGAAGCGTCCGGTCTGGCCATCAACTTCAACAAATCATCTGTGTTTTGGCTCGGCGGAGATGACTCTCGTCACTTACAAATCTCCCAATTTTTTAATTGCCCTATTGCCTCCTTCCCCATCTCTTACCTTGGTATCCCCCTGAGATGGGGCCAACTACATAGATCTGACTGGGTCCCTTTCATCGATAAAATCGAATCCAGACTTAATGTATGGTCTGGTAAGATCCTCTCTCGAGGTGGCAGATTAATACTACTGAACTCTGTTCTCTCTGCCATGCCTCTCTACATGATGTCCTTCTATTACCTCCCATCATGGGTCATCAAGAGAATTGACCAAATTCGCTGCAATTTCTTTTGGACTGGTAAGGCCCCTTATAAGAGGGGCTCTCATCTGTGCAACTGGAGCACTATCTGTGCTTCCAAAGAGCACGGGGGCCTAGGAGTTTTGAATCTCCGGCATCAAAACATGGCTCTTTTAGGCAAATGGTTGTGGAGATTCCATAAATTCCCCCAGTTATCATGGGTTCAATGTATCAAAGAATTTTACTTTGTTTCCTCCCCCTGGTGGAGTTTCAATCTCCCTACCCATCGATGGGCATCTCCTTTTTGGAAGGGAGTCTGGAAGACTTCCTTGGCTTTCCAGGCTAGCATCTCTAGGCTTTGTGCCGATGGATCGAGAACCAAATTTTGGACCGATCTGTGGATGGGCAATACATCTTTAGCTACTGCCTACCCCTCACTTTTCAGGTTCGCGGGTTATCCGGACGCCACGGTTGAGGAATCTATGAATTGGATCGGTTCTTCAAGATCTTGGAATATCCCTTTTACTATTCAGTTACCCCCCCTACTCTTGTTGGATTTTCAGCAGCTTATTGATTCCCTCAATCTTATTGTTTGGCACCACTCTGAAGATATAGCTTGGCGTTGGAACACATCAGGGTCATTCTCGGTCAAATCCTTCTATAATTTTCTTAATTTCCGCGGTATTGCTTCCCCCGCCGCCAACTTTATCTGGAGATCCTGTGCTCCCCTCAAGGTTAAGATTAACTCTTGGTTAGCCATCCAAAACAAGCTTCTCACGGTTCAGGTGCTCAACAACAGAAACCAGGCGTGGGGACAATGCTGCCCCTTATGCTCTGGATCCCCCGAAGATGTTAATCATCTATTCGTTCACTGCTCGTTCATTCGTCCCCTCTGGAAAATTGTTGCCCTCGCTTGGGGAAACCCTGCTACTCCTTCAGATCTTCAATCTTGCTGGAGAACCCCTTCCAGCCTCCCTAAATATATCAAGGGATGGAATCTCTCGGTTCATATTATTATTTGGATAGTCTGGAGGGAGAGGAACCGCAGAATTTTCGTTCACAAAACTTCATCCATCTCGTCCCTTACTGATGATCTACTATATTTTTTCAATCACTGGATTTCCCAGCTTAAAGAGGACAAGAGACAGTATTTTTATTGTAGTCGCTTAAAGGAATCTCGGTCTGTTCTTTCCACTCTTAACGCTCTCTAAGGAGGCCGGACCATTACTGTTTTCTATGCATTTGGTCTTGTTGGTTATTATCTACGTTCTTTATCTAGTTTTTGCATATAGTTTCCATTTTTGATCATTGAGGCTTTTGTGTATCAGCATTTCACACTCTTATTGTGTTCTCTTGTGCTTGGGACTGGCTTACAGGTTTGAAGCTTGTCTTAGAAGCTCTTTTTGTGGTACTTCTTTTGCGACCGGATGCTGGCTTGTGTTGGTTTTGAGCCAGGGGCTCATCATTTTGTTTGGCTTGGATTTGGTGTCGGCCAGGGATCCTCTCTACTTATGCTCCCCTGCTAGCGGGTTTTGTTCGGTCTGGGCCTGTAGTTGTATTTAGTTGGTGATATCAAGTTAGGTGGGTGAGCGCATTTTAAATTACTTTTGGCGTTCTAGCTCCTGGATTTGTATCACTTTACTTGTGTTGGCTCTCTTCGAAGTTATTATGCTATGTTCTTGTTGCGTCTGTTTCGATTATATTGGGCCATGACCCTTCTATCACCTGCTTATAGTTATGTTTGTTCATTGTGTTTTATTACTCTGGTGCTCTTAGCTCCCTGTGTATTGGCTGATTTTGACTGTGCTGCTGGCCTATTGGGGCCGCGTCAGTATCTCGAGGCAGGCGGGAGATTATGTCGCTTTGCATGCATTGTCTCCCTTGTTTATTTGTCTGTATTGTATTCTCTATGGCTATGTTCCCTTGGGCCCATTTTACTAGCTTTATTTAGGTACATCTATTTTCCTTTTGGAGTGCTTGGGATATGCTGTCGAGGCATCCACGGGGTGTTTCTCGCAGTCCACATCAGCCAACTTACCTCTCCGGTGTTGCAGCTGGGCAAGATCGAGCACTGAGCCTTCACCTCTTTGTCTCCCGCTGCAGTAGGCCCCAGCGCTCTTCATGCCGATGCCGTGCTCTCGATTCCTGGCCCAGCCAAATCCTTTGCTGAGCTCGCAGCTTACTGCTCTAGAGTATTATTGTAATTTGGTAGTTAGTTTTATTTCTGCTTTCCTCATTTTGCGTGGTACGATTCTTTTGTTCTGCGCCTCCGTTTTACCTCTTGTAAAACTTACCGCTGTTGGTTTGTAACATAATTATCGTTATTAATATATTTTTTTGATCGGGCTGGAGTCGTTTGACTCTATCCGCTTACATAAAAAAAAAAAGACATTATAAATTTAATACAGTTTGGATTGTTCATATAAAAAATTTAAAATACGAGTAAAATAAGGTAGTTTTTCTCCAACAAGTATTAGGCTCCATTTGCTTGGTAAGGAATAACAAGTTTTTTATGGAAAAAAACTAGTGAACGAACAAAATAGGGAAGGTACCAAATAACCTTATCCAGTTCAGCGAAGAACCAGAACACTCACTCACTCTTTAAATCTCACACTAGCCCGCTCACAGTAAAACTCTCCCCCTTGCTCAGTGTCACAATCACCTTGTTCCATATTCACACTATCATCATCGCCATCTTCTTCTTCTTTTTGTACTATGCTTCTTCAACCTCAGTAGTTTCCACTGTGTTTCTCTTCGGCGACTCGATTTTTGATGCGGGCAACAGCCTCTTCATCAAGAATTGTTCTGTACAGGCCAACTTTGCACCCTATGGCCGTGACTTCTTCCACCGTCCGACCAGGAGGTTCACCAATGGCAGAACTGTTGGTGACTTCAATGGTAATTAAGTCCGTTTTGTTGTTGCCTGCATGTAGCTAGCCTGAATCTCAAAATAATTAATCGTGGCAATTAATTTGATCCTACGCATCATTTTCTTCTGTAATTTCTGCTGCTCGTTTTCTTTTTCTTTAATTAAGTTACCTAAGAATTAAGGATATCAAATTGGAACAAATATTCAACAAATGGTATCAACTTTGCAAGTGCTGGAAGCAGAGTTTTCAATCAAACAAATCAGCTATCAGTAAATATAATTTTTTACCTCTGTTTTGTGCAAAGTCTAATATTCCATGCGTTCATCAATGTACTGAGATATGAACAATAAGCAAGAAATTAACATTTTTTTTATATGATAGGGTGTGATACCGCTGCAGCTCCAACTACAGCAATTTGTAACAGTACTAGCGACACAAAACAGGTTCGACAAGAAAGTCATCCGAGAAGCTCTATGTCTTCGAGTCTGGCTCCAATGACATCTTCTATTACCTCTTCCTATCCAATCCAAAACCAAGTCTAGATGAATTTGTACACGCGATGTTGGTCCAGTTCGAACAGGTTGTCACACGAATCCACCAACTTGGCTGCCGCAGGCTGGCGATTTTCGGGTTGGGTCTAGTCGGGTGCATTCCAGCGAGGTTAAGTATACCCGTAGCAGTCGTAGAGAATTGCTTCCCTCCCATGAATGAGATGGTGGTGAAATATAATTCGGGCTTGGAGGCCATGGCCAATCAAATTCCAACCAAGTTACATGGAGCTGTTGGGGTCTATGCGTCGACCTTCAACGTTGTTGTATCATTCCTTCGACTTCCACAACGATATGGTCAGTCATTTTGCGTAGTCAACGTAACAAAACTATTGACTGTTACATAGTTTTGAAAATTAACAAATAAAACTCTTGATTTGTTGCTGCTGCTTTTGGTGTTGGAGCAAACAGCTGAATTTGTGAATTCTTAAAGAAAACAAATAAGCAAACTTGTCGACTTTCACCGGTGTTGTGACTGCTTTCTTGCCGCTGCCGTGAACCTGAAAAAAGTTTATGGATCCCGGCGACGAACCCTCCGAAGCTCTCGTCAGTAATCAAAAAGATTATGAAAGAACTTTAGGTGAAAAAGATTGATTACCTTGTTATGGTGGGGGAAGAGGGGTATTTATAGTCGCCTTAGGGACCAGTTTCGAGATAAGGATTTATCTCTACTTCCCGATGTTTATGGATAAGGTGGAGAGTTTAAACTCATTTTGTGATAAGGAGTGGTTAAAACCGTATCTTAGAGATAATCACGAATTTGAATTACTCTTTAAGTATCTGAATTAGTTCGTAGCGGGTTGTTACCCGTACCCAATAGGACATATCCGTTTATGAGTTATTGGGCTTTGAAAAAAGACCCAATTCCCATTTCAGACTCGTTTGTAGGTGAAATTACCGTTTTACCTCTGAGAGCTTTAAGATTCGTGCCCGATTTGAACGATCCCAGTTTAATCCAGCATTTTAGCCATATCACGAGCCCCCACTCCTAAAGACTGAGTTTTACAGTCTTTAAGGAGTAGTTTTATTGTTCTAATGGCGTACGAAATTTTATCGGAGTTCTTATGGGAGTTTGGATCTTCCTCGAGGTGTAACGGTGTCAATCCGAGTTTGGAAAGTGCCCAGAATGATTTTACGAATTTCCTGGATTTTTTTCTAATTTTTAAATTATTTTTTCGAATTATTTATCCAATTTTGCGAAGTAACAATATGTTTTCAAAAAGTATTAATTAATCGTTCTAATTAATAATTATTTATCCAGGAGTCTAAAAATATTTTCCTGAACTCATAATTATTTTTTATAATTTATAATTAATTTTCTTGAATTTTTAATCATTTTCGTAATTTTAAAATAATTAATTCGAATTAATAATAGAAAAATAATTAATCAAATAAATATCGAGGTGGAGCGATCTGGATGTTGATCAAGTCCCTGAAGCGATTTTCTGAACGATCTGATGGTGGATCTGCCACTTGATGACGTGGCGCAATCTAGATGCTTCGATCGTGAGCGCGCCTCGGGAGGGGGTCATTTTTTCCATTTCCACGCTCGGAGCCACGTTTGCTCGGAGTTTGGCTCTGACGGATGTGGCTCAATCTGAGCCATTAGATCTTGATTGAGAACATTTTGGACATTTTTCGAGGTGACGTTTTCCCCACTTTCATGCTCGGAGCCACGTTTGCTCGGAGTTTGGCTCCGAGGGACGTGGCTCAATCCGTGCCGTTAGATCGAGCACATTTATCGAGGGAGAGTTTTTCCTCACTTTCACACTCGGAACCATGTTCGCTCGGATTTGACTCCGAGAGACGTGGCTCAATCTGTGCCGTTAGATCGAGCGCGTTTATTGAGGGAGAGGTTTTTCCCACTTTCACGCTCGGAGCCACATTTGCTCGGAGTTTGGCTTCGAGGGACGTGGCTCAATCTGTGCTGTTAGATCGAGCGCGTTTATTGAGCGAGAGTTTTTTTCCCATTTTCACACTCGAAGCCACATTTGCTTGGAGTTTGGCTCCGAGGGACGTGAATCAATCCGTGCCGTTAGATCGAGCATGTATATCGATGGAGAGTTTTTCCCCACTTTCACGCTCGGAACCACATTTTCTCGAAGTTTGGCTCCGAGGGACGTGGCTCAATCTGTGCAGTTAGATCGAGCGCGTTTATTGAGGGAGAGTTCTTCCCCACTTTCATGCTCAGAGCCATGTTTGCTTGGAGTTTGAATCTGAGGGACGTGGCTCACATAGAAGTGATTGGATCTTGGTCGAGCACATTTATTGAGGGAGAGTTTTTCCCACTTTCACCCTCAGAAAAACATTTGCTCGGAGTTTGGCACAGAGGGACGTGGCAAGATCAAGGCTGTCAAATCTTGATTAGGCATGATTATTGAGACGATTAGCTTGTCAGCGAATTTATGGCGCCGTTTGAAATTTCGTCTTTACGCCTTCTGTCGTTTAGTATTCAGCGCTTCTTGGGCCTTTTACTGCCCTTGGGGGCCCAAATGGCTTAGAAGCCCAAGCGGCATAGCTCAATCTTTATAAGTCTTCACACCCCCCCACCCCCCTCACTTTTCTTATTCTTCACGTTTACTGTTGAGAATTTTCTTCCACCCTTGGGTGACTCAACTAGCAGTCCGTTAAGTTTTCAGGTGAAAAAATCAGACCGTAGCTGTCACATCAAGGTAAATATATATATTCTTTTTTATATATTTTGCAAAATGTCTAGGGTTTCTTCGGGGAGTGAGACCTCCACCTCGAACCACGAAGGGGATTAGCCGATGATAATAGCTCCGAAGGTGGACAAGGGAAAGGGGGTGGCAGTAGCAGTAGAAGTAAACTCTGTGACGATCGTGGAGAAGGAGAGACGAGCAGGGGCGTTAGGTAGGCTCCCGGGTCCTTTATCAAATCTTGGTAGAGTTCGAGAGTACTCTGACGATCTTCTGGCCAAGGTAGTGTACGAGAGATCGGCTTCGAATGACGAGAGTAGGCCGAGGGAACACTCTGAAGTCGACGACATCCCCTCTATGTTGATGGAGAAGGACTTAGTGCAGATTCAGAGTAGCTTCATGATACCGAAGGATTTCAGCTGTAACGCCCCGAATTCCAAATAAGACCGAATTCAAGATTTCACAGGATCTTTACTTCACTTCGTACAATTTTACAAGAAAATTAAAACTTTTCAATAATACAACAGAGTTCATTACATATTTGTTTACACAGCGGAAGAATACAACAACGAAATAAAATACAACTTGCACAACTATAATAATGTAAGTCATCAACTGCATCACAACATATTTACTTCTTCATAAAAGTCCATTACCTACATATTAAGCTGTGGGCACATCAGTCATTTACAATTGACGAAAATGTTATACTCGGCCATCCTCTCTATGTCGTACATATAACGATCTCATTACTTTAACAAACCACAAAAATTGAATGAACAAAAAAGTGTCAAAAAGTGATTATTCTAAACATATAAGTGTATGCGATGACTTAATGCCTAATGCACACATTTTATACTAGGATGACACTAATGCATACTTGTTCGGATTCTATGCATTCCATACTACATAGGACCGAGGGCAAGTACCTACGTACTACTCCACAATAACGGGTTCGATCCCTCGCCATGACAACTACCCAGTAGTAAGACAAAGTTTAGATCATTCCACGAATTTGAATCCCAGCCCCGGAGTCCACCGCTGACTGTTATAACAGATCCCACATCGTGCGAATCATCTCACAAGTGACCCTCTAGCTCCGGTATACGTATATACATTGGAGTATGGCAAACTATCCGCCCGACTACTCAAGATCCCGGAGTCCACCGCTGACCCGTCTTCATAGTTCCGGATTTAAATATAAAAGCCCATCTCCCATGAAGCAACCTCAGTCCACCAACTGGGTCTATAGCCACGGAGATCCACCGCCGACTAGATAGAGCACCTTACTTACGTTTGCCCAGGTTTACTACATCTTCACTTATGTGCCTAATTATTTAGTTCAAGACATGAATAAATTTCCAAGCCTAGAATTAGTTTTACCTCCTACCGGACTTTATCAACAAATACGAGATAGCTCCATGGCCATATCTCAGAATATATCTCAACTCTTTTCAAATCAAATAGTGCCGATACCCGAGGTCTCACTAACTCTAAATCACAACTTTTTCATGTACAAGAATCCATGGGTACACATACCCTTCAATAAACATGTCTTAAACCAAGATTATTTTTATTCTCAACTTATTCACAATTGATCAAAGTCTTGCCTTAACATTTATTCACAAAGCAATCATTTTCTCAGTCTTGTCACTAATCATGTTCTAGTTATTCATAGCAAATAATAATTCTTTTCAAGTACACAATTTCATCACATGAAATTTTATTCACAATTTCAAGCTCATATGATGTATCTCAACCACAACAAAGAAATTCTTAAACCAAATAAGAGTATAATCCTTTCAAAGGAATTCACTTCACACAAACATATTTTTCTCTTCTTCAAAAATATAAATTTCATACTGTTTACTAATTAAATCTTGAGTAAAAATTTACTTTCTATCTCAATTTCTTCTTTTTACTTCTCAAATATACACATGAAAATTTCTAAATCTGTTTTTTATAAATCCCACTTCATTTTATAAGAATACTAGAAATTTTCTCCAAATTTTCTCTTTGCATTATAAACTCATTTAAATCATTAAAACCCAAAAAATAAAAACTTACGATTACTGGTTTGTGAACCCGTGACCACCTAACCAGCGCCCAAAGCCACCGCTGCTAGCCAAATAGTCCATATAGACTTGGTGTTCAGTTACTACTTTGAAATCCCCTTAAACACAGTTTTCGGGTTTGGATAAAATTAAAACAAAACACACAAAAAATGTTGTAGGCCACAAGATTCGAACCAAGCCGAACAAGGAGACAATGCAATGCCAGACCACCAGGCCAGACGCGCCCAACGATATCAAGTCCCCTCTTCGACTTTTGTTCAAATCCTCTGTCATTCTTTTATTTTCATAAAAACTTGATTCTTCATTTAATCTAATCTTTTGTTAGATTGAAATTTATATATATGAACTGAATTCATTTTTTTTAATCAGTAACTCATTGATCTAAAATTTATATTTTAGAAAAATAAAACTAACCTTCAAATTATTCCTTCTTATTAACATGAATTTGCATCTATTCAATTTAATCAAAAGTAGCACATTATATCTTTTTTAAAAACATCAAATGTGTTTAATAGCATCAAATTTATTTTATAAAAATTCATTTGCTTATCAAAAGAAAATTTTCTAACAAATGTTCATATAATCAATTATTCCTTCATTCATGTATACTAGTGCATGGCAAAAAAAATAAAATAAATTCTTTTCTCATTAACAACTACATGATGAAAATAAACATAACATGATTCAATACTACAACAAACAATAGTATAGGTTACTTTACCACATCAAACTTTCTATACTACTCATTCATTATTATTAGCATGCATTGTTCTATAATTAGAAAGCATGAGAACACCCACCTCTAGTGAAGGTTGAACAAACAAGATGGAAGCACTCCTAGCTCCAACCAAGCAAACCTAGCTCCTAGCAATTTCTTCTTCTCCTAGCAAGACTCCTCCAAGCACAAGAACACTCTTACTCTCTTTCTTTTTCTTTCTCTTATTTTGATTTACTTTTTGGTGTGAAAAGAGAAGAGAACACTAGGGTATTTATAGGACAATACTAGGGTTCAATGTGCAAAATTACCCACCTAATAAATTACTCAAATTAATCTCCAACTCTTCACTTTCTTAACTTCTCCCTCAAACTCTCCAAATACTCTAACTCCCAAACTCCCAACCTTTCCTCTTCCCCCACTACCCTAACTCTCCTTCTCTTTCTTTCCATACAAAACCAGCCACCCCCTAGTGTAGAAACCGGCCAATATCTAATGTGTACAAATGTACACATGCACAAAAAAAATACAATTTTTGTAGTTCTAAATGTGTACTTAAAGTTGTAACTCGTCATGTATTAGTCCAAGCTCAACTTAATTTAGGATTTTACTAATGGGCTTGATTCATGGGCTCTCTTTTAATTTAATAACTTAATTATTCTAGTTGGCTCTTCTTTTAATTAATCTATTGGACTAGGATTTAATCTTTAGTTTCATGGATCAAAAGAAGGCTAATTGAGACTATGCATGCTTAAAATTAGTAAATGAGAGTAAGAAAAGAGATGGATAAATTTGCATGTGCATCATACGTGCAAAAATCGAAAAAATGCATTATAATCAAAATAGGGGGAAATGAATTTCTGTTTTATAAAACGAGTTTGAACATGTAAAAATAAATAGTCAATACACATAGAAATATCACACTTAGTGATGGAAAAATATGTAATTGATACATGCATCGAAAACACATAAAAAATACGTAAAAATGTAGAGATTGAAAATCTAATATTTCAGTTGATTTAAATAGAATAAAATATACGGAAAATATATAATTAGTCAGAAATCACAATACGTAATGAAAATACGTTACAAAATACACATGCATCACACACAAGGGCAAAATTGTTATTTCCAATTTTGTGGAGTGTTACATCAGCCTTCTTCTCCCGGGTCCCGGTGTTCGAGCCTGTACACCGAGCTCCCCTGACACGTGCACCTTCCCTTTCGATGCCTTCTACGCTGGTCTTCGTTTGCCTCTTTCCTCGTTCGTAGCCAAGGTCCTGCAGTGGTACGGCCTGAGCCCCGTTCAGTATATGCCGAATATGTGGAGGCACGTGAATGACTTTGTGCTATAATGGCGAGCGATAGGGGTCCGCCTCAGCTCACCATTCTCCGAAGGCTCTACCGTATTCATCGAAAGAGCAAGGTGGAGTACGGTACTATTTATCGCCGCTCCATGGTGTGAAGCTGGTAGACAACCCCGAATTTATTAAATTCTGGAAGGAGAAGTACTTCTTAATCCGAGGCACCGAGTCGTGAAATATTTCCACAAGGTGGAGGAAGGAGGTGCCGAAGCGGGCAAAGGCAGAGCCGACGTTGACACCGGAGGAGCATGAGATCGTGTCTAAACTCCTCGCTCTTGAGCCCCTGGGTTGGAAGGAGTTAACCGAAGAGGACCTCTTAGGTGGGGGTCTCATTCTGATCGACCCTAGTACGCTTCGCATTTTTTCTTCGTTTTCCCTTAATTTTTGTTTAACTCTTCCTTATCTCCATATTCCTTTTTTTTTTGCAGAGACTCTGGACATGGATTTCAGGGCGATGCTATCTGGCTAGTCGGTGGTGGCCAACAAGGCCCCCGATGGGAGGAAGAGAAAAAGGATGACCTCAGGACTGCCGTCTGCCAAAGTCGTGAAGGCCCTGGTGTTGGCGACGCCGGTGGTCAATTTGGAATCCAAACCACCTACCCTGTCTACCTCCTCAGCCCGGGCCACTGAAAGAACTTCCATCGAGCATGTGTTGGCGCTCGAAGCCCCCCTCTAACAGTAGCCACGGAGGCAATTCTTACCGAAGAGCATAAGAAGCTCTTCGTCCCTGAATGGTGTGTGATGAGGAACGACGGTTTTCTTGGGGATGCCGTGAGCTACATGCAAGCAGTTCGGCACCTACCAATCCCAAAGGATCGCGCCAACTGAAGGCAGGGATGGTCGGTGACAATGCCCTCGAGATCGCTAAGGTGACCATGACGGTGAGTTGAGTTTTTCTCTCTTCTTTTTCTTGAGTGACTTGCGTGTCTAAACTTCTTTCTTATTTTTATCGACACAGATCACTTGCCACTTCAGCCATATGATGAAGTAGTTCGCTGAACAAGAAAATGAGCTTAAGGCGGTGAGTGATAGAGATAGGTCGAAGCGTTCCAAAGTCGTGAAAATGTACGAGGCGGAGAAGAGGTTGCTGAGTCTCAGGCGGCTCAGATCCAGCTCCTCGAGGTTGCCTTGGCTGCGGTGAACGAATAGACCTCTCTAGAGAAAGAGAGGCCTGACAGAGAGGCAGAAAGAGCCGTCAAAGAGAAAGAGACGACCGCGAAGGCCATCGAAGATGCAGCAAAGGAGAGGGAGGCCGCAATTAAAGCAGCTGCAGAGGCAATTAGGGCAGAAGCGAAGCTGCACATGTGCACGAACATGGAGCAGTCCGAGCTCGGGCGCTGAAGCACATGGAGGCGCGCGTCCCCGATTTTGACAGCTCGGGGTACTGCCTCTAAGATCTCCTCAAAGGTGAGACTGCTCCGGCGATCGAGGGGATCGTTGAAGAAGAGGAAGAAGAAGAAGAAGAAGAAGAGGACGAGGGGGAGGACGTCGCCGAGGACCCCCACGCAATCGAGGATGATGGGCACGGGGGCACAGCGTCTATGGAAGCGCCTACCAAGGTGGTCCCCGGATTTCTTAACGTCTTGCGTCCATGTTTTTTTCTTTTAGTCGCTCTTCATTTTTTTTGCATGCCCTTGTCTGGATGCCTAATAGCGAACTGGACACCGCTTCTTGTACCTTTTTTCTTGATTAAGTTGAATGAAGATTTTCTTTTTGAACAAGTGTTGTGAAGTCTCGAAATAGTTGTAGGCTTGTTTATTTTTGGATCGCTCCGTATTAGCTCCGTTTAGCCATAGCACCATCATGTGGCTTCTCAATCTTAGTAATTTATGCATTTACTTTTGGTTGACTTTCCAGGATAGCGAGGTGCCACGTCTCTGCTCCGAGCTAGGTGCCGTCAAGTTGGGGCTAGCTCGGTCTCGAGAGTTGCTTTATAGAGCAGAGCGGGAAGCGGGTCATTCAAGAGTGACTCTGGCCCGTCGAGACATCGAGATGAGGCACCTTGAGGAGAGGTTTCGCGAAGCACCACCCAAAGGCGAGGAGTCCTGCCCCTCAATGGCCGTCAGCCAAGATTTAAGACTCAAATTTCTTCGTCACTCCTTATTCAAGACGAAATCCGAGAGAGACGAATTAAAGAACGTGGTGCTCTAGAAGAGTCTGGAGTCGGCACATCTTCGAAGGGCTATCTCTGAGGTCTCGCGAGGGAGTAGTTCAGGATGATTGCCTCGCTTGAAGATCAAAGTGATGGGTGACTCTCTGAAAGAGCGTGTCGTTGAGTTATAGGCGGAGAATCTTCGCCTGCGACGGCTTTCTGAGGGGAACAACGTCAGAAGTACTTCCTGCCCTCAGGGTGAGTATGCTCAAGGAAGGTTTTTCCACGAGTTAGCACTTCGTTCGTCTCCTGTTTTACGGAATCCAGGTGATGCGCAAAGTGGAGTTGCCGGCTCGTCGAGTGGGGCTTCTATCGGGACAACCGTTAGGCTCTTGGGTGCCGACGACGCGACTCGGCTCGTTGGCTTAAAGACCTCTGTGGTGACGAGGTGGGATCAGCATGGTGCTCGCTGCCCTCGTGTATCACTTAATAGGATCATCCCCCTCCCTAGGAGAAGTTAGGGCTTGAGTAAGACTTGTATCTCCGATTTTGTAATCTTTTTGTCTTGTATGACCTCTTGGTCTTCTATGAATCCTTGGTCTCGAATAAGACTTGTATTTTCGATTTTGATGGAATAATATGTCGCATTTTTCGATCTAGTAACAAGCTTCTTCGAAGAATTTGTGCTTTGGTAGCTTTTGCAAGAGAGTTTCAATAGTTATGGAAGCAATTTCGAATGGTGAGCTACTTTGTGCTCGCTCGTTCGCAAGTAGCACAAGTGGCATCAAACCAAGTGTTGGACTCCGAACATGTCGTTTAAGAGTTTTCAACAGTTGTGGGAGCAATTTTGAATGGTGAGTTGCTTTGTACTCGCTCATTCGCAAGTAGCACAAGTGGCATCGAACCAAGTGTTGGACTCCGAACTTGTCGTTTAAGAGTTTTCAACAGTTGTGGGAGCAATTTCGAATGGTGAGCTACTTTGTACTCGCTCATTCGCAAGTAGCACAAGTGGCATTGAACCAAGTGTTGGACTCCGAACTTGTTGTTTAGAGAGTTTTTTCGTACGCTCCAAGGTAAGACAACCAGAACATTTAGAATAGAGAATTTCCAAGATGTAAATTGCTTTTATAAAAAACAACTAAACGGCTGCTCCAGAGTTGCAAGCCATTATTACACTTAATAAAGAATTGGCTGAATAAAAAGAAACAAGTTTAGAAATGCTTTAAGAACACTCTAGGAGTTGAAGTTGCTTGGAGCGGTGTTCAAACACTCTCTTGGTACTTCAACAAGTGCTCTGTATTCCATGTCCTCGGCACTCTCTTGCCCTCCGGGTTTTCAAGTTGATAAGCGCCAGAGCGAACGACTTTGGAGACCCTATATGGTCCTTCCCAATTGGGTGCTAGCTTGCCTTTCTTGCTCGGAAAAGAAATTGATAGCTTTCTGAGCACCAGATCTCCTTCTTTCAGATTAGTTTGGCGCACTCTCTTGTTGTAGGACTGCTCAATCCTACGTCGATAGATTTCTTGCAGAATGGAGGATCTCTCGCGGATCTTATCGATGAGGTCCAAGTTACCGCGAAGCTCGTTCGTGTTTTGCTCTTCGTTGGAGGCAACCAAGTGGGGGGAAGGTAGACCGACCTCTAGTGGGATGACGGCTTCGGAGCCGTAAGTGAGGTTGAAGGGAGATTCTCCTGTAGGGGTCCTCTTAGTAGTGTGATAGCTTCAGAGCACATTGGGGAGTTGCTCTACCCATAAACCCTCAGCAGACTTATCCAGTCTCTTTTTCAGGCCAGAGAGAATTTGCTGATTGGAATTCTCTGCCTGACCGTTGGACTATGAGTGGGAGATCGACGAGAATCGTTGCTGGATGCCAAGGTCTGCACAAAAATTTCAAAAGGTTGCCCTCGTAAATTGAGTCACATTGTCTGTTACCAAGATTCGAGGCATACCAAATCTGCAGACAACGTTATTCCAAAAGAAATGCTGAATATTCTCTGTGATCGTCGCTAGAGGCTCGGCTTTGATCAATTTAGAGAAGTAGTCAATTGCCACGACAAGGAACTTCAACTGGCCCGGCACAGGAGGGAAAGGCCCGAGCTGGTCCATGCCCCACATTGCAAAAGGGGTTGGACTGGATAAAGAGGAGAGTTGGGATTATGGTAAGCGGCAGATTGTTGAGAAATTTTGGCAGGGGCCACATTGGCGAACGTGTTATTCGGCATCGCTAAGGAGAGTGGGCCAGAAGTATCCATAATTCAGGATTTTACGGGCGAGGGACCTTGTTCCCAGGTGAGCGCCATACATCCCTTCATGGACCTCCTTCAAAGCATACTAGGCTTCCTCGGGGGAGAGACATCTCAAGTAGGGTCGGCCGTCCACTTGAGTGTAGGGGCATTTGTACATGACCCCCTCAATGAGTGTGTACTGCTCGACTCTGGTTCGGATCTTTCGAGCCTCTTTAGGGTCTAAAGGGAGGATCCCATCTTTGAGGAACTCAAGCAGGGGTCTCATCCAATTTTCCCCGAGTTCTAAGGGCAGCGTCTCCATTGGCTCAGGATCTTCTTTCTCGATATTAGGTCTGAAGAAAACTTCTATTAGGACAGTTTTTTCGAGTCCCTGGAGGGAGAAGGAAGCTAGCTTTTAGAGGGCATCCGCCTGCACATTCTCTTCTCGGGGGATTCATTGGAGTTGTGCATCTTCGAAAGACACCAGTAGTTCTTTGACCTTGGCCAAGTATTTGGCCATGCAACCATCTCGCGCTTCATATTCCCCTGATACATGGTTCACCACTAGCTGTGAGTCACTGAATATCTTGACGCGTTTAGCCCCGGCTTTGCGAGCCATACATAGGCCAGCTATAAGGGCTTCATATTCAGCCTCGTTGTTGGACGCCCGAAAGTTGATACAGAGTGAGTATTGGAGGACAAAATCATCGGGGTCAGTGAGGATGACCCCAGCTCCGCTCCCATAGGTGCACGAGGACCCATCAACATACACGGTCCAGAACGGGGTTCCTCTATCTCTTGGCTGGCATCAGCGATTGTGCTCTCTACTATGAACTCTGCTAGGGCTTAGGTCTTAATAGCAGTTCGGGTCTGATAGTTGATATCATGTTGGCTCAGCTCTATGGACCACTTCATAAGGCACCCCGAGGTCTCGGGCTTGTAGAGAACTTGTTTGAGCAGCGGTCGGTAAGAACGACCACCGAGTGAGACTGGAAGTAGGGGCGGAGCTTTCGGGCTGCCATGACCAATGCATAGGCCATTTTTTCTAGCTTTGGATAACAGAGTTTAGCATCTCTGAGGACCTTACTCACATAGTAGATGGGCTTCTGCATCTTATCTTTTTCTCTTACCAGAATAGCACTAAGAGTCTGCTCCGAAGTGGCGAGGTATATGTAGAGGACTTCCCTGGGCTTTGACTTTCACAAGAGTGGAGGGTTGACTAAATAGGCCTTGAGCTGGTCAAAGGATTCTTGCTGCTGTTGCCCCCACTCAAAGCCTTTAGCCCCTCTGAGGGCCTTGAAGAATGGGAGACATTTTTCTCCGGACTTGAAGAGAAAATGCCCTATGGCCACGAGGCGTCCGATGAGTCTTTGCGCGTCTTTAACATTGGAGGGGGGAGCCATGTTGAGTATGGCCTGAATCTTCTAAGGGTTGGATTCTATGCCTCTTTGGTTGACCATGAACACGAGTAATTTACCGGATGAGACGCCGAAAGCACACTTGTTCGGGTTCAGTCTCATATCGTGTCTCCTCAACACATCAAAAGCTTCTTGAAGATCAGAAACATGATCCGATTTGCTGACGCTCTTTACCAACATGTCGTCTACGTAGACTTCCATGTTCCGATTGATCTGTTCCTTGAAGACCTTATTAACAAGGCGCTGATAGGTGGCATCGGCATTCTTGAGCCCGAAAGGCATGACCCGGTAGCAATATAGACCCTGGTCAGTGACGAAAGAGGTCTCCGAATATTTGGAGGGAACATTCTGATCTGGTTGTAACCGGAAAATGCATCCATGAAACTTAAGAGTTCGTGGCCTGAGGTTGCATCAATCAGGGCATCAATGCTCAGAAGCGGGAACAGATCTTTGGGGTAGGCTTTGTTTAGATCCGTGAAGTCAATGCAGATCCTCCAGCTCCCATTGACTTTTTTGACCATCACAACATTGGACAGCCATTCGGGATAGTTGACCTCCTGTATAAACCGAGCCTTCAAGAGTTTCTCAACTTCTTCTTTAATAGCCTGCTGGCGCTAAGGAGCGAATTTGCATCGCTTTTGCTGAACAGGTCTGGCCCCCGAAGCAACACTAAGGTGGTGCATGAGGAGCTCTTCAGAGATTCCCGGCATGTCAGTCGCGGTCCAAGCGAATAGATCGCGATTACCCCTTATACATTGAATGATGTCTTCTTTGATTGGAGGGGGAAGGACCTTACTGATTTGGAATGTCCGGACCGAATCTCCTTCTGAGAATGCTACTTCTTCCAACTCATCGACCGGTTCTGAAAAGATCTGGCTACTCCCTTGTGGGAGCTCGAGGGCTTCAAGGGAGAGGACCGACCCTCTTACCGATGTCATGTAACATTTGCGAGCTGCCTCCTGGCTCCCTCTGACTTCTCCCATGCCTGTTGCTATGGGGAATTTCATCTTCATGTGGTAGGCTGAGGAGGGTATGGCCTGGAGAGCAGCTAGGACTAGTCAGTATGATGACATTGTAAGTGGCCTTCACATCTACCACCATGAAATCCATTGGCTCGGTTCGGGTGATTGGAGTTTTGTCGAGAGTTATGACACCTTCGATCGTCACCGACACCCCTGTGAACCCATGGAGAGTGTAGTCGATGGGCTTGAGTCGATCCCTAGATAGCTTAAGACCCTGGAAGGCCTCTAGAAAAAGAATGTTGACCGAACTGCCATTGTCAACCAGGACCCGGCGTACAGCGAAGTTGGCCATGTGGAGATTGATCACTAATGCATCACAATGGGGCGTTCTGATGCCCTCTAAATATTTATCTGAAAAAGTGACAGGGACCCCAAGGCCTTTAGGGGGAGGATGGTTTTGCACGGAATTCACCTCTCGGACGAAGGCTTTTCGGGAGGAATTCGAATCTCCCCCATTGGGCCTCCGTGTATGAGATGCAGTATAGCTTTAGCTTCAGAATCCGGGGTCTCGGCGTGCTGCTCGGTTCGCTTATTATTGTTGATTCTTGGTTTTGAAGACTACAACATAATACAAAGTTGATCTATCACATATCAATACCATGGTGAAATACACAAAGGCAAAATAATTCAATGAAGTTTTCAAGAGTAATTGATCAAGCCACAAAGATTTAAGCTCACGCCACATTGATCAAGCAAGCTTCAATACATAAAGAGAAAGGCCCAACCTCAAGTCAAAGACTCAAGTTCAAGACAAGATTCAAGTGCTTCAAATGTTTTGTAAAAAGTGTCTTGTAATATTGTAATTTTCATTCTTTGAGTCTTAGAAACTTGTAATAGCCTTGTCACACACACACTTACACATACTTTTTAATAACTGAGTGTTTTACAAAATTAAAAGGTCAAAACAAGGTTGAATAAGTTCAGCTGTTGAGTACCAGTCGACCGTTCCTTGGAACCAGTCAACTGTCATAGTACGAAACTGTCTGAACTCATACAAGCTCTGGCCAGTCGATTTATTATGGCAACCCAGTCGACTGTTCAAGCCGTTTCGACAGGTTTCTGATTTTAAAACTTGTTTTTCAATTTCAAATCCCTTTTACTGCCGTTCTATGGCAGTTAGGATCTTTTCTCTCAACGTACAAATGCTTTTAACTCTATAAAAAGAATTTAGAAGTCATTTGGCAAAGGTTCCCGAACAAGTTCCAAGTATTTCTTTAAGTTTCAAGCTTTTTGTTTTTGAGAAGAACAAGCATTTCAAAAGCATACAAATTGTTTAAGTCTTGGTTCTCTGAAATTCAGTCTAGTATAACATCGAATTTGTTTTAGACTGATTTCAGAAGTTAACCTAATAGCCACTATACAAAAGCACAAATCACAAACAAGGCTATACGTTTTTGTAAACTCTTTTTATTGTTGCTTTTCACACTTGGGTTGTGAGAGTGGTCCTCTCGGTTGGAGAGTAGGGCTCTTGGTTGTAGAGTTGATTTTTCACTCTTGGGTGTAGAGTGGGTTTGCTCTCTCTAGTGGTGAGAGAGGTCTACGGGTTTGACATAGTTGTTGTCAAACGCCGTAGGGTATTCTTGTATTTTTTTTCAAGAATAGTGAAAAATCTCAAGTGGGTTGCTTGGAGACTGGATGTAGGTCGGGAGGACCGAACCAGGATACATTGCTGTGTACTCTGTGATTGACCCTGTGGTAGTTGTCTTCTCAACTTGTAATTTTAATTTTTCTGTGTTTTATTTCGACAACTTGTCTGGTAAGTCGACTGGATTTCCTTGCTAAGTCGACTGATCAGACTAGTAACTCTTCAGTAAGATACTCTTCTACTCTGACGCAACAGTCGACTGTATCTTTATTTTCAGTCGTCTGGACAGTACGAAAAGTTCAATTTCTTAAGTAATTTTTAAACAATACTATTCACCTCCCCCCTTTAGTGTTATTTGCCTTACCTACAGGATCCAACAATTATCCCCCTGGGAGGCAGAGGAGGATCTGCCCTGTCCTTTCTTACGAACCTGGAAAGCTGCCAAATCTGAATAAGGGCCTCGATCTTGTCTGTTAGGGCTCGACAGTCATCCGTGTCGTGACCGTGGTCCTTGTGGAAGTGGCACCATTTGTCCTTATTCCTCTTTTTACCCAGTGTGTTCATCTTCGGAGGTGGTGGGAGGAGTCCTTCTTTCCCGACCTTCATCAGGATGGCTGAAACACTCGCGTTGAGTGGAGTGAACTTCTTGAAGCGGGGAGGAGGGTGACGCTGGTCTCCATTATTTTTCTAGATCTTCTTAGCTCCTTCTTCTTTGGCGTCCTTCCATTTGTTTCCGTAGGATGATCCCTCAAGAATGGGCTGGGCGAGCACCTCATCCGCTCGGATGTACTTCTCACTCCTAAGCAGGAGTTCTGAAAAATCCTGAGGAGGCTTCTTGGCGAGAGAGGCCCTGAGGTTGTTGTTGGTGACATTGGATTGGAAAGCAGCAAAGGCTACCGACTAGCCTAGGGAGGCAATGGACCGGGCCTCGGAGGTGATGCACTTAACATAGTCCCTCAGCCGCTCGCCCTTCCTTTGATGGATTAACAGTAAAGAGGTGCTTGTCTTTTTAGTACGACGGTTATTCACAAAGTAAGTAAGGAAGAGCCCTTCGAACTGATCGAAGGAGAAGATGGAGGTCGGGGCTAGCCGTGAGTACCATTCTCTTGTTGAACCCTTCAGCATGGCCGGGAAAGTTTTGCAAAGAAGTGCGTCCGACGCCTGGTGGATTATCATGAGAGTTTTAAAACTCTCATTGTGGTCAGCGAGGTCTGACTTCCCGTTGTATGACTCAAAATGACGGGGTTTGAAGTTCTCTGGAACCGGTGCTTCCATTATGGTTCGGAAGAATGGAGCTTCCATTATGGTTTGGGAGAACGAAGGCCTGCTGAGGCGGAAATTCCTCACCTGTTGTTCCTCTTCTCTGTCAAGTCGGCCAAGGTGCCTCTCCATCTCGTGGAGACGGCGGTAGACCGAATCTTCCCTTCGGTCATCTCTTGGTGAGCCCCGAAACTCGTCCTCATGCGGAAGGGGACTAGGAGTACGACAGTGATAGCTTGGGGCAGGTTGAGGACTGGGAGTACGGCGCCAATAGCTTAAGGTAGGTTGAGGACTGGGCACCCGCTAATTGTGGTCGGGAACAACATTGAGGGCCCTCAGGACTACTTCTTGAAACTACTGGAACTCCGGCTTTGTGACCGATGCCTCCCGCTCTCGGTGGTCCCGTGGGGCAGATCGGGCGGTCGGAGAGTGGCTCCTCTTTTGACGACACTGGGGTGAATCCTTCCGCCTCTTGGGAGAGTTAGATCTTCTGCGATCTGGTCTACGGGGTGACCGAGATTGGGGAATTGGATCGCTAGACCCCTTCGATGTTCACGACGGGATATCCCGTCATGGGTCCGCCTCTCATCCAAGTGGGCTTGAAGATCTATCCCATATTTCTGGTTGACAATAATGTACCGTAGATCCTTCGGCGTTGGGTGACTGTATGAGGCCATGGATTCGGATAAGGGGTTATGTATCGAAACATGGTCATGATGAGGAGGTTTCTCTTGTTGACTTCGGCGGGAGGGTCCCGTGGCAGCTCTTTGAGGCCCTTGAGGAGCCTGCTGGGGCTGAGGTTGCTGAGGAAGGGGTAGTCCAGGCTGCGGTTGCTGGATAGGTTAAGGAAGAGGCTGTCCAGGCTGCGGTTGGTGGACTTGCTGAGCGGGTTGAGGGGGACCTCCTGGAGTGGAGGAGAAGTAGCGGGAGTGGCTCTAAGGTTAGAGACCGTCATCTTCCCCTTCTTCGGAGGCATAGCTTGAAACTACTTTCGCTAATGGAATAGGGTTGGATTGCTTTTCAATTTTCCCACAGATAGCGCCAATCTATTGCTACTGCTTTTGATGTGGGAACAAACAGATGAATTTATGGATTCTTGAAGGAAACAAATAAGAAAACCTGTCGACTTTCACCAGTGTTTTGATTGGTTTCTTTTCGCTGCCGTGAACCTGCAAAAAGTTTGATACGCCAGGATGGATCCCAGCGACGAACCCTCCGACGTTCTTATCAGTAATCAGGAAGATTATGAAAGAGCTTTAGATGGAAAAAGATTGATTACCTTGTTATGGTGAGGGGAGAGGGGTATTTATAGCCACCTTAGGGACCAGTTTCGAGATAAGGATTTATCTCTTCCTCCCGATGTTTATGGATAAGGTGGAGTGTTTAAACACGTTTTGTGATAAGGAGTGGTTAAAACCGCCTCTTAGAGATAATCATGAATTTGAATTACTCTTTAAGTATCTGAATTGGTTCGTCGCGGGTTGTTACCCATACCCAATAGCACAAATCCGTTTATAGGTTATTGGGCTTTGAAAAAAGACCCATTCCTATTTCAGACCCGTTTGTAGGTGAAATTATCGTTTTACCCTTTAGAGCTTTAAGATTCATGCCCAATTTGAACGATTCCGATTTAATCCAGCATTTTAGCCATATCACGACTGTTACATAATTTTTTGCAGGATCTAGAAATGTATCAGGTGCTTGTTGTGGTTGGGGAGCACTGAGAGGGCTTACTCAGTGTGGAATTGGGAAGTACGAAGTGTGTGATAATCCAGAGCAGTATATGTTTTGGGACTTTTTCCATCCAACTGAGCATGCGTACCAACTTATTTTCAAGGCCTTTTGGAATGGCAAGCCCACAAGGATTAGGCCCATGAATCTAAGGAGCTTGGTTAATCTCACTCTCTCCCTTTAGAATAAATTAGAAAGGTTCTTTGTTGTTATACAATAAGATGTTCATATAACAAAGTTTTTGTTAAGGTTAACAGAGAGATTGAATTTTTTTTAATTGGATTAATTATAATTGAGTACAATATCTCCTCTCTCTCTCTCTCTCTCTCTCTCTCTCTCTCTCTATATATATATATATATATATATATATATATATATATATATATATATGAAAATCTTCCATTGTGCACCACCCCCCGTGTGCACTCATGTGCACTCGGGCTTCCCACCTTCGTATCGACGATCCGAACCATTCACATTGATTTACACATCTAAATTAGTCTATAATGTAAAACCAAATCATTTGAAATTCATTTGCCCATCCATCATGTGACTATAAAAAACAATGATTTTCAGCCATGCAATTTTGTAACACTTCAATGGATGGGCAAATGAATTTCAAATGATTCGATTTTACATATTTAGACTAATTTAGATATTTAGATCAATGTGAACGGTTAGGATCGTCGATACGAAGGCGGGAAGGCTGAGTGCACACGCCGTGTGCACCATAGGTGGTGCAACGGAAGACTTCCCTATATATATATATATATATATATATATATATAAGAGAACCAAATATTAAACTAATATATAATCCGATATGAGACTAAATATATAACACAATATCTAATAGCCCTCCCAAACTCACGGTGTGTCGAACAGTGTGAGTTTGCCCACCAAGTATCGAAATATCTGAATAATGAGAAATTTAGTGAAGAAGTCTGTTATCTGCTGTGAAGAGGTAACATAATGAACTGAAATGGTCCTTACGTCAAAACACTCACGAACATAGTGGCACTCAATCTCTATGTGCTTCACTCACTCATGAAAGACCGGGTTGCTTGCAATGTGCAATGCACACCGGTTATCACAATGAAGAGGAATAGCTTCTGTAAGAGTGACACACATATCTGATAGCAGCCAACGAATATGAACAATTTCTCTAGTAGTAGCTTTCATCGCTCTGTACTTAGCTTCTGTGGAAGAACATGCAACAACTGCTTGTTTCTTGCTTTGCAATGAGATCCACAAATCACCAAGAAATAGAAGAAACCTGTCGTAGATCGTATGGTAGTAGGATCACCCGCCCAATCTGAATCAGAATATGCACTAAGCTCCAGTTTAAATGTAGAAGGCATGAACAATGAGCGAGTGATAGTGCCCTGAAGATATCTGAGGATCCAAAGAAGAGCACTGTAGTGAAATGATGTAGGAGTGGAAACAAACTGACTGACAATACTGACATGAGCAATATTGGGTCTGGTTATGCATAAGTAAACAAGTTATTCAAAAATCTGCCTGTATCTAGTGTGATCGGGAAGGAGCTCACCATCCGTGGGACGAAGCTTCATATGAAGCTCTAAGGGAGTATCGGTTGATCAACTGTCAGATGGACATGCATCGAAGATAATGTCTGATGTGTATTTCTGTTGAGAAATGAGTATCCCCCAAAATCCATGAGCAATCTCTAGACCCAGAAAGTAGTGTAATATGCCAAGATCTTTCATATGGAACTACTGGTAAAGGTATTTATGGGTGGATGCAATTTCTGCAGAGTCATCCCCAGCAATAATCATATCATCAACATATAATAGTAGAAGTTCCCTTAGAAGTACCCTTTCCTACGGTGTTGTCCGCATAAACATAGAGTGGTCCTGGGATCTCTAACTGAAACTAGCATGTGTGATGACAAGATGAAAACACTCAAACCATGCATGAGGGGCATGTTTCAGACCATATACAGCTCAACGTAGACGACAAACACGACGAGGAGGTGTGGGAAGACCAAGAGGGGGATTCATGTAAACAACCTCAGATAAGGTACCAAGAAGAAAGACATTCTTCACGTCCATCTGGCATAACGACCACTGACGAATGACAACAACGGCAAGGAGAGTGCGAACTGTAGTCATCTGTGCAAATGGAGCAAAAGTTTCATCATAATTAATGTCATGCTCCTAAGTAAATCCTTGGGCAACTAGACGAACCTTGTGCCTCAATGGAGCCACCATGTTGATATTTGACCTTGAAGATCCACTTGCAGCTAACAGACTGGATGCCCTCTGGCTGTGGAACAACATCCCAAGTGTCAATTTGATCAAATGCACTGAACTTCTCTGCAATAGCTTCCCGCCACTCGGGATATTGAATTGCTTCTTGATAGGTTATGAGCTCACATATGGAGTGTGTGGTAGTAAGATATGCATGGAACTGTGGTGATTAGGAAGCTAGGGTGGCAAAGCCAAACTGGTTAGAAGGACTAGTAGCATAAGGTGTATACCGTGCCTGTGGGATTCCCAAAGTGGAAAGTGTAGATTGACGAATAGGTGGTGGATTAGCAGAGTGTGGGGGTGAGGTCAATGGGGTGGGTGCATGCAGCAGTAGGGATGTAGGTGGTGTAGGTGCATGATGCTGTGGTGATGCAGGTGGTGTGGGAGGTGTCGCTGTAGGAGGAACAATAGGTGTAACGTTTGTATGAGATTGGAGAGGAGCCAAAAGAGTGAGATAGGAGGGAATGCGTTAAGATGTGCCTAGGGGGTAGGCCCAACAACTGGGGAATCGAGAAAGCTAGTATCCTCATGAGAGGACAAGTAGTAAGGAGAGTCTTACACAAAGGAGACACATCGGAAAATACGAACATGACCTACCGAATGATTAAAATAACGATATCCTTTGTGCTCTGAATTGATATCTAGGTGAACACACTTAGCAGCGCAACGGTCAACTTTGTTCAATCAGTGGGAGTGAGAATGATGTAACAAGTGCACCCAAAAGTACGGAGCATACTGTAGTCTGGTGGTGAATGATGAAGAGCTGCATAAGGTGTCGTATCAGATAGGATAGACGAGGGAGTGATATTTAATGAGGCTAACAAAAGTCATAACAACTTTAATCCAGAAAGAACGAGTAACAGAAGATGAGAGTAAAAGAGTGCGAGCCGTCTCTAGAATATGACGATGCTTGTGTTCAGCTACACCATTCTGCTCATGTGTGTAAGGGCATGATTGCTGAAAAAGTGTGTTGTAAGACTGAAAGACCGATCTCATAGTAGTGGAAGTGTACTCACGAACACCGTCTGAGCGAAAAATCTTGATGTGCACAACGAAATGAGTGTGAATCATGGTCGTAAAGAACTGGTAAATATTAGGAATCTCAGATCGTTGGCGCATAAGAAAAATTCATGTATATCGAGTGAAGTCATCGATGAAGGTAACATAATAGAGAGATGGCATTTTCTAAAAGGTATATGAGAGGGTCCCCATATGTCAGAATGAACAAGTTGAAAATGATTAGTGGTTTGAGAAGTACTTTGTTATTAAAAGAGATTACTATGTGTTTGGCCAACTGACTACCCTGACAAACAGACAAATGTGTAAGCGAAAGATGACTAAGGGCACCACTACGGGCTAAAGTCTTGAGACGTGACTCACTAACATGATCAAAATGTCTGTGCCACAGATCATCATCATATGACACAAACACCAGAAAAATTAGGTTGAGATCTTATGAGCATGAAGAAAATCTAGATAATATAGACGACCTTGTCTAACAGCACACCTAAACTCCCGACCAGCGTGTGAATTTGTAATAGAACAACCTAAAGAATCCAATGTAACAACAAAACCACTATCACACATCGGACTAATGGAAATAAGGTTTATGGATAAATGAGGAGCATAAAGAACATAAGGCAATGTAAGAGTGAGAGAGCTAATAGATCATAAGTGTATAGTGAGAAGTTGTGAACCATCAGCTGTTTGAAGGGATGGAGAGTGAGAGGAAAGTGCAATGCTGGTGCTGAGCAGTGTATAATTACTAGTAAAATGATGTGATGCACTGAAATCTATAATCCACGAAGAATTTGTACCGGGAGTAATAGAATGCAGGAGTAGATGGGTCAACATTGACAGACTGACCCACGAGCTTGATTTCCAGCTGACCGAGGCAATGCTGAAGATTAACCTAATAAGCAAAAGATGGCAAAGTTGGAGTAACGGTCATGGCAGAAGATGTAAGGGAAAAGGTACGCGATGAGGAATGAGACTGGTGATGATGTGGCAGAGATGAGGATGGCGTTATTGTTGTTGTCAGGATCGGGTTATTGCTGCTGTAGCGCCACGAATTTCTAATAGATAAAATTAGAAATGCGTGTCACAAATTCCAAAATAAACTTCAATGTAATCATAAATACAGTATCAAATACAGGAAAAATCAAAACTTTTTATTACAACTGTTCTTTCTTATATTTACATAGCGAAAAATTTAATACATTTATTACAACACAATCCAACACTTAAACTTTAATCATCTTAAATCCAAGCTTATACTTTACTCGGGCAACTCACTTGCAAGTCCTGTAAAACAAACTGAAGAGTGGGCACGTTAGTTGAAGGCAACTGACGTCAACTATAATAATAGTGATACTTCTAGATCTCACAATCACAAACATGATGCATATAAATATAGCAGTAATAAATGATGCATAAATAGAAAGATAAGTGAAACATATTAACACAGCAATAACAGATGGAATACGAAACAACTATGAATAAAATGTAAAACAACAAGTGAATCTAGACTAAGTGTCAAGCTATGAGATGAAAACAGAAAACATGCATGCATAAATCAAGTCAAGAAACACAAATGCTTATAATGATTTCTAAAGCTTACTTGTCGGATTCTATGCATCCCATACTACACAGGTCCGGTGCAAGCCTTTATCGTTCACCGCTTTATAGGGTTCAATCCCTCGTTATGGAACTAGCCTACTACGGCGATTACTTTAATATTTAGATTATTCTTTGAGTATCTAGTGCCATGCCCTCGATAATTCTTGAGAATCAACTCCCCACCGTTCGTGATTTTGGGTACACGCCCTCACACCCCGATAATTCTGAAAGTTGAAACCCACACCGTCCGGCCAAATGGTACCTCATTACACGAATATCCCATGAGCGTCGCCTCATTCCCCGATAATTCTGAAGAATTATCCCACACCGTCCGTGTTCACACCCCGAAAATTCTTGAGAATCAACTTCCCACCATCCGTGATTTTTGGCACACTCCCTCACACCCCGATAATTTTGGAAATTGAAACTCACATCGTTCGTGATCACACCTCGATAGTTCTTGAGGTTATCTTCCATCGTCCGATCATATGAGGCCCCCTACCCGTATTTGCTCTTATTTCGTCACAACTCCAACTAGTATATGTCCTTATATTTATTAAGTTCAATTAGAACCACAATCTCCCTAGAGTTGGAGTACTATACCGGACTTAACTTTACAGAATCAAAACAAAAGCCACACTGGCCAAATTCCAACAAAATCTCACTTGCCGGCATACTAGGGTCTCACCCAACCTCTAGAGTCTCATAACTCAAATATCATCTCACACATTTCTTTATGTCACATGAATCCAAAATCATTTAACTCACGGTGAGGATTTCACTCAAATCCAATAGTCAAAACCAAATACCTCCATGTACAACTATATTCACATAATTTGTCAAAACTGAAACTAATTATCAATAAAATGAGATTTTATATCCTCAAATAGTAGAAAAATTTGAAATGTAATATTCTTGAATTTCGAGAACATTTACTTTCTAAAACCACAAAAATCTGAGTTAAATTCCATTAAAATTTGAAAATACACTCTCTGAAAGTAGTAAGATCTGAATCCAATTGCTTTGTAAAAACTGAGAATCATCGTTTGCAAATTCAAAGAAATAATCATTCAAAGAAAAAAAATTGCAGCAAAATAGAGTGTGAAAACCAAGTCATGACAGTCGACCAACATTTAACAGTACAAAGTTGCGATCGACCGACAACATTTTAAAAAAAAACACAACTCAAAAATCATGGCAGTCAACTGGTAGGCACAGTGCAAAATCTGTAGTCGACCGCCAGTAGAAATGGTGGCAACAGCCTAGTCATGACAGTTGACTGCAACGACAATTACTAAAGACCTGCAGTCGATTGGCAGACAATCTGCAGTCGACTACACAGTCGACCGAGATGCAGTCTGCAACAACCATTTAAATCTCGGAGATCTCTCAAACTGATATATGTTTATATTGATTTCATATGATAAAAATCTGTAACAAAAATAAGTGTATCTTGGCCAAACCATCTCAGTATGTACATCAACCAAATCCTTTCATAAACTCCACAAAAATCCCAATTTCCAAAGTCATAACATTGAATAAAAGATTTTAAAGAAAACTTTTCATTTGAACATTGCGAATAGTATAATACAGTCAAGATTCTTTCACATACGGAGATATGAGTACATATATACATGTCAATACTGAAATCTAGTCATTTTGGAAAACTGATAACCATTGTTTACAAATTACTAGTATAATACTTGCAAATTACTTGCATTGCACGTGTAAATTACTAGTATAAAATAGAAGTTTGTACCACTATGGATAATTTGTAAAGAGTATGTATGAGTAAAGGGAGATCTCAGGTTCGATGCCATATTACATCTTATTATTAACTCTATTAATTTTTTTAAATTTTTATCAGAACGTACATTGCACGTGTACATTACTAGTATTGTGAAGAGAGAGTATTCTATGATAAGCATGGTTCTTTGATTTAAGTTATTTTTACTTTACAAAAGTTTAGATGCTGGGGGATCAAGGACTTGAATTTTCCCCCAAAATGATCCACTTTTTGAAAGTATTTACCAAACATACCCACGTTCAAAACTATTTACCAAATTGAATTATTTGAAAATAACCTTGTTGTTAGAGCTGGTATTGGGTCCTATTGGATTGGGTCCTTCACTACTCGAGCCTGGATCCGGTACCTCACGGGTCAAAAAATTGGACCCGGACCCGGACTTGCGAGGACCAGGTCCCGTAGCGGGGAATAAATATGTGCACTTAAGTATTTTGCACCCGATACCCTACAGTTCCAACAATTTTTGTACATAAGTATATGAATAAATATTATATTTACACGTCTATCTTCAACAAATACTATTTATATGTATATCCCTATAATCCTATTATTCAAATTCCATATTTTTGGCGGTATTTTTTAATGGGTCCGGTTCGGGTCGGTTCTATTTTGAGCGGACCCAGAATCGGACCCAGACCTGGACCCGGACTCGGATAGAATGGGTCAGTTCTGGTCCAATGTCGGGTCCAGGTAACGGGCAAATGTTATAATGCTACTCGCTGTTTCAAACTGCAAGTGTAGTTCTATGGTTTTCTCCAGCACTTGAAGAAATCTCGCGAAGATACAGAAGTATAAAGACAGACTCGCTGTTTCCAACAGCGAGCTTGGTTGAACCAGATTCGCTGTTGGAAACAGCGAGTTTAGTTTGTAGTTTTTTTTCTTCTAAAACAAACTATCTAAAAAAATGAGTACAACTATACTCGCTATCTGAGATAGGGAGTTTGGTTGAACTAGACTCGCTATCACAGATATCGAGTGTAGTTGTACTCATTTTTCCAGAGAAATTTTGAATATGCAATTTTCTACCTGAAATGTATACAACTACACTCGTTATTTGAGATAGCGAGTTCCTTTGAACTAAACTCGCTATCTCAGACAATGAGGGTAGTTGTACTCATCTTTTCAGAGAAATTTTGAACATGAAATGAGTACAACTACACTCGTTATCTGAGATTATCTCAGATAGCGAGTGTAACCGTACTTTTTTTTAGAGAAATTTTAAACATGCAATTTCTACCTGAAATGTATAAACCTACACTCGCTATCCGAGATAGCGAGTTTAGTTGAACTATACTCACTACCACGGATAAGAGTAGGTCAATTTGGCAAATAGTTTCGAAATCAGTTTGGTAAATACTTTCAAAGCATGGGTCATTTTGGAAAAAGTTCCAAGTACTCCAGCATATCTGATGGCCTGTCCTTCATTGGATCCTCCATTAAAACCTAAGTCAATAGAGGGGCCGAAACCTATTTACCCGATAATTTTTTTTTATGAATGCACTTATAATCTTTTTTAATGAATGGATCCGAATCCGATGAAGTTAGTAACCTAATCTTGAATTTTTTGCCGTACTAGGCTACTTTTTGAAATTTTTGTAATTATGGATCAATTTCGAAATTATTAGCGCTCATGGGTTACTTAGTGCCACGTCAGCAGCGACCACTATTTTTCTTAGCGGCTTGTTCCACCTGGATGTTGCTACTGGGAATAATGATCTCTATTTAAAAAAAATTAAAATTTTTATTTACTGTCGCTAAATCTATTAGCAATCAAAGTATATATGCAGACGCTAATGAGATTATCAACCTCCAATGAACTGTATTTCAACACTTAGTAAAATCTAGAGAATTTTTGCACTCTAAAAAATAACAATCAATTTATTTTTGAGACCGAGGTCACTAGTGGGAATAGCGACAGTAAAATTTTTTTTCCAAATATTTTAAAACATAGGCCGCTATTCTCATTAGCGACTTTCAAAGTGAAGATGCCGCTAATGAGAATAGCGGCCGCTGCTGACGTAGCACCAAGTAGCCCACGAGCGCTAATATTTCGAAATTGGTCTATAATTGCAAATATTTTCAAAAAGTGGCCTAGTACGGCAAATAAGTCCCTAATCTTCCACTATTTTTACACCAGCAGAAGATACCTAATTTGTTCTATTACTCTCACAAAGACAAAAATGCGTCAATCTTTAGAATCAGAAAATTTACAAACAAGACAAGAAATGGAATTTTATGAACCTCTTCGTTCAACCCGCCAACCGTCAAAACAAAGGAGGAATGACGAAGAAACCAAAGAACAAAGTGTTACTACTACTAAGCTTTCTGATGTCCGCAAGGTGTTTGTGAAAATTTCCCAATGAGAAGAAGAGTTTTACGCTAATACCCATTCCTTTCTCTTGCTTTCCACTTGATTTAGTTTGTTTAATTGATTCCCGTTGATGGCAGTTGGTTTCGTTGGTAGGTTATGCTATTGAGAGGTCAGAGGC
This sequence comes from Hemerocallis citrina, assembly GCA_017893485.1. NCBI lineage: Eukaryota > Viridiplantae > Streptophyta > Magnoliopsida > Asparagales > Asphodelaceae > Hemerocallis > Hemerocallis citrina. Next base: position 395,884,417 of record CM030359.1, read on the forward strand.
ATTAGCTTGCTCATAGTGCTGTATCTTTTGGAAGTGACGAGTTAGTTGCTTTCAAACTTAGATTTGTTCTAGTATGTATATAAATCACAGATATGGTCTGAGTCTGAGTTTTCCCATAATTGATGAACTTTGAGTTCCTCAAAGAAAACAACTACCATAAACATCATAGGATTGGCAAAATCCCGTGAACTGTTATAGTTTGACATAACTAGGGCCAACGGTGATGACTGATGTAGGATGTTTTTTAATGCAAAAAAGGCAGGTACATGTTAAGTATTGCTTAAAATTCAAATGAGCAGATGATTTTGTGCAATGATTTCTGATTTACTTTATTTTTGCATATTTTGTTACATTGTGAGGTCATGATCAACATTCTGGTTTTGGCCATGGGGGTTCTTTATATGTATCTTTTTTTGTTTCTGTTGTGGTGTGTGTACTTATTTATGTGGGACTTGATGTCGCAGTGGATGCTCTAGCTACCCTTCTCTACTTTTGTTCATTGTACCCTCGTTTATGTATATTGAGGGCATTTGACGAATTCATGAAAAATATGTAACTAGTAACTACTTAATAATTGTCTCTGGTATATAGTATTAGTTTCTATAAGTGAAAGTTCATTAGTCACACATATTAGACAAACTTAGTGGAGATTCTTTTGGGAACCCTTGAAAGCTAATGGTAGTCTTTTAAAAATAACTTAGCTTTAGATTTCATGACTAAGTTCTTTAACATTCATCTTTTAATCGTTAGTTTGCATCAACGGTGGTAAAGCTTGAAATTTCTCATCTTATTAGAATGAGATACTAATACCTCAATGCACTATTTTCTAGACCAATTGAGGAATAGCGAAGATGGATGTGGTGGTGATGAAAGATTATGCATATGATATGCAATTAATTGGAAGTTTTCTCCATTATGCATCAAGAGGGGATAAAGTTGGATTGAATCAGATGCTGAGGGATGGAACTTCTCCAGATGTGCAAGACTATGATAGAAGAACTGCCTTGCATCTCGCAGCTAGTGAGGGCCATGCATCTATTGTCGAACTACTGATACAATATAATGCCAATGTCAATCTTGAAGATCGTTGGCAGAGGACTGTATGTTGTCGAACATAACTCATAAATTGTTTCTTCCTTTTATTCTAGCTCTTTAGCATGGATTTTTCTTGAGTTTGTCGTAAATAAATATGGTTACAATTGTTACTTGCAAAATTGATCTTCATGGGATTATGAACTAACTGATTTTGAGTTTGAATATTACTAGAAGTGGTATTAGTACTCTTTGTTCTGTTGAAATTTATATAATGATGTTTTTTATAATTTTACCTTCTGTACAATGTATTAGTCAATGTTAACTGTACTGACTTGTCAATATTGGTATGTCAAGCCACTGACGGATGCAAGACTCTATGGACATAGAGATATTTGCAGGATCTTGGAAGTGAATGGAGGCAGAGATTCCTTTAATGATCACCCTCTGGTAACTGAATTCCATTATAAATCTATGCTTTAGTAGAGGCTGTCGTATCTTTTATAGAATGCCAATTGTGTTACAAACAATTTGTATATGTTAAGGAGAATACTCTATTTGCCAATGTAAATGGATGTATCTTTTATTGTCCTTCTCAATTAAAATAAGTATTATCATGAGAATATATTATGATGGTTTAATCTGTCTTTTTTGGATGAGATACAAATGTCATAAGGAATTTCTACCCATGATTGATCTATACTCCATGGTTGCACTGATTCTTAGAAAAAAATGTAATGTTTAACATCCCTAAGCTTTCAACCTGGCTTGAGATTTTCTCTGGTTGCCAATACTTCCGAGCCATCTCTTATTCAGCAAATCTTTTGAAACTTTAATTTTATAGTTACATAATTTTATGAGACATCTATCTTGTGTATTCCCATCATTACAAAACCTTTAGTATTAATCTTTGTACGGAGACATCTCTTCTAATATATCCAAATCCAATGAGGCCCGACAACTAATGCCTAGGAAGTGCCTCCCCACTTTGGTACAAGAATATACGTTCTTTTCATATTCAGTTTGAAGGAGAATCCATTTTTCCATGAATCAGTTGATTCTTATATCATAATACTACTGTCATTTACTCATTGTATTCTTCAATTCCATAAGAAAATGAACTGTTATAGACAAGAGATACATTCTACTGTTATTCACCTATTCTTACTTGCATTATACATACTAGTAATTTACACGTGCGATGCACGTCTTAATAACTATATATTTTTTAAAGTAAAATTCCGACGTAGTTGGCTTCGAACTTGAGACATCTTTTATATTATTTATGCACAGATAATACATGTAAGTTGGTAGATTTACAAACGACAACTCCAACTCTCCGATTATAATAGTTACTAGTAATCTGCACGTGCGATGCACGTTCTAATCAATTTTTTTTCCAGAGAGTAAATAGTAAGACGTAATCTGGCCTCAAACTGGAGACCTCCCTTTACTCATACATACTCTTTACAATTTATCCCTAGTGGCGTAAACTTTTATTTTATATGAGTGACACTTGTGTAAATAATTATGTCGTAAATAAATTTGAACTTTGAGGGTATTATGGTAACTAACAACAGTTGAGTAAATGAATGGTTAATATAACTCTCACTTAAAAATGAATGGTTGAGATTAGATGGTTGATTGTATACAAATTACATGTTGTCTACAAATGACAACCCCAACTCTCCCATTATAGTATTATATATAGATATCTATACTCAATGTTAGTATTTGATATAAAATGATGATATACTGAGCTTCTTACTAATAGATGTTAAAAATGACTGCTTTGTGTATGTTGTTATTGATGCAGTAGTAAATTATTCGAACGAGTACTCAAATTTCAAATGTTTCTATATATGAGTGTGGCTTTAAGTATGTAATCTTTCATTATATTTTGATGTGGGCTTTATGTGAGCAATTTGTTTTCCTCTAAATTTACATAGCTCCTGTTTTTTGTTCAGACTATTCGTCATGAACATGGATTGAATGAAGTTAATATTGATCCTGCTGAGCTAAACTTAGAGCACTCATTGGAGGCTGAGCAGGTAAAGACCATAAATATGGATACTTGATACTTAACCGTGAGTAATAAATTCATAGATCAATCTGATAGATTTTGAATTTTAGGTAACACTGCACCTTGTTAAAATTTTAATTCCTCACCAATATTGGATAAGGCTTGGCTTGAAAACCATGAACTTTCAAACTGTCATGTCACATTCCCATGTTTACAACCACATCATAGACCCTCTCCTATATTATGTTGACAGTGAAAATATGAATTCATATAAGAATCCATAATCAAGTGAGCTTGCTGTTTAAGTCAGCTTCATACATATGTATGTTTCTAAAATAACTGGAAATATTTTTATTTTGATAAAATGAAGAAATAGGAAATTTTTCTTACTGATTTCATATTTTTTGAGCTTTAAATGATGTCCCTGAACTGAATAATATTTTGTTGAAGAAAAAAACTGCTAGCCAATGTGGCTAGCCATGTTCGATATAAATAATTAAAAAAAAAAATTATTTCATTTTGGATAATTTCTTGCTATTTGATACACAGATTAAATTTAAAATGCACTCTTTTTGTTTATATTTTACAGGGCATGTTTGGAGAATCTAAGAAAGTCAAATGGAGGGGAACATGGGTTGTTAAAACCATAATTAGAACTCAAAAATCCTTTCCTGAAACAAAGTACCTTCCATCTGCTGATGTTTGATTATTGTAAATTGAATTTTGGGGTCAAATTTGTATAAGCAAGCCCTTGAGTACTTCAGATAACAGACATGTAAATTTCATTTATATTGCAGAAAATGGTTTGCTAAAGAAATCTCTCGTCTAAGGGAGCTTCGGCACCCGAATATTCTGCAGTTTCTTGGTGCAATAGTCCATGAGGATGAGATTGTCCTCATAACTGAGTACTTATCAAAAGTAAGTCTTTATAAACTCGAATGCATTTTTTCTCGCAAGTGGTGATTTTTTCTTTAGTATCACACATCTTTCTTATTATACTATTCTTTGTGAGCTTTATAAATTCAAAGCAAAATATTCCTACAAACATGATTCTGCTATGTTTCTTTAGTATCAGTGTGAGACCCTACCAGACCAAAATTCCCAAGTTATGGTAATGGTTGAGGGTTTAGTATTTATGTTCTAACAGTATCAACCTATCATATTGAGTTCTTGGGTAAAGTGGTTTTTGACAAGTTATTAGAACACACCACCAAGTTTCAAGAGGTTCTAAGTTTAAATTATATATTTATAAAATTTAAATATTTCGTGACATATTCTTCCTTTCTTAGCTCGTCATCTTTACCATGAGAGGCCTTTACACATGGAGTTAAGGCTCACATGTTGAGTATTAAGATTGCTTGAATACATCAGGTAAAACTGCACGGTAAATTTGTTTAGTTTAGTAGTATGTTATGGAAAGCTCATTCTCAATTAGATATTTAATCTTGAACTTGAATGACAAGATTCAAACGTTCCACCTTATATCAAGCTAAAGCACTGATAATGGCCTACTCCCCATGGTTTGAAAACTTGAACTTGTTATGGTGTATCTTCTATGTTTTTATTAATAGCGATACAACCATACCACCCCCGTCCTAAGAAAGGATGTTGTTATCCAAGTTTCCCTGTTGGTTACAAGAATTTCTTTTCTTCCCTCAACACTGAGGAAATGTCACTTTTCAAATCCATTTAAATAAATATCCCTTCAACTTGAAGTTTGACAGAAAAGAGAAACTTTTCTGTCAGGTTTCATGTAATGTTATAATGTACAATGCTTTTTTTTTTGGGTTAAAATTTTGAGAACTCTTGTTTCTTCAGATTCAATTTGTACTTTCTGTATATTTCACGTGTTCAACCTCTTTGAAGAATTTAATCCAAAAACAAAACCTCTTTGAAGAAAGTAGAATTCATTATTTGTTTTCTACTAATTAAGTTGATGTGGCGAGCTATTTAATATCTAACCCAATTCCTTCGTTTTAGGTTAAAAACAGGAACAGTGTACTTTTTTTATTTTTGTATTTTAGAGAATTGCATAACTATTATTGCTTACTCTTAGCAGCATATTCTATTTAGTTTAATTAATTATATTGTGGTTTTCAGGGGAATTTGTTCGAAATCTTGAATAAAAAACGACTGGATGTATTTACATCTTTGCGGTATGCATTGGATATTGCTAGGTATGCTTCTGTAAGTTATATTCGGTTCATTTGGGATATTTTTTTCTTCTATTAATAACATGGATTGTCCTAATGTTATTGGTTAGTAGATATGGCAAGTACTTCATATTCATTCTCATACTCAGGACTGTGGTGGATAAGTTTACAGTGAATTTTAGAATTAAATTATTTTGGCAACTATAAAGGAATTAAACTGGAGCTCAAACTCGCACACACCCCCACATGAGCATGAGTATGACTGCGAATTCAGGTAGTACTTAGTACCATTGTTAACAGCTAGATTTGCCTTTTATGAACTTTGCCGACAATGGTTCTTTTGTGCTTGTGTTTTGATTCTACGGAAATCTTCGGATTATTTGATCCATCATCTGTTATTGATTTATATAAGAGATTAAATGGAATGTTTATATTGATCGATGATTTTTTAGAATTATAATTATATATTCACGATGAAAGGTTTTAAATTGAGTGAGATCTGATTCAGTGAGAGGATAATTATAAAGTCTGATTTGTAAGAGGACAATAGGATTAGTGATGTAAAACTAACCCTAAGATAGAGAATTTCCAAGATTCTTAATGGATTAATTTTACCAACACGTAGTGCGGATCAAAGTTAGAAATTTTAAACAGTTAATCGGTTTGATGGATTTTCAAGAACTGGATCACGTTTAACAATCCCAATTAATAATTCATTCCTAACAATCAATAATTAAATCCCTAAGTGTTCTTAGCAAGTAAAAGATTCAATATTGATTCGTACTCTAATCAAGCAAGTGGAACACTCAATCTCAATTGTTTTTGTGGCCGACAGGAAAATCAGATAATATAATAGAGATGATAATTGATAAAGCAGTATAACACAAATATTTGCAAATTGGAAAGAGTATACCGAGAGTTCGAAGAAATCAGCGTAGATCTCGGATGGCAGCAGCGACGAGTACAGCAGTCAGCAACACAGAAAGAGCGAATCTGACTTTGTTCGACGATGGGTGGAAGGCAGCACACGGCGGGACCAGCGAGGAGGGGTGCGCCAGTCGTTGAGCGACTGGCTGGCGGCGTCGACAGCGGTTCTGAAGTCGTCGGGAGACAGCGACAAGGTGGTTGACGATGGGGGTGTGTGGGTCGTCGGAGGTAGGAGGTCGGCGATGGGGTGGGGAGAAGATGACGATGGTGTTAGGCGACGCGATTAGGAATAGCAGTGAAGGGGATGGTCGACGGGAATGGGGCGTCGACGGAGGTGACGACGTCGAGGCTAGGGTTTTGGGATGGGGTCGGGATTTAGGGGAAGAAGAAGGAAGAGGCGGCTAATGGGTTTAGGTTGGGGTCGGGGTAGGAGGAAGAGGCCAACGGGAGAGAGAAGGGTTTTGGATTTGGGGATTAGGGTTTGGGTTGATTTTATTTGGGGATTTTGAATTTGGGGTAGATTTTAGAGTTAATCACTAACCCTAAAATTGTATTAGGATTTATCACAAACCCTAATAATTGGATCTCAATTGTATCACACAAAGGAGAGAAAATGAGCAAAACTCAACACAATAATTTTTAATCAAGAATGACATCTTTTCTCATTAATCTCAAGGCCTATATATAGGCTCAAAGCAAATCAAGATACAAATATCCAAATATTCTCAAAATATAAAAATTACAAAAAGATTACGTATGGCTATAATTGCCAAAAACAAATATTGTACTGAAATAAAATCCTAACTAAATAAGCAGCTGTCCTAGACGATGTATGCGCTGATAGAAATACCCGAATCCTCTTGAACCGATGTCCTCATCAATTAGTATCTCATGTTCTATGATAAACTCAAGGGTTATATAATACATTAGATTAGGTATAGGAGTAGGCTACCATTTTAGATAGAAATAGGAGGTTTCTTTAATTCATGACAGCTTTACTTCAATTCCAGTAAAATTGGTCAATTCTAGTAATTTCGACTTACTGAATGACTGAGTGGGTCAATTTACCATTACAGTGATTATTCAACGGAGCTTAGACAGTTGGAAACAGATGATTACAGCGGTGTACGGCCCTAATGATAGACACCTTAGACAAGATTTCTGGGATGAATTATGTCTAATCAGGCCCAAATGGAGTTTCCCATGGGTGGTCGGAGGTGACTACAATTTAGTCAGGCACGAGTATGAAAGAACAGGAGGTATGGGGAACGGTCACGACAGAAGAAAATTCAACCAGGTCATCTCCAATCTCACGTTGATGGAGATCCCTGTCAACGACCGTTGTTTCACTTGGTCTAATCGGAGAAGGGTTCCGGTACTTGCTAAACTAGACAAAATTCTAGTTTCGACAGAATGAGAGGCCCAGTTTCCATGGGCAATGGCGCGATCATGTATCCACAACACTCAGACCATATCCCTATCATCATCTCCACGGGGGAAGAAGGCACTCGAAAACCTAAGATTTTTCGGTTCGAAAAAATGTGGCTGACTGTTAGGGAGTGCCATGAGCTGGTCAAGTCAAGCTGGGAAGGGGAAATCATCCAGGAAGAACTGGCAACAAGGCTTGTTAAGAAGCTGTCCAGACTCAGGAAGAGACTCCGTAAATGGAATAAAGATACTTTCGGGAATGTCATCCTTTGGAAAGAGACAATTTTGAAAAAGATTGACTTGTTAGAAAGAAAGGAGGAAGTGGATGGGTTGGATGACAACCAATTTGAAAGACTTGGCACATGTAGGCAGGAAATACTAGCGACTTATAACAGGGAAGAGATCATGTGGAGACAAAGGTCTAGGGTCAAATGGCTGTCAGAGGGGGATGTGAACACAAAATACTTTCACATAGCTACCAGTATGCAGCGCAGGAACAATTTCATCCACTCCATGGATATTAACGGGAACACGGTGTCTGAGGTAAGCCAAATTGAGAAGCATGTCCATGAGTCTTTTAAGGTATTACTTGGCCAAAACAGAGATGGTAACTGCGATTCATATGAAAATCTATGGGATGACCTCCCTGAGGAGGTGCGGGGACGTATCGCAGCCTTGCAAGACCCATTTACCATGGAGGAGGTTAAGGTGGCAGTATGGGGGATGGGATAGGATAATGCCCCAGGCCCGGATGGGTTCCCAATCTTCTTCTACAAGAGATTCTGGGACATTCTCAAGTTCGGGAGGCTATGAATGCATTCTAAGAGGGAACTTTGGAATTGAGTAGGCTTAATTACTCTAACATCTGTCTAATTCCAAAGAAAAAGGGGGCCACAGAGGTTGGGGACTACCGGCCTATCAGTTTGATTATCTGCTCGGTGAAGATTATCACCAAGGTCTTAGCTAATAGACATTATTGAGGATTACTAGACATGATTTATTGTGGGGAGGGATATCTTTGAAGGGATCACGCTAGTGCAGGAGGTTATTCAAGATTGCAAAAGACGTAAGAAGGCGGGATTCATGTTAAAACTAGACGTCGGAAAGGCGTACGATAAGGTGGAATGGAAATGCTTACTCGAAATCCTAAGCAGACGAGGATTTGGAGAGAGATGGATCAGATGAATCGACACTTGGCTACAATATCCTAAAACGCAGGTTCTGGTAAACGGGGTACCAGGGAAGGAGATTAGGTGCAAACGAGATCTTAGACAGGGGGATCCACTATCGCCACTACTCTTTACGTTGGTGGCGGACGACCTTCATCGAATGCTACAATCCTATAGAGAAAAAGGACTCATCAATGGGTTGGGTATGAGGAGGGGGGTATCTGCAGTTACGAACATCCAGTACGTGGAAGATACCCTTATCTTCGAAGAATGCGTCTACGCCCAGGCAACACTATTGAAATGGGGACTATATCTTTTCGAAGAATGGTCGGGGATAAAAGTAAACTTCCACAAAAACTTCATCACTTTCTTGGGAGACACGGGGGTAGACGAACTTACGATAGCAGACATCCTCAATTGTCTGGTCCAGAAATTGCCTATTAAATATCTCGGATTGCCAATTGACAGCGGTAACATCGGGAGGGTGGCGTGGAATCATCTGATTGATAAAATTGGGATTAGACTAGATGGCTGGAAGGGTAAAATGCTTTCCTTAGCCGGTCGACTGGTTCTGATAAACTCAGTCATCAGTTCGATCCCTTTATAATATTTGTCCTTTTACGAGATCCCTGTTTGGGCAATCAAGAAGATCGATAGGCTCAGGCGTCAGTTCCTCTGGCATGGTTCGGGTAGCGACGAGAAAGGTTACTCTCTTATCAAGTGGGGAGTGGTATGCAGAAGGAAAGAGTTAGGAGGGTTGGGTGTTATCAACCGTTGACAAATGAACCAAGCATTGCTCTATAAATGGTGGTGGAAACTCAGAATCAAGAAGAAAGCTAAATGGGTCTTAATGATCAAAGGGAGTTACATCAGGAATGGATGTGTGCACAGGAAACCGAAAAATATGGCATCCATGTCAGGATTCTGGCGGGGGGTCACTAGAAACCGAGACATCTTCCTGGCAGGAGTGTCATTCTCAATTGGCAATGGGTCCACTTTATGCTTCTGGAAGGACAAATGATGTGGTCTAATCAGCCTTAAAAGAAGATTTCCAAAAATATATAAATCTGCTACCGACAAGAATGTCCGGGTATCAAGACAGTGGAGGAACGATAGATGGAAACCAAGAATCTCGGGGTGATTAAACACGGAGGCCAGAAGACAAAAACAGGAACTAATCTCATTCCTACAAGACTGAAAGCCCAATAGTGAAGACCAAAATGACAAGACACATTGGGCGGGAGGGGACGCTGGAGTCTACTCGGTTAAATCCACTTACAAATGGCTCAATGATGGGGGGTTCGGACGAATGAGCGGATTTGGAGGACTAAAGTTACTCCAAAAATTAGGACGTTTAACTGGTTGGTTGGTCGCAACGCCATCCTAACTAGAGACAACTTGGTTAAGCACAAGTGGCAGGGTCCGACAAATTGCGTCATGTGTTAGATCGAGAACGAAACGGTGGACCATCTATTCGTGCAATGCAAGTTTGCGAGACCAATATAGAGGGAACTGTTGTACAAGTTCCGGATCAACAACCCATTACCGGAGACAGTGGGCGATGCCTGGGGGAATTGGTAGGACGCTAATTTAAAAAGTTACCATAGGGACATATGGGGGATTGGCGTAGCAGCTATCTGTTGGGGGATATGGTTAGAAAGGAATAATAGAAATTTCAGACCAACTCATAGTCACATCATGCATCACCCACTGTTATTTATGATTATTGCTAATATCAAATTCTGGTCTCAAACGGCAGGTGCAATGTAACGCCCCTGCCCCTAGCTCAGACAATTTATACAATTTAGAAGACAAATTAGATACTATGTAGTACAACTGCCTACCACATGCTGCCTCTGAAAAGTTGGTTAACCGATTAGGTGATTTTTGATCATAGGCTATTATATTTATATATTATTATATTATAGTATATTACCGATATGGGACAAACTCACCTTCTCCCGAAATTTCTCTCCTGAGAACAACACCCGTGGGCCAGCGCCACACGTGCTCCACGAAGAGTGTAGCAGCACTTTTTTTTTGTGCTTGCCACGTCACCAAAGGATGACGTCATCCCACAAGTGAAGGCAAACAACACATCTGCTGTTTTCTTCAACGTGGGACCCCCCACCACCACACTATTTCCATATAATATCCCCCATAGGAATTCCTTTGGGGCTAACAGCCAATATTCTTTTTATTATATATATATTTTTTAACACGGGGTGTTACATGCAAACTCTACAAAGAAAATCAAGGAGATGTTCACAGATATCAGTGACTCAATCTTCGAGGCTGAATCGGAGGAAAGGGAAGGGACACCTGGAGGGAGTGATCGGCATGCGGTGTTCATGACCCGTGGTTGTGTTGGCTGATTTCCGGTCATGCAACTTTTTTGTCTCATCTGTAATTATTCTGTTTTTTGGGTGGAGGGGCTATCTTATATGGGATGAGTTCTCTTTTTTGTCGGGTAATGAGTCTCATAGCCCACCTGTTGGGATTTATGAACATCATTACCTTTTGTTTGGTTGTTTGTTTGGTTAAAAGCTTTTTAATGAAACGCGGGAGGTTTCACCCACCGTTTACAATAAAAAAAAGACAACTTTACTTCAAGATTATCCATGTACTCTCGACGATAGAAATATGAAGAACATAATATCATTTAAAGTACGGGGCCCGCTTTATTTGCATAAGAACTTTTTTTTTACTTTTTTTTGTCATGCTCTTCAAACAAACACCAAAGTGCACAATGGGCTCACTTTTAACCTTAAACTGTAAATCGAAAATTTGAGTTTTATACCACCGCGCCCCCCCCCCCCCCCCCCCCCCCCCCCCCCCCCATCTTATTACATACATACATATCCTAAAAAAAGGTAACAACTCTTTTCAGTTTCCATCCTTTTGTATTTTTGTTGCCCCATCCACAAATCTCTGTAAATTGTGGATCTTTATGGGTCTTTATATTAAACATTGTTTCAGTAGTTGAGATAATTTTTGCTTTTAATGGTGAATAAATTACATATCGTGCTTTATGAAGTGCTTTACATTATGTTTTGCAGGGGAATGAACTATCTTCATCAACACAAACCCCAACATATAGTTCATAATTATTTGCGCCCTAGGTGAGCTTATTTTAGTTGTTCATTTTGCCTAGTGCGTGTTTTTGAACTAGCATGTATTCTACAGATTCAATTTCAGCAAAGGCCATTAAATTTACTATGTACCTAGTTGATATTTAGTATCTCCATTGTTTTCAATGTTAGCTTTATAGGAATGAACTTTTTGTAGTGCCCAACAACGCCCACGAAGACATAGATGCGCCAATAACAAGTTTCTACAAACGAAAGATCTCACAAACATAAGAATAAAACGATATGCATAGATAACCAATACTTCTTCCTCAAGAAATACTAAGATACAAAAGAGATCTCTCTCTCACCTTTAGTAGCACTCGGCACAAAAAGTTCTCTCAGTTATGTACTTTTCAAACCCTAGGATTTACATCTATATTTATAGCCCCAAGTAAACCTTAAAAGATAAAAACAGATCGACCCAAAACAGATCCAAACCTTCGATATGTTAATATAACATCTGCACCGTTGCGGTCGACTGCTCCACTCGGCAGTCAACTGCTCCACTCGACGGTCGACTGCAATGAGACTCAAACAAACCAGAGAGAAACCCGGTCGACTGCGCTCCTCGTCGGCCGACTGTTAATTCAACAGATATAATAGCCGACTGCACAATTGACTGTCAAGTCTGTTCTGCTGCTCCTCTGCTTGCTGTTGTGCTTCTGTCATTTGCCGCTTCGTGTCTTCTCCTTCTCCAAACTCTTGTGCTAGTATATTAGGTTCACAGATCTTAACAATCTCCCATTTGGACCAAATACACAAAACTTTAAAACAATTATATCTTTTTCTCGCATTGCCTCTTTTTCTCGGATTGCCTCTACTAGCCTCTGCTTGCTGTTGTGCTACTGTCACTTGCCGCTTTGTGTCTTTTCCTTCTCCAAACTCTTGTGCTAGTGTATTAGGTTCACACATTCTAACAATTTTCCACTTGGACCAAATACACAAAACTTCAAAACAATTATATATTTTTCTCGCATTACCTCTGCTCAGGGCCAGCCCTACCCTAGAGGCGGGTAAGGCGGCCGCCTTAGGCCCCCGGAGATTTCGCGATTTTAGGGGCCCCCAAATTTGAACTTCCCTTGTAAATATAGGCACGTATTTTACGCGTAAAAAAAAAATATATGTTATTAGGGGCCCCATTTCAGAAGTTCGCCTTGGGCCCCTAGGAACTCAGGGCCGGCCCTGCCTCTGCCTCTGCTAGCCTCCTACACGTCGTGAAAGACCGAGTACCCCTCACTCACATGAAGAGCATCCTATGCCCGTCCACCACGTGGAGGCACAAACACTCCTCATAGCCTCATGAAGGACGTACCCCACCATTTATCGCATAGGGCATGAATAATAGAGAAACACTTTCCTCTTTCTACCTTGTCGGATCCCGTGTCATAAGACTCCCTAACTCACAAAATCTTTGCTAACACCAGATATGGTTCAAAACTTTTCAAGGCCAGGGCACCCTCTGCACTTGAAGCCTCCGTGGATGACACCTCTACAATATATGCAGACTGCAAAATACCACTTAAAGCCCCATAATAACAAACTCGGTCATACTCATCGACATCACCCTACATATCGATACCAATGCTCTCAACATCACAAGAGCGACTCGAAGTTTCTACCATATCACAACTAACTCTCACTGCAATGAACTCTTGCTCTCTTCTTGGATCATTCTCACAAAGGCCACACACCTACTTCTCGATTCCGGCTGAGAGTCAATTACAGGAGAAACGCACCCATCGTCTCTGAGCAAATTCAGCGATCCTTCACGCTTCCCACTTGCTAACACCTCTGAACTTGCAGTTATATACCACTCCCCACTACCAAATGTAGTCGAAAACCCTTTTCGTCTAGCCTTCCCGTCAAGATAAGATTTTCTCTCAAGTTTGGGACATGCCTCATTTCCTGCAAGACGATCTCTTTCCTATCACAAGCTTTCACGCAAACAGTTGCAGTTCCAATCACAGGGCACTGCTGACCATTACCCACGATCACATCTCTGAAAGAACCATTTGTGTAGTCCTCAATCACCTCCGTCCTCGAAGTGCAATGAAAAGAAGTACCTGAATCAATGCACCAATCTCGCGGGTTAGACTCCACCCTTGTTGATAGACATAACTCGTCATCAGTTGTATCCTTAGTCACCACATTGGCTTGCTTTGATGGTTCTTGCTTCTTTATAAGAGCCATACAACTATGCATCATGTTATCCTGCTAGTGCAATACCAACACTCAGGTCCAACACCATTGTCGTTGTCTTCAGACCCGCTTTTGAACTCACTTCTCTGATCATTTCTTCTTTGACTTCCCTTTGATCTCCCACACCTTTCAATTGAAAGTGCAGAATAGTTAGAAGATGATGAAAACTCTCTGTTTCTCTTCCTTCTCATCTCCTCGCTCATAATGTTGCTCACAACATCTTGCAGAGTCGTCAAAACTGTCATAGTCCCTGTAATAGTCAGTTCCACTGTACCATAGCTATTAAGTAGAGTAGATATAAGTGACAATGTCTGTGCTCTCTCTGAAAACTTCAACCCCGAAGCTTCCAACTGGTTGTACACCATACATAAATTGTTCACATGTTTCGCCATTGAACCCCTTTCTCCCAACTCATGTTAACCAATTTCGTCAAGTGAAGAATTTGATTTGGTCCCAACGGTTTCTCATATTCGTGAGAATCTCCATAGCCTCCTTCGTGGTTTTTGCCTTCGAGATGTGAAATACCGCTTTCCTACTCGGTGCTAACTGAATCGCCCCAAGTGCCTTCTAATCCAAACGATTTCATACTGTCAAGATCTTCGCATCCATGTCTGCATCTTGCGGCTTCTCATCAAACAACGGACCATCTAGATTTTTCTGACGGAGATACACCATCATCAGGATCTCCCACATCGTGAATTCACTTCCATCGAATCTCTTGACTTTTGACTTGCTATCGGCCATCACGAAACCTTAAGCTCTGATACCACTTTGTAGTTTCCAACAACGCTCACAAAGACTTGGATGCACCAATAACAAAATTCTACCAACGCAAGATCTCACAAATACAACAAAAAAACGATATGCATAGATAAGAAATACTTCTTCCTCAAGAAATACAAAAATACAAAAGAGATCTCTTTATAATCTCTCTGATGAGGACATCGGTTCCAGACGATTTGGTCGTTTCTATCAGCGCAGGCGTCGTCCTCATCAGCTGTTTTATTCAGTTTAGGATTTTTATTTTATTTCCATTTTTTGTTTCTGGCAATTATAGCCATATGTAATCTTTTTGTAATTTTTAGATTCTGAGAATATTTTGGAGATGTGTTTCAAGATGTAATTGAGCCTATTTAAAGGCCCTGAGATGAATGAGAAAAGCATGCCATTATTGATTAAAAAAAAATCTGTGTTGAGTTTTGCTCTTCCTCCTTCTCTTTTGTGTGATACAACTGAGATCTACATTAGGGTTTGTGATAAATCCTAATCAAATTTTAGGATTTGTGATAAACTCTAAAATCTACCCCAATTAAAAAAAACAAAATCCCCAAATACAAATCCCTAATACAAACCCTAATCCCAAAATCCTAAATTAATTCCCCCGCTACAGCCGCCCCCTTCATCTTCTCCCGTCCTTCTTCGTTTTCCCAAACCCACCAACTCCCAGCCGATCTCCACCAAAAGAACCCAACTCCACATACTCCCGACTCCTTCAACCTCCGTCGCCACCCAATCCCGCACCCCCAATCTCCGGCGAACCATCACCACCACTACAACCTCCACGCCCCCCCAGATCCGCGACTCTCCTTCAACCTCCACGCCCAGATCCCCGTCGTCCTTCACCAACGACTCCAGCCCTCAACCATACCCTCACCGATCGACACCACAGCCCCTCGTCAGCAACGTCCGTCCATCTCAAACCCTTGCATCCAATCGACGCCCGGAATCCATCGACATCCACATCGACTCCTACACCGGCAAGCCCCATCGCTGCGCCTTAGGCCAGATCTGTGGTCCTGGTTCTTCGTTGCTGTGTTCTTGGTTGCTGTCTGCTCCTACATCTACGCTAGGTTTCTTCACATTCGGTATACTCGTTCCCTTATTAAGTATTTGTGTTTTACTGCCCTATTATCTAGCATATTATCTAATTTGCCTGTCGACCACAAAATACTGAGATTGAGTGATCTACATGCTAGATTAGAGTACGAATCGGTATTGAACTTTTTACTTGCTAAAACACGTAGGGATTTACTTATTGATTATAAGGTTGAATTATTAATTGGGACTGTTACATTTGATTCAATTCTTGAAAACCCATCGAACCTGTTAACTGTTAAAAATTTCCAACTTAGATCCGCACTTTCATGTTGGTAAAATTAACCCATTAAAATTCTTGGAAATTCTCTATTTTAGGGTTGGTTTTACATCACTCTCTCTCTGTCTTACCTTTCCTCTTTCACCTTTGGTAGCACTCGACACAAAAAATTCTCTCAGTTATGTACTTCTCAAACCCTAGAATTTATATTTGTATTTATAGTTTATAGCCCCTAATTAAATCCTAAAAGATGAACACAAATCGACCCAAAACAGATCCAAACCCGTGACCTGTTAATATAACATCTGCACCGTTGGGGTCAACTACAATGAGACTCAAACAAACCAGAGAGAAACCCGGTCGACTGCGCTCCTCGTCGGTCGACTGTAAATTCAACAGATATGATAGTTGACTATACAGTCGACTGTCAAGTCTGTTTTGCTGCTCCTCTGCTTGTTATTATGCTTCTGTCACTTGCTGCTTCGTGTCTTCTTCTTCTCCAAACTCTTGTGCTAGTGTATTAGGTCCACAGATCCTAACACTTTTTTGCCTTCTTTTTAGCTCATTTTTTTTTGTTTGGAATCATAAATCAGCGAGGATACCCTCCCCGAGTTTCATTAATAAGATTTTAATGAAACTAGGCAAGTACAACAAAGAGCATGTTGTTCCTAAAAAACAAAAACAAAAACCAAAAACCAAAAACAAAAAACAAAAAACAAAAAAACAAAAAACAAAGACCAAAGACCAAAGACCAAAGACCAAAGACATGATAATCATATAAACATTTAAGTACACCAAAATTAGGAATAACAATATCATCAACGAGAATTCAACATGCACAAAAAGCCGCAAAAAAAAGTGTGATCTATAAGATCAACTGCGGTCACTCTTCGTGGCTCTCACTCTTTCTGTTTGATTGTAACTTTGCCTCAAAGGTAGAAGCTCCGATGCTTTCAAATTTATCTTTGACCTTCTTCCAAGCAAGTGTGTGTCATCATCGAGATATCTCTTTGGATTTTTTTTTCTTTTTTCCTTTCATAGATTCAAACAAAATTAATCATTGATATCAAATCTCATTGCTATAAAATTTAGTGACATTTTCATTAAAGAAATGAGGCCAAACTACAAAAAACTGACTTGAAACTTCATTTGTTTTTTGAAAAAAACTACCACGAACTGGCTTTGCCATGCGTGACCCACATTAACTTTCTTTGTATGATTTTTTTTTCCCATGAATTCAGTGGAATGTTCAATTGGACCTTTGTAACTCCTAATTAGTTTTTTGAAAATGCTTAAAAATTCATTGTAGTTTTTTGACCTTTTAAGTGTTGTACTTTTATAATTTCCTCAAGTTTACTCAACTGTTTGGATGATGTGGAAAAATGTGTCATAATATCCATACTTGTTGGTTTGACTATTTTGATGTATACTTTTTGAATTTCATGCACAATGTCATCATAACTCATGAAATATTCTAGTTAATTTCCTGTATTTGTTGCTGATACTGTCTGTTTGTTTTGTGAAGTATGTTCTCTTTCTTTTCTTCGGACTGTTTGTCTTTTGATGTTTCATTTTGAGAGTGAACTACATGTCTTGGAGCTATTTTGTTTGTAAGTGATCTTTCTTTGATGATCAAATGGTTCATGTAGATGCTCCAAGCTTCTTGCTGTAATAACTCTCTAAACTTGACTTATATTTTACTTTTCTGGGCAGGAGTTCTTTTTAGAACTCTTATCTATTTCATCATTAAAAAAAACTAAAGAAAAAAGAATTTGCTCATTCTTCTACCTAAAGAGACAATAGTATTTTGCCTATTGAAGTAAAAAATTCTTTGCCTTTCTTAATTGATGTATGTTATGATTTAATTCTAACTCTATAATTATTTCCCCAAAAAATAAAAAATAAAATCTATTTTTATTTTTATTTTAAAATTTATTCTTTTGAGCCGGTTTCAAATATTTAAGGGACTGTCAACATTACTATTCGGGATTATTGTTAATATATATTGCTTTTGCACAGAATTTTGTTGCAAGATGAAGGGGGACACCTAAAGATCGGCGAATACTGGGTTCAAATGTTATATGAAAGGATGCACCCGTATCAAGAACAGTGTATGTTTTACTTCTGACTTTCGTACATTTTTTTTCTTCAATTTTATTTCTCCTAATAGTATATACGTAAATTATATATACCTCAATTAATGTGTATATTAACTTGACAGGTGAATGGTTTAGGAATTCCTATGACACATGCGAGTATTCTTGTGATAATACTAAAAGAGATCTGATTTCTTTTGCAATGATACTATATGAGGTATTCCTTAAATTTTGGATTATAAGCTTGGAAATTTCTTCTACATTACCTTTGAAAAAAAAGAAATAATTATTCTATATCACATATTCCATGCAAATCGATCCTTATTTTTCACTATGGCAGTTAGCAGATAAATGACTTGTTTTCATATTAGTGCAGAATATATGCATGTCATATCGTTTTATTTATGTTAGAGTTGGAGTTGGTGCACATAGATTGCCTGCATGAATGTGTACATTGTTATATGCATACGTAAATAATGGGCTCAATGTAGCGCCCCGAGTTCCGTATACTGGTAACTCGTGACATCAACCAGAATCCTTTACTTCAACGAGTACACAACACAGAAAAATCTCAGGAAAAAAAAATTTTCTTTTCTTACCTTAATGCCTTTCTTCCTGAGTAGGAATGCCCAACACTGGTTAAGTTTAATATCGGGTGGTCCTGCAATCTAAAGATAAGTGGGCACGTCAGTTGAATGCAACTGACGCAAACTGATAAAAACAGTGAGCTTCACTCCTCAACACTCATCACAATCAATCAATATTAACAGTAATATAAATGACAATATGAACTGCAAAAATAAAATAATAAAAATAAAAACGGGCAATGAAAAAAATGTCAGTGCGTGTCAATGACCTAAACCTAAATGCACAAATATAAATGCACTTAATGCTCCTATTCTAATGCAAACTTTAATTTGGAAACATATGCATCCCATACTACATATTTCCCAAATCAAGTTCGTATTCTCCAGATAATAGGGTTCAATCCCTCGTCATGCATCCTACTCTTGTACTCTTTCCTGTTTCTGACATTCATCTAGTGACTGGTAAGGTTGCAGTCGCTCGGTCTAGTTCCGTCGCTGCAGTCAGAATTATTGGTCATGCCATTCTGTATGCCGAGACCCTGTGGTCCTACGCCACTCCCCGGTCATACTCCGTCCGGCCCCTGTGGTCCTACGCCACTCCCGGACCTTACCCAAAAGTTGTTACGAACATAAAGGTGACCCTGCAGGTCCCACCTGCTCCACCGAGAGTCCTAGAGCCCCGCTCTGCTCCCTGTTCGCATTAAACAACATAGAACCTTAGGTGGTTTTGGAGGGTCCATTCCCTAACTTCCACCATACAGCCCTTATCACTAAATCCCAGAAATTAACAGACGAGACCACGCCGCACGTGTCCCCTTGACAGGAGAGTACAACGCCCAACTAGTGGCTGTCCTTACCAATTATCTCAAATTTTCTAGGAAATTCTAGTACTAGTGGTTGAGTTATGCTAAAGGATTTCTTAATTCACTATTTATCTACATAGTACAAGTTCTAGGTTTTAAAGGCTCTTCGGAAAAGCAATAATCATATGGCAACTTTGCGAAATATTCCACCAATCGTTATTCATGAACAGCATACTAACTTGCACATCTCACAATCACAACACTACCATTTGGGACAACATACCCATATGTACTACAAGGTCTTTCTTCATCGTATTCATCAAATAACACTCCTTTATGTAAACAAGGAACATCGTTTAATATATACTTCTTTCCTACATTATGTTGTTTAGACATGTATGTGTGAAATAACCAAATACTCACTTCAAAATTCATTCACAGGGTTCGTTAAACTTCTAAACTTTTCTTAAAGCATGCATTTATTTTATTTGGTTATCTATGTTCACTTAAATAGAGATAATAAACTACTAAGTAATCAAACAACATAATACTAATAATCTAACATCTTACTAACAAATTCAAATTGTATGATTATCTAAACAACCATACTTTTCTTTCTTTTCTACTCGTTTTCCTTTTTGTTTCCTTTTGCTTCCTAATTTAGCGATGTCAAACATACAAAAGCATGCATTCACAACCGTTTGTGTTCCATTAATACTTTAATCTACGATAATTTTTAATCTATCACTACAACAAAACATCAACAATTTACTAATTTAAACTTTAAATTTTTAATTCATCAAGTAATCCATATCTTTTACCAAAATATACTTTTTGGTAAAAGGTATATTTTGCTACAATTTAACTACTATACAATCATTCTAACAAACTACTACTTAATTGCTTAATAACAAACTATTAATCATCAAATAACCAAACAATCAAATACTAAAAAATTTAAAAAAAAAACATACAAGGAGGAAAAAACACCCACCTTAAACCCTTGCTTTATCTTCTTTTAAAAAAACTCCTTTTGATATCAAACTCCAATATTTCTAGGAAAATAAAATTGGTAGTAAATTAATTAGAATTGGAATATAGAATATATATATATAAAAAATGGAGCTAAGTGTGAACTAAACTCACCTTTAGCCTACTTGTCTTCTTGCTCCAAGTAGTAGTATAATAGTAGTTTGAAGAAGTAGTAGTTTAGTAGTGGTAATTATATAGGAAAAGAGATATGGAAGAAATTTCCTTTTTTTTTTTTGTTGCTGTTGCTTGCCGACAGTAAAAAAAAGAGAAGGGAGAAGGAGAAAGATGTAGGAATAGTTAGTAGTAGTAGTAGATGGGGTAGTGGATGTTAATTACATAGGTATATATAGAAAAATGGGGAAAAAAAACAGCTGTGCTGCTGTCAGCAGAAAAGAGAAAGAGGGAGAAAGATATGGAAGGGTGTAGAAGGCTTAGGTGTCCTCACCTTTTGCATTTACCCCCTTAGGTTTCCACTAATTGCACTTTACCCCTAAGTCTTAATGGGTTGGGCTTTAAAGAGAGGGAAAGTTGGGCTTTTTAAGAAGGAAAGAAAAAGAAAAAAAAACAAAACACATCAGGTAAGGAAACTTACCATAGTGTATGCTGACATTACCAATGTATATATATATATTTATAATCAACACATACATATATTTTTATTGCAAGGAAGAAAGAAATATTTACATACCAGGGGTATTACATCACTCCCTCCTTAGAATAGTTCTGTCCTCAGAACTAAACTGTAGGTAGAGAGATAAACAAGGAAAACATAAATTAATTAAACAACTCAGGATGTATATTCTTCGTCTGGCTTTCCAGCTCCCACGTGGCTTCTTCAACAAACTGATTTTTCCAGAGCACTTTAACCATGGGAATTACTTTATTTCGCAGCACTTTCTCCTGGCGATCAATTATCTTCACCGGCTGCTCTTCGTAAGTCATGTCCACCTGTAGATTTTCCTGAACTTCGGTTAGTTGGTGACTCGGATCGGGTACGTACTTCCTCAACATTGAGACATGGAACACATCATGTACTTGGACCAACTCCATTGGTAAGTCTAGTTTGTATGCCGCCTTCCCAATCCTCTTCAGGATTTTGTATGGTCCAATGTATCTCGGGGCCAATTTACCTTTCTTCCCAAATCTGATTACACCCTTAGTTGGGGAAACCTTCAGGAATACTGAGTCACCTTCTTCAAATTCCAGTTCCCTTCGTCGGGTGTCGGCATAACTTTTCTGTCGACTCTGAGCTATTTCCAATCTTTTCCTAATTAGTTCAATCTTCTCAGAAGTTTGTTACACAATTTCGGGCCCAAACATTTGCCTTTCTCCAACTTCATACCAGCACACAGGTGTTCGGCACCTTCTTCCGTAGAGTGCTTCATACGGAGCCATGCCAATACTAGCCTGATAACTATTGTTATAGGCAAATTCTACTAAGGCTAAATACTTTTCCCAATTTCCTCCAAAATCCATAACGCATGCCCTCAGCATATCTTCCAGGACGCGATTCACCCTTTCCGTTTGTCCATCTGTTTGCGGGTGATAAGCGGTGCTAAAATCTGTCCTCGTACCCAAGGCTACTTGTGAACTCTGCCAGAACCGCGAAGTAAACCTCGCATCCCTGTCGGAAACTATGGATATTGGTACTCCATGCAACTTCACTATCCCTTCAATATATACTTCTGCTAATTTCTCTAATGACCACGCAATCTTCACAGGGAGGAAATGAGCTGATTTTGTTAGTCGGTCAACCACTACCCAAATAGTATCATGTCCTTTGGGACTTCTGGGTAACCCGGTAATGAAATCCATACTAATATTTTCCCATTTCCATTCTGGAATAGGCAATGGCTGCAACAAACCTCCAGGTTTCTGGTTTTATGCTTTAACCTTTTGACAAGTGAGACATCTGGCTACAAACTCTGCTATGTCTCGTTTCATTCCGGCCCACCAATAGCATTGCTTCACGTCTTGATACATTTTAGTACTTCCTGGGTGGACTGTAAGTAATGTAGTGTGTGCTTCCTTCATGACTTCTTCCCTCAGATTGTCTATCTTTGGAACTCACAATCTGTTTCCGAACCACAGTAGTCCTTCCCTTATATTGAACTCCGGAAGTTTTCCTGCATTCACTTGTTCTTTACATGCCAGAATTTCTGCATCTCTTTCCTGACCTTTCTTAATTTGCTCCTTCAAACTTGGCTGTAGTTCTAATTGTCCAATATTGCACCCAAGCCTTGTGTAACTATTTCAATACCGGCTCGTCTTATCTCCTCATCCAATTCCTTCCTTGTTGCGATTAATGTAGCCAAACTCCTTTTTCTACTAAGTGCATCTGCCACCACATTGGCCTTTCCTGGATGATACTTGATTTCTGGTCTAATGTCTTCTAATACTTCCAACCATCGCCTCTGACGTAGATTCAAATCCTTCTGATGATAAATATACTTTAGGCTCTTATGATCGGTATACATCTCTACTTTTGCTCCATAGACATAATGTTGCCATATTTGTAGAGCGAAAATTACTGCAGCCAGTTCCAAATCATGTGTGGGGTAATTTTTCTCATGTGGCCGGAGCTGCCTTGAACCATAGGCGATAACTCTTCCTTCCTGCATCAAAATGCACCCCAGACCCTGGTGTGAAGCATCACTGTAGATCACGTATTCCTTATCTGCTTGTGGTAAGACCAATATTGGAGCTGAAATCAACCGGTTTTTCAGTTCTTGAAAACTCCTTTCGCACGCTTCATTCCATTCAAAACTTTTGTTCTTCTTTGTTAATCCTGTAAGTGGTACCGCTATCTTAGCATAGTCTTGGATAAATCTCCTGTAGTACCCAGTTAGCCCCAAAAAGCTTCTAACTTCTTTCACTGTCTTGGGTTGGGGCCATCCTTTCACGGCTTCGACCTTCTGTGGATCAGTGGCCACTCCCTCCTTAGAAATGATGTGGCCAAGAAATGCAACTTCATATTTCCAGAATTCACACTTGGACAACTTTGCATATAACTTATGTTCTTGCAGTTTATTCAGCACTTCAGTTAGATGTCTGACGTAGTCCTCCTCCCTCTTTGAGTATATTAGAATGTCATCTATGAAGACTACAACGAATGAGTCCAAGTATGGCCGTAGAATTCGATTCATTAAATCCATAAAAACAGCTGGAGCATTTGTTACTCCAAATGGCATTACCAAGAACTCGTAGTGGCCATGTCGAGTCCTAAAGGCTGTTTTTGGTATATCCTCCTCTTTAACCAGAACTTGATGGTAGCCTGATCTTAAGTCAATCTTTGAGAATACGGCTGCTCCCTAAAGTTGATCGAACAAATCATCGATTCTAGGAAGTGGATACTTATTCTGAATTGTGAGCTTATTCAACTCTCGATAATCGATACACATTCTCATCGTCCCATCCTTTTTTTTGACAAGTAGCACTGGGGCTCCCCAGGGCGAAACACTGGGTCTAATAAATCCCTTCTGCAATAGCTCTTCGATTTGTTGTTTGACTTCTTTCTGTTCCACTGGTGCCATTCGATATGGTGCCTTCGATATAGGTGCACTTCCTGGTTGGAGTGGAATACTGAATTCTACATCTCTGTGCGGAGGTAACCCTGGTAGTTCTTCCAAAAATACCAGTGGGAAATCTCGTACAACGGAAATCTTCTTAATGTCTTCTGGCACCTTTATATTGGCTACAGCTGCTGGCATGTCACCTCTCTTCCCCTTTCCTTGGAATACAATTTTCGGTTTCCCGGATATCACAATGATCACCCTTTTTGCCTTACAATCAATTGTTGCCTTATACTTCGACATCCAATCCATTCCAACTATTACATCTACTCCCACAAAGCCCAATTCCAGTAAATCGATACTGAAAGTTTCTTCTCCAACTTGAAGCTTACAATCTTTATAGTATTTATTAGCAACAGGAGTGACTCCTGATGGCGTAGCCTGTAACGCCCCGGATCCCCATCATCGGACATCCGTGACACAACCAGAATCTTTGCCTTCAAATGCATCTCAACACAGTAAATAGTACGGAAATTTAAAATACTTTTATTGTCATCAGAGTTAATACATCAATAATTACGAATGTCAAATAAAACCATAAATTTCTTTGAAAATGATGTAAGGTATTTAGAAAATAACTTATAATACATACCACAGAAACATGAATCTACACCTCACCTCTGTACTGCTGAGGACCTGCAATAGTAGGGGTTTAGGGTAGTCTAGAGACTCCCTAACCCCCAAACACTAAGGGGTTAGCCATTTCTGGTGTGAGTATAATTTATTAACTAAGTAAATAAATTAAGCTTACAAGTAAGAACAGAGCGAACTCACGACTTATATTCCTTCGCAATTTCATATCACCTAACATCGCATTCATTCATTTCTTACAACATATATCGTCACGTTTCGCAATACATCACTTTCACACTCATAAAACACTTCAACTATCATACTCACAATTCATCATGAATGGAAAATAAACGTGTATCCTGATTTTCCTAGTGTTCGTCTATGTCATGAAATAGATTCTAATGCACAACTCATATGCACACCATGCTCTTAATCTAATGCAAACTTGATTTGGAAACGTATGCATCCCATACTACATACTCCCCAAATCGAGTTCGTATTCTTCAGATGGTAGGGTTCAATCCCTCGCCATGCATCCTACTCTTGTACTCGGTACTCCTTCCTGTTCCTGACATTTATTTAGTGACTGGTAGAGCTGCAGTAAATACGGTCTATTCCGTCTACTGCATCAGATCGGTGGTCTCTCTCCACTCCCGAAAGTCGGTGATCACTCCGATCTATCGGAATCGGTGGTCTCTCTCCACTCTGCCCGGCCGGTGGTCTCTCTCCACTCCCGACAGGCTGGTGATCATCCAGCTCCGCTGCAATCCTGTCGGAATCGGTGGTCCTTCTCCACACCCGGACTCTACCATAAGTTATTCGAACACAGGGCGAATCGGCAGGGCCTTTCCCTACTCCGCCAGAGACTGAGAGTTACACTCTAGCTCTTTGTTCATATGGATAACTTAGAACATAACGTACTCATAGGGGTCCATTCCCCTAGATTTCGATATCTCTATCACTAAATCTCAGGAATTAACAGACGGGACCACGCCGCACGTGTCCCAGACGAGACCACGCCGCACGTGTCCCCTTGACAGGTGAGTAGTACACGCCCAACTAGTGCCTGTCCTTACTAATCATCTAAATTAATTTCTTAATCTACCAACTAGGTTCAAGTGAATTCAACCTAGTTGAATCTCAACAAGTCTCACCTTGATTTAGTTGGGGTTCAACTTAGCCTCTAATCATGCTATGAGTTGACCTACACATGCACCAAACTAGTGCACTCAATGTACACCACACTTCACAACAAGTACGCATATAAGCATGCATTGATTATATATATATATCCATGCATAGCCGTATTTCATCTAACACCGCTTAATTCCTACTCAAGGTTTTATTGTTCACATTTACAATGAAATATCACAATGAAAATAACACTATCGTCCTATTCTCAATTAGTGACCCCACTTGGTCCTTATCCGGCCCATAGAAAACAATTACATAGCAAGATCATACATATACAATTGGTTATGACCTTTTGGACTTCAGTCCAAAAGCAATCGGCTTCAGCTCTGTCCTTTCAGACTAGCTGCACTCCACAATTTATTTTGAGGTATCAACCGACCTCGATAATTTATGAAATTTAACCTATAGTGTGGACACATACAAGAGTGTCCACACAATTTCTTAGCTCAAAACATTCGTGCTACACTAAGATATGAAAACGGAAATAGACAGCAAATTGTAAATTAAAATTTTCACAACGCACCATGTGCGTAAAGATAAAAGATATCATACTCACATAGTATCCCGCGAAGACTCGAAGCGCCGCCATGCATCCAAAGCCGCTAGTATATCCTATCATTAAAATTCAAAGCAATCAAGACTCAAACATCCAAGCCAGTTACAGGAAAATAATAATACTAATTCCAATATCACTATCACACAGGCATTCTACTGAACGCCTAGGATGCACACGTGCTTTGCACGTAATCATTCGAATACCGACAAGATTCTTATTTTCGAACAATTACCAAAAGCACCCCAAAATTATTCTAATAATCCTACTACAATTTCTATTACCATACAAGAACTAATTCATACACATATAGTTCTCTTTTACAAACCCAAAACCCCATATTATTAACAACTTACAAATCCTCTACTAACTTGCTAACTTTTCACATCTACCCTTCCCAACATCTCATAATCTTCCTACCATAATACCCTTACTCAAAAGAAATTAACCACACTAAATTTTATACAATAATAAAATCTAGGGTTTACCTTCCCGAAATTCTTTCGAAAAACGGACACCGCCACGATGTAGAGAACCCTTCTATTAGTCTACCCCTCAATTTAATTTGAAAACGATGGAGAAATGTAGGGGATTTGAGGTGGGGAGAGGGGGAGCCGAATGGGTTCGGCTGGGTTTGTTTTGGTCGGTGGGGAAAAGAGAAAAGAAGGAAAGTTGGGAGGAGGAAAGGTTGGGGGGAGGGGTTTATAAAAGAATAAATAAATAAATATATAGATAATAGTGTAAGGGAAAATTACACATAAGCCCCCAAATCCCAATATATTTCAAATAAACCCCAAAACTCTACTTTAAAATTATAAACAATACAAAATACATTAAAACTTTTTCGTAATAATCCTTTAAAATTATAAAATAAAGTAGACAATAAATCTAATATTTCTCAATAACAATCAATTGTTATCAGAAAATACACAATCGCGTGCAATTCTCAATTGCACACAAATTGCAAGGCAAAATAGTCATATACTATTTTGCGGGGTATTACATAGCCACCTCCATAGCTACATCAGGAATTGCTTGCTGAGTGCTATTTAACTTTTGAGCAAAAGCTTTAGACGCGAAAGTATGAGAAGGTCCACTGTCACACAAAATACTAGCCTTCATCCCATTAACATTTACATATCCTGTTACAAAAGAGAATACATGTTAACTTCTTTTCTTTACCCACAAAACATAACAAACGTCCTACTTATCCATACCCGAAATCACTCCCTCCGCCTCATCCGCTTCCGCTTCTTCTTCAGTAAGAGTAAAGACTCGCCCTTGACAGAAAGGCTTCTTCCCCTTATCATCTTCCTTCCGGTTTTGCCCGCTATTGACTTTCTGGAGTTGCGGACAAGTTGTCTTGATGTGTCCAACCTTTCCACAGTGGAAACACGTTCGTGCATCATTCTGGGGCTTAATTTGTGGGCATTGACTTCTGTAATGTCCTTGCTTGCCGCATAGAAAGCATTTTATGTTTTAGGCTACTCCTTCACCAGTGTTCGCTTTCTTTTGGATTGGACCGTGCTTCTTGATGTCTGTAGCAGTCACATGCCTCTTCCCTTTGTTCCATGTCCCCGTCTTGCCTGGAGTTTGTTGGTTTTGATTCATATCCAATTCAGTTGCTGCAGCTCTACGCACCAATTTGTCGAACCTTCGAATGCCAAGGGGTACCATTCTGGACCTTAACCCAGGCCTAAGGCCTTGTTCGAACCTTTCGGCCTTCTTCACCTCATCCTGGATCATTTCTGGTGCATATCGAGATAACTGGGAGAACTTTGTCTCATATTCTCTTACGGTCATGCTTCCTTGCCTAAGATTGATGAACTCCATAGCTTTTTCTTCTTGGACGTCTAGAGGAAAGTAATGTTGCCTGAATTCTTCTAGAAAATCCTCCCATGTAATTGGTCCATCACCCATGCCCCGCTTGATTGAATGCCACCACACTCCTGCGTCTTTTTCCAAAAGAATAATTGCCAATGTAACCTTGCTCTCTTCTGGCGTTTTAAGTACCTCAAACACAGTCTCCACTTGACGAATCCAATCGTCGGCTGCTGTCGGATCTGCTTGGCCTTCAAATACCGGTGGTTTCATTCTCTTGAAAGACTCCACCATCTTGACGTGGTTAGCAATGGCATCGCCTGCATTCCTTTCTTGGGTCCCTGGCTGAGGTGCAGAATTTCGGCTGGCCTCCATAAAAGTCCCCATTATGCGATATACCCGTGCAATTTCTGCTTCGATGTTGATGTTGACATTATTAACTCCACTGCCCTCACCTTCAGTTCTTCTGCTGTTGCTACCTCTGTTTCTTTGATAGACTCTATCTTCACCCTCTGTTCTTCCATTACCACCACCTACGTTGCTTCCCACCATCTACATTATGTTAAAAGTTAGTATGATATTTCGGGGATATTCATAGTGTATATAGCAACCATGACAATCATCAAGTAAGCTTTCATACCAAGTATTCATACCAAAATATTATTTTTACATCATTAAACATACACCAAAATTTACAGTACTTTAGCATTCTTGCTTTCTAGTCCAATAGTCATAAAAAAAAAGGGTTGAAAGTCAAACGGGAGAGTTCAGAAGACGCATATCAGTCCAAAACATATACAAGAAACCTTACAAAACATGCAACATACAACCTAGACCAAGCCTCCTTCCTAACGTCGACCTAGTTGTATTTGTAATTGGGCTATTTGGATCTGCATTTGTCCTTGTCTTTCTCTAAGGCACGCAATTTTATATTGGTGAGAAATTTTCATCTTCGTAATCTTCCGTGATGCTCGCGCCTTGAATTTCTCGAGCTTCTTGAATTTCTTCTCCATCGTGAGCAGTTGGCTTTTCATATCATAAACCTGATCTTCAAGCTGGCTCGTCTTCCATTTGTGCATATAAAAATGGCGCCAAAGTGCGGCAATTCTATTCTGAGTTCTAGCTTGTGACACAGTAAGGCGGTTTCTCATTCGAGATGCAACAAGATTTAGGTCGATGGGTTCATCAAGAGAGTCTACAGGGGGTGGAGTGAGGGGAGGTATGTCGATTGCCACATGCTCTTGAGGGTCCTCTTCAGGGTCTTCTTCAGGCTCCTCTTCTTCTTCAAATACCTCTTCCTCTTCATCCTCCATCCCGACTTGGTGTCCCTCATTATCCATCCTACAAGGAGAATTTACAGGGATTAGTTTAGATATAGGAAGCAAAATCATAATCATAAGTTGTAAATTGCAACCTCATGATTGACGATCATTCCATATTCTAAACTAAACCCGATCCTAAATGGGCACCCAAGTCTAATTTCCTGTAGTGTTTGTACTACAGCTGAAGTCTAGCTCTGATACCACTTGTAGCGCCCCGAGTTCCGTATACTGGTAACTCGTGACATCAACCAGAATCCTTTACTTCAACGAGTACACAACACAGAAAAATCTCAGGAAAAAAAAAATTTCTTTTCTTACCTTAATGCCTTTCTTCCTGAGTAGGAATGCCCAACACTGGTTAAGTTTAATATCGGGTGGTCCTGCAATCTAAAGATAAGTGGGCACGTCAGTTGAATGCAACTGACGCAAACTGATAAAAACAGTGAGCTTCACTCCTCAACACTCATCACAATCAATCAATATTAACAGTAATATAAATGACAATATGAACTGCAAAAATAAAATAATAAAAATAAAAACGGGCAATGAAAAAAATGTCAGTGTGTGTCAATGACCTAAACCTAAATGCACAAATATAAATGCACTTAATGCTCCTATTCTAATGCAAACTTTAATTTGGAAACATATGCATCCCATACTACATATTTCCCAAATCAAGTTCGTATTCTCCAGATAATAGGGTTCAATCCCTCGTCATGCATCCTACTCTTGTACTCTTTCCTGTTTCTGACATTCATCTAGTGACTGGTAAGGTTGCAGTCGCTCGGTCTAGTTCCATCGCTGCAATCAGAATTATTGGTCATGCCATTCTGTATGCCGAGACCCTGTGGTCCTACGTTACTTTCCGGTCATACTCCGTCCGGCCCCTGTGGTCCAACGCCACTCCCGGACCTTACCCAAAAGTTGTTACGAACATAAAGGTGACCTTGCAGGTCCCACCTGCTCCACCGAGAGTCCTAGAGCCCCGCTCTGCTCCCTGTTCGCATTAAACAACATAGAACCTTAGGTGGTTTTGCAGGGTCCATTCCCTAACTTCCACCATACAGCCCTTATCACTAAATCCCAGAAATTAACAGACGAGACCACGCTGCACGTGTCCCAGACGAGACCACGCCGCACGTGTCCCCTTGACAGGAGAGTACAACGCCCAACTAGTGCCTATCCTTACCAATTATCTCAAATCTTCTAGGAAATTCTAGTACTAGTGGTTGAGTTATGCTAAAGAATTTCTTAATTCACTATTTATCTACATAGTACAAGTTCTAGGTTTTAAAGGCTCTTCGGAAAAGCAATAATCATATGGCAACTTTCCGAAATATTCCACCAATCGTTATTCATGAACAGCATACTAACTTGCACATCTCACAATCACAACACTACCATTTGGGACAACATACCCATATGTACTACAAGGTCTTTCTTCATCGTATTCATCAAATAACTCTCCTTTATGTAAACAAGGAACATCGTTTAATATGTACTTCTTTCCTACATTATGTTGTTTAGACATGTATGTGTGAAATAACCAAATACTCACTTCAAAATTCATTCACAAGGTTCGTTAAACTTCTAAACTTTTCTTAAAGCATGCATTTATTTTATTTGGTTATCTATGTTCACTTAAATAGAGATAATAAACTACCAAGTAATCAAACAACATAATACTAATAATCTAACATCTTACTAACAAATTCAAATTGTATGATTATCTAAACAACCATACTGTTCTTTCTTTTCTACTCGTTTTCCTTTTCGTTTCCTTTTGCTTCCTAATTTAGCGATGTCAAACATACAAAAGCATGCATTCACAACCGTTTGTGTTCCATTAATACTTTAATCTACGATAATTTTTAATCTATCACTACAACAAAACATCAACAATTTACTAATTTAAACTTTAAATTTTTAATTCATCAAGTAATCCATACCTTTTACCAAAATGATCTATTAACAACCATTCTTTTTCTTTGCTACAATTTAACTACTATACAATCATTCTAACAAACTACTACTTAATTGCTTAATAACAAACTATTAATAATCAAATAACCAAACAATCAAATACTAAAAAATTAAAAAAAAAAACATACAAGGAGGAAAAAACACCCACCTTAAACCCTTGCTTTATCTTCTTTTAAAAAAACTCCTTTTGATATCAAACTCCAATATTTCTAGGAAAATAAAATTGGTAGTAAATTAATTAGAATTGGAATATAGAATATATAATAAAAAAAAAATGGAGCTAAGTGTGAACTAAACTCACCTTTAGCGTACTTGTCTTCTTGCTCCAAGTAGTAGTATAATAGTAGTTTGAAGAAGTAGTAGTTTAGTAGTGGTAATTATATAGGAAAAGAGATATGGAAGAAATTTCCCTTTTTTTTTTTTTGCTGCTGTTGCTTGCCGACAGTAAAAAAAAGAGAAGGGAGAAGGAGAAAGATGTAGGAATAGTTAGTAGTAGTAGTAGATGGGGTAGTGGATGTTAATTACATAGGTATATATAGAAAAATGGGGAAAAAAACAGCTGTGCTGCTATCAGCAGAAAAGAGAAAGAGGGAGAAAGATATGGAAGGGTGTAGAAGGCTTAGGTGTTCTCACCTTTTGCATTTACCCCCTTAGGTTTCCACTAATTGCACTTTACCCCTAAGTCTTAATGGGTTGGGCTTTAAAGAGAGGGAAAGTTGGGCTTTTTAAGAAGGAAAGAAAAAGAAAAAAAAACAAAACACATCAGGTAAGGAAACTTACCATAGTGTATGCTGACATTACCAATGTATATATATATATTTATAATCAACACATACATATATTTTTATTGCAAGGAAGAAAGAAATATTTACATACCAGGGGTATTACACTCAAAATAAAACAAAGAAAATAAAAAAAATGATTAAATAGTGATAATTTTGAGGAGTTAAAAATATGTGCCCTAAAGCAAAACAAGCGGAAATCAAAAGGATGACGAGAATAAAATGTTAAATAAATGCTAAAAAGCGGCAAGCTCATAAGCTTCCGTAAGGGGAAAGTTTGTTGCACTCCCATGAAAGACATCATCCCAAACAAATGCAAATATCTGGTCCAACACCAATCTTTTTTTCGACAGAATAGGATAGAGTTCATAATGAACTCCAGCATGTTAATATATATATATATATATGTATATATATATATATATATACACAATACTCCAGTGTAAACGGCTCCCGTGAAAACAAGTATGAAAACCACTGAATCCGTTGTTTCAAACGACGACTTTGTTTTATAAAAAATTATAATCTAAGCCGTTGTTGGAAACAATGGCTTCAGTAGTTTGCAATGGAGCATTGCTCTATATGGGAAGTTTTCCGTTGTGCACCACCTATGGTGCACACGGCGTGTACACTCAGCCTTCCCGCCTTCGTATCGACGATCTGAACCGTTCACATTGATCTACACATCTAAATGAGTCTAAATATGTAAAATCAAAATTATTTGAACCCATCCATTGAAGTGTTACAAAATTGTATTGCTGAAAATCATTGTTTTTATAGTCACATGATGGATGGGTAAATGTGTCATATAAACATGTGTGTGTGATACAAACTAATTATATAATATAAACTAAGATAAATCAGATGAATATTTTTGTGAGCCGAACCATGTTTTTGATACTATAAACAATCACAGGTTACATTTTTTTTTGAATTACGATACGAACTATTATATGAAGTCACAAGTTACATCATACAATTATCATACTTTCTTACCATGGTTGCCAACGTCTTTGCCTTTGGTTGGAACATGGGCTACAAAGATGAGTGGCTGGGAGATGGTTCCCTCTCGTTCGTCGGTATCAGAAGTATCACTCGGGCTGGCACAGTGGTAGGAGGTGTAGTAATCAACCGCATAATCCGTGTATACCATGCTGTGTACGCCTCATGTATTTGTCCATCATACGGAGGAATTCCATAATTATCATTTCGTTTTGGCGCTCATTTCAAGAGTGGACATGAATTCGGTGATATCTGGCCCAATATTGGGCAATTAACCCATCCCTGTGATACCGTGCAATTGACTGTCATAGGTTCGAGCGGCGGATATTTCTTGTTGAAGACCGAACTGTCGGAGTACTCGGTCCATATAAGGAACCTCTACGATGGAGAAGTGGATGAGCGGTGCAGTCGTCAACCATAGATTGTTATGTTCTATGCCACAGAGCGGCAGTTTCTCCAATCTCTCGTCCGTGTACGGTTCCCAAACGATGCATTCCACCCGCAACTGATCGAGCCTCATCTCGGTAATATGTGAGCGGTCTACATGGGTTATCACGATGCATGCGGTCCCCAGCCCAATACGAGCCAACCTACCGACTTCAAACACCAATGCGCTCCTTACCGGGTGTTGACTACTTATGCGCGGCCGACCAATGCGTAATCGCTCCTATCTCCATACTTGTTGTATCACCATTGGCCCCGCTGCCTATACATTGTTTAAGGAACCATGGCACAGATTCCTGTATAGGACCGCAAAAATCGCATTGCCCCGACTAAACCAGCCTGCTTTTCTAATGTCGGCGATCAACTGCAAATACATCACCGGTACTTGGTTGCCCATTGAGTTCGAAAATCACACCTCCAAAAAGGGTCATAAAGTAGGCTTAGGCGTAGCACTCTACATGATAATTGGTTCCCGGTTTCAAGTACTAGTCGAACTTCATCAACCATGAAAGTTTAAGAGATGTACCAATAAAAGCAAATTCGGTCGGCTCCTGACCAGGGTATTCTCGAACATGATGAAACTTATCAAAGCCCCAACGTCCAGTAACAGTGACACCATCTATTGGAAGTCCGGTAATTAAAGCAACATCCTGTTAGGTCACCGTCATCTCACCATGAGGTAGGTGAAATGTATGAGTCTCTAGCCGCCATCTCTCTACTAGAACTGTTAGAAGACCCTGGTCCAACTTCACTGACCCCATGACTGCAACTCCATAGAATCCCGCTTCCACCAACAACCGGATAATGCGATCGTGTATGGGCAACATCTTGTGCTTTCAGAATGTCAAGTCCTTCGACTCCCCTTTTCATACAAAATTCAATCGGTGAGTCGCTTGCATCCCGAGAAGTGATGAGTCTATTAGACCGGGACCTCCATGTGCATATGCAGGTACATGTGGTGGTTGGGGGACAGTAATATTCTGCATCGGAAGAAATGATGATGTACATTAAACGATAATGGTTGGTTGGAATATATATATATATATATATATATATAGAGAGAGAGAGAGAGAGAGAGATAGAGAGAGAGAGAGAGTAATGTTCTGTTGTGCACTAGGCCTCCGTGTGCACTTGTGTGCACTCGGCCTTCTTGCCTTCGTATCGACGATCCGAACCGTTCACATTGATCTACACATTTAAATTAGTCTAAATATGTAAAATCAAATCATTTGAAATTCATTTGTCCATCCATTGAAGTGTTTCAAAATTGTATGGCTGAAAATCGTTGTTTTTTATAGTCACGTGATGGATGGGCAAATAAATTTTAAATAATTTGATTTTACATATTTAGACTAATTTAGACGTGGAGATCAATGTGAATGGTTAGGATCGTCGATACGAAGGCGGGAAGGCCGAGTGCACACGGAGGTCTAGTACACAACGGAACATTTGTCTCTCTCTCTCTCTCTCTCTCTATATATATATATATATATATATATATATATATATATATATAGGGAAAGGATCGGTTGAGCACTCCTCTAGTGCTCACCGCGTGAACACTAGGCCTTCGGGCGTTCATATCGAAAATCCGAACCGTTCACATTGATCTACACATCTAAATTAGTCTAAATATGTAAAATCAAATCATTTGAAATTCATTTGCCCATCCAACATGTGACTATAAAAACAATGATTTTCAGCCATACAATTTTGTAACACTTCAATGAATAGGCAAATGAATTTCAAATGATTTGATTTTACATATTTAGACTAATTTAGATGTGTAGATCAATGTGAACGGTTCGGATTTTCGATATGAACGCCCGAAGCCCTAGTGTTCACGCGGTGAGCACTAGAGGAGCGCTCAACCGATCCTTTCCCTATATATATATATATATAGAGAGAGAGAGAGAGAGAGAGAGAGAGAGAGAGAGAGAGAGAGAGCAATGCTCCATTGCAAACCACTAAAGCTGTTGTTGGGGAACAACGGCTTCAGGCTTAACATAAACTAAGCCGTTGTTCACGGCCTAGGTTATAATCTAAGCCGTTGTTGGCCTTCAACAACGGCTTAGGTTTATAACCTAAGCCGTTGTTGGGAATAACAGCTTCAGTGGTTTGTATACCCGTTTGCACGGACCCGTTTGCAATGGAGCATTGCTCATATATATATATATATATCATGGAGTTCGAAACTTTAAAAAAATGATAATGTGCATTAAACAAGTCTTACCACTGCAGGAGTTTCCCCCGGCTCCGTTGCAGTAGGAGGACGACGTCCAGAATCACTAGGTCGTGTCATTATGAGCCTATAAAAATGCATTATTTAATTAACTCAAATTGTGGAAGTATATCACCAAAACTTCATATGAGCCTATAAAAATGCATTATTTTACAATCTTCATATTCAAAAGAAATATAAAACATATACACATTACCAAAAACTAAGAAATATATGAAGTAAAAGCATTGCATTTATCGGTTTTCTTTTTAACAATCTTCATGTACATAACCTACATTTATCAGTTTGCTTTATAACAACTATCTACGAAGGCAATTGATCAAAAACATATCTTCACTAACAAATATTGGGTCACCTAAATTTAATTATAACTCAGAAGGCAATACATCAAACACCCAATGTGCATAACCTACAATTGGATTACTTATGCAATACGTCAAACACCTTATGTGCATAACAAAAACTCATCAATTACTTGAAACCAAACACAACCCCTTTTCAACTCCTAACCCTAACCCTAAACCTATATTCAATTTAAAACATAATCCTAACCCTATCCCTAATCATATCCAAATGCGTTGTACGAGTCAAATTAAAACATACCTTTCTGTGGACGATAGAGATTTGTTGGAGAATGTTAGGTTCGGATAACTGAATTTATCAACCAACGAATGAGGTAGAAGATGAATATGATAGCTAGGGTTTTGGTTCAATGAAGAAGGAGATGAATAAAGATAGAGAGAAGTGAGTGAAATGAGAGAAGAAGTGAATGAATTCGGGTGAATAAAGTGGTGGCCCAGTAGACTCGCCATTTCCAACGAGTTCATTTCCTCTCGCTGTTGGGAACATCGAGCTTTCTATGGAGTTTTTTTTTCGTAAAAAATTCACCAAGTCCAATAAGTTTCACTCTCTGTGAAATTTCAAATTGTGTACAGTCGTTTCCAACAACGAGTCTAGTAAAAAGATCCAAGACGAATCTTTTTTGAAAAATTTGAACTAAACTCACCGTTGGGAAATGCGAGTTTCTCAAAAAATTTGAACTACACTCGCCGTGTCCCAACGGCGAGCACGAAATAACTAAACTCGCCGTTGGGAACGGCGAGTCTAGTTGTTGAGTCCCCGAGCGCAATTAGTTTGACAACTGTCATCTGTAAATAATTTCAAAAAATGACAAATAAAAAAAAATCAAAATTCTTAACTTTCAAATGTGCAATATTCTGCCAAATATATCTATAAAATAGCGAGCTGGCTCCTCCTAAATTAAGAAAAGTATTGAATGACTTTATAGTGAATGTCACGGTGTTTGACCACCTCCACTTCACATCATCCCCTACTTGATATTGATAAGAATCTAGCAAAACCGATTGTTTATTGTATTCAGAGTATTGAATTTGAGAAAAAGATCTTCTAAAAGCAATATTCCAAATCTTTTCATTGTTGTTAACAGGTAAAAGGGAAGCAACAGTAGCTGAAGGTTTATTTACCACAGAGAATAAATTGGGGAATAACATTGAGAGATTATTGTTCTCAATCCAAAAATGATGTCAAGATCTAAAGTAGGGCCATCACCACATATTTTTGAAGGCCATATTTGAAAGGCTGGACTACCTTCCAAACACCTTTCCAAAAAGAAGAGGTTGAAACCAATTTAGGATGAAGATCCCAAATTTTTATGTCTTTAACCATACAAGCCCAACATAAATCATCTTTTTTAGGATTAAGTCTAGCTTCAATTCTATCTATCATAGGAATCCAATCAGAAGCATGGAGTTTGCCCCATCTCAAAGGGATACCTAGATAGGAAATAGGAAAGGATCCATTTTGACAATTAAATTTTTTAGCAACTTCTAATTGTCTTCCATTATCACCTCCCAACCAAATAACATAAGATTTAGACAAAATTGATATTATGATGTAAACTTAACCCTAAGTAGAGAATTTTCAAGAATATTAAAAAATTAAGTTTACTGTAATGCTGATTAAGTTAGAAACTAAAACTAGTAATAGGTTTGATAGATTTTCACGAATTAAAATAAGTTTAACAAGCCCAATTAAAGATTCAATCCTAACAATCAATAATTATATACCTAAGCGTTCTTAGCAAGTAAAATATGCAATAATAATTTGTACTCTAATTAGCAAGTAGAAGCACACACACTCAATATTTGTGGACGACAGAAAATTTAGATGATAATCTAGAGACTATAAAGCAGTATCACGAATAATAGAAAAGTGAAAAGAGATTACCAGGAGTTCGAAGAAAGTGTTGCCACGTGTTCTTCCTCTCATACAGAGATCCAATCCAATCAGCGAATAACGATCCAATCAAAACAAAATCTGATCTGATATGTTCTTATTG
The DNA here is from genome assembly GCA_017893485.1 of Hemerocallis citrina. Lineage (NCBI taxonomy): Eukaryota > Viridiplantae > Streptophyta > Magnoliopsida > Asparagales > Asphodelaceae > Hemerocallis > Hemerocallis citrina. The sequence goes on from CM030359.1 coordinate 395,922,939, forward strand.
TTGCTGTGCGCTTGGGAGGAAGGAGACGGGGATCGACGTCGGTGGCTGCTTGCAGAGGATGGTGCACTGGTGGTCTGCGGTGGCACCGACGACAGCGGTGGCAGAGATGACGGTGATGGTGAAAGGGGGGTGTCGACAGTGGGTGGTTTTGGGTCGACGAAAGAGGGGTAGTCGGGGGGGGTGATGGCGGTGCAGTGGTGGTGTGCGGTGGAGACGAAGGGGGTTCGGGATGGTGATGGTGAAGAGGGGTTTGGAGGAGGTGTGGCACTGGCGGGGGTGTGGGGTCGAGGCGACGGCGAGGGGATGGTGGCGTGCAGGGTTGAGGGAGACAGGAAGGCGGTCGGGCTTGGTGGTGCTGGCGATGGAGTTCGATGGGGTTTGCGTTCGGAAAGACGGGGAAGAGGAAGAAGATGAGAGAGGGGGAAGGTGACGGCTGTGTGAGAGAGAGGGGGTATAAGGGTTAGGGTTTAAAATGAAATTGGGGATTTGGTGATGTAGTTAGAGCTTCTCACAAACCCTAATACTTTCTTAGGATTTCTCACAAACATTAATGTTCTCTTATGGTCTCACACACACAAGAGGAGAATGAAGAGCAATAACTCAACATAATTTTTTAAATTAATAATAGCATACCTTCTCATTATTCTCAAGGCCTATATATAGGCTCAAAACAAAATCTCAATACAAATCTCCAAAATATTCTAATGCAGAAAATAAATGGTGCGAATTGCAAAACTACTACATATGGCTAAAATGCCCAAAAACAAATAAAAATTGTTGAAATAAAGATAACTATGCTACTGGAGTACCCATCCCAGACAATGCATGTGCTGACAGAAGTGCCCAAATCGTTTTGAACCGATGTCCTCATCATATTCATACCTGAGGCTTTTTCAAAAAAGAATAGAAGAAGTTTGCGGTTCCTCAAAGAGTGGCCATTATGTTTTGCAAAGATAATAGTATCATCAACATATTGAAAATTTAAAACTCCTTCAAAACCGTCAAAACCACCAAGTCCCTCAATGAGATTATTATTCCAAGTATTTCTTAACATCTTACTAAAAACATCAGCCACAAGAACAATTAACAAAGTAGAAATATGATCACCTTGTCTCAGACCCCTTTTGCCTTAAATTTGTGACCCTCTTCACCATTAACAATAATAGAACTTCCACCAAATAAACTCATTTTAATCCAAGAAATCCAATTTTTACCAAAGACTAGCACAAATAATCTCAAATATCATAAGCTTTTTCAAAATCATTTTTTAGCAAAATACCCTATGTTTTGGAAGAATGACAAGTGTTAATAATCTCTTGAGCACAAGCAACAATATCCAAAATAATTCTATCCTTCATAAAACCATATTGTGCAAAATCAATCATAGGGGAAATAACAAATATGGACATCCACCTCTACTCCAGGGAAAAAAATCGCAAGCACAAAAAACCCCATAACAAGATTGAGGACGGTAAGAGAGAGAAACTCTCAAATTAAAAAAAAAAGCAGATCTGCGATGCCATCGTCGGGGAGGGGAGAGGAGCTCTTGCCACCTCTTCCTCCTCCTTCCCCCCTTTCCTCGCTTCGGAGCGGTGTAGAGGCCGTCGGGATCATCTAGGGTTTCGTGGGGTAAATCTGGTATAGCGATCAGCACGACGAAGCTCGCAACGCCAAGTGGCTGGCGTGGCGAAGGTGGAGCGTTGATGGGGGAAGTAGATGCGGCGTCGAGGCGGCGTGGATGGCAGCTGACGGCGGCGGGATACTTTCATAGGGTTTGGAGGAGATGGCGGCGTGGTCCTGGCCGTGATGGTTGTTCTCAAGGTACAATAAGAGAATACTTGTGATTTGTTGGCAAGCTTTTAGCTAGAATTTTGATGCTCGGTGAGTGGAACCAAGGCTGGGAGTGGGTATGTGGTCAGGGACCATCTTGGTTGTGTGAGACTTGCTGGTGGGTGTGCACATAAGATAAGGGAGGTTGAGGATGCAGAAGTGCGTGGTGTTTGGAATGGTTTGAAGGAGGTGGTGAAGCTATTGTTGCACACAGTTATATGGGTTGAAGGGGATAATACTAATGTCATCCAAATGCTATTGGAGGGTATGTGCACGGATATCTCCACTCTGATCAAATGATGCGAGGACGATACTTCAGGAGTTTGAAAGAGTGCGCTGCTCTTATATACAATAGGATCATAACAAAAGCTCAGATTTTATGGCTGACTTGGTGCGTCGACTTGACTACCAGGTCCTATTTCAGGGGGATGTCGACAGCGGCGGGGTCTGTCGGTGAGTCGAATTGATGTCGACGGCGAGGGTGCTGGCGGTGTGGCTAGTGAGTGGGTGGATCAGTGGCTCAGGGACGGGTCGACTGAGATGGGTCAACTGAGAGGGAGGGCTCCATGTGAAGGTGTGGTTGGGGTTGTTGGAGTTGGCGGGGTTGTTGGAGTTGGTAGGGACTGTTGACGGTGGGCGGGGGCTGATCGGAGTAGAGGATTGGGTCTGGAATGGTCTTTGATTTCGATGTTCAAGATCGTTTCGAGATTCGGAGGGGGAAATTATCGTGTTTGGAAATTTCTACTTAGATTTCAAAATTCTCTAAAACTAGTAGGAGAGGGAGTGTTAGGGGGGACAGTGGTGGGCTGTTATTGTCAGGGTAGTGCGCATCAAGGTTCTTACTGGGGTTCGTCGGAGTAGTGCAATTTCGTGGATAGCCGGTTGTTGTGCTTTAGCTTGTCGAGATCCCAAATAGAGTTAGGTTCGATTAGGCGAGGAGTCGGGCCAGATTCGATGGAGGGCGCAGAGAGCGTCGTTGTGTCGGGAGGTTCAGTTTGGTGATGACCAGAGTGGCATCATCGAGGATGCGGCAGGGCTAACGAAAGGTTTGTTGTTCGTTTGGGTGGTGCCATTAGTTGATGGCGAAGATGAGCGGATGAGTGACGGATGCGTTCGACGAGATTTCTTGGAGGAGTGGGGGTGTGCATGAAACTGATGATGGGCGACGTGGAGTCAAAGAGAGGATGGGGAGTCATATTTTAAATTCAGAATTTGAATTTCGTAGTAGGGTTCTGAGGCTCAGATTTGATTTCTGAATTAGGGTATCGAAATTCAAATTTGAATTGGAGGTGTGGAGGAGGAGTTTCCTTGAATTTTGTATTTCAATATAGATTTTTGAAATTCAAATTTTAGGTAAGGAGTGTGAGGAGGGTGTCTGGTGTAATTTGGATTTCAAAATTGAAATTCAAAATACATATTGTGGTGAGTTCGGCGAGTTCAAAGGTCCAAGTTTCGGTTGAGAACAACGACTACTGTTGAGAGCAGGATTTGACGCAATCGAAAGACGGCGTCGCGGTGGGGTTGGATTGGCGGATACACGATAGCAACGTCGTGGGGAGAGGAGCAAGTTTGCCAGCAAGAGATAGTGGTTGTGGTTGATGACAATGTGGACGTTTGGGGGAATGTGGAGGGAGTTTCAGGGGTGGAGTGTTATCTCGGAGGTTTTTGAATTCCAAATTAGACTTTTGCGGAATTCAAATTACATTTGGGAGAGAGAGGTTGGGGAACTGGATGCAGAGGCAGCGTCTACAAGTTTAGCTAGGGAGTGACTAGTTAGGGGTGTAGGTTTTGCTTTGTATTTGTTCTCCACTGTTCCGTTTAGGAACAAATAGATGTGTTGTATCTGTACTACTTGTATCATTAATTTCTTATTAATGAAGCGGTGGCGAGGTCACCTTTTTCTCAAAAAAAAAAAAAAAAAAAAAATATGGACATCGGATGTGTATATTTGAATTATTAATGCGTCAGGGTAGTGCTGATATCAATATGTCCTGGTACATGAATGGGTTACCATTTATAGCAAACTTCATAATTTAATTGGTATTCAATTAAGACAAGTCAAACTAATTTAACCTAATATTACTTGTGTACTTTATGAAAAATTAAATTTAAGTATCTAAACTTTTGTCTCCCCAACTTCTTTGTGGATGGTCCTTACTGATTTATATATGGCTTGTATATAGCTATCTTAAGAGCAAAAGGTGGGTATAATACATTTTCTATAAGGAAAAGGATTCATTCTAAGACGAAGGTAAAGCCACAGTGTCAACAAAACGAATCAAGAAGATCTACAAAATATTTTAAATATTTTTTCACAATTATCTGCATCCAAGATTTCTACTTTTTATTTTGTAGTACAACAAAGACGTTCCCGTTGTTAATCCCACAAACTAGTCTACTCAAAATCTTCAGCTAACTGGTAGTGGGCCAACGACAAATATCAGGAAATCTGAACACTTCCCTTGGGATATGTGGAAAGGCCTCTAACAGAAAGATGACTTATTCTGTTATTCGATTGGGTAAATTATAAGTAAGGAGAAATAAGTTATGTTTAACAGCCAATTGTGATGATCTTTGAACCCACAAACCTCTTGAAACCTGGTGTTCTCTGATTCCATGCTAGAAATTACTTCAAAGCTTAAGCTAATTGGATGTTGATCGGCAATGTATTTAAAACTATCTTAACAGTTAAAAATTAAAATGAAACTGAATTTTATAATAGAGCTTATACTTCCTTTGATTAAATCTGAACTTTGTGTGTAGCAGCTGCTAACGGAAACATGTATCCGTTTAAACAGATTTAAAATGTTAGTGATGGTGTATTTAAATCATGTTTTGTGCATTTTTTATTTTTTATTATTTATGTAATTTCCAATGCCATAATTACGATGATTTAATATCTTGAAGTTTTCTTAAGATTTTTCTCTGATATGGGAGATGACACTTCTCTTTGCTAAACTTCTTGCATTCATGTCCCTAGCAATTATGTATCTAACGCATTCTTCTCCCTCTCTGATTTTTTCCTTGAAAGTTACAGATTAAATTGTTGTTGGTGATATGATTTCTCAGAAAACTAATTGTACACTCTAATTTTTTACAGATGTTGGAAGGGTGTTGTTTATTTGCTAACATGGACTTGAGCACAATCAAGATGAAGATAAATAATTTTGACCCAAAGTTTAGGCTAAACAGATGTCCCATGAGGATACAAGAGTGAGTAAACCACTGCTGATTTACTTTTTGAACTTCTCTTTGAAAGTAGTATTATATTGATTATAACAGATACATGAAATGCTACTGCACCTCAAACATCATCGTGTTCCTTCTAGCTACTAGTATAGAATCAATACAAATTGTGATGTACGCAGTCATACTTGAGATTATTACTATTGTTTTCAGTATACACTATACAGGAAAGAAAAAAAATGCCACTCGTTTCATTTTTACAGTCTATTTACATATATTCTAACAATGACATCAGTTGTAGTGTAATGAATTCATAAGTTTATCCTTATGTGCTATTGCAAGGGCTATCTGAAGAAACTTTGAGTACAAAATAGTGTATTTTGTGATGAGACAAAACTACAGAATACACTCAAAGCACTTCTCTTGTTCACCCTTGTCCAACTATGTCTCTCACTTCTGCACTGCCACACTCAATTAGCATAACTCGCTTCATCTGGTTTTTCGCAACAACTGACTAGTTGGCTTCTTTTTATATTTTCTCTTGGGCTCTCTATTTTCTGCATTGATAATACAACGGAGGTCCTTAGCCTGCTATTTATATTTAGGTGGCGTTAGTTACTAAACCATCATAGTGTATTTAAATTTCTAGTGGCTTCTAGGAAATAATGATCTTAAGAAGCTTGTAGCCTTTATATGTATTTCTCTGGGTTAGTGCACTACCCAAATAATTTTAGTTTGCTATAAAGTAGGTCCTGACTTTTTATACAGTTCTTTGTTCAGCAAAACATCTCCACCCATGAGTCCCAAAAGATTTCTGAATTCTGCAAACTTTGATAAGTCGAATCCTTGAATGAGGATGTCTCCACTTGCTCCTTGGTCATGAACGTCTTTCATCATATCTTTTTCATGGACTCCAGTACCTTTTCTTCTAAAAAGTGTGATGATGCTCCTTTAAGATTGAACCTAAAGCCTTACAATAACACTTATGCCTAATACAGTTACCTTAGCATAACTTGAAAAAAAAATATAGAGAGGGACAACCCCTGTACAACTTATATAACTAGTATATCTTAAATCTAATAAAAAATATAAATATAATACAACCAAACCAGCCCTCGGAAGCCCTCAGGGAAGGAGGTAAAGATCTCAGGTCATCAGCACTGGCGGAGCCACACCAAGCTCAGGGTGAGCGGTCGCTCCTCCTGGGCTTGGGCAGCTCCCTTGTAAAAAAAATTATTTTATTTTTTTTAAAATGTAAGTCTATACAACCCGCTCCCCCTCATGCCAATATTCATACACTACCCCACCCGATCCGCTCTCTCTTTTCTTCTGCTGCTCTTTTCTTCTTCATTTTAATTTTTTTTCCCAATCTACTCCAAAACCTAGTTTCGAAATCCTCAATCCCTCTCTCAAATTCTCCTCCCTCAGTCAAAGTCAGGTATACTTCATATTTAAGAAAATGAGATAATTATTTGAGATTTGAGATTGTTCAAAAATAAAAAAAATAAAAAAAAAAGATTTGAGATTGTTGAGAATATGAGTGGATGCTGCGGATCTAGGTTTGAAGTTTGATATTTGAGAATATGAGAAAATTTGATATTGAAGTCGCAAGTCGCAAGTCACAATTCCTATTGAGATTTGAGGCTGTTAAAACTTAAAACCAAGCTTGAGATTTCAAGTATTAGTATCGGATGATTTCTTATGAGATATTAGTAGAAAATTGAGTGACCATTTAGGCCATTTTTTTAGAACACAGTTTAAATAACTAGGAAATTGATATTGTATTATAATTGATCTCTAATTGACCAGTAGCTTATCCTCCATTTAGGCATGATTGTTTTTTTATGAATTTGGTTTGGATCGTCATTAGGAAATAAGAATGAACCCTAACTTCCTAAGGCATGATGCAACTATAAGCTCACTACCTTAACTGAATGACACGTTTGTTTGATACCAATTTAATTTTTAACAATATTCAAACAGTTATGGATGAAAATTTTTAGTTGTAATTTCGCTCTCGGTGGATGAAAATCCTGACTCCGCCACTGGTCATCAGTGATGTTAGAAAGCTTCCTCTCGAGCAACCTAGGCTGCACCATTCTCCTTATTCTTATCTGCTATTACACCACTTTCGCATCTCACAGTCATCTTCATTTGGCCCTACCTGTTCAAGTTGTGAGCTAAAATTCATTGATGACTTGACCTTTGGATGGGATCCAGAGACCCTTCCCCTGATAGTAATGTCTTGGATCCTCCATTAGACTCAACCTGCCATTGTCATGGTGTATTACTTCCGTTCCATAGGTTTTTACAACCTTGATCATTTAAAATGTACATCCATGTTCAAGATCAATAACACTCTTTCGAGCACTCTTTACATTCCTTCCTGAATGGTATTGGACTCACTTATCTGAATTGGGTTAAATACCCTCTCTGATGGGAAGCAAGCTAGGCCTCTAGGCCCCAAAGTCATGGGAACTTGGGTAGGTCCACAATTATATGCTATTATAACAATTCACTCTTGTTATATGATTTCGCTAATTCTCTAATGCAATTGTTGACCTCCCTCACGTGCTTATCTAATAATCATCTGTGTATTAGAAGTGGTTTATCCTGAATCTTGAAGTAGTGGTGAATGAGGTTTGAGTCCTGCTAGACTTAAATTTAATAATGTTGCAGCTTGATAAAGGATTGCTTCAAAGAAGATGACACTCTGAGACCAACTTTTGCTATTGTTATTGACATCCTTGAGGAGGTCGCCGTGTCTTTTGCTAATCAAGGCTGCCAGCATGTTTGTAACTTGGAATTGGCCCAATTGGGCATAAGGTACGAACCAAAAGGGTCAATTTCCTATGCTAGTAATTAATCAGATTGGTGTGTTTTTGTTTGGAAGGACTCTTGATGAATAGTTAACAGTTAGCTATTTGCATGGCCTTCATATATTGTTTCTTGCGATCAAAAAAATAACTCTGCCGAGAAGAATCTAGGTTTAATCATGCATGTTATAGATATAATATAATAAAACATGCAAGTTCAAGAACAGCTATTACATTTAAGCAGTAGTTTGCATAATCTGCAGTTACATTTTAGGAGCTTACACCTCCTTTAGCAATAATTATTCATTCCAAATGCTGAAGTTGATAGGCTCGCCCCAATTAACTTCATAATCAACTCCGGCCCTTTTTTTGTGTTCTATCAAATGTGGGATTATCACACTCACATATAACCAAACTACCTTAATCTGTACGTGTATTAAACTTTGGCATTCTTGCTCAGCTACGCTTAGATTTACAAAGGGATAGCTAGAACATTCGTCATCATATTGGAAATTATTTGCCTTTCTTTTCCTGAGTTTGTTAATCATGCATGTTATAGATATAATATAATAAAAAGTGCAAGTTCAAGAACAGCTATTACATTTAAGTAGTTTGCATAATCTGCAGTTAGGAGCTTACACCTCCTTTAGGGATAATTATTCATTCCAAATGCTGAAGTTGATAGGCTCGCCCCAATTAACTTCATAATCAACTCCGGCCCTTTTTTTGTGTTCTATCAAATGTGGGATTAGCACACTCACATATAACCAAACTACCTTAATCTGTACATGTATTAAACTTTGGCATTCTTGCTCAGCTACGCTTAGATTTACAAAGGGATAGCTAGAACATTCGTCATCATATTGGAAATTATTTGCCTTTCTTTTCCCGAGTTTGTTCAGCCTAATGAGTGTGCTTGATTCATCGTCTAGATGCTGCTGAACTGTATTAATTTGTTAAATGTTATCAGTTGTTGATGCATTTATTCCTTCTATGAGCACACAAAGCTAATCATAGCTAATCATTTTTCTATATTGGATACAACATGATTAGAAGTTCTATATTCCTTTTCAATTTTATGGTGACATTCCCGCCTGTCCCGTCCATGCTTTATGAACTAAAAACTAGGGTGTTCACAAAATCACGGGCCAAATCGATTGTGTTTGAATGAATTTGAGCCTAATCCAAGATATTTTTTGCTGGTTTTTAGGAGTTTTACAACCTACCCATTGGGTTCTTTGGTGGATTCTTGGTTCAATCCGGGTTTTCGTCTATAGAGCGGGTTTGGATGAATTTAGTTGATCTCTTCGAATTTTATTGAAAAATTTGTTCCTTTTCCTTTCTACAAATTATATTAAGAAATGGATAGCTCCTTCCTTTTATTCCCTATAAATTTGAACATGTAACCTCTTGAACATATGAAAGTCCTAATATTTCCCCCCAAATCAACAAAGCACCTTTTCCAGATGTCTAAATTAGCTATTAGTTTTATAAGGGCAGTCGTACAATTTCCTTCAATACTTCAATGGTTTACTGTAGCCATTTGTTTTATGGTCCCTCAAAAATTCATTTTCATTGTATAACAGGACAACCTGATAGAGGACCATCCAAACGTGAAAAGTTGCAGCTCATTCCTACAATAAGCATACAAGTTTGCATTTGTAAGTTCATCTGATCTTGTGTTTTGTAAGATGATATGATCACATATACTCTTTCATTATGTTGTCACATAGAAAGGGTCAGTAGATTGTTCCTATGAACATTTACATCTTGAGCTAAAAATTGTGTTTGTCTTCGACCCTCTAGCACCTATGAAGCTTTTAGCTTATGCAAGAGATGCGGTTTTGGGTACTTTTTTGGGTTCAAAACTCCTTACCTATAGTTAACGATGCGGTTTTTCAAATTGAATATATTGAGGCACCACCCGAATTTAGTGTCAATTCCTCTCCCTTATGAACTTTTGTGGTGTAAATTTTCCAACATCTAGTGGTAGGTTTTTGGTTCGAAATTCCTCATATGGAGTTGTCAAACTGGAAATATGATGCACCTTCCCAATCAAAGGGTCAAGCTCTGCTCCTCTTCTAAGCGAGCTTATGCGGGTGTTCAGTCTCCCATATCTAGTGGAAGGTTTTGGGTTTGAAACTTTAGTTGACAATGTGGATTTTTCCAAGACTGACGATATTAAGGCACCGTCTGAATCAAGTGTAAACCACTCTCCTGAACAAACTTATGCAGTGTAAATTTTCCCACATCTACTGGGGAGGTTTTGGGGTTCAAAATTCGTCATATATAGTTGTGCCCAAGGATTTTGTACACCAAAAATATTGAGGCAGAGTCTCAAATGGCTATTGGACAATGAAGCACCGATATTGCTATTCGAAAGTTGTGTCATTCAGTATTTAACATGTACTGTCTAATTAGTATAACATTTGTAGATCATTCGGATAGTTTTTTTTTAGGTTAAAGGTGGAATAACGCCACCCTGTTTCATTAATAAGAAATTAATAAAACAACCCCGGTGAACCGGGGGAACTACAAAATTACAGTGCATAAAATAAAACATAACCCCCCAACAGAACCCTGGAGGGTGGGTCTAACCATCCATACAAAGTACAACCAAAAGTATAATAGTTCGAAACAGAAAGCAAAGTAGAGGTAGTTGCGGCCTGTGGGAATCCGATGTATCATGTGAGCAAAAGGGGCTCCTACCCCTCAATCCAGCGTCAGTCCAAACTCGACCTCCTCATCATCAAATTCTTCCACCTAGAAGACTCTGGCAATTCGTCCTCTTGTCCCTGTGGCAGCAGCTGTGGCCCAAAAAAAAATAAGATGCATGATATGAGTAAGATTATCAGAAATACTATTACATGAAGCGTGAAAATAGTTGGCATGCCTATCTCGATATTTCTCAAGGCTTGTGTGGTGCCTCAAACACGCAATCAATTCCCTATTGCAACCCATATAACCACCATAATTGTGTCCCATATCTCTCTATACATTAGTTCGGATGTTGACATGAAGTTGTTGATCTAGAATTCCTTGATGTAAATAGTCTAACATATCTGAACTTCTCCCCAGGGCCGGCCCTGAGTTCCCGGGGGCTCTAGGCGAACTTCCGAAATGGGGCCCTAATAATATATATATATATATATATATATATATATATATATATATATATATATATATATATATATATTACGCGCAAAATACGTAGCTATATTGACAAGGGAAGCATGGGCGGAGCATAGTGAGGGCCCGGGGAGCCCCCCCCCCCCCCCCCCCCCCCCCCCAAATTTTCACAAACCCCTTTCACACTATTGAAAATTTTATAAACCCTTAAAAAATTATAATTTGGCCCCCCTGAATTCTAAGTTTTATTGTTTGGCCCCTCTAAAAATTATGAAAAAATCTCTATATTTTTACATGTAGTCATAGAATTTTTCTTTGGCCCTCCCAATAAAATTGTTCTGGCTTCGTCCCTGAAGAGAAGTTCAAATTTGGGACCCCTAAAATCACGAAATCTCCGGGGGCCCAAGGCGGCCGCCTTACCCGCCTCTAGGGTAGGGCCGGCCCTGCTTCTCCCTAATTCTTTTTTTCTGCTCTCTAATCATTTTCTCTGTTTGCTAACTTGAGAATCTTACCTACTGTGTTCAGTCTGCTAATTGTACAATTAGTTGAGATCAGCAATATTGGATTAACTTTTAATATAAATGAAATCACATCATCCAACTCTGTGGGACCATCAAGTACTGATCTCTATCAAGACAGATTATTAATGGTATGTTTGTGTGTGGTTGTGTGTCTGAATGTGAGATGGGAAACTAGCTGTACTTCCAGCACTTCAATCACTGGCTTAGGATATCTCATTAAAATGGGGTCGGTGCTAAGGAGCTATGCTTCTTTAACAAAGTTTTATAACCTGTTGTCAATCTGACGTTAACCCAGTAATATATCTGAGTGTGATGTTTTGAGTTATGAGATGAATCCTTAAGGATCTGAATCATGCATCCTACGAAACATTATGACTGAATAAGCTAATGGATTGCTTTGAGATTCGAACAGAAAATATTTGGGTTGAGTCCTTACCGGTTTATCTTCGAAAATTGCCATCCTAGGTGTTGAGGTCATGTCGTAAGCTAAATACTCCAACATCAAATGTCATGTCCTTCTAAATTGACTATTTTGGCTTATAGCAATTAGTACAATTATGGATGTGTACAGCATTTCCTTATAGCAATTAGTACAGTCACCAATGATTATGTACAGTCTTTTAAAGTTACTTGAATTTTTTCCCAAAATGACCATCTTTTTGAAAGTTTTTTCCAAACTGACCTACTCGCTGTCTCAAAAACTGACTTTAGTAAATATCCCATCACTTTTTGAGAAAGCGAGTGTGAGGTTTAGATTTTTTTTGATTTCTCCCTGGCCAAAACTCGCTGTCTCAAAATGCAAGTAAGTTTTTTCCAAACTCGCTTTTTGAGATAACGAGTGTCGTTTGGATAGTTGGCATCATCTTTGATTCCCTAAAAAACATCATCATCTCCGATTCCCGCACCTTTTTGCCGCCATGGCCACTAGCTTCAAGTGCATTGAGAAAAGTTTGCACTGATGAGATATATGTGCATTGAGAAAGTGGTTGGACGGAATATGCCCCCATTATTTCAATTTGATACAATGCACAAACCTTACCATCCCTCAACATGTGAACAACAGAAACCCATCCTTAATGAAATGATACTCAGCACTTTCATACAGGTACTGCATGGCCGACAGCCATACCCAACACAACTATGGCTGTAATTTAATCAAAGGTACTTCATCTAATTAGACTTCCATCCTCGCTTAAATCTTAAACCCATCTAATATGAAGTAAAACCCATGCATCTCATTTAAAGTCCGTCCACCCCTCTTTCAATGCATCTTCAACATACTAATCAAATCCTTACTTCTACAATCTAAAACCAAATGTAAATCCTTTAGTGCTATGTTCTTCTTTCACCCACTTGCTAAATGTACTTAAATTAAGGTAGTTAAACACGATCACGGTTGATGTTCACATTTGCTTGAACTCCACGATCACAAAATTCATTTCATATAATCAAGAAATTTCCAAAACCAAAGTCAACTCACCGGCAACACCACGAGCACAACCCCTCTCCCAACCGCCTCCTCGATCGCCCTCCGAGCATGCGCAATGTTCCTCGCCTTATCCGCCGTCACCGACAACTGGCACAATCCGATCTTAAACTACACCAAAATTTCAAAAACCGAATCATAAGAATCACATAAGAACAACAACAAAAGGTCGTACCTTTTGTACAAGAGGAGGAACAGTGGAGATAAGAGGAGCCCTAGCTTGCTCCGGCTTGAAGCTGGTGGCCATGGCGGCGAAAAGGCGCGGGAATCGGAGATGATGAATTTTTTTAGGGAATCGGAGATGATGCCAACTATCCAAACGACACTCGCTGTCTCAAAAAGTGAGTTTGGGAAAAACTCACTTTTTGAGACAGCGAGTCTTGGCCAGGGAGAAGAAAAAAAAAATCCAAATCTCACACTCGCTGTCTCAAAAAGTGAGCGAATTTTTACCAAACTAACTTTTTGAGACAGCGAGTAGGTCAGTTTGAAAATTTTTAAAAAAATGTAGATCAGTTTGGGAAAAATTTTCAAAAAGAGGATCATTTTGGGAAAAATTCAAGTTACTTTAGGTGCTTTTTTTTTTGAGGTTAAAGGTACTTTAGGTGTTGACATTATGGTACAGTAGTTGTTAGAGATGTATAAAGAAACTATAAACATGGTATCATGTTATCATCCAGTTAAACAAAAAACTATCAAAAGAATACACAATTAAACACCCTTTCAATCTTCTTATTCTCCAGAGTACTTCTAATCATTAATCTATTAGTTTATTCGAAGAACTTTAAAAAAAAAAAATCATTAGCTCCTGGCATGGGTCAAATTGCAATAAATCAGTACGATTCCGGCATGCATCTCTAAGCTTAAGCTTTCAGAGGCAGAATAGTAATTTTAGAGTAACATGGCCGTCTTCAGGTCCATCGGCTCAACCTGACCAGCAGATAAGGCTTATTTACTGTCTAAGAAAGAGGAGATTTCAGCCTATTAGTGTTGTCACTTGTCAGTCAAATCTCCCACTAGAACAACTAACTCTATCTCTTTACTAGGAAATTTGTACTTTAAACCTAAGAGACTTTTTTTAAAGTCTTTTAGAACTAACTAAGAGACAATAAATACACTCTACTTTCATCATGGTTAGGTAATCAATCTATCTCTACTCAAAACCCTAATTCTCATTTGGATACTAATTTAAGCATCGGATGGTCTTTCATCGGGGTCAAGCCGGGTGCTTAAACTTTGTACAGGTTCGTTAGACGTATTAAACCAACACATTCTAGATCTGGCCGACAGTTCAAACTGTAAGTTTTTACATCAAAATTTAACTCATCATTTAATTGCTTACGCAGCAAGAAAAAGCAGCAACAACTCTAACTTGAAAGTCTTACCTACAATTTGAAGCTCCTAATTGCATAATTAACTGAGATTAATTAGATTAAGTCACAATTTTGGAGGATTAGGGCTAATTGTCACAGATTTAAGTATCCAAACCTTTGTGGGACCTATGAAGCAAGGGCCAATCCCTATCAAAACAGAGATTATTGGGTGCGCAAGCTAATACTAGATTTTTTTGTTGTAATATATACTTTAATATCTAATATTATAATGGGAGAAGGCCTCAGTGTCATTTGCCAATCTACTAACATTTATAACGCACGTACATAACTAATATAAATAAAATTTACGGTTCAAATTTTTTTTACGTCAGAATTTTTATTTTTATTTTTTTAAAATTTTAAAACGTACATCGCAACTTGCAAGAATAAATTAAATTACTAGTTTAATTTAACAGAAAGTACAAGCTATTAGATAGTCCAAAATAACTCGGGAATGGGAGCAAGCTGGACTCCAACACTTCCATCACTGGCTAAAGATATCCTGAATATGAGCTTATTGTGTTTTGAAGAAGTGGGACCATATACTTGTTTAAGTGGGCCTTCGGTCTTTACGGTTTTTATATTGAGTAATGCTACATTCACTACCAATTTTACTATATTTTTCTTCACTATCTTAGGTGGTACGCTCCAATAGATAGGAAAAGATAGAGTAGGTAGGAAAACTCTCCAATAGGAGTATGCCATATAAGGTAGTGAAGAAAATGGTAGTGAAATTGGTAGTGGCTAAAGCATTACTCTTTTATATTTGAGCAACAGTGCTATAAGTATTTTTTAATATACAGAGCAATGGATCATTGCAAACAAATCTGTTTATACAGATCTATTGCAAACAGATCTGTGGGTTGTTGGATCGGATTGATCAAGATCCAATGGTCTTTGATCGATCCTGCCCAAACTCTCATCTCCTACTTAAGTTGTGAATGGGTAATTTGGGTATTTCACCACAAATAACTCTTTAACTTTCTCTCACACACTCTCTTTTGTGTAGTTGACAAAGCCGATTTTTTTGACAAAATTTTAACTTATGCCGTTTGATGCTGCTTGTTTTTGGTCACAGTGTGGATGCACCAGGTGTGAGTTCGGACTCAATTTGTAATGAGGGAAGAGTACGATGCCGGACGGTGAGCGAGAGGCTCGCTTCGGCGCTTGAGGATCGGCTCGGATGTCCTCGCCTCGAGTACCTGCAGACGGTCCAGAAACACCGGGGTTTATCCCGGTGGCGGACCCTCCGACGATCTAGTCAGTCTCTGTGAGAGAGTAGCAATAACTAGGGGAATTTAGGTGGCAAAGATTGATTACCTGAAAAGGTGGGTGAGGGTCTGGTATTTATAGGGAATCCCAACCGGGTTTGGATCCGCTTGGGGGCCGGGTCTGGACCCGAAAGCCCATGGGCCTGACGTGACAGGAGGCCCAGGGGGTTTAGGGCGGACGTGGCAGTGCCAAGAGTGGTATAGGGCTGACGTGGCAAAGCCCTAGGTGGTATTTGGAGCTGACATGGCTGATCATGGGGCTCCTGTGCCTCTGGGAGAATCGGATGGCCTAGGTTGTGCCAGACCATCCTCATTCCTTGCCAGGCTGGGCGGACGGCCCGTGGGGCTGTCGTGGATCGGAGGCCGAGGACCATCGAGGCTCGTCGAATACTAGGAGACCAGTTCTGTGGGGGTGAATTTACGGCTCGGTGCCGAGGCTATAGTGGTCCGGGGCCGAGCCGGATTGTTTTTTCTTTTCGAGTGAGCCATCCTGGGCCTTGGCTGGGCCCCAGGCCATTTTTACCCCACCACACAAGCCCCCCACTCCTGCGGGAATGCGGGAGTTAGCCGTGGAGGAGTGTTTCATGGTCGTGGAAATGGGATGGCGAATCGTTGGGCCTTCGTGAGAAGGCTACCCTGGTGCTAGACCGAACCTCGAGCTGGCGGGAGATTATGGGTTGGCAAGGGTGATGGCGAACCGTTGAGCCTTCCTGAGAAGACTAACCTGGTGCTAGACCGAACCTCGAGCTGGCGAGGGATTATGGGTCGGCAAAGATGATGGCGAACCATTGTGCCTTCCTGAGAAGACTACCCTGGTGCTATACCAAACCTCGAGCTGGCGAGGGATTATGGGTCGGCAAGGATGATGGCGAACCGTTGAGCCTTCCTGAGAAGACTACCCTGGTGCTAGACTGAACCTCGAGCTGGCGAGGGATTATGGGTCGGCAAGGGTGATGGCGAACCGTTGAGCCTTCCTGAGAAGACTACCCTGGTGCTAGACCGAACTTCGAGCTGGCGAGGGATTATGGGTCGGCAAGGATGATGGCGAACCGTTGAGCCTTCCTGAGAAGACTATCCTGGTGCTAGACCGAACCTCGAGCTGGCGAGGGATTATGGGTCGGCAAGGGTGATGGCGAACCGTTGAGCCTTCCTGAGAAGACTACCCTGGTGCTAGACCGAACCTCGAGCTGGCGAGGGATTATGGGTCGGCAAGGGTGATGGCGAACCGTTGAGCCTTCCTGAGAAGACTACCCTGGTGCTAGACCGAATCTCGAGCTGGCGAGGGATTATGGGTCGACAAGGGTGATGGCGAACCGTTGAGCCTTCCTGAGAAGACTACCCTGGTGCTAGACCGAACCTCGAGCTGGCGAGGGATTATGGGTCGACAAGGATGATGGCGAACCGTTGAACCTTCCTGAGAAGACTACCCTGGTGCTAGACCAAACCTCGAGCTGGCGAGGGATTATGGGTCGGCAAGGGTGATGGCGAACCGTTGAGCCTTCTTGAGAAGACTACCCTGGTGCTAGACTGAACCTCGAGCTGGCGAGGGATTATGGGTCGACAAGGGTGATGGCGAACCGTTGTGCCTTAGAAGATTTGAGCGGGGCGGCCTGCTGCCTTCGCGGAGCATTGAAGGCGCTCCGGGATCTGTACAATGTTCCAATTTCCTAGGGGCATTAATGGCGCCGCCTAATAAATGCATGGCGCTTAGGCTTCCGTCGTTTGGCTTTCCCAATGTCATAATGGCCGGTCTATGGGGGAGGTTATAAATACCCCTCTCCCCACGGCGGGTTTGATCACAGCAAGGGTGGTCCATCGGCCACCAGAGGTGTCTGCTTTGGCGGACGTCTGTCTCTTGCAAAATTTTGACCCTGAGAGCGTTGGACGGGTGGTCACTCTATTGCCTTGTTCTTCTCCCGTCCCTGACGGCCTCGATGTGAGTGTCAGGGTCGGGGGAGAACAAGGCAGAAGAGATGGCGGCCGTAGTCCGGGCTCGGGGGACAAGGTGCTGCAAGGTTTTAACCCTGGGAACCTCGGACTGGTGGTGACTTTGCCGTCCGGATCCTTTTTCGGGTCAGACGGCCCTGACACGGCTGTTTGCCCGAGAAAGATCCGGATGGGAGGGGTATCAACCGAATTCCGGACCTGGGGCTGAGGAGCCTCGGATAGATGGGTCGTCTCCGATCTCTGTCTTCCTTCTGGTGCTGACGGTTTCTGATGGTTGTCAGCCCAAAGGAGTTAGAGATGGGAGGTGGGCCGATCTGCTTTCCGATAGGGTTCTAGGTGATGGTGGCTTTTCTCCCACCTTCGAACAGTTCGGGGTTTCGGCTGCCGAGGCCGTAAGTCCCGAGTTGTTCGCGGGTGAGAGGGGAGCCGACCGAGCCCTGGAGCCCGGGGTGCCTGTCTAAGGACGGCGCCTTAAATCTTAACCAAAAAATTTTCTCCGCTGAACACTTCATCCGAACCGACCTCTGTGTGGTCTCCAACCGGCGCTAGGTGACGTCAGCAGCGCCAGTTTCGAGGATGATGTGGCGCGATTCTATTGGTGGCAGACGCGCGCTCTTCGAGGAATAGTAATGCGAAAATCGAGGCATCACTTCTCCCTCTATAAATATCCCCCCTCTTCCCCATTCTGTTCATTTCCCTCCTGCTGTCTTCTTAAAAAGAAATCAAACACTTCAGCGCTCGGCTTGACTGTTTAGCGGCACCGGCTCGTCAGTCCGAGGCAACCCAAAGGTTAGTTTGTAAGTTTCTTTTGTTAGGCACAGATGTCTAGGGCTCAGTCTGGCTCGTCGGCGTCGACGTCGAGGGGGGAAGGGAACCCTACCTCAAAATCGACTTCGTGGGAGGAGCCAGTGTTCGAGGAGGAGTTGGTACATGATGTGAAGCCTTCCGATTCGACTTCGTGGGAGGAGCCAGTATGCGAGGAGGAGCCGGTGTACAATGTGAGGTCGTTACGCTCCCAGAATCCTTTCGTGGTGGAGAGCAGTGAATCTGAGGAGGCAAGTGACAGCTCAGACGTTGTGGAGATAGTGTGTACGGATTCTGAGGGGGAAGATAGTGAAGGAGAAGGTGAAGCAGCCAAGGCTCGGACTAGAGGCACAGGGAGGGGCTCCAAAGTTCGGGGGGTAGGCTCGTCTTCCACGCCGGCCGGCCGGCCTTGAGCGTTTGTCCACCCCCTCGCCAGAGAGGGCTAAGAAGAAGAGGGCGCCACGCAAGAGAGGGGCGACGGCCGGGGGTTTGAGCAAGGCGCCCGTTGTTCGGAACTTGGCGACGGGGTCTCCAGCGCAGCCAGACCACTTCCGGCGGTACCCCGATGATCTTTCTGACACGGTGTTGTTTGGGGTCCAACCTTCTTCGCCGAGTCGGAAGATTGTAAAGATGAATTCGATTCCGACGATACTGGAAGATGGTGACTTGGATGTTGCACGGTCGCATTTTCACATCGGGCCGGAGTATGAATTGATGCTGCCGAGCCCGAGCCTTCGTCCCACCGACCCTCTGTCGGAATGGTACTGCGTCTTCCCTGTAGACGCCTTCGGCTCCGGACTGAGGCTGCCGATGCATCCGTTCATCAAGGAGGTGCTCAACTAGGCGAAGCTGGCCCCGATGCAGTACGGGCTGAATTCGTGGAAGCAGATCATCTGCTTTGTGCTGCTCTGCGAGGAGCAGAAGGTACCCCTCCGGCTGAATGTGTTCCGAGCGATGTTGGGAATCAGCTCGTCAGGAGAGTCGGAGGGGATATACTATATCTCCCCTCGAGGTAAGGGGAAGGTGGTTCACGGCCAGCCGGACTCAATTAAAGAGTGGAAGCGGAAGTACCTTGTGATCCGGAGCGAGGGGCTTTGGGACATCCCCACTCGGTGGAATTATTACAAGCCTCAGTTCAAAGAGGATTTTTTGACTGGCCAAGTGTTTTGACCTCGGATATTTCCGAACCTCATTGCATATGTGTCTTGAGTGATGGCTGGTTCTCTTGTAGATTACGACTCTCCTTCCCGAGGCGGACCCCTGTCGCTCAGATGTGGCGTGGCTCCGGAGTAAGATCAAGGCCCTGGAGGCCACGCTGGTTCGCTATCGCAAAGGGGCTCGCGATCAGGATGCCGTCTTCAACTATTATCGGGACAAGTCTAAAGCCCTAAGTGCGGAAGCGAACCGGCTGAAGAGAGCGATGGTGGATCGGGACCTCGGAGGCGCCGGTCTTGGATACACCATGTCTAGTGCATCGGTGCAGAGGCCCTCGTCTGAGAGGCTCCTCCGCGACGTCATAGTCGAGAAGGAGATGGAGATACATCGTTACAAGACGATGCTCGGAGTGTCAGGGACGAGGACGGCCTCTTGCTCGGGAGGCCTGCGAACGGAGGGGGTTCCCTCGGCGTTGCTGCTGCTGGAGCGTGTTCGACCGGGGGATGCCCAGAGCTCCGTGGCCGGTGGGTCGACTGTGGCAGCCCTCAAGGACCATCTTGACGAGGAGAGAGATCCAAGTCGTTCGATCGGCGTGGGATTGCCATCCGTCGGACCTGAGGGGCCCTAAGAGTGATTTCCTTCTGTTGGAGATGAGTGGAGTGGTCCTGTAACGGTCTTGATTTGTTTTTCAGAACTAATATGGGAGTATGAATAAGGAGTTTCTTTTTCACTCTTTGTGCTAGTCGATAGCTTCTTGATTGATTGTGGAAATGAGGTTTGGCACGGTCGATCCGTGAGGGATCGGTGCCGGGCGAGGCTCCTTGGAGGCCGAGAGGTGTTAGGGCGACTCCCTGCCCTGAAGCCGGTTCCTTCCTACCGAGACGTTGGGGGACGACACCGGAGTGAGGACTCGGGTGCCGAAGCTTTTGAGAAAGCGATCCCGTTGTCCGGTGTTAGGTCGGACCTGCCTAGACATTTGGAGTTTGACAAAAAGAGATCCCTTGTATACATGTTGAGAGGAGCACAAAAGGCCCTTTTACATATGAGAGCTTACAAAAATTATTATTTACATTAGCCGAGCTAGAACCTATGTTCGTCCCTCCAGGAACTTCATTAGGTGCTCGGCGTTCCAGGGTCGGCTGATCGGCCGGCCGTCCATATCCGCCAGTCGGTACGTACCAAGGCGTACGGCCTCGACTACCCGGTATGGGCCTTCCCAGTTGGGAGCCAATTTCCTCTTCTTGGTTGGGTCGGAGACGGACAGTTTTCGTAACACGAGGTCCCCCGCCTTGATGTTTGTGGGGCGGACCTTCTTGTTGTAAAACTTCTCGATCCGTTGTTGGTAGATGCTTCTTCGGATTGAAGACTTCTCTCTGACCTCGGCGACGAGGTCCAGGTTGGCCCTCAGGCCGGACGAATTGTCAGCTTCGTCGAAGGCCATGATACGGGGAGAAGGCAGGTCGACCTCGATGGGGATAACTGCCTCTGTCCCATAGGTCAGACTGAACGGCGTCTCCCCCGTGGGGATCCTTTTGGTGGTTCGGTGCGCCCATAGCACGCTAGGCAGTTCTTCGACCCACAGCCCTTTGGGGGAGCTGTCGAGACGCTTTTTGAAGCCGTCGAGGATTTGCCTGTTCGCGTTCTCCGCTTGGCCGTTGGACTGAGGGTGGTAAATAGTGAAGAAACGTTGCTGGATGCCGATGTCTGCGCAGAAAGTTTGGAAGTTCTGACCTTGGAATTGGGTTCCGTTGTCCGTGACGAGGACCCGAGGGATTCCGAACCGGCAAATGATGTTCTTCCAAAAGAATTGTTGTACTTGGCGCTCGGTGATGCTGGACAGAGGCTCGGCTTCGAGCCACTTGGTGAAGTAGTCGATGGCGACTATTAAGAATTTCTTTTTCCCTATCGCTATGGGAAAGGGGCCCACAAGGTCCATGCCCCACATGGCGAAGGGTGTAGGACTAGCCAGGGATCGGAGATTGGCTTGAGGAAGCCTCTTGATAGGGGAGAACCGCTGGCATGGGCCGCACCTCTTGACTAGGTCTTGCGAGTCTTGGAGCATGGTCGGCCAATAGTACCCCTAATTCAGGGCCTTCCGAGCGAGTGTCCTGCTCCCCATGTGGCATCCGCCGATCCCCTCATGAAGATCTTTTAGCGCGTAGCTGGCCTCGTCGCTGGTGAGACAGCGGAGGTATGGTTTGCCGTCGGCCAAGGTGTATGAGCGTTTGAAGAGGATGTCATCAATTATGATGAACCTTTCAACTCGGACCCTGACCCGTCTGGCCTCGGCCCGGTCTTCAGGAAGCTCGGCATTAATTAAGAATCTCCGGATGGGGGTGGTCCAGTCGTCTGGACTGGCAACGCCTTGCACACACATTGCCTCCTGGCCTTGGTCATTGATACTTGGCTTTAGGAGGATTTCTATGAGTACCGTTTGGTCGAGACCCTCAAAGGAGGAAGAGGCGAGTTTTGACAATGCGTCTGCTTGAGCGTTCTGCTCCCTAGGGACTCGAATGACTGTGGAGTGGCAGAAGGACGCTAGGAGACGTCGGACCACCGCCAAATACCTCATCATGCGATCATCGCGGGCTTCGTATTATCCGGTGATCTGATTGACCACGAGCTGAGAATCGCTGAAGGCCCGGATTTGCTTGGCTCCGGCTCGGTGTGCTAGGGTCAACCCGGCGATCATGGCCTCGTATTCCGCCTCGTTGTTGGAGGCCGGAAAGTTGAGGCGGAGGGAGTATTGAAGTAGGAATTGGTCGGGGCCACGAAGGATGATGCCAGCCCCACTCCCCGTTTCGCAGGATGATCCGTCGACAAAGACCTCCCAGGTCGGATCCGAGCCCTCGATGTTGGGCTGCTCGGAAACGGTGCACTCAGTTATGAACTCGGCGAGGGCCTGCCCTTTGATGGCCGTCCTCGGCTGATAGCTGATGTCGAACTGACTCAGCTCAATTGACCACTTGACTAAGCGGCCGGAGTTTTCGGGCTTGTGGAGGACAGTCTTCAGTGGCTGGTCGGTCAGTACTTGGACGGAGTGGGCCTGGAAGTAAGGACGAAGTTTCCGGGCTGCCATGACCAAAGCATAGGCCACCTTCTCTATCTTTGCGTACCTCGTCTCGGCGGGGAGCAGGACTTTGCTCACATAATACAATGGTCTCTGAACTCCATCTTCTTCTCGGACGAGGACGGCGCTGAGGGCGCTATCCGAGACGGACAGGTAGAGCCATAGTGGTTCGCCCGGCTCGGGCTTGCTGAGGAGAGGAGGGTTGGCGAGGTACTGCTTCAGCTGTTCGAAGGCTTCTTGTTGATGGGTACCCCACTCGAAGCCCCCTTTTCCGCGTAGGGCCTTGAAGAAGGGGAGAGACTTCTCCCCTGACTTGGAGAGGAAACGGCCGATTGCAGCCAACCGGCCTGTAAGCCTCTGAACCTCCTTGACATTCCGGGGTGGGGCCATGTCAATAATAGCTTGGATTTTCTCGGGGTTCGCCTCGATGCCGCGCTGGCTGACGATGAACCCCAAGAATTTCCCAGTGGAGACGCCGAAGGCGCATTTAGCCGGGTTAAGCCTCATGTTGTGATGCCGGAGGACTCCGAAGGCTTCCTCGAGGTCGGCAACGTGGTCCGGCCCGGCCCGGCTCTTGACGAGCATGTCGTCGACATAGACTTCCACGTTGCGGCCGATCAGGTCTTTGAAGATTCTGTTGACGAGCCGTTGGTATGTGGCTCCGGCGTTTTTCAGCCTGAAGGGCATAATGCGGTAACAAAAAAGACCCTGGTCGGTGACGAACGAGGTCTTGGAGATGTCCGGTGGAAACATCCGGATCTGATTGTACCCCGAGAATGCGTCCATAAAGGACAGTAGCTCATGCCCCGAGGTTGCGTCGATTAAGGCGTCGATGCGGGGGAGGGGGAAAGGATCTTTCGGACATGCCTTATTTAGATCCGTGAAGTCGATACAGATCTGCCAGCCCCCGGTTGCCTTCTTCACCATGACGACATTAGCCAACCACTCGGGGTAGCTGACTTCCTGAATAAATCGAGCGACCTCTGTCTTCACAATTTGCTGTCTCTCCGGGGCGAACTTGCGCCTCTTCTGGACGACCGGCTTAGAGTCCGGGATGACGCTCAGCCGATGCATAATCAAGTCTTCGAAGATCCCAGGCATGTCGGAGGGCTTCCAGGCGAAGAGATCAATGTTGCGGCGGATGCAGGCGATTATGCCTGGCTTCAAGTCCTCGGGGAGCGAGCGGCTCACCCGGAACCATTTCGATTCGTCCTCGGCGCCGAACGGGACCTCCTCCAGCTCGTCGACAGGCTCGGGAGCGGGGCCGTCCCTCTCGGGTTCGAGCTCAACGGCGTCGAGGGGGAACACACCCCCTCCGACGGCGGTCATGTAGCACGACCGCGCTGCTTCTTGGCTACCTCGGACTATGCCGACCCCCTGCGGGGTGGGAAATTTAAGCTTCAGATGGTAAGCCGAAGATACCGCTTGAAGGGAGCACAATCCGGGTCTGCCGAGTATGGCGTTGTAAGCCGCCTTGACGTTTACCACCATGAAGTCCATGGACTCGGTCCTCTTGACAGGAGCCGATCCTTCGGTAACGTCGAGAGTAACAATCCCTTCTATCACGACAGGGACGCCGGAGAACCCATGCAAAGTGTATCCGGCTGGCTTGAGCTTGCCTCTGGGCAGCTTGAGATTCTTGAAGGCTTCGAGGAAAAGAATATTTACCGAGCTGCCGTTGTCGACGAGGATTCGGCGAACCTCACAATTAGCCATGTGGAGGCCAATGACGAGGGCGTCTCAATAAGGGAGGCGAACGCCTTTGAGGTCTTCTCCGAAGAAGGAGACAGGCACCGGTTGCAACCTGGGTGAGGGGTTGTCTTGGACAGCGTTCACCTCTCGGATGAAGGCTCTCCGAGAGGTATTTGACTCTCCCCCCATTTGTCCTCTATGGACACAGTGTAGAATGGCCGGCGTGCCTGTGGCTCCCTCGGGTTCGGGGTCCCGATCCTGGATGCGGTTCGGAGTGGGGTTCGGAGGCGAAGGCCTCCGGTTCCTAGCATCTCTCCGATCCCGTGGGCCTTCTCTGGTAAATTCTCGGAGGTACCCTCGTGAGATGAGGGTCTCAATCTCGTCTTTCAGGGCCCGACATTGGTCGGTTTCGTGCCCATGATCTCTGTGGAATCGACAGTAGAAGCGCTGATCTCGCTTCTTGTTGTTACTTGGTCGGGGAGATAGTCGGACAAGGCCTTTGTCTTCGATTTCTAAGAGGATAGCGGACACGTTGTGTGTCAGGGGAGTGTACCTCTCGAAGCGAGGGACCGGAGGTGCCCTCTTCGTGGCGACTCCTTCCTTTGCCGTTTTCCTGGCAGGCTCGACGTCATCGACCCTGCGCTTGTCCTTCCCCGCGACTTCTTTGCTACCCTCTGGGTTCAGAGCTTCTTCATCTCGTATGTACTTCTCGACTCGGTTGAGAAGGTCGGGGAAGTCCAAAGGTGGCTTCTTCGCCAGGGAGACCTTCAGCTGGTTGTGCCGGACATTGTGTCAGAAGGCAGCTGAGGCGACCCCGGCGTCAAGGGCAGAGACGGATCTTGCCTCGATAGTGAACCTCTTGACGAAGTTACGGAGCGACTCCCCTTCCCTCTGACTGAGGTCGAGCAGGGAAGCGCTCGTCTTTTCGGTCTTTCGGCTAGTGATGAAGTGGGCCAGGAAGCTGGCTTCCAGCTGGTCGAACGAGAAGATCGAGCCAGGGGAGAGTTTGGAGAACCAATCCCTGGCCGGACCCCGGAGGGTGGCCGGGAAGGCTCGGCACAGCAGGGGATCCGAAGCGCTGTGAATCATCATGAGGGTTTTGAAGCCCTCCATGTGATCAGCTGGATCACCCTCGCCGTTGTAAGTCTCGAACTGCGGAGGCCGGAAGTTCCGGGGGATCTCCGCTTCTATGATGTTGACGGAAAATGGAGGTCGAGAAGGTCCACGACCTTGGACTAGGTTGGGATTCCCGTCGCCGATGCACTCGAGGCGATTCTCCATCTCTAGGAGGCGTCGGAGCACCTCGTCTGTGCGCTCAGGAGGGGGGTCGGCGCACGAGTGTGACTCCTCCCTTCGCTCATTTGAAGGGGTCGGCTATAGGTCGCGGACCTTGGCGCTCCATGGAGGGCCTCCATGATTTCATCTCTGAAGCTTCTGAACTCGGCCCTGGTGACCGCGCCATGGTCGGAAGGGTCGGGTCGGGGTGTAGGAATTCGGCCGATGCGGCTGAGTACCGACGGCCTGTCTTCTTGTGCGGGCCTGGAATGGTTCGGGGCCGAGTTGGAAGCGGTCCCTCCCCTAGCCTGGCTAGCCCTTCTGTTCTGAATGACCCGACGAAGGTCGGGTTCGACGACGCGTGAAGCGCTTCATTGGGGTCCGGGGTTTCCACCCGGATTATTGGATGCTTGCCCTCCGTCGAGGGCCCCCTCGGGAGGAGGCCCGTCTGGTCGGGCGGAACGGACTGATCTTCGGGCTGGGGAGCCATGGGAGATCGGGTCGAGGGAGAGCGTCGGTGGCGAGGCTCGGACCGTCGTCCGTACCGGATAAAGGGTTCCCACAGACGGCGCCAACCTGATGCTGCTTGTTTTTGGTCGCAGTGTGGATGCACCAGGTTTGAGTTCGGACTCAATTTGTAATGAGGGAAGAGTACGGTGTCGGACGGTGAGCGAGAGGCTCGCTTCGGCGCTTGAGGATCGGCTCGGATGTCCTCGCCTCGAGTACCTGCAAATGGTCCTGAAACACCGGGGTTTATCCCGGTGGCGGACCCTCCGACGATCTAGTCAGTCTCTGTGAGAGAGTAGCAATAACTAGGGGAATTTAGGTGGCAAAGATTGATTACCTGAAAAGGTGGGTGAGGGTCTGGTATTTATAGGGAATCCCAACCGGGTTTGGATCCGCTTGGGGGCCGGGTCTGGACCCGAAAGCCCATGGGCCTGATGTGGCAGGAGGCCCAGGGGGTTTAGGGCGGACGTGGCAGTGCCAAGAGTGGTATAGGGCTGACGTGGCAAAGCCCTAGGTGGTATTTGGAGCTGACATGGCTGATCATGGGGCTCCTGTGCCTCTGGGAGAATCGGATGGCCTAGGTTGTGCCAGGTCATCCTCATTCCTTGCCAGGCTGGGCGGACGGCCCGTGGGGCTGTCGTGGATCGGAGGCCGAGGGCCATCGAGGCTCGTCGAATACTAGGAGACCAGTTCTGTGGGGGTGAATTTACGGCTCGGTGCCGAGGCTATAGTGGTCCGGGGCCGAGCCGGATTGTTTTTTCTTTTCGAGTGAGCCATCCTGGGCCTTGGCTGGGCCCCAGGCCATTTTTACCCCACCTCACCGTTGTTGGACAATAATGGCCTAAGATGATTTTTTAAACTACCGTAGCCATTGTTTCAAATAGGTTGTTGTTTGAAACAACGGCTTAGGTTATACAAGTTTTTTAAAAACTTGTCTCCCTAGGCTGTTGTTTCAAACAACGACCTAGATTATACTAAAATCGCTGTTTGAAACAATGGCTACGGTCGTTTAAAAATTACCTTAGGCCGGCCTAAATTAAAAATTTGTTTAAAAAAAAACCGACTTCGTCAACTATCCGAGAGAAAGTGTGTGAGAGACTGAATAAGTTGAAGAGTTATTTGAGGTGAAATCCCCAAATTACTCCTCCGAACTTAAGTGAGAAAAGGGGATAATGGTGGGGGTAATCATGGTCGTTGGATTTTGATCGAGCCGATCCAATGGCCAGAAGCTCAGTTTGCAACAGATTTGTGCAAACATACTCGCTTGTAACCTCGCTTGTAACCGAGCATTGCTCATCCACTAAAGTATTTGATAATGTATTTGATTCTTATATGAAACTTAATTAGCATGAACAGTTATAATACAGTATATATAATCATGTAATTAGATATTGATAAGATTAATTTTTATTTATTTATTATACATATCATTACGGTTTGTGCTAATTTGATTCAACGTAGAAGTCTAACTTATCAACTAAAACATTGGATACAAGTAGACGATTTTTTTCTCTTAACAATTTTTTTCCCCTTTAGCTTAATTTATGGGATAAGATTGATGAATTATGTTTGGTTTGAGATAAAAGTGCAAGTACAGCCATAAATCATTTATCATGCCAAATTTTTGAATCAATTCCCAAAATAATGTTGAACGTTTCGAGGAAATTACTTTTGTGACATATAACAGTAACTTTTTCTTTTAAAAAATATAGTAATTTGCACGTGCTATACATCGTTCTGATAATTTTTCTTTTAAAAGTAAATACTAAGACATAATTTGACATCGAACTAGAGATCTCACTTTACTCATAACATACTCTTTCAAATTATTTCTAATGGCATCAACTTTTATTTTACATGAGTCTCTTTTGTAAATAATTATGTCGTAATAAATTTGAACTTTGAAGGTATTATGCTAACTAACAGCAGTTAATAGCAGTTAAGTACATAAATGGTTAATATAACTCTCACTTAAAAATAAATGGTTGAGATTAGATGATTGGTTGAATGGTTGTCTACAAATGACAACCCCCGCTCTCTTATTATAATATTAGAGATTACAAATATATATAAGGAACTTCTAGAGGAAAATGAAGATTTATGTAAAAAGTGGAGATTATTATGGTGATTGAATTGAAAACTTGTTAGGTAAATTTGAATCCTTGCTTGCTTTCTTTTCTTTTTTTGCTGCTCATTTCCACTTGCACTTGCATCTTACACCGAGCACGTCTTACCAATCAAAGAAGCAGAGGAAGGGGAAGCGCTGGCCAGCGCCGTGCTTTAATTGTGGGGACCTTGGCCATTACAAGTCCGAGTGTACCAAGGAAGTTCGATGCACCAAGTGCATGAAGTGGGGCCACCTTTCCTACGTCTGCTCAAACGTAGTTGAGACTCACAGTGATGAGGAACGGTCTGTGAGCAGGGGAAGATCTCCGGAGAACCCCTCAGTGATCCGACTTGCTTCAAGCCTGGACATCATTAAGAACGAAGAGAAATGGTTGAAGCAATGGTGCGCCATCGCAAGAGTTAAGAAAGGGAGATCGTCGGAGGTTCATGTGGTGCAGTCACTCACTGAAAGATGGCCCATGACAGCTCACGGTGACTGGGTCGCCAAAAAGCTTTGCCACCTTCAATTCCTCATCTCATTTCCAACGCCGGAGAAGGTGAGGGAAGTGATCAGAATGGGGACTGTCGAGTTTGGTCACTTTCAGCTACAATTCTCGGCGTGGTCCCCGGCGTTTGGAGCAGAGCTGCCACAAAGCGAGAAGTACTGGATTTGGATCCATAACGTGCCTCTACATTTTTGGAAGAAAGAAGCGCTCCAAGAGATCGTCTCGAACTTTGGAACGGTGGTGGAAATTGACGAACGAACGGGGCGACGATCGGAGCTGGTATCGGCTAGATTGCTTATACGATGCACCGATATCACTCTGATGCCGCGATTCGCCAAGGTCCACTCGTTCGACGAAGCCTATCTCACCAGGTTCGTCTTGGAAATGAAAGTTGAAGACACAAAAGAACTGATGGCAACCAACCCCAATCCCGCTCACTCAGCCCTGAGAGACTCCAGATCGTACAGCAAGGTGGTATCACCGAGCAAAGAGACCACCATCGACGGGACTCACGAAATTGAAAGGGCGCACAGGGATATCATCAGGGCGGCACAGGCGGCGGGGTCGTTTCCGAGCAAGAGTGGTAAAAGCAAGGCCCATCCTATCAGATCTAACGGTCAAGAGCTGCCTAGAACCCTCAACTCGCGAGATCCGACGGTGAACAAGTTTAGCCATCTTGATCAGGAAAGCGCAGAGTTCGAGTGCGTGAACAGCGACAAAAGAGTGGCGCGAATAGAGGGTCAAACCTTGCAAATCTCGGTAAGGGAGCCTGCTCTGACTGAGAGGGGTGGAGTAGGGTTGGCTCCCCCCAATTTTGGCAAAGCTACCTCTAGTCGCAACATGCAAAACCCCAAAGTTGGGTTGGTGGTGGAGTTGGCCACTTTGGGAAAGAAGACAAGCGAGCGCCCTCTCTCCACCAAAGAGTGGGTCACCAAAAGATGGTTCCCATCTGAAAAAGCTTCTGGGTTCTCTGAGGAGCGTGAGGGACATGAGGCAGCTTTGGGTCTAGGGAAGGAGGCAGAGGCCAGTTTGGGGAAAACGACGAGAGTTGGTGGGTTTGACCAGAGCGAGGGGAGTACGGGTGGCCAAGAGGGGGGCAAAATGACCTTACTTTTGAGGAGAGCTGAGAGTGGTAATGGAGGCAATGTTGAAGAAGAAAAGAAAGACGAAGAAGAGCCCAAATACGGTAAGCTTTGGAATGAGAACGCAGTTAATGCGTCTTTGTTTTCGAGCCTGGCCACAGTGGAGAGGCCCTATCAGGGGTTGCCACGTGACGCTTTGGGCTTCCCAAGCGGCACGCAGGCTTTTGGTGACCCGGATGCTGTTACACCCACCGTTGTACATTCCACTCATGGAGAGACACGTGGACTATGCGGTAAGCATACCACATTCAGCCACAGTATGCAGGGCGGGAGTTTCGAGGCAGGGGATATGATCACCCGCGGAGCAACGCCCTCTTATCCGGTGGAGCACGTTAACATTCTCCACAGGAACGATCTTCTTATAGGCGATTGTGGGCCCGTTGAGGGGTCCAATTCACCTACTAATTTGCAGACAATGAGTAATTATCAAGACGGGCCCAATGAGGGGTCTGTATCAGAACAATTGATTATCGTTAATAGTTCGACTTCTTGTGGGCCCAAGGTGGGGTCCTCACAAACACAGGAATTTATACACTCTGATAGTGAGGAGGAGCGAGAAGGGCGGCTCAATCTGGATGTAGATTTATCTTTTTCAGAGGAGGAGTCAGAGGATGCAGAGTTCATTGCTAACACTCAGAGAGATGTCTCCCCTGAGATGGTTCTATCCACTTTCCCAGCGTCTGCACCTGGTGGCAGCTCCGGTGTGACTCAGAGGACAGTGGGATTCAGGGTGCACCGCTCGCCCAAGAGGGCTCATGGGGAGTCCTTAGATGACTATCTTGAGGTAGCAGCGGCGGCCAAGTCTGCTAAGCTGGATAATGGAGGTACGACCATGTTTTTAGCTTCCATTTTAAATTTCATGTCTGATGATGAGGTGTTTTTACTAGCTGGGACTTGTGGGTTAGAAGTATGGGATTTAGAACGCAATGCGTTACTCCTTAATAAAATTAGGGGGTGGGAAACGGATAGGGCCCATTCCAGTTCGGTGAATGCCCCATGTGGTGGCACAGGGCCGACTATCATTATCGAGGATGTAGCCAGCCCTGCACCCCCACCAACGATCTCTGATAATTCTGTTCCCCAATGAATACACTTTTTTGGAACGTTAGGGGATTGGGGGACAGGGGTAAGAGGGGTATGGTTCGGGATGTTATTAGTAATTCCAAGGTGGATATAGTAGGGCTGCAAGAGACCAAACTACAGCACGGGATCAAACTCAAAAGAGTCGGTGGCAATAGAATCAAAGAGTGGGTGCTACGCCCCTCTGTCGGTGCTTCAGGGGGGATTGCCGTAGGGTTTAATTCGGATCTTCTATCCTGTGAGGAGGAGTATTGTGGTACGTTCTCCCTGACAGTCCGACTTAAGCGACGATCAGATGATTGGATACAGACGGTGACGGTGGTCTACGGGCCAAACGTGGCCACTGATAGAGAGGCCTTCTGGCAAGAATTGGCCGACATCCGTCAGCGATGGTCGGGACCTTGGATCGTGGGTGGAGATTTCAATATTACTAGATTTGCTTTTGAGCACAAGGGAAGAGGCGCTAGCGACAGGCACCGTGAGGAATTCAATAGGGTTATCACGGATCTTGAACTAATTGACATCCCGATCAACGACAGGCTTTTTACTTGGTCTAATCTGCAAGCGGATCCGGTTATGGCCAAGTTGGACAGGATCCTTGTCTCTTTGGACTGGGAAGCCTTATTTCCTCTCGCCTCGGCCAGAACGATCCCTAGACCTACCTCAGACCACACCCCGATCCTCCTCGATGTGGGGAAGCGGGTTGCCCGTAAACCTAGGAAATTCAGATTTGAAAAGGCATGGCTGGAAATCCAGGGATTCCACCATTTGGTTATGGAGAACTGGGATCTGCCAATGGCCGGCAGGGACGCGGCATCTCGGTGGTGTGGAAAAATTCGAAGATTGAGAAAGAGGCTATGTAGATGGAATCGATCTAGATTCGCGACCATCTGGCGTGATAAAGAAGCCTTTCTGGAAGGTATTGATGAGCTGGAAAGGGTGGAGGAATCTAGAATCCTTTCGCAGGAGGAGCGAAATAGGCTCTTACAACTCCGTAGTAACATTGTCAATCTATATAGACTTGAAGAAATCAAGTGGCAACAGAGATCCAGGATTTCGTGGCTCAAAGAGGGAGACGCGAATACGGCCTACTTCCATCGAGTTGCTAGTGCAAGAAGGAGATCCAATCTTATTCTATCTATTCAGACAGCTACCGGAACCTCGCAAGAGGAAAGGGTGATTTCCACTACATTCCAGTCATTTTATAAGGGTCTCTTCGGGAAGAAAAATGACTTTAGGGTCCCAATGGGGGCAGACTTCTGGCAGGAGTACCAGCCTGCGCCAGGCCAAGTCTTTTCGTCCTTGGAAGAGCCCTTCACGGAGTCAGAGGTCAAAACGGCAATTGACTAGATGGGAGCTGACAAGGCGCCTGGACCGGATGGCTTTCCGATGTTGTTCTTCCAAGTGTTCTGGGAAGAAATTAAAGGAGAATTTATGGAGGTTATGTTGGAATTTTTTCACAATAACCTGAGGCTGGGAATGTTCAACTTTGCAGAAGTGGTGCTGATTCCCAAACGGGAGGATTCTAAGTGCGTGGGAGATTTTAGACCTATTAGTCTGATTAACTGCTCGGCTAAGATCATCTCTAAGGTTCTAGCCATCCGCTTGGGAGGCTTCATGGACAATCTCATCAGCAAAACACAGACAGGATTCATCAAGGGAAGATGTATCCTAGACTGCGTGGCTACTGCTGAACAAGTTATCCACCATTGCCACAAGAGCAATTCCAAGAATTTTCTCCTCAAGCTGGATTTTGAGAAAGCTTACGACTCTGTGGACTGGGACTGTTTGCTTGAGGCTCTCAGGGGGAGAGGTTTTGGGGACAAATGGATAAGATGGATTAAACAGTGTTTACAGTCTAGCAAAACGGCAATTATAGTGAATGGGAGGCCCGGGCCCTCGTTCCCGTGTAAGAAGGGACTCCGTCAGGGGGATCCGCTGTCCCCACTTCTATTCACGATTGTAGCGGATGTGCTCAGAGGTATGCTAGAGAATTGTCAAAGGAAAGGATGGATATCGCCTGTGGCCAGCAGCAATACTAATCAGGGTTGCACGATCCTTCAATATGCTGACGATACCCTCATCTTTGGTAATGGGACTAGAGCGGAAACAATTTGCTTTAAAGGGGCCCTTTACTGCTTTGAAGCCTGGTCAGGGCTGAGAATTAATTTCCACAAGAGTGCGCTTATTCCTATTTCACTTTCAGAAGTAGAGGCCCGGGAGCATGCCACCATTCTAAACTGCGCGGTAGAAGAATTCCCAATCAAATACCTAGGGCTCCCACTGCGTCCAGGGAGGCTCACTAAGGCTGACTGGTTGCCCATTATAGACAGGGTGGAGGACAGACTGTCTGGATGGAAAGGCAAATCACTTTCTCTTGGGGGCAGAGTGGTTCTCATCAACTCTGTGTTATCCAATCTGCCCACTTATTACATGTCCTTTTTTGAACTCCCAAAATGGGTGATACAAAGGATCGATCGTATCAGGAAAAGATTTCTTTGGAAAGGTGCAGATTCAAATAAGGGAGGGTACCACCTTATTAAATGGAATATCGCATGCATGAAAAAGAGGCACGGAGGCCTAGGCATCATTGACCTCAGAGATATGAATCTGGCACTCCTGGGAAAGTGGTGGTGGAAGGTGTTCCACCACTGCGGAGAAGGATGGCAGGACTTTATCCAACCTTACCTCCGGGGAAAAGGGACAAGAGGCCTAGGCTTCCGTGTAGGATCAAAAGTCTCCCGGTTCTGGAAAGGAGTTGCTAAAGTCAGCGGACCTTTCAACTCAGCAACCTCATCTTTGATCGGCAATGGCCGTACCACCAGATTTTGGTGGGACAAATGGTGCGGTCCTCACTCTCTTAAGGTAGGTTTTCCAGAGCTGTTTGCTAAAACGAACCGACCGAATATCTCGGTGGCGGAAACTTGGAAAAGGGGGACTTGGAGACCGTCATTCCAAGGAACACTCTCTCCAAGTTTGTTACAGCAACTGCATGTTTTACAAACGCACATAATCCAGTCTGGGGTTATTTGTGCCCAAGGCCCAGATCACTTGCGTTGGGAACTCGAGAACAAGGGAGTGTTCTCGGTTAGATCACTGTACCACAGGATTCACTACCGAGGATGCAGGCCTAGCTGGGCAGCAGTTCTTTGGAAGACGAAAACTCCTCTGAAAATTAGAGTCTTCCTTTGGCTTGTGCTCAACAATGCCATTCTCACTAGAGAGAACCTAGCCAAGAGGCAACCTCACATTGCGACCAACTGCGGGTTCTGCAATGCACACGTGGAAACTCTGAATCACCTGTTTCTTCACTGCACTAGAAGCAAGGCTGTACTGATAGAGGTGCTGAGAGCACTTGGATCAAGTGACTACCCAAGGGACTATGAGGAATTGTGGGTTGGTCCCAGATTCGCCTCAGCCCGTCACGAGATGAAAGATGCATGGTGTATCGCCATTGCGGCAACTTCATGGGTGTTATGGCTAGATAGGAACAATTTTTATTTCCGTGCTTCATGTAGTTCTATTTCTAGTAATCTTACTCATATTATGCACCTAATTTTCTTTTGGGCTACAGCTGCTGCTCCAGGAGCAAGAGGAAGGATTGCAAGGGTATTCCAGGTGGATGAGTTTGATGACGAGGAGATAGAGATCGGGCCAACTCTTGACTGATGAGTAGACTTGCGCCTCACCACCACATACTTTGTATCAGGACTTTGTATTTTGTTGTTGTATTTTGGTAGCCTTTAGGCTGGCGGTTGTAACCCACCCCCCAGGGTTATGTTGGGGGTTATGTTTTATTTCCTGCACTGTACTTGTTTTTGCCCCGGGACTGTGGGGTTGTTTATTAATCACTTATTAATGAAACAGGGTAGCATTATTCCACCTTTTCCTCAAAAAAAAAAATTCTCTACTTCAAGCCTGAATGAGAACCACCACCATTTCACCATATCCGAGTTAGATAAAGAGGATTTTACTGAAATGGAATTTGGCACAAGTAAGACATAAAACTCTGACCTCTTAACTCACTAATAAAGATATCGCCTATTAAATTTTAAATACAGGTTCAAATCATCTTGGATTCCTTTTTCTTGTTAACACTACCCGTGGATACCTGGTCTCGACAATATGCAACTTATGTGTAATCCTCGTCTATATAATATATTATGCTAAACTATTTTTATGTATGATTTTTATTTTTTTTTTAATAAAAAGGGGAGGTACATCCAAATTTTGAGTAGGAATCCTATATTTTGTATCAACCTTAAAAATTGTACAGTAATATATAGATGTTATTAAATGGGCTTTTTTTCTTCCAAAAATAGTTTTATTAATTTTCTCATTTTTTGTAACACTCCCAAACCAATATCAACCATTGCAATAACATAATAATTATACAATTTTATGATAATAAATTTCATTAATAAAATGTAGTTCAAATGACTAACAACAGTATACAATTCGCTACAAGAAAAACAAAAAACAAAAATTCTTTAAGCGTAAGTCTCCATACAATATTCAATAAAATAATTTAAACAACTACCAAATCCGATTTAATAGTCTTAACAACTCTCTACAACAATTTTGTCCCAAAAGATGTAAGCTTCCAGATCCTTTATCTTCAAGCGACCAATCTTGATGTACTAATCTGAAAAAGTTTCTTAACAACAAATGAGCTGATGCCCAGAAGTAATTGAATAAATATAACAAGTAATAAGCAATTTACAAAATACCACATTAATTAATCATATTAATGCAAAAATATATAATAGTACCAATATTTAATTAAACACAAAATATATAACAATGCAATCAAATACATACATTCGAGAATGCAAAGGAATTTAGGTACGTCCCCTTCTCATGCAATTAATACTTACTAGCTCGGTTGACAAGGGAACACCACTACGGTCCGTGGTAAGGACAATTTACTGCGCAATTTTAAACATTCATACAGTGGACACATGAGTGCCTATAAGGGGTTACTTAAAATCCGGACTCATATACCGGTATATAACATGGATGCATGACACATGAGGAATAAAATTATAAATAGATAATAACTCGTATAATCATCTCCATATACCATACGTCATAGACCACTCATGTGCATGCAACTCTACCTAAACTATAGAAGATGATGTATCATGATATGAACTATGTTGACCATCACGATTATTATTAACATCCATACAATAACACTCACATATAATAATTCAGTATTTATGCAAACACACCAATAATATATTAATTACACCACATCACATAAAATAACCATATACGATACTTACAATATCATAACACTACAAATAATATGTATTTTTCATAAAATTATATTATACAGGGTATAAATATTCAATTACTTACCATGCTCAGCGAAGTAACAGATTGTCTATGGATCCTCCAAACGACTCCTTATAGATCTCTTCTACAAAATATAGGGTTTAACAAAATATACATTAATTAATAATATATAAACAATGAATTAATTAAATTTTACTAATAGAAAAATTATAATATATAAATACCTTTGACTTTCTTCTTCTCCTTCTCCCCACTTTTTTTTTTTTTTTTGATGATTAAAAGATGACTGAGTCATCGCTTCATTAAAAAGACATTAACGAAACAGTCAATAATAATACAAGTGATGGCCCGCAGGCGATCAGCAACAAAGTTCACCTGAGAATGAAACTACAGTCTGAACAACAACCAAAATACATCAAAACAAAGTTACATCAATAAAACCCAACGTAGAGATATCTGAGTCGGTGATAGGTAGCATCCCCTTGAATGCGAACTACTCCTCCTCTCCCAAACGCATCTTCTTTCTGGATCTGAGGAGCCCTGTCCATTCATAATAATATAATTTTATTTTGTGCATCAAAAAGGAAAGTCTGTGATTAACGCTATTGAAACAATAATCATTACGATCTAGCCATAGGTTCCACAAAATAGAGGCTACATCCAACTCCCATTCTAATCTAACATCCTTTCTAATCCTGTTTGATCTAATGTCCCCCCAGACCTCTCCACTAGACCGTGGACACTGTAATACCCCGTACGTTTGATTGACTTTCCCCCATACCCATCTAGCTCTATGACAATTGAATAGAATGTGATTCGTGTCTTCTTCATGATTAAGGCATCTATTACATATGATGTTGACCGTAATTCCCCGCTTCCTCAGATTAACCTTGGACAGAATTGCGTCGTTCTCTACCAACCACAGAAATACTTTCACTTTAGAAGGAACGTGGATACCCCATATGACATTCGTTGCTTCATTTCTTAATCCTCCATCATTTAACCATTTATATAGTGAGGATACCGAAAACTTGCGATTAGCCTCCAACATCCACCATCTCTCGTCTTCCGATTGTTGGGTGTAATTTCCTTCTCTACGGATGAAATTGTTGACCATCTGAAGTTGGTCAATTGAATCTTGATCCAGAACATCCTTGACCTCTAGTGTCAATCTATTGTTCTTCCAGACGTCATTCACCAGGGTGTCATTGTTTAGGACCGCTTCTGCCGCTAATGGGAACATTCCCATCAGCAATTTATAGCCACACCACTTGTCTTTCCAAAATCTCGTGTCCTTGCCATTCTTAACCCTACAAAGGGTGTTGCTTTGGTAACATCGCCAGTTTTGGACACCCCCTCCCAAAGAAAAGATTTCCTGCTGTTGATACCTTTTTTCCCCATATCTGAATTTCTTCCTCGCCCGATAATTGGTGAGGAACTTACACCACCAATTGTTGCGTCGGTTAGCCAACTTCCACCACCACTTACTTAACAGGGCATTGTTCATATCCCTAAGATTAATGATTCCCAAGCCCCCATACTTCCTTTTGCAAACTCTCCCCCAGCTAATCAGGTGGATCCCTTTCGCCCCCTCGTTTGCTCCTTTCCAAAGGAATCTCCTTCTACATTTGTCTATTTTGTGAATTACCCATACCGGTAACTCGTAAATGGACATGAGATAGATAGGGATGTTGTTGATTACTGAATTCAGCAGAGTGATCCGTCCTCCTAGAGTCAAAAATCTCCCCTTCCAACCCGCTAGCCTTTTCTCAATCCTATCTATTAGGGGTTGCCAATCTTCCCTCGTAAGTTTCCCTGGCCGGATAGGGATCCCTAGATATGTAAGAGGGAACTCTCCCTTATTGCATCCTAGCATTTGTTGGATCGATGTGATTGGAACGGAGCATTCGTCACTAAGCTGGATGACACAGCTCTTATTGAAGTTGACCTGCATGCCAGACCAAGCCTCGAAACACTTCAGGACCGCACCCATAGCAGTGATATCCTCCTTCGAGGCCGAACCAAACAATAACATATCATCGGCGTACTGAAGAATAGAGATAGGCTCTGTAACACCTTTGATAGTAATGCCGAAGTGACCCCTCTTATCTTTGCCATTAGCAATCATCTCTGCCAACCCATCTGCTACTAAGGCAAATAGCATCGACGAGAGCGGATCCCCTTGTCTAAGCCCTCTCTTGCATCTTATTTCTTTTCCTTGGTTTCCGTTAACTATGAGAAAAGATTTGCCCCCTCTAATGCATTGAAATATCCATTTCCTCCACCTTTCCCCAAAGCCTTTCAGTAACAACGCCTCATCCACCGACTCCCATTCGACCGTGTCATATGCTTTCTTAAAGTCCACCTTAAACAGAAACCCGTCCATTTTGTCTTTGCAACCTCTGAAGACGATTTCATGGGCCGAAGCGATGCTATCCATAATATCTCTTCCTTTAATGAATCCACTCTGTGAGTCCCCAATGATATCCTTTAGGAGCGGCCCCAGTCTATTAGCCAAAACCTTGGTGATGATCTTAAATGATCCATTGAGAAGGCTGATAGGTCTCAAATCTCCCGCCTCTTTTACCTCACTTTTCTTGGGAATCAGAACAATATTTGCATAGTTCAGTCTGTCTAAGTTTGCCTCCCCCTTATAGAAGTCATGGACAATGCGCATGAAATCCTCTCTGATGACTTTCCAATATAACTTATAGAAGAATAGCGGGAATCCGTCTGGACCAGGCGCCTTATCTGACCCCAGACTATTGATGGCGAAAACCACTTCCTCTTCACTGAAAGTGCTTTCAATGCAGTCACACCCGTTAATTCTTGATTCCATCCACATATCCTGATTCAACGAATACCTCTGCTCTCTTTTCTTACCCAGTAACTCCTTGTATT
Organism: Hemerocallis citrina; assembly: GCA_017893485.1. NCBI lineage: Eukaryota > Viridiplantae > Streptophyta > Magnoliopsida > Asparagales > Asphodelaceae > Hemerocallis > Hemerocallis citrina. Next base: position 395,962,034 of record CM030359.1, read on the forward strand.
GGTCATTGATGTGGGACCTGATTCTATCATGGTCCTCGCACCACACTCCATCCACCTTTAACCCAGAAATATGGTTGTTTCTCCTTCTTTCATTGGCCATCCTATGGAAGAATTTGGTGTTTGCATCTCCCTCCTGCAACCACTGGATTCTGGATCGTTGCTTCCAATAATATTCCTCCATCTTCCCAATTTGTAGAATATGTTGTCTATGTCTATAAAGCTCATCGAATTCGCTATCTATTAAATCCCTTTCATCCTCTATAAGCTCTAAACTCTCGATCCTAGCCCCTATTTCCTCTTTGATTCTTTGGTTATGTCCGAATTCCGACCTGGCCCACTGTTTTAGCTTTATTCTTAATCTTCTGATCTTTTGAATCCAACATCCCACCGCTGAGTCGACCGTGATCGGCGCATTCCAACACTCCTCAATAATCCTTGGCAACCCTTCGCACAACGTCCAAGACTTCTTGAATCTAAATTGATATCTGCTCCTTCTTTCTCCCTCTCCGCTATCCAGTGCTAGGGGAGTGTGATCTGAGGTGAATCTGATCATTGCTTTTGCCCTAGCTAATGGAAATTTGTCTTCCCATTCGGTCGAAACTAGAATTCTGTCTAATTTTGCCAAAATTGGTGCTGCTTGTGAATTCGACCAGGTGAATTTCCTATTCGTAGGCTCGATTTCCAGTAAATCTAAAGTGTTAATTAACGCGTTGAACTGCTCCCTATCTCCCGTAGACGCTCCTCTACCAAGATGTTCGAATTGAAATCTTGTAATATTGAAATCACCCCCTACCACCCACGGACCCCTGCATCTACCTCTAATACCCTTAAGCTCGTCCCAGAACAAACTCCTTTGGGCAGACTCATACGGACCGTAAACAGTGGTAACCGTATGGATCCAACTATCGGCTCGTCTTCTGATAGTAATAGTAACCGTAAACACTGTTCTCTCTCTATATATATTTTTTTGTTTTTTTAATGGTGGTGGCGGGCGGCCCAAGGAAAGGAAGAGAAAAGGAGATAGGGGTTACGGGAAAGAGAGTGGAGAAAATAAGGATAAATCTATATATACAACTCCACTCTTTAAACCCGCTCCCTACTCTCGCTACCTTGACCAGACGGGTTTCATTATTTTAACGGGATCGGTTCTTATGGGTCGGATCTGGGTTCAATATTTGGATCCGTAGAGGAGCGGGTTCAGGTCCGGGTCCTGTAGTGCATGACTCAATCTGACCGACTCGATATCAAAGCTATAGGTACCCCCCCCCCCCCCCCCCCCCCCCCCAAAAAAAAAAAAGAAAAATATGAATCTTATCTGTAAATCAAACCTAAAACTATTGCAATATATTGTATACATGTTATTGGATGAAATTTTTTACTTTTTATTTTTTCTATTTTCTTATTTTAAAACAGTATGTGCAATATTGCATAGGATTATACTAGTTGTATTTAGGCTAAATTTAAAAAAAGTATACAAAGGTTTGGGCCAGTTTAAAAAAAGTACACAAAGATTTTTTTTTTTATATAAAAAGGACACAAAGTTTAAATTAAGTCCACTGGGTTAGTTAAGATTAGGGGTGGGGGGGGGGAGTTATTTAAACACCTGATTAGTTAAGTGAAGTTTTTTTAAAACAAAATAAAAGACTAATGTAGTTTTTTTAAACAAAATGAAAGATGAAAGTGATTTTTTTTAAACCCTATCCTAACTCTAGTTAACCCAGTAGACTTAATTTAAACTTTGTGCCATATTAAAACTAAAAAAAATCTTTATGCACTTTTTATTAAATTAACCCAAATCTTTGTATACTTTTTAAAAATTTTGCCTTGTATTTAACCAATGCAACTTTTTACTTGTATCCTAATTCCTAAGCCCCTATTTAAGTAAGCTTGTTAGGTGACAACCCAACAAAATGAATTATTTACCCCTCTGTGTACAAATTGCTGGCATTCGTTTGTCCTCGTCCATGCATGACAGGCACTAAACTCCACAACCATGTGCTCCCTCCTTAAAATAACCTACAGCTCAAAAGCGACCCTTTGCCAAATCCCTGAATTTCCTATGTTGTCATCCATTTTACTAATGTTGGGCTTTCAACAATCTTACCCCTCTCAAATTTCCTTTTTACATACAAGTAACCCCACAAATCCTTTTCCGTAAACAATGTTGAACTTAACAACAGAAATTGTCATTTTGCAATAAAAAATATTTGATTAAATTTCACATAAATGAGGTGGTTCTTCTGTATTCTCCCACCCAATCTCAATCCTAACCCTTTTCCTCTGTCATCAGTAGAACCATTGATGTTTTTCCTTGCTTTATTTGAACTAGTAATTTGTATGGGTCGATGGTCATCTTAATAAATAGTTTTTCTTAAAAATTAAAAACTCCGATCTAGAGGACTCGAATTTGAAACATCTTTCATATCAGTTATGTACGCACGATATACGTAAGTTGGTAGGTTTACAAACTCCAACTTCAACTCTTCCATTATAATATTAGCGATTAGAGATTAGAGATGTAGTTACCACTATAATTGTTGTTGTATGTTCATATTATTGTGATTATTTTACCACTATCGTGGTTATTTTAATTTTTATGGAGAAGAAAAGATGGAATATAGCCACCATGTTTTATTAATCAGGAACTAACAAAACAAACTCAGAGTACTTGGCCGAATACAGACTACTACAGTGCATAAAATAGAACACAATTCCTCCATCATACATAGGAGGGTGGGATAAAATAAAATAAAGTACAACATAAGCAGTAACTGAAATACAATCAGATAATAAGTACCCTCAACAAAACCCTGGGGGGAGGGAATATGTCTGGTACTGCCTCCCTCACTCCAGAGTAGGGCCGAGCAGAACCTCCTCATCATCATACTTCTTGATCGCGAAGGCTCTGGCAATATGCCCTCTAGGTCCTGGTGCAAAAACTGTGGTCCAAAAAGATATCAGATGCATAAAATAAATTAGATTACCAGAAATATTATTACAAGTTCCACGAAAGTAAAAGTTATTTCTCTCTAACCACAAAACCTAGGTCGTAGCGGCGGCTGCAATATATCAGGCATCTTTCATCTCATGTCTCTCAGTCCAAAACTTGGAACCTATCTAGAGGTCTATTGTTGTTATTATTACTAAAGAAATTTCTAGTAATGCCCTTATCATTGTAGTAAGTACAACAAAGGTGCAAAAGAATAGGTTGTTTAGATCACTGTATCCTTAGTTTCAAAGAATGTAAAGAAATTGACCTCTCACTAGTTCTCCTAAAAATTATAGAACAACAATTTTTTAAAAAGAAAAAACATAACAAAATAAAGAATATATCAAGAACCAATATGTCAAAAAACCTTTTTCAACATTGAGACAGCTCACATCAAACCCTACTGGCAAATAGATATATATCTCCCAATCCCCCACCCTCCCAACCTCCACATCCTTCATCCCTCTTTTCCTCATCCTCACCATGGGCAACTCCTCATGTTCAACCTCCAACTCAACCTACAAAGTGATGACCAACAATGGCAACCTTCTAGAATTCTCTCACCCTATGTCAGCCTCTGAATTCACCCTTAAAAACCCCGGCCACTTCGTCTGCGACTCCGACAACCTCCAAGTTGGCTCCCGAATCCCCGGTCTTGCTCCCTCGGACATTCTCAGGCCACACCGCCTCTACTTCCTTCTACCACTTGACTTGCTTTACTCAGTCCTCACCGAGGAGGAGCTCACTTCCCTCACTTCGAAGCTCTCAACCAAGAAGTCTAAGAATAGCCTAGGCCGGAGAATTCTCCCTGTCCTTAGTGATTTTTGCTTGATACCTTCGGAACCCAAGAAGCTTGTGGTGGTGGAGGAGGAGAACGGTAGTGGTGTTGATGATCATTTCGAAGTTTTTAGGCACCGGAGTTGGCGGCCAGCGTTGGAGACAATCGAGGAGGCTCCATGCATGGTGTCGTAACGACGGTTTACCGGTGTTACGGAAAAGTTGTTATACATGTATGTAACAAGGAGAGTTTGATTATTATTTTTTAAATTTAAACTTATTTATTGTAACGACTATATAGTTCTGATTTCACACTTGTGAATGTTTGTTCTAACAATTTGTTTGCTAATTAGAGTGGAGAATAAGAGATGGAGAGGGGTTTTAACTCTTTCTTTAATTTGTACATTGATGTATTGTGTATAACTGAATTTAGATGGTTTGATTTGAATGTGGAATACGGCCACCCTACTTTATTAATAAAGAGTTGAATGGACGTGGTTCTTGCAATTGGTTGTGAATTTCTCATTGTTGTTTGATTAAAGGAAAATGATCTAGTTAAGGGAGAGAGGGATTTGGAGGAAGAATACCTCCACAATTTAATCCAATGGACAACATTTTAGGCATCACTTGAAATAATGCACTCTTGTGTTGGAAAGTGTAACGACAATTGAAGCCCAAACTTAATTGCGGCCAACCCTGCGCCCTCCGAGTGAACACCTTCGACAGCAGTTGTTCTCGCCATTTTCACTTCACCCAGCATCAACAAAACTAATTCATCCTCCATTGATGTAGTCCACATTTCTGTTCCTTGGGGCATTTTTCTGGAGCACTTGGTGGGCATCTCAAACACGTACACCCGACACCTATGTCTCCACAACTGCCATAACAACTTGGCTGTCCTCATCTCAACACATCTCCTTCTATTGGATAATACAAGTTTAGCAGCGGCCACAATGGAGAGTCGGACATATTATTATTAGGTTGTTTAAATCATGTGGATTTAGTTCATGAAGGAAGAGAGCACAATCGTGTTGCGCGCGCATAAGCTAGCACAAGTCTGTCTTACCAATCAGGTAATCAGTTGTATGAATATTCTTGGATTGCGCCCATCTTTTCCATCTCAATTTCAGAGGTGGTGTTGGAAAGTTTGAGGTGTTTCTATTGCGCTTTTAATGATAATTTAGCTATAACCACAATTTTCATTTTGGAACCCAGTTTATGTTTGATCCTTTTCTAAAGAAATAGGTCAAGGTCATGATGTTGTTGAGTGTTAGTTCGTTACGTAATAAGTTATACATTAAATGAAAAAAAAAAAAAAAGGAATCAATTGTAACAAGCGAAAAATGTTATTTATAATTCTTGAAAGAACAAACTAGGTCAGTTATTGAGCTAACATTCAAATTAACTGACTTGGTTAAGAGTTCAGACCTGGGATGGGTAACAACAGTTTCAGATTCAAGACAATGTTACGTACGATGTAGATCTTTATTTTTAAATAAAAATTTAAATTCTAAATTGTTACTCTCTGAATCAGAATGCCTTCTCTTAAAGAAGTTGTTATCTAATGTACAATAGAATTCCTTCCAAAAGAAAGAAAAGGGAAAAGATCAGTAAAACAAAATTTGTATGAATGCAAGCCCTTCTTTGAGTCTTTCTCCATTCAATTCAACTTCAATCAAACAAATTTCAAAGGAGTTCAACTGTGGCCCTAAGCAAAATTATTTTAAGAAAGTAGGCCCACAGGCCAGCCTGGGAGGGAAAAGAAAAGAAAAGAAAAAACTATGTATGCATCAAGGTCTCTTCTGGCATGAATCAACTTGATTTGAGTAGGATCCTATAAGATTTTCTTGATGTTCCAACAAATAATGAGGGATTCATTTGGAGATCTAAATTCATTCAACATGCAGGTAGAAGAAGAAAAAATAAAAAAAATAAAAAAATAAAAAATCTATAAATCCACTTGCACATGCTTTAGTCGCCTAGAGCACTATTTATGCATTGAAGCTGACTCAACTGTGGTGAATTATAATGAGTAACGCCCCCAAACCAATATTAACCATTGCAATAACATAATAATTATACAATCTCATGATAATAAATTTTATCAATAAAAAATAGTTTAAATGAAATAAAAGTATTTAATTCATTACAAAAGAAAATAATTGAAATTCATTAAGAAATGAGTCCCCTTAAAACTTCAATAAAATAATTTAAAATTATTCCAGAAATATGATTTATCAGCTTTAAAAACTCTCTTTGAAAATTTACTCCAAAGAGACATAAACTTTCAGCTCATTTACTTTATTCAACCCCGCGATCTTGATGCACTAATCTGAAAAGATTTATTAACAACAAAATAAGCCGACGCCCTGAAGTAATTGAATAAATATAATAAGTACCCTGCAATTTATAAAATACAGCATTAACAATTAAACATATTAAAGCAAAATCATATAACTGCAAGTATTAGAACATGAATATCTAGATTATAATTAAAGCTCTTATTACATATAAATACAACAATAAGTAAGGTGATCACACAATCAAACACTGCAGGATGCCTAGTGCAGTACTTGTCTAATAATTTACGCACCTCATACTACATGAATAATAAGATATAAGTATTCTAGAATGCAAGCGTATTTATGCATGCTCTTCTCTCAATACGGTCAATGCTTCATACTCCGGTTGACAAGGCATACCCCACTATCGTCCGTGGTTGGAACAATGAATTGCGCAATTACTTTTCAGCACTCATAGAGTGAACACATTGAGAACCCAAATGTGTTACTTAGAATTCCGACTCATATACCAGTATACAAACATAGATGCATGACACATGAGTAGTAAAACTATAAATATGGTAGTAACTTAAAATAACAATATCAATATTTACAACGACATAAGATCACTCATGCAAATGCAATCCTACTTAAACTATGTATGATGATGCTGTTAGAAAATGGGTGTTTTATACACTATTTACGAACCAGATTTTGAGAAATTTTTTGAGTAAGATCCTCAATAAATTATTGAGAGATCTTGATTGATTTGTGTTCTCCTTTGTGAGTAGATCAAAATCATATATTAATTTGCTAAAAACGGTTAAGGGATGAATGAGAAATTGTCTCTCAAAGTTAAACGTTTTCATTCTTGAAAAAGGGTTGAGGGGACCTAGTCCCACATCGGAAAAATCAAGAAAATTAGAAGAGGATATATAGTTGTTGAAATATAGTAATTGTATATTCTGTTTCCTAATATAGGAAACAGATTTCCCAAATCTCTCATCTTCCAAATCTTTTCTCAATCTCTTTTCTTCTTCTCCAAGAATGTAATCCTTATATATAGTTGTATACAGTAAAAAAAAAAGAACAAGAAGAATATGAATTATTTTTCCCAAAATTATTTTCTTCATGGTATCAGAGCCTAATCAGATCTAGGCCAAGTGAAGAAGAAGAGGAGGAGGCTGATCACCTCCATCTTGATCTGATCCCGTTGTTGATCCCGTCACCGATCATCGTCTCTGATCCCGTCTTCCCGCCCAAAACAGCACAACCCCATCTCCGGCGTCTTCTCCGATCGACCTCCGGCACCCCCGTCACCACTCCTCCCTCCGGCGCCGCTCTCCGAGCGCGTGCCGCCTCCACAGAACCCCACCCCGACCCTCCTTCCCTGCCATCGCCATTAACCGAGCTCCAAACCCATCAACCCAAATCCCCTGAACCCCTCTTCTCCGATCATCTTCTCCGACGAACCCTGTCGCCATTCCCCCCTCCTAAGCACCACCCACCTCCTCCTCGACGCTCCAGCACCACCAGACAACCCCCTGACCTCCTCAGCACAACCCGACCTCCCCTTTCCTGTTCCTCGATGAAACCACACCAGACCCAGTGCACCGTCGACGTGCTGCCTGTCCCCGACGCGCCGCCTGCGATGCCTCTCCAGCGTCGGTGCCACCTCTCCAGTGTCGGCGCCGCCTACTTCGACCACCAGAGATGCCACTGAAGCCGCTTGTTGTCGATGCTGCAACCTCTTTTACTGTTGTTTGCTGTTGGTGTTTGGGGATTCACTGTGTTGCTGTTTTGTGAAGTGGATTTGATTGGTGTTTCGTGTTTTGTGAAGGAGGGATCTTGATCTTGTGTTTGGCATTTGGATCTCGGTGTTTGGTGTTTTGATTCACTGTGGAGTTGCTGTTTGGGTGTTGGATTGTTGCTGTTTTGCTGTTTGTTGAAGACTTGGAGCTGTTCTTGACCAAGTTGTGTTGTTTGCTATTGGTTGCTGAATATCAGATCCATTGTTTTTTCCCTTTATGCCGCTACCATGGGATAAACTGATAGAGCTGAGAAGAGTATTGGACTTGCCTCTACATTAGTCATAGCTGCAGGTAATGATGGTAAGGTATTTAATATTTCTGTTTCTGTTATGAATAGTGCATGGATAATTGATTCGGGTGCTACTGACCATATGACTTTTGTTTCTAGACAAGTTCAAAATTTTCAACCATCCACTAAATCGACTGTGTCCACTGCCAATGGTGATTCTGCCACTATTACTAGCGAGGGTACCATACATCTCACAAACAACCTAACCTTAGATACTACCCTAGTTGTGCCATCCTTGAATTTCAACCTATTATATGTTGCTCAAATAACTACTGCCTTACATTGTATTATAGTCTTTTGGCCTTCCCATTGTGTGTTTAAGGATATTCGGACTCGTAAGACGATTGGTTATGGGGTTAGGCACGGGAAGCTCTATTACCTGGATTTAGAATCAGAATGTTCGAGCAAGTTGACTAAAGCTCTAAGTGTGGAAGGATCCGAAGATAAGAAGAAGAAAAAAGATATTTGGCTATGGCATCGACTTCTAGGGCATGCATCTTTTGGTTATTTGAAGAAATTATTTCCAAGTTTATTTTTGAAGTTGGATATATCTGCCTTTCGGTGTGATGTGTGTGAACTCGCAAAAGGTCATCGTGTCTCTTTTCCTCCAAGTCCAAGTAAAAGCTCCCTACCTTTTATGATTATTCATTCTGATGTTTAGGATCCATCCAAAACCACTATATTTGGAGGAGCCAAATGGTTTGTGGCCTTTATTGATGACTGTACCCGTATGACCTGGATTTGTTTGATGAAGTCGAAAAGTGAAGTTAGTGGTTTGTTTCAGAAATTTCACAATATGATTCAGTATAAATCACAGATTCAAGTTCTTAGGAGTGATAATGGTGGAGAATACCTGAGTTCAAATCTGCAACAATATTTGGTGGAACACGGAATTGTTCATCAGACTACATGCTCGTATACACCTCAACAGAATGGGATTGCAGAATGGAAAAATAGACACTTGCTCGATGTGGTCCGTGCTTCTCTCATCCATGGAAATATGCCACTCATTTATTGGGGAGACGCCCTTACTTCTGCTGCATACTTAATCAACCGAGTTCCCTCTAATATCCTAAACTTCCTCACACCATTCCAAGCATTAACTGAAGCTGTGAATGCACCAAAAGTCGTCAACTTGCCACCTCGTGTGTTTGGGTGTGTTGCATTTGTTCATCTTCATCAACATGAATGCAATAAGTTTACTCCTCGAGCTGTCCGCTGTGTTTTCGTGGGATATGCACAGAATAAGAAAGGGTATCGGTGCTATCACCCACCAACTCAAAAGATGTTTGTGACTATGGATGTTGTGTTCCATGAAGATGAGATGTATTTTTCCTCTGAGGTTGAACTTCAGGGGGAGTACCGAAGTAAAGTTCAAACTCTTGCCTATGATAAAGTTCAAGCTCTTGCCTATGATGAAGTGGTTACCATTCAAACTGAACAATCAGATATAAGGGGAGAAAATCAGGATGTAAGTAATGACGATCACTCGAATGAAGACTTGGTTGAGGAAGAAAATTTCCATGAAGATCTGCAGTCAGTGCCGAACCTCCATGAAGATGAGCCATCTCCACCTCTAGCACCATCTGAATCATCTCCACCACCAGTACCATCAAATCTATCTCTACTCCCAGCAGAACCCCAAAACCAATCGTCATCACTGTCCGAAGCTCCAAGAAGAGAACTCCCAAACCAACTACAAGAGGTATTCCAAAACCCACTTACGAGCCTAATCCTACTAGTAAAGTCAAGTATCCCATGAGTCATTATGTGTCCACTCACCGATTGTCTGAATCAAATAAGTCATTTGTAAATCAATTATCTGCTATATCTATTCCTAACAGTATGCAGGAAGCCTTGGCCGATCCAAGGTGGAAAGCAGCTATGGATGAGGAGATGAAGTCCTTGAAGAAGAATGAGACTTGGGAGATAGTCGAGCTGCCAGCAGGGAAGAAGCCAGTAGGATGTAGATAGATTTATACAGTAAAATATAAATCGGATGGTTCGATAGAGCGGTACAAGGCAAGACTGGTTGCCAAAGGGTACACTCAAACTTATGGAATTGATTATGACGAAACATTTGCACCTGTGGCAAAGTTCAACACTATTCGAGTTCTACTGTCACTTGCTGCAAATCTTGACTGGCCGTTGGAGCAATTTGATGTGAAGAATGCATTTTTGCATGGGAAATTGACAGAAGAAGTCTATATGGATCTTCCACCAGGGTCGAACAGACCAGTCCAACACAGCAACAAAGTATGTCGTCTGAAGAAAGCACTGTATGGACTGAAGCAGTCACCAAGAGCCTGGTTTGGGAGATTTACAAAATCAATGAGGACATTCGGATACGATCAGAGTAATTCTGATCATACTCTATTCCTAAAAAGGAAAGAAGGTAAAATTACTGCTCTTATTATTTATGTTGATGATATGATAGTAACTGGAGATGATTCTGAGGAGATGAAGGCATTAAAGAACTACTTGTCACAAGAGTTCAGAATGAAAGATCTTGGTCCTTTGAGATACTTCCTTGGTATTGAAGTTTCTCGCTCAAGAAAGGGGATATTTCTTTCTCAAAGAAAATATGCTCTGGATTTATTGAAGAAAACTAGAATGTCCGCTTGTCAACCGATTAGTACACCATTGGAAGAAGGACTGAAACTATGCAACGAAGAGAATCAAGTGCCTTGTGATAAGGAAAGATATCAGAGATTGGTTGGACGACTAATGTATCTTGCACATACACGGCCAGATTTTTCATATGCTTTATGTGTGGTAAGTCATTTTATGCATGCACCTCGGGAAAAACATATGGACACGGTAATGAGAATTATGAGATACATTAAGTTAGCCCCAGGAAAAGGAGTCTTATTTGCGAAACATGGTCACTTGAAGGTTGAGGCATATACTGATGCTGATTGGGCAGGATCTACAATCGATAGGCGCCCCACTTCAGGATATTTCAACTTTGTTGGAGAAAATTTAGTTACATGGAGGAGCAAGAAGCAAAATATTGTTGCATGCTCTAGTACAGAGGCTGAGTATCGCGGAGTAGCTTTAAGTATAACAGAAGCTTTATGGCTAAAACTCCTATTGCAGGACTTAGGCTATGGTCCAAAGGAACCTATGAAGGTGTATTATGGCAGTCAAGCGGCGTGTGATATTGCGGTTAATCCAGTTCAGCATGATAGGACGAAATATCTAGAGGTAGACAGATTTTTCATCAAAGAAAAATTAGATGAGAAAGTTATTGAGATATCCAAAGTGAAGTCAGAAGATCAACTCGCAGATATCCTAACCAAGGTCGTTTCGACTCGGCTCTTCTTGAAATTTGTTGACAAGTTGGGCATGCTCGATATCTATGCACCAACTTGAGAGAGAGTGTTGAAATATAGTAATTGTATATTCTGTTTCCTAATATATGAAACAGATTCCCCAAATCTCTCATCTTCCAAATATTTTCTTAACTCTTTTCTTCTTCTCCAAGAATATAATCCTTATATATAGTTGTATATAGTAAAGAAAAAAGAACAAGAAGAATAAGAATTAATTTCCCCAAAATTATTTTCTTCAATAGTAACCTTTTAAGTATTGTAAGATAGCTAAAAGAGAGGTTCTCTCTCGTGCGCGCAAGAGGGGGTGCAAATCTCGAACCGGATTACATGTGACTTGTATGCACCCGCACGTCCTGCGAACACGAATGCCGGACCGACATAACCCCATCTCGTGCAGAGCCACCTTTTGCCTCAGTTTTGATTTTTTCCTTTTGTAAACGGCTGTTATAAATGCAGAAAAGGTTTTGTCTGTCGTTTCAGTGCAGTATTAAACATTTTGTCTGCCGTTACATTGTACTCATTCAAGTGTCTGTCTGCCGTTATACTGTGGCATTCAGGGCATTAACTGCTGTCTACCGTTACAGTGTATGCATTCAATACATTATCTGCCGTTACACTGTAGGCATTCATATCTTTGTCTACTGTTACAACCTCTAACCCTGACTCTATATATAGAGCCCCCTTCTCTTTTTCTTCCCTGCACCAAAATCAGCTTCTTTCTTTTCTGTTTAATTTTACTCTGTTCCGTTCCTCGATCCTGTTGTTTGGTAAGTCGGTGATAGAGTTCTCACGCTGTTGGTCGGTTCGAGGGTGTTTCGTGGTGCCTATGTGAACACTAGTCGTTGCATCCTGGAAGACAGACGCCTTAACACAATTCAGCAACCGGAAGAGGCGAAATCTGTTTTAAGGACATTGTGTGATACACAAGCCTCGACTGCTTTACCTTGTTGCATATTATTTGGTTTGTTTGTAAGTTGTTATTTATTTAATTTTATTTTCTTTTTGTATTTTCTTCCTCTCCTATTCTCTTCTCTATTTTCGGTGTCTCTCAATCATTTGAGTTTATTGTAAAAGAAAGTTTATAAAGAATTTTGATAACAAACTTAAAACAAATTTTTTGATTTTCTTGATTTCCGATTTTGAGGCACTTCTTTTTTTTTCTTTAATCTGGAAAACTTACACTCGTGTTGTGTATTTTTCAGAATCGAAATGACTACTGCATCGGAAAATATTGTTGTGTCTGAAACGGTCCACGTGCCGGTTGCTGATACGATGCAAGTACTGACTGCTGCTACGGCACGAGTGCCAATGCCAACCGTTGTACCTGTCTCAGTCTCCCATGGGAAAACCTGAGAAGTTCAACGGGCAGAATTTCAAAAGGTGGCAACATTAGATGATGTTCCATCTGACTACATTGAATCTTGCAAGATTTTTGAACGAAGAAGCTCTAAATCTTAAGAAAGATGAGCAAGATAACCAAGTCATTGCCGCTGTGGATGCTTGAAAAAATGTTGATTACTTATGTAGGAATTACATAATGAACGGATTAGCCGATTCTTTGTATAATGTATACATTGAGAAAAGAACTGCTAAAGAACTTTGGGAATCACTAGACCATAAGTATAAAACAAAGGATGCCGGCGCCAAGAAATTCATTGTGGGCCGCTTCCTAGACTATAAAATGGTAGATTCTAAAACAGTGATCAGTCAAGTTCAAGAAATACAACTGATCTTGTATGAGATTCATGCTGAAGGTATGAACTTAAGTGAAAGTTTCCAAGTAGCATGTATAATTAAAAAATTACCACCATGTTGGAAATACTTTAAGAATTACCTAAAGCATAAGCGAAAAGAAATGGGCATTGAAGATCTTATCGTCAGGCTTCGTATTGAAGAAGACAATAGAGGATCTGAAAATGTTTGATTCATCAGTCATGCAGCCAAGGCAAATGTAATGGAACATAAACAACGTTCCAACAAGCACAACAACAAGGGTCCCAAGTTGAGGCCTAAGGGAGGAATCTCCAAGAAGCCGAAGTTTCAAGGCAAGTGCTTCAATTATGACAATATGGGTCACAAATCTACTGAATGCAGACTTCCTGTCATGCCCCGCTTTCTATAAAAGGAAATACGGATTACGGATACGTGACTAAGCCCGGTGAATGATTTTTATCATCCATAAGCTATTCAGAAACTTTACAATATCTCACAGAAATAATCAGAGTTGGAAGCAAAAGAATCAACCAATCATGCACAATTGAATCAAATAGATCAACAGAAATTTACTTGAAATCCAAAATATAATATAATCTCAAATAAATCAAGTCTGGACAGTTAATAATATCCTAGGTCACATTGCCCAAATACAAATAAATCCAAGTATCAAATACAATTGTTCAAAAGCAACATATAATAATAATAGCAAAAGAAGTCCAGCACTAATATTGCATTTCTCCAATACCATCGGGCAAACGACCATCCTGATCTGCAATCAATAAATTGCAGGAGAAGAAAAAAGAAAATAAGTACCCGTCAATGCAAGTTACGGGTCGCTTGTAATGCAGGATACAAGTACATGGGGGTAAATAACAAATATAAAATAACAACAGAACAACATAGCATGGTATAAGTGTGTCAACAGAAATGTGATAACTAACATGAATCAGGAAAACAAATCAGATAGCATGGTATATTAACATATACAGATAACATGTGTCAAGTATCAAGGGTCAGATGGTATGCAGACAGATATACAGATGATAGTGTCAGATGATAGCCAAACGGGTAATAGATAATCAGATAACATATATCAGATAAATAGATAAAGATAACAGATGTCATGTTCTTTTAAGTCTTGTGTGATTACTATCTAGGTAGCACTTCATGCATCCCATACCGCATGGTTGCTACAACAAAAAGTTTCGCTTTAGATTTCATAGTGGAGTCCATAGGGCAGTGTACTCAGGGTTCAGACAGACAGATATCAGATAATCAGATCAGACAGATAGAACCTAGTGGTTCTCTTCTTCTCAACACCTTCCTATAGGAAGTATTGTAGACAGGGTCAGATAATAGAGTCGTAAATCATGTAACCATGAACACGTAACAGATAGGGAACACGGACCCTCTTCTCAGTACACATTTCTATAGTTTCCACTACTAGATCTTTTCCTTAAACCCCAGCTTGGTCATTTTGTTATTATTAGCAGACAGACGTGTATGTGCAGAAAACAGAGTGATAATAGCATGGTATAAATATGTAACAGGTTCAGGGTGACAGATAAACAGGTACAGATGATATACAGCTTATAAAGGAATAGAATCATGCACATGTTAATTCAGGACAACAAGTCACTACTGTACTAAAATAGGTATTCCCGTTGCTACAAAAATGAAAATCTGTATCCATCAAAGAATATGGAAAATAGACTCCCTTCCGAATCCAAAAAACATATATAAGTAATATAGTAATTCAAAACATCATAACTCAAAACAGGTTTGAATCCAGAAAACACGTTCAGCCAGAAATCAGTAAATCGAATTCACAGTCAAGAAAACAGCATCAAAACACCTCAAATAAATCTAGAAAAAATCTGGGGTATTCCCTTATATGTCTAGTATTAGAATATAAAGTTTTATAATTTTCTAGAAAGATTAGTTTAGCCAACAAAAATCAGAAAATATTGAGAAACGATAGTTTGGCAAATCTGGAGTTCCCAACACTGTTGTACCAAAACTGTAATATCTCGTAAACCGTGAAACGAAATCCAAATCCGCCAAAGGGAGAAGAAAAAGGAATTATGGTGAATTAGGGTGAAAATACAAATCTTTATAGAACAGCGAACAAAATCCAGCAAGTATAGTCTTTATAAACAAGCATGAAACGGCATATAAAACTCATCAATAAAATCCACCAAAATTCTGGGTAATCCCTAAATAGATACATAAATACTGACCAAAATTAAGGTCAAAATAATATGCTTAGCATTAGTATCAAAATAGTTTAGTCATCGAAATTATCAAGAAACGAAATCTGGAAATGAAATACACCTCTGTAGTAAAACAACCATATCTCACACATACAAAAAAGAAATTGATCAAGGTCAAAGGGGTTGGAAAGAAGACTGATTTCTCTAAAAATCATGTTTTATAATGAAGTTAATATTCTGACCCTAATATGGTCTAAATTATTGATCAAGACAGATCATCGACAAAACACAGAATTTCCTTTAGGAACAAAACCAACATGAATCACACAAAACTTGATCGAAACATAACTAAACATGAATTAGAGTATACTAAGTGTCCAAACATCATGAAATAGGGTATACAACATGTCCATAACAAGTATCTCACATGGATCTCACAAGCACACGAGTTCTCATAATTGATTCACATAAACATCATAGCAAGAACGGCCAAAACCTAAGTTGTTCATGTCAAATTTGTGTCGTGAGGCAACTATGGTCAATAGCACTGTAGAGACAATACTCATCAAACATACATCACACACGAGTTGTCTCTAGAACCCAACTACACTACAAGCAGTATTTATGACTTGTATCATACAAAAGAATTAAGTACAAGTTACTTGCCTTAACCGAGACGAAAATGATGACGAGCAAGGAGCAAGAATAACGGGAACAGATTCTTGGGTAACGAACAATGAATAAACTCATGAACACGGCATGCAACTACGAACGGAAACACGAATGAAATCACGAACACACCAATACCCGCAAGCACCGAAACACGTGCAAAACCACACACGTGCTACAAGAGAAAGAGCGAGGAAGCAACGGCAGCGGGCGTTGTTCACTGTCGCTGTTCTGTCTCGCTGTGGGCTGAGCGCAGAGGGGATTGCGGGCTGCTGCGGAGTCGTGGACTGGGGAGAGCACACAGGGTAGAGGGTTGGAGGAGGGGGTACAGGATGCAGGGCGAGAGAGGGAGTACAGGAGTTTGGATGGACTCTGGGTTTGCGACTGATCGTGAGGGAGAGAAGAACAGGGGCATGCAATTGGGGTATATATAATAGGGAGTTTAAGGTTAGGCAGTTACACAGAGATCGGTTGGGCTTTTTGGGTGCAAACGGGTAGTTAAGTTTATAATTGGGTTTGATATAATAACACTAAGTTTGGGTATATGGCTAAAGAATTTAATGCAGGGAAAGGTTAAGTGGTTACAGGTATTGGATTAGGGTAAAATACTGATGGCTATATATAGGTAAAAATGGGTATGTGTAATTAATTGGGTTGAAGTATAGGTAAGAAATTAGGATTTATTAGAATAGGCTTTGGGTATAAAAGGTCCAAAATTTGATAGGGCAAAAATGAATGAATTAAAATCACAAAATGGAAATAAAAATAAATTTAACAGTGAGAATAAAAAATAATGGCACGAGCAAAAGAGACGAATCAAAAGGAGATAACCGAATAAAAAAAATTCAAATAAAAAGATGATAAAAATGAAAAATAAATATATTGAACAAAAATCCAATATACGATCCAAAAGAAATACAGGAGGAATACAAAGAAAGGAAAAAAATACACCAAAACGAAAAATACACTCAAAATACACAAAATGAAGAACAGGGATTACAATCCTACCCACCTAACAGAAAGAATTTCGTTCTCAGAATTCAAACAAGAAGATACATAGGGTAACCCCAAAAGAAAAGAAAAGAACAAAACAAAAACTACTCAAACAAATGAGGAAACTTCTGCTGAATCTCCTCCTCCAGCTCCCAAGTCGACTCACTAGGTAAGTGAGGATTCCAAGCAACGCGAACCAACTTGATGACCTTGTTCTTAAGCACTTTCTCCTGCTGATCCACAACAGCAACTGGCGGAATCTCACAAGTCAAATCCGGCCGAACGGTCAACTCAGAATAGTCGGTCACGTGGCTCTCATCTCAGATATATCTTCTGAGTTGTGAGACATGAAAAACATCGTGCACTCCTGATAAAGCTGGCGGCAGTGCGAGACGATAGGCCACCTTGCCTACCCGCTCCAAAATCTCAAATGGTCCAATAAATCTAGGACTAAGCTTGCCCCCACCACCGAACCGAATGACACTGCGCCAAGGCGATACCTTATGGAAAACATGGTCACCAACACCAAATTCCAAAGCTCTCCGATGGACATCAGCCCATCGCTTCTGCCTATCCTGAGCTGCCTGCATATGCTTCCCGATCTGAACCACCGCATCCACTTTCCTGGTGATCAACTCCGGACCCAACAACTTCCTCTCACCAATGTCATCCCAGTACACTGGCAATCTGCACTTCCGCCCATAGAGTGCCTCGAACGGAGCAGCTTTAATACTGGCCTGAAAGCTGTTATTGTACGAGAACTCTACGAGATGCAAATGGTCCTCCCAAGATCCACAAAATTGAAGCATACAGGACCTCAACATGTCCTCAAGAATCTGAATAGTTGTAACTCCCTGTTCCAGTTGTATGTATTTTATTACGTAAATTTTTGTACTTCAATTTTCAGAAGTTTTATTTTTCTTTTTGGACTCTTTATCTAAAGCCAGAATATTTTTCTGATCAATTCTATAATTTTGTGATTTTTTCGATCGGAGTTTAAATACAAACTTTAACCCTGATTAATACTAATCCTAATCCTAAACCTAATTTTTAATCCAACAGCTAACCTAACTTCTACACCTTATTTTCTTCCTCCCCACACCTTATTTTCTCCCTCCCTACTTCTCCACTTCTGCATACGCCAATCTCTCCCTCCCATTTTTCTCCTACTGCTTAATTCTACGCCTAACTCCACGACTCCTCATCCTTGTTCTCATTTTTCCACACCGCTGCTCTCATTTTTCTACACCCCCATCTCTTTCTCCCCTAATTTTATACACACACACACATCAGATAACATCCCATCTCTTTATCTCCTCATATATTATTATATGTAATACACATGCATTCACTCCATTCTTCTTTCTATATATATACACACACACAAGCATGCAGACCACCTCATTCCCTTCTTCTCTTCCTTTGCCTTCTTCACACCCGAGAGCTCAAGCAACACCCGAGCTCCACTTTACCTTCTACCTTCAAGCCAACGACTCCGCTTCTATGATCCCATGAACCCCGAAAAATAACCCGACACCGCACCATCTCCTCGTTGTTGTCGCTCATCACCGTCGCTCACCGTTGCTACCGTTGCTCGCTCGCTACCGTCTTGCCGCCATTCTTATCGCCGTTGTGCCGCCGTCTGTTGTCGACGTCGCTTTTCCTTTTCATGGTTAACGCCACCACCGAAATCGTCACGTTATAAGGCAAGTATCTTGTACACAATTTTTGTTCTCATACAAATATTTTCCTTGGACTCGTGGCAAGTAGTTTAGTTATCATCATATTTTATTGTCAAACTCCGTTCGAGTCACTGGTTCCATGCTATATCAACTCAAGAGTGAACCTTTAACACATTTCGAATCGTGTTATCGAATATCGAATATTCAACCTTACTATCTCTAAAAATTTTTAACCTTACACTAAGAATTCGACCATGTTACCAATACTGAATTGAAGATTTTCTACGTGGAAATCATAGCTCATCGAGTTCCGAATCCAGAACATCTTACGGTTTCTCAATCAGATGTATAGATTGTGAGATATCGTGATTTTAGTACTGGCATATCGTGAATTTCTGAACCTGCACGGGATTACTAACCGGTATCTTGTACTGAGAATTCAACCATGTTCCCGACACCGGATCAAAAAACTTTCTATATGAAAATCGTAGCCTTTCGAGTCTAGATATCCAAAATATTTACGGTTTTTCAATCCGATATATAGATTGTGAGATATCACAATTTTAGTATTGTGACTCTGAATTTTCAGAATGAGCGCGAAACATCGAAACCAGCGAAGAATGAATTTGTACGCATAGCTACTGTCTCCAGAATGTATCGTGTGAATATGCATTGGAATTTGCTTTTCTGTAACAACGGGAAAGTGAATTTGAATGCAGATATGTCAAGTTGTTTAAAATTCATTTCTATATTTTTGCATATAAACCCATTACTTTTCATATTTAATGAACTGAGTGTATTATTGGTTTTGTAATAATAACTTGCATAGATATAATAGGTTGATAGAATGCATTTTATACCACTTGATAATTCTATAATAACTTCTCTCGATACATATACTCGTTTTACGTCTCATGTCCATGATTACTGTCCTTGATATTTTTCTTTGACTAAACTATTTGATTACACCGTTCCACTAGTCGTACCAACTGCATGTTTCTAATTAATTATAAAAGAATAACAAGCCGGGGTTATAAGGGTACGGCTTAACAGTGGACAATATAGGGGAGTATACTCGGAAGGGGGCCCGTGTTTTCCAAAATAGTGATTCTTGATTCTTGATTCTTGATTCTTGCACAATTCTTGATTATATAATTCTCGATTACATGATTCATGATTACATGTCTTGATACTATCACTGGAAGACCCGAGTACATAATCCTATAGAATTCACTACTTAAGTCTAAACGTCACATGATTGATATGCACCGAACTTGTAGTATGGGACACAGGATTGCGTGCATTATATAAGTTAATAAAACAGATAAACTTGAGATTTTCACTAAGCATGATTCTTGATTACATGACTCTTCATTACATGACTCTTGATTCTTGATTACATGATTCTTGATTACATGACTCTTGATTCTTGATTACATGACTCTTGATTACATGACTCTCAATCCTTGATTACATGATTATCGATTAACTGAGCCTAGGTTATCAATTGCTTATATCTTGAAGTCTAGAATACACTAGTTACAGTTATTACTTACATAATCATATTGTCCCAGTTCTTTGCTTACTTCCATATTGTATTTGTACTTCTACTTCTTGTTTCTTCCATGTTATATCTTGTTATATTACCCCTTTTACTGCTTGTTGCTATTTGCTGCCCGAAACTTGCTCTAACAGGAACCTTTTCTATTTTTCTTTGAGTTAATAATTATATAGGTACTGATGAACCAGCAGAACAGACTTTCTAGATGATCGTTACTGCTTTGTTACTACTTCATGTTGTTTTTCTTTCAGTCGCTATTTTATCTAGTTGTTATAGCGAACTGCTTATCGTATTGTTTTAATTATGGCACATTGTATTCCCGGGCATTTTGACCCGATGTTGATGTATTATCTGGATGATGGTTATTTTATTTTCAGCTCATGTGATCATTATATTTGCCTGCGTAAATGAGTTATAAATATCTTGTTAAGCTTATAATTGTACAGCTTATGAATGATATATATCATTCGCTGGGCCTCAGTTGCGTGCCTGTATTTCCGTATAGTGGAAAGCGGGGCGTAACAATAGTCTTCTCTGACAGCCCATCAGTCTGGGGATGGAAAGTTGTGTTGTACTTTAATTTGCTCCCCAAACTAATCTGAAGACTCTCCCAGAATTGAGATCTGAATCTCGTATCCCTATCAGATACAATACTGACTAGAACCCCATGAAGTCTAACAATCTCTGGCATGTACCTCTCAGCTAGGCTCTCAGTAGACTGACTGACACGAAAAGGAATGAAGTGAGCACTCTTCGTCAAACGGTCGACAATCACCCAAATAGCATTATGACCCTTAGGACTTCTCGGCAAAGCAGTCACAAAATCTATGGTGATATGTTCCCACTTACACTCTGGAATAGGAAGCGGTTGAAGAAGTCCAGCGATTCTCTGATGCTCTGCCTTAACCTGCTGGCAGATTAAATACTGAGCAACAAATTGAGCCACAGCCCTTTTCATATCCTGCCACCAAAAATGAAGCTTCAAATCTCGATACATCTTAGTACCGCCAGGATGGATAGAATACGAAGACTGGTGTGCTTCCTCAAGCAACCTCTGACGAACTTCACCCTCCGAGACACATAATCTGGACCCAAAACGAAGCGATCCATCAGAATGAATAACCATGTCCATCCTGGACCCAGACTCAACCTCAGCTCGAAATCTCTGCAACTGTTCATCACCAGCTTGCGCCTCTTTAATCTGATCAACAAGAGACGACTGCAGCTGAAGCACCAAACAACTCCGATCTGAACTCGATAACAAAATCTCCAACTCCAACCTCCTTATCTGCTCAATCAAATCCATCTGCTGAGTCAAGAACATAACTGCCGGTCTCCTGCTCAAAGCATCTGGCACCAAGTTCAATTTACCAGGATGGTATTGCAAACTGATGTCATAATCGGCCATAAGTTTCAACCAACGCCTTTGCCTCATTTTTAACTCCTTCTGGGTGAAGACGTACTTGAGACTTTTGTGGTCTGTAAAGATCGCCACTCGGTCTCCAAGTAAATAATGTCTCCACAGCTTCAAAGCATGGATCACTGCCGCTAACTCCAAGTCATGAGTCGGATAGTTTTTCTCATGCGGCCTCAACTGCCTAATGCATATGCAACGACTCAGCCCTTCTGCATCAAAACTGCTCCAAGACCCTTACCAAAAGCATCACAGTGAATTAAAAATTCGCCTGAACCGTCTGGAATAGTCAACACAGGCGCTGGCGTCAATCTGTTCTTCAACTCAACAAAAGCCTCACTGCACTCATCAAACCAACAAAAATTCTGATCCTTCCCAATCAATTTAGTCAACGGTCCCGCTATCTTCGAAAAATTTTAGACGAACTTCCGATAATAGCCAGTCAAACCAAGAAAACTCCTAACCTCTGAAAATGACTTGGGAATAGGCCAATCCTTCACAGCCTCAACCTTGGCCAGATCTACAGAAACACCCTCGCCTGAGATAATGTGCCCCAAAAAAGAAACCCTGTCGAGCCAAAACTCACACTTGCTGAGTTTCCCATAGAGCTGATTCTCTCTCAAAGTCTGCAGAACCACTCTAAGATGCTCAGCATGATCTTTCCGATTCCGAGAATACACCAAAATATCATCAATGAAGATCACTACAAATCTATCCAAGTATTGAGAGAAAACCCGGTTCATAAGACTCATGAATACAGCCGGCGCGTTCGTAACCCCGAACGACATCACAAGATACTCATAGTGCCCGTATCTAGTCCTGAATGTAGTCTTCTATATATCCGCAGCCTTCACCTTGACTTGGTAATACCCAGAACAAAGATCCAACTTCGAGAAAATAGCAGCCCCAGTTAAATGATCAAACAAATCATCGATCCTGGGCAACGGATATCGATTCTTCACAGTAACTCTATTCAATTCACAATCAATTTAGTCAATGGTTGTTTACATTTTCATCGAATATGCACATAATAGTAGTGCTTATCGGTTCTTGGTGTACAAATATGATATTTCTGAATACCAAAGAACACGATAATAGAGTCCAGAAATGCATCGTTCTTTAAAGATGTATTTCCATCTAAGTCTAAGGAAGAACCAAGTTCTTCCAAACAAACACATGAGACTATCAGTGAATAATGAAAACCAAGATGAAGAAGTTAAAGAGGAACCTAGACGTAGTAAAAGAACAAGAACTGAAAAATCTTTTGGTCCAGATTTCTTGACCTTTATGCTTGAAGGTGAATGATGTGTCGGATTTATATACAAATATTTGTACTCATTTACCTATTAAAATGGCTTGTTTTCGCTGATATTGTCTCTAATTCATCTTATTTCTATATGATTTCATTTAATTAATTATTTTTGAAGAAATAATATTTTTGATGCAAAAAGTAAAGAATTGGTGAAAAAATCAACAAACAAAGTAAAATAATTGATTTATCATTTTTATTGTTTTGTTGAGTTAAAAGTGTGACAAATAAATTGTAAAAGGATTTTTATACGCGAATATGATTTATAGTTAGTTTAATTTATTTTAAACTAATTAAATTTATTTTATTTAAAAATCCTAATTTCAGGTATTATATTGTGTACGCAGCAGCACGTGGTGGAAATAAAAGGAAGAAAAGAAAGAAGGGGAAGTAAATAAAATTCTGGGTTATAAAAGGAATGAAATAAAGAAAGATGGTGGACTTCTCTGCAAAAAGTGCAAACCCTAACTCCTTCCCGTTCTCTATATATACAAAGCAAAGAAGAGAGAAGAAGGTAAGAGGTGACGGCTGTACCAAATACAAAGAAAAAAATAAGAGAAAAAAAAAGTAAGAGAGAGAGAAGGTGCGTGCGAGTTCCAAGGCGAAACAGCACGTGTGGGCAGTAGGGCTGCTGTCTTCTTTGGCGCGGTTTTCGAAGTGCACCCAACGAGCTGCTTTGAATTGACGACTCCTTCGTCCTCTCGCTCGACTGCTGATCAGAACGAAAAAGGGTGAGAGAGAGAGCCGGGGACCACGTGCAGCGACAGGCGCGGAAACCCATGCGCTGACTTCGGTTCAGAATTGGCGATTGCAGGCTGACAGATGGGCCCCGCATCGCTGACGTGGCTGCTTTATCTCCATCTGCCTTGACGTGCTGGCGTGCGTTGACTGGGCCGTTTCTTCGTCTGACGTGGCTTCGAAAGGACAGGCGGGACCCACACAATTTCGGCACAGGGGTGAGAGACCTGAACGCTGACAGTGGGACCGGTTGATCGCTGACGTGGACCTGGCGACGCAAGTTTTGGGTTCGGTATTGTTGACAGGGTTTGGATTATTATTTTTTTTTATTATAATTTTGTGTACTTCTTCTCTAAATATTTTTAGATGCAATCCAAACAATTCTATTAATTGCAAATTTGATCATGAACTGAATTGATTGTTCTAGAGGCTAAGGTGTAGCCGAGTTTTGAACACAAATTTTAATTTCTTATTTTTACTCTATTTTTCCTGATTGTGTTTTAATTTTTATTATTTATGCGTACAACATGGTGGATAGACATTTGTATGATTTTCAAATCGTAAAGAGACCGAACAGGTAATTTATGATTAATAAAAATTAAGACCGTATATTGGAGGACGTGACTGTTAAGAAATCCTATTTCTCGATTAATAATTTGGTGGATAGACGAATGATTAATTGAGAATAATTTTTAGACTACGTTGATAGAGTGGTTAATATCTTTAGGATTTTGGTCGACAATTGGGAAAGATAATATTTTTATTTATAAGGTATCATAATTTGTGTGTGTGATAAACGAGGTGAACCAAGAGCCCTAGAACTATTTTTTAGTGCTTCATAGTTTCATAGCCCTCTCCCTCTTCACAAATTTAGTTAGATTAAATTAGATTAGAATAATTTAGTTGTTTCATTAAATTCGATCTTCCAAATAGTGATTAATCTAGTGATATCGGTACTCAGTAAAATATCTAGTCCCTGTGGGTTCGACACTCTACTCATCTATCTATATTACTTGTGCGATTTTGTCCACTTGCAAATATCAACATCAAGTTTTTGGCGCCGTTGCCGGGGACTAGTTATTCTTTTATTGATATTGAAAATTGCTAGATTATTGCTAATTTGGATTTTTTGTAATTATTTTTATTTTATTATCATTTTACATCTTTATTTTCTTTTGACTAACTTTAACTTTTTTTTATTTTTCTTATTTTAGTTTT
The DNA here is from genome assembly GCA_017893485.1 of Hemerocallis citrina. Taxonomy (NCBI): domain Eukaryota; kingdom Viridiplantae; phylum Streptophyta; class Magnoliopsida; order Asparagales; family Asphodelaceae; genus Hemerocallis; species Hemerocallis citrina. The sequence continues at coordinate 395,987,030 of CM030359.1, forward strand.
TTTTTAGTTTTTCTATTTTTTTTTCTTTCTTTTTCGATACTTATATTGCAGGATATACACGTACATTGTCATGGCGAACGATGAGAACAAGCCTTTGAGAGACTATGCTATGTCCTCAATTTTTGAGTCAAGCATAAAGAAGCCGGTTATTGAAGCTAACGATTTTGCAATTAAACCAGCGATGATTCTAATGATTCAACAGACTGTTCAATTTTGGGGACTACCACACGAGGATCCTTACGCTCACATTGCAGATTTTCTAGAAATTTGTGACACTTTCAAACACAACAGAGTATCAAATGATGCAATTAGATTAACACTCTTTCCTTTTTCATTACAGGATAAGGCGAAGACTTGGCTACGTTATCTATCGCCAGGTAGTATTACTACTTGGGAGGGACTTGCACAAAAATTTCTAGCCAAGTATTTTCCAGCAGCAAAGACCGCAAGGCTAAGAAATGAAATTTGCACATTTACTCAATTTGAGACCGAGTCTTTATATGATGCATGGGAAAGGTTTAAAGAGTTATTGAGAAAGTGTCCTAATCATGAACTACCAAAATGGCTGCAAATGCAAACATTCTATAATGGTTTGGGAGTTACACATAGATCTATCGTTGACGCAGCAGCTGGTGGTGCACTGATGAGCAAAACTTACCAAGCAGCCTATGATCTTTTAGAGGAAATGGCATCAAATCATTACCAGTGGTCTTCAGAGAGAACGATGCCAAGAAAAGTGGCTGGAATTTGTGAACTTGATCCTTTTTCTACTTTATATACAAAAAATGATATTTTATATGAACAAGTAGAAAATATGAATTTTAATGTTATGCAATCTAATATGATTTGTGATCTTTGTGCAGGAAATCATACAAGTTCAGATTGTCAAGTGGGGAACCCTTTTGCTCCATCAAATACAGAACAAGAAAATTTTGTGTCAAACTTTCAAATGCAAAACAATTATTATGAAAACACATACAATCAAGAATGGAGAAACACCCCCAATTATCCATGGAACTACAATCAAGAAGCAGTTATACCACCTCAAATTTTTCCACAGCAAGAAAAGAAGTCGACGCTTGAAGATATGTTTGAGCACTACATACAAAAGACAGATTTGGCAATCCACAATGTTGCAAATTCAACTTCGGCTTCCATTCAAAATATTGAGGTACAAATTAGTCAAATTTTAAATATTCTTAATGAAAAAACTGCAGGATCATTGCCAAGCAATACAGTTGTCCATCCCAAGGAGCATGTTGAGGCTATAACACTAGGAAGTGGGAGGACAATTGAGCAACCACAAGAAGAAAATGAAGAACATAATGTGGTTGAAAAGCAAAGTGAGATTGTACAAATTGTGGAGGAACAAATTCAGCATGAGCAAGTAACTTTTAATATTTTTAATTCCATGAATTTTCCTCCTGAAGAACAGTCATCTTTCCAAGTAAGTAAAATTGATTTAATTGTGGGCGAGAAACATAAGGCTAAATTTGAAAAATCACCAATTGAAGTATGTCCAACAAGTTCAGAAATTCTTGAAACTCAAAAAGAAAATATTTTTGAACATGTTATGTACTTGGATGCTGAACCTTCTATTTATTCATTTTTTCAGCATAAATTCAAAGAGATGAGGGAATCAAAGACAACATCATCAAGAAGGAAACGCCTCAAATTGGAACTTGAACCTGATCCACACAAGAAAAGAAAAATTAGAAAGGATGTTTTAATGTTGTTGGATCTTGGCGTTACTTAACCATCTCACCCCCATGTCTGGCTGAAGACTTAAAACTTAGCGCTTCTTGGGAGGCAACCCATGTTTTATTTTATTGCATTCAGTTTTTATTATCTTTTAGCTTATTTTATTTTAATTTTTGATTTTATTTTGTAGGATTGCATCAATTTAAAAGTCGCCAAACGGAGCTGTTTTGAACACCTGCATTGATGGCTGTTTTCGAGCAGTTTGGAGTCAAAATCTGGAAAACTGATTCAAAGAGAATTTGTAGACAATCTTCTTAGCTTTCCAGCAAAAAAAAATTCAGCCCATTTCGACATCTACAGCTCCAGATATCGCCAAAATACTGAAGGGTGCGCGCGCAGAAATTTAAAGACGAATCAGGGGAGATATTCTAAACTTCTTGCATTCTTTTTGTTTTTCTTTTCCTTTCCCATTGAGGACAATGTGAGATTTAAGTTTGGGGGGAAGGTTTACAAATTTATTTTTATTTTTATTATTTTAGAAAAGAAAAACAAAAATTTTAAAAAGGATTTCAATTAGGCTCACCATTACACTTTTAAGTTCTTTATGGTGATAAGCATAAAAGACAATTTTTTTGGTATAAACAATTTTTTTTTATAAAGCAATATTAAGCATACTTATTTACTTTAGGATTATTGAGTTTCAAAATTCCTTACAAAATTGTGTGGGTCATGCTATTATATATAAAAAAAAAAAAAAAAAAAAAAATAAATGTGATGCTTTTTCTTGTGATTATCCCCTTTAATCTAGTCCTAAACAGAGTTTAAGTAAATAGAGTAATAATGAAAAAAAAAAAAAAAAAAAAATTTGAATAAAGTCAATCTACTCCAATGTTTTGAGTTGCTTAGTAACTAGGGGTATTCATCACAAATGTCTACACTTACGTAGAACGGCAACTTGAAATATGAGTGTGCAAAGCACTTTAAGTTTGTGACTTGTTGAGTAACCGGGTGAATTCATCACAAATGTTTTGCATTCGCGTCAAAAGGCAAGTGACAACTTAAAGAAGAGACTAAAAAAAAAAAAAAATTAAAAAAAAAAAAAAAAAAAAAAAAAAAAAAAAAAAAAAAAAAACACCTCTAGTTTGCTACTCGGTTTGTAGTAGAGAGAAGGGATAATCATAGATTGAGTTGTTGCATACTATAATTACATTAATTGCATGACAAATGCGATTTTTTTTTGGGAATTATGAATAAATAATTGCACTGGAGAAAGTGGGTATGCTTAGTTTTACTTTATTTGCAATTGTTTATATTTTTAATTGTAATTTTGATGCTTGCATGATAAGATCTCTTGGTGTGATTGGTGGAGTCTGCTATTATTATTCCCTTGTTTATGATTCTACTTTTTGCTCGAGGACAAGCAAAATCTTAAGTTTGGGGGTATTTGATGTGTCGGATTTATATACAAATATTTGTACTCATTTACCTATTAAAATGGCTTGTTTTCGCTGATATTGTCTCTAATTCATCTTATTTCTATATGATTTCATTTAATTAATTATTTTTGAAGAAATAATATTTTTGATGCAAAAAGTAAAGAATTGGTGAAAAAATCAACAAACAAAGTAAAATAATTGATTTATCATTTTTATTGTTTTGTTGAGTTAAAAGTGTGACAAATAAATTGTAAAAGGATTTTTATACGCGAATATGATTTATAGTTAGTTTAATTTATTTTAAACTAATTAAATTTATTTTATTTAAAAATCCTAATTTCAGGTATTATATTGTGTACGCAGTAGCACGTGGTGGAAATAAAAGGAAGAAAAGAAAGAAGGGGAAGTAAATAAAATTCTGGGTTATAAAAGGAATGAAATAAAGAAAGATGGTGGACTTCTCTGCAAAAAGTGCAAACCCTAACTCCTTCCCGTTCTCTATATATACAAAGCAAAGAAGAGAGAAGAAGGTAAGAGGTGACGGCTGTACCAAATACAAAGAAAAAAATAAGAGAAAAAAAAAGTAAGAGAGAGAGAAGGTGCGTGCGAGTTCCAAGGCGAAACAGCACGTGTGGGCAGTAGGGCTGCTGTCTTCTTTGGCGCGGTTTTCGAAGTGCACCCAACGAGCTGCTTTGAATTGACGACTCCTTCGTCCTCTCGCTCGACTGCTGATCAGAACGAAAAAGGGTGAGAGAGAGAGCCGGGGACCACGTGCAGCGACAGGCGCGGAAACCCATGCGCTGACTTCGGTTCAGAATTGGCGATTGCAGGCTGACAGATGGGCCCCGCATCGCTGACGTGGCTGCTTTATCTCCATCTGCCTTGACGTGCTGGCGTGCGTTGACTGGGCCGTTTCTTCGTCTGACGTGGCTTCGAAAGGACAGGCGGGACCCACACAATTTCGGCACAGGGGTGAGAGACCTGAACGCTGACAGTGGGACCGGTTGATCGCTGACGTGGACCTGGCGACGCAAGTTTTGGGTTCGGTATTGTTGACAGGGTTTGGATTATTATTTTTTTTTATTATAATTTTGTGTACTTCTTCTCTAAATATTTTTAGATGCAATCCAAACAATTCTATTAATTGCAAATTTGATCATGAACTGAATTGATTGTTCTAGAGGCTAAGGTGTAGCCGAGTTTTGAACACAAATTTTAATTTCTTATTTTTACTCTATTTTTCCTGATTGTGTTTTAATTTTTATTATTTATGCGTACAACATGGTGGATAGACATTTGTATGATTTTCAAATCGTAAAGAGACCGAACAGGTAATTTATGATTAATAAAAATTAAGACCGTATATTGGAGGACGTGACTGTTAAGAAATCCTATTTCTCGATTAATAATTTGGTGGATAGACGAATGATTAATTGAGAATAATTTTTAGACTACGTTGATAGAGTGGTTAATATCTTTAGGATTTTGGTCGACAATTGGGAAAGATAATATTTTTATTTATAAGGTATCATAATTTGTGTGTGTGATAAACGAGGTGAACCAAGAGCCCTAGAACTATTTTTTAGTGCTTCATAGTTTCATAGCCCTCTCCCTCTTCACAAATTTAGTTAGATTAAATTAGATTAGAATAATTTAGTTGTTTCATTAAATTCGATCTTCCAAATAGTGATTAATCTAGTGATATCGGTACTCAGTAAAATATCTAGTCCCTGTGGGTTCGACACTCTACTCATCTATCTATATTACTTGTGCGATTTTGTCCACTTGCAAATATCAACATCAGTGAACCTCAAACTTTCAAAGAAGCGGTGAGCTCTAGTGATGGTCCTCTATGGAAAGAAGTCATGAAGAGCGAAATTGACTCTATCTTGCAAAATTATACTTGGGAACTAGTGGATCTTCCACCAGATAGTAAACCTTTAGGTTCCAAGTGGATTTTCAAGAGAAAAATAAAAGCCGATGGATCAATTGATAAATATAAGGCACGACTTGTTATCAAAGGATATAGACAAAAGGAATGTCTGGATTACTTTGATACATATTCTTGTGACGAGAATAAATTCCATTAGGATGGTACTTGTTATAGCAGCCTTGTGCAATCTTAAAGTACATCAAATGGATGTAAAAACAACTTTTTTAAGGGATATTTAGATGAAGAAATCTATATGGAACAATCTGATGGTTTTTCAGCTCTAGGACAAGAAAAGAAAGTTTGTAAACTGGTGAAGTCGTTATATGGCTTAAAACAAGCACCAAAGTAATGTCATGAGAAATTTGACAATGTCATGATGACAAATAATTTCAAGATCAATAAATGTGACAAATGTGTATATGTCAAAGACACTGAAAGTGGATATGTCATAATATGCTTATATGTAGATGATATACTTATTGTTGGAAGTAATGATAAGATGATTAAATCTACTAAAAACATGTTGAACGCAAGGTTTGACATGATAGACATGGGACTAGCTGATGTTATATTGAAAATTAAAATTACAAAAATATCAGATGAGCTTGTTTTAAGCCAGTCACATTATATTGACAATATAAATTTGATAAAGAGAATTTTGGAATTGTCAGAACTCCAATAGATCTAACTTTATATTTATCCAAGAATAAAGGTGAGAGTACTTAAGTAGAATACTCTAGAATCATAGGCAGTCTAATGAACTTCATGAGTTGTACAAGACCAGACATAGTCTATGCAGTGAGAAAACTAAGTAGATATACGAGTAATCTTGAAAGTGAGCATTGACAAGCAATTACAAGAGTACCGATGATATGGCTAAAAATGGGGTTAAATCGGAGCCGTCCAGATTGGATACGAATCTTGATGCTCGAGGGTAAAATGGTAATTTCACGTTCAAGTGAATCCAAGGCGGGTACCGAATCTCCTTCTCACAGATCCAATAACCCGCGAACGGATCCACCCCTTGTGGGTACGGGTCCCGACCCAAGGCGAACCCAAACCAACAAGGGGCAAATCAGGATCCCTGATTTTGCCAAATCAGCAGCCCTGATTTGCTCCCACCGGGAATCAGGGGCTAATTTCCCAAAACAGAATAGGAGGATTTTCCTCCTTGCTGTTAGGCAGGAAATCATGCCCCTAATCGTTCCAAAGGAGACTATAAATATCACCCCTCTACCACCATGACCAGGTTAATCACTCTTTCACCACTTTTAAGCTCTTTGTTAATCTTTTCTAATTACTGACAAGAGCGTCGGAGGGTGCGTCGCCAGAATCAACCCCGGTGTTTCGCACTTCCTTGTAGGTCGCGGCAGGAGCAAGGAGGCCGAGTCAACTGTTCAGGTTGTTCCCGTACTCACAAGTTCTATCTGTTTACCCCCACACCGAAATCAGCGGTAACAGATTGGCGCCGTCTGTGGGAAGGCCACACGAACAGCCTCAGCCCACTCTCCGTCGTCCCCAGCAAACATGCCTCCGAAGAAGGTCAGATCCAGAGGGTCGAACCGTGTGGGCAACCTCGTCGACCCGGCGAATGAAGTCCCCGTCAATCCTATTCCCCAGCCCAACCTCCCTCCGCCGGCCCAGCAGGGCCCACCTCCTCCTCCCAAGCAGCAGCCCAACAATGGTCCGTCCGGTCACAACGGTCGGAAGGAAAAATAGCCCCTCAATCCGGGACATGTCTCGGTCCATAATGGGTCCTCGGACTCGATGGCTTCTCATCATCCCGACCTCCGCATCACACTTCTGAACCGCCAGAAGGACGACGACCTCCGCACCCATCTTGACGAGAGGCGGGCCCGAGAGGGAGCCTCCCGCCAGCGTCAGGGTGAGCGGTCCCCACGTCGCCGAGACGGCAGAAGGTCCCCCGAGCGCCGAAGGAGGAGGTCCCGTTCCCCCAGAGATCGGCGTCATCCGAGGGACCGAGAAGTGCCTATCAGTCGGCCCGAATTCCTCCAATTTCAGGAGACCGTTCTGCAGGCTCTCAACCTTCGGCAGAACGTCCAGAATGCTCAGAGGGCTCCGACGCCCCCGAGGGATCCCGGTCCTCGCCGCCGAACCCGGAGCCCTTCCCCGGCTCCCAGCCGCCAGCAGCGGCAATCGAGCCCTCACCGGTCCCAGGACTACCGGCGCCGCAGTCCACGCTCCCCTTCCTACGAAGAGGAGTCCGGGGGGTCATACGATTACCAGCGGAGGGACGACGCCCTCATCCGCCGTCTCCATGAGGTGGAGAGGCATATCAGCCGCATGGACAGGGAGGAAGAGTCCCGAGCAGGAACATTCCGTCCCAGCCGACCCCCCTTCTCACGGTCGATCATGGAGGCCCACATACCGAGGAGTTTCAAACCCCCGCAGTTTGAAACATACTCAGGGGAATCCGACCCGGTCGATCACGTCGAAAGCTTCAAGACCCTGATGCTGATTCATCAAGCTTCCGACGCTGTGCTCTGCAGGACCTTCCTTGCCACCCTCAGGGGGTCTGCTCGGGAATGGTATTCCAGGCTCGCCCCATCCTCCATCTTCTCGTTCTAGCAGTTTGAAACACTGTTCATTACTCACTTCGTGAGTAGCAGGCGAGCCGAGAAGACAAGCCTCTCCCTGCTGAACCTACGGCAGGAAAGGGAAGAGAAGCTGCGGGACTATGTGAAAAGATTCACCGCAGAGGTAAGGTCTATCGCCTCCTTAGACCAGTCGGTGGCAACCATGGCGTTCCAGTCGAACGTCCTCAACGCCAACCTCCGATCGTCCCTAGCCAAAAAACCACCGCATGACTTCGCCGACCTCCTCCTGAGGTGCGAGAAGTACATCCGAGCAGAGGAGGCTGAAGCCCTTCCGAGCTTCGGGGGGCCCTCCGCAGGGTCGAAAAGGAAGGCGACGGGGGAAGAGGGGTCCAAGAAAGCCCAGAAGGACAGTGGCGGTCAGCGTCGCGCTCCCCCCAGGTTCGAGAAGTTCACTCCCCTCACCACCATCGTCTCTACTATCCTGATGGAAGTGGAGAAGGAGGGGGTCATCCCTCCAGCTCCGAGGATGCACACCCCGGCGAAGAGGAGGAACAAAGATAAGTGGTGTCGTTACCACTGAGACCACGGCCACGACACGAACGACTGTCGAGCCTTGAAGGATGAGATTGAAGCCCTCATCCAGAGGGGGTAGTTGGCCAAGTTCGTGAAGGCGAACGATCGGGCAGATCGCAATTCTCCTCCGGCTCGGGGGGCTAACAAGCGCACCGAGCGGCGCGAGGAAACACCTGAGTTCGAGGAGGAAAGGATTCTGCACCTGATCCACGGAGGCCCCATGGGGGGCTCCTCTAACACCTCCCGAAAAGCCTTCATCCGAGAGGTGAACTCGGTTCACAGTGCTCCTCCTCCCAAGGGTCTCGGCGTCCCTGTGTCCTTCTCCGATGCCGACCTCGAAGGGGTCCGAACCCCACACTGTGATGCCCTCGTCATCGACCTCCGCATGGCCAACTTCAAGGTGCAGAGGATTTTGGTGGACAATGGGAGTTCAGTCAATATCCTCTTCCTCTCGGCCTTCTGAGGCCTGCAGCTGTCCCGGGACCGTCTTAAGCCGGCCGGGTACACACTCCACGGGTTCACGGGGGTCCCAGTCACCGTCGAAGGGGTGATAACCCTGGACGTGACTGCGGGAAGCACCCCTACTACCCGGACCGAGCCGATGGACTTCATGGTCGTCGACGTCCCGGCCGCGTATAATGTCATCCTAGGCCGGCCTGGCTTGGCTGCTCTAGAGGCTGTCCCCTCGGCGTATCATCTTAAAATGAAGTTCCCCACTCGCTCAGGAGTAGGGGAAGTAAGGGGAAGCCAAGAAACAGCCCGGAAGTGCTACATGACTTCCACCGGGGGACCAGTGCTCTCGCTCGAGACACTAGAGATCCCCGAGCCGAAATCTCGCCCAACGTCCGAGCCGGCGGACGAGTTGGAAGAAGTGCTCTTCTCGGACGAGGAGCCGACCCAGAAGTTCCTCGTCAGCAAGTCCTTGCCGACCGTGCTGTATTCCGACTTGGTGAGGTGCATCCGGGATAACCGCGACCTATTTACTTGGTCGGCCGCGAACATGCCCGGTATCTCCGAGGAGCTGCTCGTCCATCGCCTAAGCGTCGAACCGGGGTGCAAACCAGTTCAGCAGAAGAGGCGGAAGTTCGCTCCCGAGCGACAGCAGGCAATCAAGGAGGAGGTCGATAAGCTATTGAAGGCTAAATTCATACAGGAGGTAAATTACCCCGAGTGGCTGTCGAATGTTGTAATGGTCAAGAAGTCCAACGGCACTTGGAGGATATGCATTGACTTCACCGACCTAAACAAGGCGTGTCCGAAGGACCCGTTCCCTCTCCCGAACATCGACACCCTTATTGACGCCACCTCGGGCCATGAGCTCCTCAGCTTCATGGATGCCTTCTCGGGATATAATCAGATCCGAATGTTCCCTCCGGACATTCCGAAGACCTCCTTCGTCACCGACCAAGGCCTCTACTACTACCGGGTCATGCCGTTCGGTTTGAAGAACGCAGGTGCCACCTACCAGCGCCTCGTCAACAAGGTCTTCCAGAGCCAGATCGGCCGAAACATGGAGGTATACGTTGACGACATGCTCGTCAAGAGCATCCGGGGTACAGACTATGTAGCCGATCTCCAGGAGGCCTTCGGCGTGTTGAGAAGGCACAGCATGCGGCTAAACCCGAACAAGTGTGCGTTTGGGGTCTCTTCGAGAAAGTTCCTCGGCTTCATGGTAAGCCAACGAGGAATCGAGGCTAATCCCGAGAAGATTAAAGCCATATTAGACATGGCCCCGCCTCGGAACATCAAGGAGGTACAGAAGCTAACCGGTCGACTCGCTGCTATCGACTGGTTCCTATCAAAGTCAGGGGAGAAGTGCCTCCCTTTCTTCAAAGCGCTCCGGGGGGCTAAGGGCTTTGAATGGGGCTAACTGCAACAGGAGTCATTCGAACAGCTGAAGGCCTATTTGGTAAACCCCCCTCTCCTCAGCAAACCTGTCCCGGGCGAGACTCTCTTTGTCTACTTGGCTGCTTCCGAGCAGACCTTGAGCGCGGTCTTAGTAAGGGAGGAGGACCGAGCCCAAAGGCCGATCTACTACGTGAGCAAGGTGCTTCGGGACGCCGAGCTCCGCTATCCGAGGATAGAGAAGATAGCCTACGCTCTGGTCATGGCGGCGAGAAAGCTTCGGCCGTACTTTCAATCCCATTCGGTCGTCGTCCTGACCGACCAACCCCTAAAGCAGATTCTCTATAAGCCGGAGACCTCGGGCCGGCTGATGAAGTGGTCCATAGAGCTGAGCTAGCATGACATCTCTTACCAACCTCGGACAGCAATTAAGGCACAGGCTCTCGCCGACTTCATCGTAGAGTCCACTATCCCTGAAGTCGGCCACGTCCCGAAGGGACCTCCCATCTGGACAGTCTTTGTGGACGGATCGTCCTGTAACGAAGGAAGCGGCGCCGGCATCATACTGAACGGCCCGGACAACTTCGTCCTCCAGTACGCAATCCGCATGAACTTCAAGACCTCGAACAACGAGGCGGAGTACGAGGCACTCATCGCCGGGCTCGGACTTGCCCGAAGCGCTGGAGCTCGGCACCTCCGGATTCACAGCGATTCCCAACTAGTTGTGAACCAGGTCTTGGGTGAATATGCAGCCAGAGACGAGCGAATGGCGAAGTACCTCGCCAAGGTCCGGGACCTCATGGGCCGGTTCGAAGAGGCGCTCATTCAACGAGTCCCTCGGGAGGAAAATTCACAGGCCGACGCCCTCTCCAAGTTGGCCTCGTCCTCCCTACAAGGTCTCGAACAGACCGTACTGATTGAAGTCCTCTCTAAGCCGAGCATCGAAGACGAGACACCTGGCTCGGCGGAGTCCTTGCCGGTCATGCTGCAGGACAATTGGATGAAGCCACTGGTAGAATTCTTAAGGGACGGGGTTCTGCCCTCAGATCCCAGGGAAGCACGCCGAGCCAGAACTCGGGCCGAGCGCTATGTCTTGATCGAGGGCATCCTTTACAAATGCTCTTTCTCTCAAATAGACGGCCGACCACACTTAAGGTGCCTCCCTCCGGATCAGGCCGAATATGCCCTACAAGAGCTTCATGAAGGCATCGGAGGGGCATACTCAGGATTTAGGTCCTTGGTCCGGAAAATTTTGAATTATGGGTACTTCTGGCCGACCCTTCTTCAAGACGCCGAGCGACACGTTCGGCAGTGCAGCTCTTGTCAAAGACACGCCAGCATCCGTCGCCTCCCTCAGGCCAACCTCGCCTCCCTATCAAGTCCGATCCCTTTCGCAATGTGGGGATGGATTTACTAGGGCCTTTCCCTCCGGCTCCGGGTCAGCTCAAGTTCCTGGTCGTAGCCATCGACTACTTCTCGAAGTGGGTCGAGGCCGAGCCCCTCGCCACTATAACTGAGAACAAGGTGGTGCAATTTTTTCTAGAAGAGCATCATATGCAGGTTCAGCATCCCCCGTGTCCTCGTGACGGACAACGGGACTCAGTTCACTGGCGCGGCATTCCGAGCCCTGTGCGATGACCTCGTCATCCAGCAGCGCTTCTCGTCCGTCTCCCATCCTCAGTCGAACGAACAAGCCGAGAATGCTAATCGGCAAATCCTCGCAGGCATTAAGAAGAGGTTGGACAAATGTTCGAAGGGTTTGTGGGTCGACCAACTCCCCAATGTATTGTGGAACTACCGCACAAGCAAGCGGACCCCCACCGGAGAGTCTCCTTTCAATCTTACCTATGGGGCCGAGGCCGTGATTCCCCTCGAGGTCGGGATACCCTCCCCTCGCCTCGTTGCCTACAACGAGGAGCAGAACGCCCGAGACCTCAGAGAAAGTTTGGATTTGGTAGACGAGCTGAGGGAGAGAGCATCCATTCGGCAGCAGAATTACAGAAGAAGGGTCGAGTTGGCCTACAACAAGAAGGTCCGACCCGCCAACCTTGAGCAAGGAGATTTGGTCTTGAGAAAGCTAGCCGTATCCTTCCCCAGCCAGAAGAGCAAGCTGGCTCCGAACTGGGAGGGGCCGTACAGGGTCACAAAGGTAGTTCGGCCCGGAACGTATCGTCTCGAAGACCTGGAGGGCAGAGAAATTCCAAGGACCTGGAATGCCGACCACCTCCTGAAATACCAGGAGAGCGCCCCGACGTCTCTCTGAGTAACCAGAGGTGTTGAACCATTCCTCTCCCCCAAGTTGTAACCTATCTTCATGAATTGTACTATGTAAAACGGTTCACCGTCCATTATCAATAAAGAAAGCTCTCTTCGTACTTATGAATTTGTATACTTCTCTCTGCTCTTATCGTGTGATTTCTAAATTGTGATTTGAACCAATGGTTCGGAATCCACGTTCGGCTCGACCTCACCTTCTCGGTTCGTCTCCGGACGAGCCAAGGGTAGACCGTCGTTCGGAACTGCTCCCACAACTGTTGAACTAACACCAATGGTTCGGAGTCCAACACTCGGTTCGACTTTACCTCCTCGGCTCGTCCCCGGACGAGCCAGGGGTAGATCACCGTTCGGAATTGCTCCCACAACTGTTGAAATAACACCAATGGTTCGGAGTCCAACACTCGGTTCGACTTTACCTCCTCGGCTCGTCCCCGGACGAGCCAGGGGTAGATCGCCGTTCGGAATTGCTCCCACAACTGTTGAAATAACATCGATGGTTCGGAGTCCAACACTCGGTTCGACTTTACCTCCTCGGCTCGTCCCCGGACGAACCAGGGGTAAATCGCCGTTCGGAATTGCTCCCACAGCCGTCGAACTCCGCGACAATCCCGAAGTCAAACACTTGGTTAAAATCCTGCCCTAAAGATTGCTTTCCGGAAAGCTCCTACGTTGCGGTGAGCGCTCGGCTTACTTCCAGTACGGACCCTCCCCCACTTCACGGAAACGGGAGAGGATAAGAAGGGTGGGACCACTCCCCGGTCGGAATCCGAGCAAGTGCCATTCCGACCCCGCAAACGGAGAAAACTCACTTTCTCCTCAAGAATCGCACCTGATCTCGATCAGACGGCCCAGATCTCGCCAAGGACACTACACGACAAGATAGTGTTTTCTTGAGAAATGTTCCCGTCTCGAGACGCGCGTCGTCATCCGACGGCTTAGATTGCGCCACGTCATTCGGCATGCCGAGACCCCCTGTCTTCGGTCGGCAGCCGAGTAAGTGCCTTTTCGAGCTCGTAAACGGAGAAAACTCATTTTCACCTCCACTTTCGTGCGTGATCTCGATCAGACGGCTCAGATCTTGCCACCGGCACTAAACGACAAGATAGCGTTTTCTTGGGAACTGCGCCGCCTCGAGATTCGTGCTTACAGTCAACGGTTCAGATCCTGTCTCCTGTGCTAAACGACAGTATGGCACTCTCTTGGGGACAGAGCCGCCTAGTAGTTCGTGCCATGCCTCGTCAAGGTCGCTAAATGACGAAATGCCGCACGTGCAGGAACCCGTTCGGTTCAGCACTCTCGCCGACGAAACTACAACGCCCGGCCCAAGGTCCTCGGCACGACCAACACAATTACAAGCAAGACAAATATGCGGAGCAATGAAAGATATTTTATTAAAACAGCCAGGCTGTGATACAAAGCACATCTGTTCCATAGTTACAAAGAGTTCGCAAACAAAGTACAATGCCGACCTACAACACTTAGCGTTCAAACGGAAATATCTTCACTAGACTGTTCGGCCGACTGTCCGTCCTCCTCGGCTGATAGCTCTCCTGCGTCACCCCGGAGCTTCGCTACCACAGTCTGCAGGTGTCGAATCTATGAAAGCAAATTGTCCCGCTCGGCTATGATCTTCGACTGGTTGTGCCGAACACACTTGACCCGGAGAGCATTGCTGAAAGCGGTTCCCGAGTCCTCATCCCCTCCTGCGGGGCTCAGCTCGGCGATCCTATTCTCCAGGCGTTGGATTTCGGCTTCGCGAAGGCCGAGGACGGACGTAAGGTGGGCCAGCTCGCTCTCAGCTCGGCATAACCCCAACTCGACGCTCCTAGGGCTCAGAACCGCCGTCCCAGAAGTGGCCTCAGATTCGGAGTCATCCTCCGAACGGTCGGAATCCGAGCCATGAACCGTCACCACCAGCTGAAAAGAAGAGAAAACGAATAACGCAATTTCAATACACCGCCGAAGTCCAACACTTGGAAAATTTTTCTAAGGAAACTTTCAAGATTCACATTCAGATGTAGTAGTGTTACAGACGGCCGAACCGACCCTACAATTAAGTTTTACAACAACCAACGAAAATGAAAAACGACAAGATCAAGGCCTCCTCGGAAGGGGAATGCTTCGGTTTAGGGAAATGCGAGGACGACGAGGCCTGCCCTCCGAGCTCGATCCTAAACCAACGAAGCGCGATCCCCCTTCGCTGCGGGCTCTAACTACGGCACCTGCCGAGGCCCCGCTCGATGAAACGGCCACGCTGCTCTGTGCGTCGGCCGGACTCCGCCTGGTCATAGGCGAGCGTGTCGCAAGTTCGTAAAACGTAATCCCCCTCTCACTCTCTTCGCGGGTGCACGAAGTACTGTGGACGTTAGCCCTCTCCGGCACGGGCTTGAGCGACGCGATCTCCTCCTCCAGTTCAATAATCCTGTCTCTCAGAACGTTGTCCTTCGCTGATTTCTTCGGACGAGAAGGTCTTGACGAGCCAGAGGCATTGGCACCATCGGCGGCGAGCCGGCGGAAGTGGGTGACCTCGATTCCCCTATCTATCGTGATCCTTCTGAGCCTGTCGACTTCGGCCAATAACCTCTTGCGCTCGGCCGATGCCTTCTCCAGCTCGGACGCCAGCTTCTCTGCCTCCGCTGAGCGTTCCTTCTCCAATAAATCCAAGTGTTGAACCTCTGCCAAAAGGTCGTCATTCTTCTGCTCGACAGCAGTAAGCTCCCCGCGGAGCCGCTCGACTTCCCCTTCGAGACAAGGAGCTCGGGAGTACCTCTGCAGTTGATACAGCTCGCGACAGTACCTCCGTAGAGTTGCCCTCGTCTCCTCCAGCTGGCCGAGCCGGAGAAACCGCCTTTGTCGGCTGACCGAAAGCTCACGCTTCGTTTTGGCCAGCTCCTTCCGAAGGTAGACGAGCTCCGTGACCGGGCCGAACTTCACCTGAAAGGCGGAGATAAATCCGATGGGACAACACTCGGAAACAGCTACGACTAGTCACACACAAATCCGAAGCTCAACACTTGGACAAATTTTGGCCAAACAAAATGTTCTTCATTCAAAACCGAAGAGAAGATCTTACAAAAGCGGTGGCCAGTCCGCAATGAGGCTTACAAAAAGAAAACAAAACAATAAAAGACTAAAAAAGACAACCGAGTCAGGGGTCGACCTTTTTGCCGGTCGGGTCCGTCGACCCCCCGGTCTTGTCCTCGCCATCGCCCTCGCCTCCGCCTTCGCTCCAACTCTCCTCCTCGGAGTCATCCTCCTCCTCGCCCTCGGCTTCGGTCTCCCCGGGGCCTTCGACGACTTCCGTCCCTCCATCAGGGCCGAGCAGCCCCTCGGGGACGCCCTCTTCCCCTTCCACGGGGTCGTAAAAGTGGTAGGAGGAGGTGTCGAAGCTCGGGTTCCGGGCGGCGATGTGGATCAGCGCTCGACCATAAGCTTCCTCCATGTTCTGGAGCATGTGCTGAGCAGCCTCCTCCTGCACGGCCTTCCTCACCCTCTTCATCTTCTTCTGGTGTTTGGCCTGGATCTTGTCGGCCCTCTTCCGTTCCTTCTCCGCCTCCGACCGAGCATTGGCCAGCGCCTCCTTCAGCTCGGAAGCCTCCTTCTCCGAGGCCTCAAGTTTGGCCGCCGCATCCTTCGACAGCTGAACGGAGTTGGCCAGCTGCTGCTCCAGCCCCTTCACCTCAGCAGCCCTCTTCGTCGAAAGGAGCTGCTCGGCATCAAGCCGCTGCGTGACCTTGACGCGCTCCGTCCTCTCCCGTTCCTTCTCCTGCTCCTTGTTCACCATCTCCTCGACCAGGAAGTTAAAGTGGCAGAGGGTCTGGAAAAGAACAGCAGATTAAAATCCGAACCTACAGACTTGGGAAAAATTCTAGGAAAGAAGCTCCAATGAGGAAGAGCCCGGCCAACTTACCGACATAGTATTCCGAGCAATCTGCATCACGGCGTCCCCTGCTTGCCCGGCCTTCAGGGTCGCTCGGTCCTTCGGGGTCGGCAGGTGCTTCACGGCCTCCATGCAGATGTTGCCATCGCCCAAGAAGCCGTCGACCTTCATCACCTGCCAATTGGGGACGAAGATCTGTTTGTGACGCTTGGTCAGGATCTTCTCCGCCTCGGCAGTAAGGGGCGGAACTTGGAGGGACAACACCTCCGTCACGCCGAACGCGCCGCTCGACGAACCGGGAGCGTCTCCCTTCGGGGTCGATGTCGGCGCATCCGGGGCAGGCGGGTCGAGGATCGGGACCTCCCCCTGATCAAGGACCATGAACTTCAGCTGGTCGGCAGCCTTCACGACCGAAGGCTTCTTCGAAGCCCGGCTGTCCTGAGGCCCCGCCGCCAGCCTCTTCTTCTTCGCCTCCTGCTCCGAACGGCCCTTCGCCACCAGAGCTTTGTAGTCCAGCTTCATCGTCTCTGTAAAAGCCGAATGAAAAAACTTAGAAAAATTTTCACGAGCTCTAAACAGGGAGTATAAATACCAGAAGCGTACTAGGGTCGATCGGACTGAGACCCCCACGGAACAGATCCTCCTCTGTAATATCTTTCCAGCTTAGCACTGGCAGGGCGAGGAGTTTCTTCTGGACCTCCACCTCCTCATCACTCAGCGGCACCTCCTTCTTGGTCCGCTTGGGCAGACCCTCCTTTGCCCAAACCGTCGGTATCACCCACGGCGTCAGGGCTCGGACGAGGAAGTACTTTTCCTTCCAATGTTTGATCGAGTCCGGATTCTCGATCAGTTTCACGCCCGTCCGGGGCGAAAGATAAAACCTCTGTTCGTCTTTCCTTGGCTGGCAAGGTCGATAGAGACTTCGAAAGAGGAACATACTCGGCTTAGCACCGACCTCTTCGCATCGAAGGACGAAGGCCATAACGTGCCTCCATGTGTTCGGCATTAGCTGAGCGGGGCTCAAACCGTACCAGACCAGGACTTCAACCACGAACGGGTGGAGGGGAAAGCGGAGTCCGGCAATAAGGGAGTCGACCGGGAAGACGCATATGTCCGAAGAGGACTTTGTGTTAGCTCGGAAACCCGGCCCGGGGAGGAGCAGTACATACTCAAGCGGGATCCGGAAGCCCTCTTGGATCAGGCGAAGGTCACCCTCGGTGAGCGACGAGATAGTATGGTCCACCTCGGATAGCTCCCTCGGCTCATTCTCCTCCACCAATGGGGCCGTGCCTTGAGTCACTTTCCCCAAGACGTCCTCGGTATAGTCCCGTACACCTCCCACGCTTGAAAAAACAATGGGCTGCCGGCAGAACGCCCCTGCCGTCTTCGGCGTTTCCACTATCGTGACCACAGCTTTACCCTTTCGGGATGCCGCCTCAACCTCCTTAGGCTGCTCGGCCACCTCGCCCTCTCTGTCCGGACGAACGACATTCTGATCGCTCGGCTCGACTACCTCCTTCCCTTTCTCCCCTCGGCCAACGGCTTACTCCGAGGCGGGGGTCTCATCCGTAATCTTAACCATTTTTTTCTAAGAGAGAAGGGAAAGAGACTGACCTTGAAGTGACAGGTACGGTCGGAAAGTTCGCCGGAGACAAGGCACGCTACCGCGACAGCTAGCAACGCCACCAGAGAGCAGAAAACTTCGAAGGCAAAGTAAAAACTGAAGAGAGAGAGTAAAAGTGAAAAGTGAGACTTGGTCTAAGGGGGGGTGAAGATTTATAGTAAAATGGAACGTCCTTTGGACTTCCAAGCGAAGGAACGCGACTTTTGGGCCGCTCTCGAAACGTCGCGAAGGCCCAATACAACTGCCTTCTTCACCAAGTCAGCTAGCTCGGCACCTGGGGGTCAGAATCCAAACAATGTGCGATCCGAACCAACGAGCAACAGAGTTCGGTCGGCATCCGAGCAAGCGCCTTTCCGAGCCCGCAAACGGAGAAATCGCACTTTCTCCTCAACTTTCGCGCCTGATCTCGATCAGACGGCCCAGATCTCGCCGAGAACACTAAACGACAAGATACTGTTTTCTTGAGAAATGCGCCCGTCTTGAGATGCGCGCCATCATCGAACAGCTCAGATTACGCCACGTCGCTCGGGCAATTGATCCTTCGGACGCCTCACCTATGTCTAGAGAAGCCAGACAAAATTTTGATTCAAAGTTTTAAGGCACCGCCCACGGCGAGCACCCCCCAGGTCCCGTGTCTCGGTCGGTATTCCGCCGACCCACGAGCCCCGGTCAAAGACAGATCGGCACTCCCCTCATCTCTAACTCCTCCGGGTTGACATCCATCAGGAGCCGGCAGCCCGGAAGGAAGACAGAGATGGGAAGGGGCCCATCAGTACTCAGAGATCAGGAGAAGCGCACCATTCCGAGCTAGTTGGTTGCAACTGGAAGGCTCGGCCTGGCAGAGGACTCTGGCAACCGCGCCTTCACAGTTACAAACAACGAGCTCAGATGGTCCGGAAAAAATCATGGTGGAAGGGCGGCCGCTCGTCCTCCCAAACGAGCTCACTCCTCGGATTCGGACATGGATCATCACCTCTCCCACCAAGATCTCTGCCTGCCTTGACACCCACTTCGGAGCAACCAAAGAAAGCAGAAGATCTTGGTGGAAGAACGACCACCCGTCCTTCCGAAGTAGCCCACACCCCGGGTCCGGACCATGGACGTCGCCACTTCCGTCTTATTCCCTCCCGCTCCTGACATCCCCTTCGGAGCAGTAAGGAACGGGAAAAGAACAAGACAACAGGGCAACCTCCCGTCCTTTCGAAGTGACTCATCCCTCGGGTCCGGACTACGGTCGTTACCACTGCTGTTTCGTCCCCCCCCCGCTCCTGACATCCACTTCGGGGCTGTCAGGAACATAGGGAAAACCAGACAGAAGAGCAACCACCCCTCCGGACCCCAAAGGAAAAGCCACCCAAGGCAGATGCCTCCGAGGTCTGAAACTCTAGGTTGATTGCGACTAAAATAACAAGGGGAAGGGAGTACTTATAGCTTAACCTCCAAGAACCAGCCATTATGATCCTTAGAAGTTGAAACGCCACGCATTAATTGAAGGGGTTATCCTTAATGACCTGGGGAAAGTGGAACGCCGCACAAACCCCAAGGCACCATTAATGCCCTCGGAAGCAGGATCATCTCGGGACAGATTGTGCTACGTCACTCGACCTGCCGAGACCCCTTGTCTCCGGACGGATTCCGAGCAAGTGCCTTTCCGAGCTCGTAAACGGAGAAAACTCACTTTCTCCTCAATTTTCGCGCATGATCTCAATCAGACGGCCCAGATCTCGCCGAGGACACTACACGACAAGATAGTGTTTTCTTGAGAAATGTGCCCGTCTCGAGATGCGCGTCGTCATCCGACGGCTCAGATTGCGGCACGTCACTCGGCATGCCGAGACCCCCTGCCTTCGGTCGGCAGCCGAGCAAGTGCCTTTCCGAGCTCGTAAACGGAGAAAAACAGACACCGAGCTACTACGACCGTTCGATCTCTCAGAAATTCGTGCTTCTAAGGATGAACGGTCCAGATTGCGCCACGTGCGCTAAAAGACAAGATAGCATTTTCTTGGAAAACGCGCTGCCATCCAATGGCTCAGATTGCGCCACGTCGCTCGGAACGCCGAACCCCCTAGTCTCCGGTTGGCAGTCGAGCAAGTGCCAATCCGAGCTCGAAAACGGAGAAAAAAGCTGCCGAGCGATAACAGCCGTCAGATCCTTCTGAAATTCGTGCTCGTCCATGATCAACGGCTTAGATCGAGCCACGTCATTAATCGGTATTTAAATCGTTTTTTATTTGTTTTAATCATTTTGTTTATTTAAAAATTGCGAAAAAATTGCTAAAAATTCGGAAAAATTAGCTAAAAATTCGGGAAAAAAATTGGAAATTCGGGGGCACATTTTTGAACCCCGGAGCAAACAATTATTACCCTGAATGTACCGCTAAGACCCCCAAACGGTTAGCAAACACATCGCAAAATCAAATAAATACTTCGAAAAAAATAGATAAAAGACTGCCAGATACCCGATGCAGCTCAAGAACAGCACACGATGTCAAAAATTACCTCAATACCCCCTTCGAGATTCAAAATCCTCCATTCGGACACCGATACAACTCCACCTGCCACTAAAACAGTTAATCTACTCCTCAAAATCTGATCACACTCAGTCTTTAGGAGTGGGGGGCTCGTGATATGGCTAAAAATAGGGTTAAATCGGAGCCGTCCAGATTGGATACGAATCTTGATGCTCGAGGGTAAAATGGTAATTTCACGTTCAAGTGAATCCAAGGCGGGTACCGAATCTCCTTCTCACAGATCCAATAACCCGCAAACGGATCCACCCCTTGTGGGTACGGGTCCCGACCCAAGGCGAACCCAAACCAACAAGGGGCAAATCAGGATCCCTGATTTTGCCAAATCAGCAGCCCTGATTTGCTCCCACCGGGAATCAGGGGCTAATTTCCCAAAACAGAATAGGAGGATTTTCCTCCTTGCTGTTAGGCAGGAAATCATGCCCCTAATCGTTCCAAAGGCGACTATAAATATCACCCCTCTACCACCATGACCAGGTTAATCACTCTTTCACCACTTTTAAGCTCTTTGTTAGTCTTTTCTGATTACTGACAAGAGCGTCGGAGGGTGCGTCGCCGGAATCAACCCCAGTGTTTCGCACTTCCTTGCAGGTCGCGGCAGGAGCAAGGAGGCCGAGTCAACTGTTTAGGTTGTTCCCGTACTCACAAGTTCTATCTGTTTACCCCCACACCGAAATCAGCGGTAACAACCGAATTACTTGCATTTTACTCGTAACTATGGGCTGCATTATATGAGATATCTGGCTGTACTTGAAGGATACAGTGATGCAAACTGGATATCTAGTGATAATTCAAAATCCACTAGTGGCTATGTGTTTACACTAGGTGGCGCAGCAGTTTCTTGAAAATTCTTGAAACAAATAGTCACCGCTAAATCCACGATGGAATCTGAATTTATCGTACTGAAAAAATATGAGAAAGAGGCTGAATGGTTACACCACTTCCTTAAGGATATTCCAAGGTGGACAAAGCCTATGCCTCTAATCTGTATACATTCAAATAGTCAATCTGCAATTTATACAGTACAAATCAATATGTATAATGATAAATCTAGACATATTCGTTGAAGACATAATACCATTAGACAACTACTCTCTACTGGGGTTATCTCTGTGGACTATGTAAAGTCAAAAGATAACATTGCGGATCCTCTAACTAAAGGGCTAAACAGAGAGTTATTTGATAAACCATCGCGAAAAATGGGACTAAAGCCCATGAAAGAATAAGTCGATACAATGGACACCCAACCTAGTTGAGTGGAGATCCCAAGATCTAGGTTCAAATGGACAACTAAATTGTAAAGACCATGTTGGATCACTATGGGGATTTTCCCATGTCCATTCCTATGATGAAACAGTGATTCCCGTAAGGTAAGAGGTTAAGTTGGTTTTTTAATGATTCTTATCCGTCGAAAATCGGAGTAGAGTAATGCAGGTTACTCTTAACTAAGATATCACCTATGTGAGTGGGAAGAATGACCGCTTCCAAGGGAATAATGTAGGACATTATTCATGTTAAATTCTTGCAGAACCAGGCGAATGTTCATGGCCAAAATGAACATAACCGTGAGAACTGAAATGCGTAAGGAAAATTCTTGTGTGCGATATGTCATCGTTTACGCAAATGACAGAACAGTTCAAGTACATCGCGTCTACTGTTTAGTTAGTAAAGTAAACATATTTTCATAAGGAGCAAATCTCGGACCGGATTACATGTGACTTGTGTGCGTCCGCATGTCCTACGGACACGAATGCCGGATCGACGTGAACACACCCCGTGCAGAGCCAATTTTTTGCTGCAGTTTTATTTTCCCGATCTGTAACGGCTGAAATAAATGAAGAAACTATTTTTTCTGTCATTTATTCACGTAACAGTTTTACTTGCCGTTATAGTAGTGCATTCAAGCCTCTGTCTGCCATTATAGCCGGTGTATTAATAGAGTTTTCTGTCGTTACAGTGGATGTAGTCAATGCGTTGTCTGCCGTTATAATTCTCACCCTGACCCTATAAATAGAGGCCCCTCTCCCCTGAATCACAACACCAAAAACTCTTCTCCTCCCCAGACTCTGTTTTGTGCTTGTTTACATTCTTCAGTCGTGTAGTGATAGATTTCAAATGCTGTCCAGTTCGAGAGCGTGACGTGGTGTCTGCGTTAGCTCTTCTTATCGTTGCATCCTGGGAGACAGACGCCTACGTAAGTTTCAGCACCCGAACGAGGCGAAATCTGTTTTAAGGAGATTGTGTGATACACAAGCCTCGACACAGATGGGTTCGGTTTTATTGTTCTTCATTTTCTTTTAATTTTATTGGTTTTATTTTTCTCCTCATTCTCTAATTTTTGTGTTTCCTCGATCATATTTAGATTTATTGCAAACATTTTCTAATCAAAGTTATAAAAAAGAAAATAAATTTCTCAAAGTTGATTTTATACAAATATTATAACAGTACATTATCCATTCATCCGAACATTCTTCAAGTATAAGCATCTCAAAGCGTAAATGGATGGTTAAATTATGTGCAATACGAGGCAAATGATGCAAAACCCTGAACCCTATATATAGTAGTATAATATTATAGAGTATAAAGGTAGTAGTTTTCATTCAAATTGCAAATTTACAGATGTTCTATATTTGTTGTGGCCTGATCGTTTTTGGCTGAGGTGTGATTCATGTTTGATGTTACCTTAATTTTCTGATGGTTGTGGCTGATTGCTAGACGGGTCGGGTTGGTCCGACTAGTCTATTTCATTTTAGACACTCTAGATCTATTCATTTTAGGCTATGTTTGCCTTATCTTCCACTGCTCTATTTTCCCTCCCTGGCTTCGGCCCTGGTTGTATGGTGTGCTGCGGGCATCCTCTCCTAATTTCCCATGGACGCATATTCTGAGGGCAGTCAGTGGGTCGCGATGTTGTTTGTCTTTTGCGTCGGTGCTTGAGGCCAGAGATCGATGATTTCTCCCTTGATCATGTAAGGATTTTCGGTTTCGCCGGATGTTTGCTCAGCAGCAGCCGCGGTCCGTCTCGGTGGCTACATCTTTCGTCGTCTGTGTCTATTTTTCTGTACCCGAGTTTAGTTTGTTTTGTACTACAACTGTATTTAGTATTTTCCTGTTTATTGTTTGTTTTACTACTTGTAAGGCCCTCAGTGTAATTTATTTTTGATTGATTAATGCATGGCTGGAGTCAGTTGACTCTATCCGTATCATCAAAAAAAAATTGCAAATTTACAGGACTTGCATCATCTCATATATATATATACAGTGTGGTATCATTCAGGGATTTGATTTATATCCCTTTTAACTTTTCATCCTGATTTGAATTTACATTCGCTCAATAGAACTACACAATGCTTAATTTCTGCTTTCTTTTTTCAGATGTTTCTTTTTCGTTAACCAGTAAATTAACCATCTATTATTCCTTTTCTATCTTGGTCCCTTTTCTACTCATCATCTGTAAATCTTTTGTTTGGATGATTTTTTTTTAAAGATGTTTGGATAATTAATTTTTTTTAAAAAAATAAAAGTGACCATGTCACCGCTTCATTAATAATCATTAACGAAACAAAATAGATCAGTTTACAATATATGTGAAATATAACAAAGTTCTACAACAACAACTACTCAAATCAAGAACAACATCTACTCCAGAAATAATGCAAATACAGATAGTACTGAAAGGATGGACCAAAGCCAACGCCTCATCTTTCCCCAACCACGTCCCTCCGATGGCGCTGCACTACTCTTCTTCTTCAACCCGCAGCCTTTTCTTGACCCAGCATGGCCTATACAAGTATAAATAAACGCAAAAATTTTATGCATCATGGCTGAAAATCTATTGCTTTGGTTGCGAAAACACAATCATTTCGGTCTAGCCAGAGAAGAGAGCCCAAACAGTGACTGCAACAGAAATATCTCATGCTACTCTATCGTCCTTGAGGACTCGATCCCCTCTCCACTGACCCCAAATATCACGTGACGACTTTGGACAATCGAGTAATTAATAAGCATCTCTTCTTTCCTTTTCTATCTTGGTTCTTTTTCTACTCAGCATCTGTAAATCTTTTGTGTGGATTAACAGATATATTCTAGACTAACGAACCCGAATTAGATGAGGTTGATGTTGGTAAGTTGACCGTGAGCTCAAACTCTCTTCATTGGATTCTGAAATAGGTATATCGCGTGCATCCTAAAACCAACATTTTAAGTCAGGTTAAGGAAAAATTCCAAAAAATTGGCATCTGCAGCCAATTTAAAAGATGGAAATATGATAACGAATACCTGTCGTCGCCTGCGGTGGAATATAATGAATGCTCTCACTATGATAGCAATTGGTATGAATATCGCGAAAGTCCTAAACACCAGAATCTGTTTCAATGTAAAATCATCAGGAAGCAAATTAGAACTATAATGCATAAATAATTTGACAAAAAGATAGAATTGATAAATCACAAAAATTAACCCGACCAAAAAAGAGAATACCAATAATAGTTTTTTTGTTTTTTTTGTTTTTTTTGTTTTTTTTGTTTTTTACATGAATAGAACAAAAGGGAAGATTCAACACAAGATGTGACACATAAACTTTGTTATAGGAGCTACAAAAATTACTTAACACAATGCAATATAACATTCAATGAACTATGGTTGAAAGCTATGAATACTCATGTATCCATAAACTAAAAATAATTTCACTGATGAATGTTTTTTTCAGTATAGTTTCCAAGATTTGAATTCAGATAGCGTGGAATTATGCATATTTCTGATTCAGATAAATGTGTAAGGACACTAACTTCTTGGATATGTTGTCACTCCTGCATGCTCATACGCACTTTAGATGTTTCTATTCACTGACTATTGAAAAAGGTTTTTCTGTTAACTTAGTGACTTCTTAGATTCACGAAGTTGAAACAATAAAAATAAAAGTGGGAGGAGGAGAAGAGGGAAGATGAAAACTAAACAGCATGGTTTATGCATGACAACGATTGAAATTTCGTAAACCTATTCACTTCAAAATTATTAAGGTCTTCACCTGCTTGGCTCCAAAAAAGGGTATTCTCTTCAGGAAGGAGATGTATTATAAGCGTAAATGACCCTAGAAGTTTAGGTCAACTCACACGCTATAATTGTTTTTTTTTTATCTTGGTGAATCTATGCAAGATGAAAGCATCAGAAGATATTATTGGCAATAACAAACAAATAAGTTTGTTATTAAAAATAATAATTTATTAATTTTATGTATGATGCACATGTTCAAGTAAGTAATACCTCAATTCTTAGTAGAGGCTGGTTTCTAGCACACAAAAAAAGTATAGTAGTTAATTGCGGCGTGCAATTGATCATTTAAAAATAAAAATTTAAATGTGAACTTACAATTACAATTACAATATAATGAAGAATAATTAAATATATCTCATGGATATAAGAGAGAGAATAAAAAATCTATCACTCATGCTAAAAAGGTAGACTGATGTATATAAATCAATTAATATATTTAAATTCACTTCGATGTCTATGCTTCTTTTTGACGTTTATTAAGGTATTCCAAAACTCATATGTTATATAGTCCAATGATATTCACAAAAGATAAGAACATAATTAATGAAACTTGAATGGTCAGCTATGAATTAGATATTAGAAAAATCATAGATAGTTTATTCTTTGACTAAACATCAGGAACATGGAACAAATTATAAATGATGTAAATATTATAAGACACTTGATGATATAGAAAAGTAACCATGACTAATTAATAAGAAATTATGGTTCTTGGATTTTAAAATCTTACAGAGTAAAGTGTGATAGAATAGTCCTCTGCTTCATCAATCATGAGAGGAAGACAATGCTGGAGGACCAAAAGGGTCGTAAACTGGGGAGAAAAAAATAAAATAGATGTCCTTCAATTTCTAATTAGAACATTGAAATATTCATTGCAGTAAACTTGTAATGTTCATATTGGTGAAGAAGCTGGTTTCTCACAAGTATCGCAACTGATCGGCAACATATTGTGCTTCTAGTGTTTGAAGCAGAATAGAAATCAAAGTCAGAGGAATCTGTGAAATCTCTGTCAGAGGGAACCATTGTTATGATCTGAGAGTCATTGAGATCCCTACTCGATATCTCCCAGCTTCCCCTAATTATATGTCATTAGGATGGAGAATAAAACATTGCATGTACATTAGTAGTACAAGATATATGTGATTCTTATCGTACACATAGAACAGCAACTGATCCAGTAACTATAAGGGGAGTTTCTTTAAATATAAAAAGCATAGGAATTAGCATATGAACAGCAACTGATGCAGTAATATATGTGTCTGTGTTGTTGGGAATATGATTTTTTTTTTTTACAAAATTAGTATATGCTTCTTTGGTTTCTTTTTTTCTTTTTGTAATATAGTGATTATGAATGTTAAATGTGAACGTTTCAAATATTTGTCACCATTTCAGCAACAAAAAGTGAGAATTTTTTGTACATATATAACCATAGCTATTGCATGCATAGACATCAGACATGAACACAAACAAAAAATAGGGAACATGGGAAGTGCAGAACCTGAAGTTCATCGGAATGCTACCATAGTGAAACAACCGTGGAGGAGCAGTATAACCCGGCTTGAATAGCTGAAAATTTCAACAGACAGAAGATGTAGGTGCAAGTACGTCAGCCATTAATGGAAGGAGTGAAGGAGATAAAAAAACGTAATCTTGATTTTAAATATTGGACTCCATTTAAATGTGAAATTACCTGAAGACATATCTCGCATGTAGTGTCACCCTTTTCATTGCACCACCTTTGCACACATTTCCTGTGAGCATACTGCATTGAACAAAAAGACGCAATGTAATATATGCCAATCAATTGGCTTCAAACTGAACAATTTCTACCAACATCCAAATTTTAGTAAATTTTAAACATATTGTATGAAATACTATTTGATATTGTCTTTAAACCTTATTTACTTCAGACAAATACAAGTACGTCATATTACACAACTTTACAAAGAATGGTGCATCAAATTTAGAACTCTAAAGTTCAGTAAGAACAGATTTACCTTTGTCTGCACAAAGAATTATATATGAAACATAATCTTTGGTTAGCAGGAATGCAATTTCTAAAGTTGAAATTTTGAGTGGAGAATGAATCAAAATAATAAATTTTCAAATTTTTAATAAACCTCATTTGTTTTGAACCAGTTTTTCCACCAATCCCAAATTTCAATTTTCAAACACACGGCTTCTACATTATCAAGAAAATATCTTCTTTTATCTGAATACCAAAGAATTTAATGTTTTTCATCAAATGGCTTTTAAACTGAGCTGTAAGCTTTTCACCCAAATGATCATTTTGATGTTCTGCTTTGCTCTTTTCTTTTAGAGTATCCCAGGCCTAATTCCCATTTTATTTTCTTGAATTTGAAAAACTTCATTAACAATAAATGCCCAAAATGGGCTGAATGTTTGAATTTTTATGCTGGGCCAACTCCAAAATCACTATACATACAGGCTAACAGAGGATGGTATTAGAAAATGTTATTTTTTTTATTTATTAAAAGATGACTAAGTCATCGCTTCATTAAAAAGATATTAACGAAACAGGACGAAATAACAAACTAAGCCCGTAGGCGAGCAACATCAAAGTTCAGCTTAGTATAAACAACAGCCTGAACATAACAAAACATCAAAATAGACAAACATCCATTAGAAAATGTTATTACCTACCTGAATTCCTGAAAAAAACAAAAGTTAACTCTCACTGTGGACGTGGACGACCGAAATTAAAGAAAATATAAATGGTGATAATGTTGAATCAAAATCATATCAAACATACAAATTTAAAACCCGTAAAAAGATTATGACAGGTTCAAATTTTTACCTTCAAGCTGCCACAACATGAACAAGGAATCTCCATGTTGGTAGCTTCATCTTCCTCTTGACAGATTCTGCACTCCACCAACTTCCCACCCTTCCTCATTTTCTTCTTCTGATTGTACCCCTCTCTGGGTACAACCAACGACGCAGAACTTGTCATGCCTGGTGCCGGATTTTAGCTTCCGATTGTGGATTCTATTGAGAAAGATAGGATTATACAAATTATATACATTTGATGCCATAAAGAGAATAATAGAAAGAGAAATTATGGCACACTTCATTTAGTTGAATCAAGATAAATTTATATACATTACATGAAGAATAGGGTCAAGAATAAGAAGAGTAAGAGTTGGAATATGAAGAGGTCGAGTGTTGTGTAAGCTTTATGTTGAGTATTATCTGTTCATATCTTTATCAGATTCGAGCTTAGGTTCAGTGAGCAAGTGGTCCACCAACAAGGCAAGATGGTCCCCCATTACTGGATCACAAAACAAGAAGGAGAAAACAATTCAGAATTGAACCAATGAACAGGCATAATTAAGAAAAGTCTTCTCTTTTGTCATATAACAGTGAAAGACACAGGAATGTTCAAAGGAGTTTGCATTTACCATTTACAAGGTTGAACAAGTTAAAATAACCTTGAGTAAAATAAAATTTTAATAATATCTCACATATTTAAAATGAGGAGCTCATGCAAGCTACAGAAACATCAAGAAACTTGATAGATATTGAAAACTAGTCATCTGTAATCACTCTTTTCCAATAAAAAGAGCATCATAATTAGAGATAAATAAAAAATAGAAAATAGTAGATGAAAGAACAGAGAAGAAACCTATAATTACCAAAAATAATGAACTTCTTGCCAAAAGAAGAATTGAACTATAAAAGCAAGAAAAACCCACCACAGAGTGAGAGCCAATAGCCCAATAAGGTAGGAAATAAAGGTAAACATGATAAGAAAGGTGGCAGATTTCTTGATGGGTCATTCCTTAAAAGACTCCCTTTTCCTTCCTTCACTTTCTTAAAGAGAGAAATCCTAAAGCAAGCAGAGAAGTAGGAGGTGGGATTTGGGTAACTGCCCAAGTGAAGCAAAAGGAAGGAGAAGAGAGAGAGAAAGAAGGGGAGGTTTCAAGGAGGAAGCAAGAGATGGAGTGAGAGGGTCTGAACATTTAAATACACCTACCTCTCTTTGTAACTGCATATTCTTTCCATGTTTTTAAGCCATATATCTTTTCATCTTATTATTATCTCTCTCTCTGCATCCAATCAAAATCTTGATATTCTTCCTACTATGACCTCGTACTATATTCAATTGCTTCTGTCATTGTATTTCCCTCCTTATCATTCAGTTTATAATATCATTCTGGATTTTGGGCTTTTAGCATAAATCTCTATATTTTATATATATACACACTTTCTGTTGCATTATGTGCATGGTCAAGGTAATATTTATTGTCCATCAAATAGTCTCACTTCAAAATAAGCTAGTTTTATGAGCCCCTGAAATATAGTTATCGGGCAGGAGCCTAAGATTAATTAAATAAAATAAAAAAGTGTATCTTATACATACTAGTTGGCTTTGCATCATGCGTATTATAGAATTGAAGACTAACTTACAAAAAGTTTGGGTTACTGATGTAAACTTAATCTAGATAGAGAATTTTCCAAAAATACTAAATATTAAGTTTACCAACAAGTAGTGCCGATTAAGTTAGAAATTAAAACTAGTGATTGGTTTGATGGATTGTTAAGAAATTGAATAAGTTAGCAGTCTCAATTAAAGATTCAAGCTTAAAATCAATGATTATACTTAACCGCTCTTAGTAAGTAAGATATTTAATAATGATTCGGGCACTATTTGGCAAGTAGCAGTGCACACGCTCAATATTTGTGGACAACAAAAAATTCAGAAAAGATTCTAGACACAAGTAATGGAGGAATGGAAAGAAATTACCGGGGTTCGATGAAAGTGTCGCTGTCACGGATGTGTTGACTCTTAGTTTGGTGTGCACAAAACATGCTCATTAATACTAATAAGTTTAAAGTTAGTTGTTCAGATTTTCAGGATCAAATAATATCAACAAGAGATCCAATAGAGATTCAAGAATATTCAAACAAGGAAAGTAATAAGAAAGATTGCAAATACAAGCAAAAGAGGAAGATATTCAAAAGGAGTTCATGATTAATTGGTCTCCAAGAAAGCCATGAAGACCTGAGTTTTCTTTCTATTTTCATGAGATTTTAATTGTATAAAATTGATTAAAGATTGATTAGTTTATGGTAAGAAAATAGAGTGGATTCAGAATATACAGCGCGATACCGGTCGACCGTACTTCATGACGGTCGACCCCATCGCAGTTGACCGCAACCTTGAGTTACTTGAGAAGTGGTCAACATTTCACCTCTCTACTTTACGTCAGAGAGCTGAACGGTCGACCGCACCAATATATCGATCGACCGCACTTTGCGTTGTGTGTATTCTTGGAATGTATCGTTTCTATTCTTGATCGATACACTTCCTCGTCTATTTATATTGGACGAATCCGCTGTGTATTCTTCAACCAATTACTTCTGAGAAAAATATTTCGAACTAATCTCTTAATAATCAATCCGAGTGTGGGCGATAATTTTTCTGTATTCTTCAGTCGGGATCATTAACGATCTTGAGTTTCAGTTTTTCTTTCTTTTCCACTTCGGTGAGATTGACGGAACTTGTATTGGAAGTCCTGTGGGTGCAATAAGCCTCTCGGCCTGAATCCGAGAATCACTGTACAAAAGGTTTTAAGTATAGTGGAACGCTTGTAGCGGAGAATTGCTACAAGTATGTGGTGTGGACGTAGTGTAATACCCTATTTTTGAATATATGAAAGATTATTTATTTTTATATATGGTGTGCATGTGTAATATTGTTGGCTATTATTTATCTTCATGATGAGTAAGAGCATTGCTTTATAAAGTATTTTTCCTAAAGCCCAAATGTTAATTTACTTATTTACTTCTACAAAATAACTATTTTGGCCCAATTAATTTTAAGCCCATGAAATTAATCTTTTATTTTCTACAACTTGTATGTGTAACATTTTCTTTTTAAAAGATACTTATCATTTTATGTACAAGTTCTTGTAGGGGTGATTTGTGCATGCACGTGCATTTCGCATACACGTGCATTGAGCACTACTCTTGGCCGGATGTGAGTAGAGAAGTGGGTTGAGTCATGGGTAGTTATGTGAGGTGTGGGTAGTTTTCACAACTCCCTAGTCCATCCTAACCCTTGATCCTATAACTATCTACTAAATCCTAGCCCTCCATCCTACTCAAATTCGTATATAAATACCCCCTCTCATTCTTTATTTCTTTTACACTAGAATCATTATTGTAAGAGAAGTATTTTGTGAGTTGTGTGTGTTGGCTTTTTCTGTGGAGGCCGAGTAGCATTCTGAAGACTTCGGTGTGGAGCAAGGAGCAAGGAGCGAGGAGTCTTTCACTACATTAAGGAGCTTTTGCTGGATTTCGATTATTTCGTCAAATAAGGTGGGTGTTTCTCAGGACTTCTAATGTAGGAATTATACCATGATTATGATATTTGTTACCATGTTTCTGAAAAGTGAATTCAACGTATTAGAATTTGCCTGAGTATGTTTATGATGATAATCATGAAGGACAAATGGCGAAATAATGACACTGTAAATTAGAATGAATTGGGTCTGTACAGCCGACTGCCGTAAGGATAAATCGACTGGTACGAGACATCTGTTACATGTTTGTTAGAAGTTTCATGACATATATGTGTATTATTAAAATGAAGTAGTAAGGCTAAACTCATATCCTTCATGATGTACATGGCTAAGTAGACATGGGCATGTGGAAAAAGAACTAGGGATAATTAATAAAACTGAGAATGACTGGTGCAGTCGACTGATGTTCGGAGTAGTCGACCGATGCATTGATTAAACTATGAGTATGCCTGTAATTCCATGAAATGAGATATGTTTTCATCGTGATTGTCCTAGTGTAATTGAGAATCATGTTTTATCTCTGGACGAAAGTTATGAATAAGTGTGAATGCATGTTTAAAATATTTCCTCGAAGAAAAGATAATGTTAGTAACTCGAAATTCCATGCTGCGATGTTACCGAACAGTAAGAAGCTTTGTGTTTTGAAACGTGAATATATGTATATTGTGATTTAACATCATGATGCAAGTGTATGTAAGAACTGTAAGAAAGAAAATCCCTTAAATTGAAATATGAATCTGTCCAGTCGACTGAATGCGCGTAGTAAGTCGACTGAGCTGAACCTGATAATGTACTGTTAAAATCCCAGGACAGACGACTGATGGATGAACAGTCGACTGTCACGTGGATAACATTTTGAACATGAAAAGTTGCGGGACAACCGACTGGCCGTGTGCAATAGTCGACTCTCCCAAGTGTTTATGATGAACTTGTATTGACTGTACGAGTCGACTGGTATCCTTCCAAGTCGACTGTACAGAGTAGATTTTGATATGTCAGAGATTCCAGTTTTGATTATTGCTGAAAGTTGTGAACTTTATGATTGATGTCAATGAACTCTTATGGCTGTATGAATTTATATGAAAAGAATCATAGATGTGAGTTGAGAATTAAATGAACATGAAAGGCTAAGATCATGATAAGAAAGTCTGTGAGACTCTAAATTGAATTATGAGCTGAAAGTGCTCAATTGGAAATTGTGAATTGTAAATTGAACAAAAGAGTAACTAAGTCTCCCCCGGCAGTGGAAATGAAATGAAATGAGAATTGAAAGACCAAGGTTGGTCATGTATTGAAATGAATAGTAAGTCCGGTTTGGTGGAGATGCTAACTCTAGAGCTTTGATTTTTATTCATGATTCTAATGATTTTAGTACATAGTGAAGAGGTGATGAAAGTGAGAGAAAAACATAAGTATGAGAACTAGAGTTTACGGTGCGAGTGTGTGAGCCGCAGAATGCATGCTTGATGAGTCAAGACATGGCGCGGGCACAACTCAGAATGATCGGACTTTAGCCACGCTTGTGGGATGTTTGGTGACTGCAAGAGGATCGTGTTCAGGGAGGAGGCTGAATTGCCGCAGAATGCATGCTTGATGAGTCAAGACATGGCGTGGGGTTCCCCTCCAGGGTCCAGGACACGTGCTTGTACTCATAGATCATCTAGGATACTCACCGTAATTACAGAAGTAGATTAAGTCATGGCGAGGGATTGAACCCTACAAAAATGAAGAACGGTTAAGAGGCTTGCCCTCGGACCTATGTAGTATGGGATGCATAGAATCCGAACAAGTGCGCATTAGTGTCATGTAAATTAAGTAATTGCATTAAGGATTAAGTGCACGATCACGACACGACATCATTAATATTTTTCCCCTTACTGTAACTGTTATGTGAACAAGTTTGTGATCTGTTAAGAAATGAGAATCATTATACTGTTTCTGGCAGAGAGAGGATGGCCATGTATAATTATCGTCGGTTGAATAAACTGACGTACCCACAGTTTTGTATGCAGGTAAATTACATGTTAAAGAGAAATGGATGCATAAAGATTTTCCCATGTTGTTGTATACTTATGTAAATGTTGTAAAGTTTTACTTCCGCTGTGCAAATGAAAAGTGTAATGTATGATGTAAACTCTGATGTATAAAGAAAAGTTTATTTCCTTGTAAAGTTGTACTAAAGAAAGTGAAAAGATCCTGTAGAACATCTCGAATTCAGTGTATTTGGGATTCGGGGCGTTACACGTAGCCCTGGGGGTCGAACCACATTATCTCGCTGCGTCATCTGTGTTTTCTATTCTTAAATCTTTTATTCACTTTGCACTTTATTTTTTTAATTTTTAATTCCGCACAATCACCATATTCACCCCCCTAGGGTGATTTACATTGGTATCAGAGCGGGGTGCTTATCAAAAAGCTTAAAAGCTTAAGCAAAAGGTCCAATGGCCGAAATCCCTCCTCCCCAAAACTTGTACTCACCGGAGCCTTTCGTCTCCAATAGGACAACTCTTACACGCTCACCATTTTTTGATGAAAAATGCTATGACGTCTGGAAAGTTCGTATGTCTCATTTTTTACAGATGCTCGGAGAAGAAGTATGGAATGTGTGCATCAGTAAAACAGATATTCCAGCTAGCGACGGGAAGACATCCTTCACAAAAGCAGAGTTGGCCCTCATGACAGCAAATTCCAAAGCCACGATGACTCTCTATGTCGGGTTGAACAATCAAGAACTAATGCGATGTGGGCAAAACTGTAAGACGTCATATGAGATCTGGAACAACATGTTGAAGCGGCATGAGAGAACCGCTTCTGAGGTAAAAGCTAAAGTTAATTTATGTTTCTATAAGTTTGATGTGTTTCGCATGTTGCCAGGGGGAAATATGGATCAAATGCTCGCCCGCTTCGATATCATTGCCCACGAACTTGAGAGCTTAGGTAAGGGGCTAGATGATGACCGAAAGATCAGAAAGCTCATAAGCTGTCTCATGCCAGAATGGGATGTAAAGGCCGCTGCAATGAGGGAGACTCTTTAAGAGAAGAGATTCGACTACTACACATTTCAAGGAAAGCTAAAGACTTACGAGATGGAAATGTCGGAAACGAAAAGATACAGACAAAATATCGGGATTGAACCAAAGATCGAAGAGAAAACTATTGCACTAAAGGTAGAAAAATTCTGATCATCAAAAACAGATTCAGACCGTGAGGAGTCAGACGAGGACATTGCTCTATTGACAAAGCAATTTCGTAAGTACCTCAAACATAAAAAATATGGCAGGTACCAAGGAGAAAGGGAGAATAATAAAGATGATGTGTGCTATAAGTGCAAGAAGTCTGGACACATCTGTGCAAACTGTCCTGTCTTACAAGACAGGAATAGAGACTACTACCATTCAAATCCAGGTCAGAAAAAGAAGGCGCTGAAGGCAACATGGCTAGACTCGGATTCAAGTGAGGAAGAATGAGGCTACGAAGACATCGGCTTCATGGCTCTTGGGAATGGTGAGGTGCAATCACCATCCCAAGAAGAGGTAATCGAAGAACCCACTTATGATGAGCTAGTAGACATGTGTAATGGTTTGAAAGACTATGCTAAGAAATTAAGTCGTGAACTTAGGCAATATAAACAAATTTCAAATGATACACATGACTCTTGCATTACAAAAAAACAAAAACTGAAAAATAAGAATACCATGATCTTGGAAAATTTTGAGTCATTTAGAAAAGATCATGATGTATTGCTAGAGGAAAATGAATTCTTAAAACAACAAATTCGAGAATCTTTAGCAACGCATGATGATCACTTAAGAGAAATTCATGAAAAATCTGTTTATATCGTCAAACTCACAGATGATTTAAAAGAATGTAAAAATAAATTTGATGAGGTAGTGGAAGGATGTAATGAAGCTCTTGAACAAAATAGGATTCTTGATGCTAC
Organism: Hemerocallis citrina; assembly: GCA_017893485.1. NCBI lineage: Eukaryota > Viridiplantae > Streptophyta > Magnoliopsida > Asparagales > Asphodelaceae > Hemerocallis > Hemerocallis citrina. Next base: position 396,022,705 of record CM030359.1, read on the forward strand.
ACTAGACACTCTTCGTTGGAACACAAAAGACGATGAGATGAATAGGAAAAGATTATGTAAAAGAGTAACTGAAAAAAATTGTTGAAAAATATGAAGAGCCCAGTTACCTTATTACAAAAAATTCAAGATCTTATCATGATAATCGAGAGCTTGGTTACGAAAAGCCAATACACCATCAAAAATGTAAATCATCATGTCATATACACTTGCACAATCTCCAACATAATCATAAACCAACCCAAAGCTATGCAAGTGTGCATGACTCAAGACATAGTCGTATCACATGTCATTACTACTGCAGATTAGGACATATTTCATATAACTGTTCATTAAAAAGGGACACTAAACTTGTCTGGGTAAAGAAAGAGTGTTGATGCAGGCTCAAAACCCACCTGGACTCCTACAAAATTGCCTGTAGGTGGTCTGAAGCTCTCAACATAGAAAATCGCAGACACCTTGATAGAAGATGCACAAGAGGCTCAATAAGTCATACTACCAATCTGCATCTCTATCAAGGAAAAGGGCGCAGGACCTTGGTTCTTCAAATAAGTACAGCACCGGATAAAATCTACACTTTCTTAAATTTATATTAAATGTGGATCCATGAACTGCATGAATTTTATTTGCTAAAATTAAATAACCGGTCGATCGTACTACTTAGTTACTCTGCATCTGTCGAGAGTGGACCGGTCCACCGCGCGGTCCATGTCCACCCCTCTGACCTTACTCATCAAGTTAAAACACTCTTTCCCATGTGGTGCGGTCGACCGTATACGAAAACCGGTCGACCGACCTTGTCAGCTGTCTCATTTTTTTTCTCCAATATAAATATCCCCTCTCCTCTAACCCCTCAAACACCCGAAAACCCTAGCCTCCATCTTCAAACCCATCATCGAAATCTCTTGCCTCTCAAATTTTTCGAAAAACCTCTTGTGTGCTTCCTTTCTCCCTTGCTACAATGGCATCCTCCTCTCACAAATCAAAGGGCAAGAAGGCTATAGCTTCCAAATCCGTCACTAGATAGGGTATTATCTTTCGCAGTTCTCAATGTGCTGATCTTTACTTTTCTGCACTTGCTAATGGTCCCGTTGTAGCAAATCGGGAAATAAATTTGTCATCTTTAGGGGGTCAATTCTCGGTTATGGTTATGATCCTTAGAGAATTTGGTTGGGAAAACTACCTTGCCACTCCTAGCACCCATTCCAAATCTTTGACCCGCCAATTCTACGCTAATCTTAATGGTCTTCAAAATGGTGACCTCACTATCTCCTCTATCATCCTTGGGAGGAGAGTGAAAATCACTCCCGAATATCTTCGAGGGAGATACAAATTTTCCGAAGGGGAATTCGATGCTTATCATCTTGATTTTAAAACCTTTGAGTATAAACCGGGCCACAACGAATATACTGTTAAATCCATGATTGTCCAACCCGAATTCTCTCATCTCCCTCATTCCGCTCCTACCAATTTTACTGATACCGCTCGTGTTCTTAATAAAATTGTTAATGCTGATATTTGGCCCAAGAAAAATGATAAATCAAAATTTAGGGTCGATCAATCTTTCATCATCTTTCTTATTCTTGGAGAGTATAAATTTGACCTTGCTACGTTCATCATTCGTACGATGAATTATGCTACCTCCATAAATCGTGGTCTTCCCTTTAGCTCACTTATCTACAACCTTGCCATTGATTCCCGTATTGAGGTCAGGAATTACTTGCTTAGTAAAAGTCCTATGCCCATCCTCCCTCAACAAATGGGCATTGGTGTTCCATTCAATCAGCAAGCTCGTCGTCGCCAAGCCCAACAACAAGCAAGACAAGCGGAACAAGCACCATAAGCCCCTTCCTCCTCGCATCGCAAAAATGCCTCCTCTTCCTCGTCATCATTTGTGACTTATGAGCAGTTTGCTGCTCATCAAATGCAAGTTTACAGCTACTATGTAAACACACTTGAATACCTGCAAGGAAAAGAGGATTGGGAAATTCTTCCTCCTCCTAATGGTGAGGAAGAAGAAGAAGAAGAAGAAGAAGAAGAAGAAGAATAGTAGACTAAATTGTAATTGCAAATGTATTATCTTAATGTATGCATGAAATTTGATGACATAGAGTTCCATCTAGTTGTGTATACTGTATATCTGTTTCTATCAGTTTTGCAGTCGACCGTACGGTCGACCGGTCCGTCCTATGTGACTTTCGTTGGTTTTTGTGGTAGACCGTGCGGTCGACCGATATGCTCTCGGGAAATTTTTGAATAGTCTCTTTTGCGGTCGATCGTACGGTCGAACGGTCTCCTCTCTGGTCTTCGTTAAGAATATTTTTAAAACCATCTTTTATATGATTCTCGAAATTCTTTTTTTTATGCATTATACTTGTATTGGGGAGGATCTCGAATCTATGATATTATGAAGAGATCTCACTGTATAGCAAAGAGTCTCACTATCAACGATATCATATAAGAAGATTTTCTTCCTCTCTTTTACATTAACATTTCGTCCGTTTCAAACTCTATCCCTCCTGTCTATTTTGATTAATGGATTTTTTAACATGCTTTCACTGGAATATCTTATTCACTTTTCTTCTACTTAATCCCTCCTGGTGTGTTCCAAAAAGGGAGAGAATTTTTTTTGGAATGTTTTTAAATAAAGTCTAATGTATTCATAAAATGTTTTCAAATGCTTTACAATGATTCTATGAATGTTTATATGTTATAGTTCCGTATAACAGGTGGCACTGAATTAAGGGGGAGTATTTACATCTCTCTTGAAAGCTCTTACTTATGAAAATCTATGTTACAGGATATACTAAATTCAGGAGGAGTATTTATGTGGCATATTTTAATTTTTAAACATTCTAGCATGTTTTGTTCACACCTAAATGGGGAGACTGTTGACTCTTAGTTTGGTGTGCACAAAACGTACTCATTAATACTAATAAGTTTAAAGTCAGTTGTTCAGATTTTCAGAATCAAATAATATCAACAAGAGATCCAAGAGAGATTCAAGAATATTCAAACAAGGAAAGTAATAAAGAAAGATTGCAAATACAAGCAAAAGAGGAAGATATTCAAAAAGAGTTCATGACTAATTGGTCTCCAAGAAAGCTATCAAGACCTGAGTTTTCTTTCTGTTTTTGTGAGATTTTAATTTTATAGGATTGATTAGTTTATGGTAAGAAAACAGAGTGGATTCGGAATATACAGCGCGATACCGGTCGACCGTACTTCATGACGGTCAACTGCATCGTAGTCGACCGCAACCTTGAGTTGCTTGAGAAGCGGTCGACCTTTCACCTCTCTACTTTAGAGAGTTGAACGGTCGACCGCACTAATATGCCGGTTGACCGCACTTTGCGCTGTGTGTTTTCTTGGAATGTATCTTTTCTATTCTTGTTCGATACACTTCTCCGTCTATTTATATTGGACGAATCCACTGTGTATTCTACAACCAATTACTTCTAAGAAAAATATTCTGAACTAATCTTTTAATAATCAATCCGAGTGTGAGCGATAATTTTTCTGTATTCTTCAGCCAGAATCATTAACGATCTTGAGTTTCAGTTTTTCTTTCTTTTCCACTTCAGTGAGATTGACAGGACTTGTATTGGAAGTCCTTTGGGTGTAATAGGTCTCTCGTCCTAAATCCGAGAATCACTGTACAAAGGGTTTTAAGTATAGTGGAACGCTTGTGGCAGAGAATTGCTACAAGTAGGTGGTGTGGACGTAGACCTGTGGGTCGAACCACGTTATATCGCTGCGTCATCTGTGTTTGCTGTTCTTAACTCTTTTATTTACTTTGCACTTTATTTTATTAATTTTTAATTCCGCACAATCACCCTATTCACCCCTCCCCCAGGGTGATTTACAGGATGAAGAGGGAGAAGATGTCAATCGTCGAAGTCAATGGCATTGTACTCCTCCATTGCTCATTCTCTTGATGTGAGGATTATGGTTTAGGGTTTGGATGAAGATTTGGGGATTAGGGTTAGGGTTTAAATGAAGATTTGACGATTAGGGTTTTGAATTAGGCAGGAGGGTGATCGGGTTGATGCAGCAAGATGGTGGACGGGGTGTTGGGATAAAAGGCGGTAGGGTCAGATTGGGTGGTGCAAGCTTGGTGCGGCGAATGTGGTAGGAGGCAGTCAGGAAGGAGATGGAGGCAGTAAGCAAGGTAAGCTATGGTAGTGTCAGGATGTTGGCCTGCGGGGTGGTGATGAAGAAGACTAGGTTTGCTTCGGATGAAGGTGTTGTTGGTAGGAGACATGGGAGGTCGGCTGCACTGGGTAGTGAAGGGGCTTCTGGTGTAAGGGTTTCTGGGTGAAGAAGGAATAGGAAGGGGGGTGTGTAGTCTAGGGTTGCTTTCAAACCCTAATATCCTCTCAATGTCTCACACACAAGAGGAAAATGAAGAGAAAAACTCAACACACAAAATTTTAATTAATCAAAGCATATCTTTTCATTAGTCTAAAGGCCTATATATAGGCTCAAAACAAATCTAAAAAATATTTCAATGTGCAGATTATATAGGGTGCAAATAGCAAAACTACTACATGTTTAAATAGCCAACAAAATATCCAAAATAACTATAAGTACTGATATGAAAATAACTAGGCTACTAAAATAGTCATCCCAGATGATATCTGCGCTGATAGAAGCACCCAAAATGTCTCGAACCGATGTCATCATCATTCTCTTCGGATGGGAGAGAGCTCGATCCAAGTGTTGGAGCTCCTCACGATGAATCCAAGTGTCCTCTGACTTTGGCTTGTTCTTCTATCGCACCAAATACCTATGAATACCACCATCTCTAGTAGAGATTATCTGATAATCTAAAATATTATCCAATTTTTCTGTCGGTGGGTAAGTAGTGCCGAGTAAAGAGGAAAATGTGGGGATCTCACCAGTAGTCTGCAGGGTAGGCTCATCTATAAGAAGATTTCTAAGGTTAAATTATGGGTCTTTATAGAGTACTAGATCCTCAATATTGAAAGTCTTACTTATTCCAAAACCTTTAGGAATGTCAACGACATAGGCATTATCATTGATTTTATGCAAATTTTTAAACGGGCCTGCAGCACGTGCATTCAACTTCTTAATAGATCCAGCTGGAAACCGTTCTGGATAAATCCGAACCATCACCTCGTCACCAACATCAAAATTTTTAAATTTTTTTTATTGTATCTGCCTTTAACTTGTAGTTAAAATTATCCTTATTAATTTTATTGAAAATTTCACTATGCAAATCATGAATGCGGGATGCAAATATGGATGTAGACTCTGAGACTATGATGTTCTAACATGGGAACAAGATCTATGGTCTGCCTAGGACGAAAACCATGCAAAACTTTTTTGGACTCATGTCGGTGGTTCTATGCTTTGATGTGTTGTAGGCAAATTCAGCCACACTTAATTTTAAGTCCCAAGTTCCAAAGTTTTCTCCCACAAGAGTACACAAGAGATGTCCAAGACTCCGATTGACAACTTCAGTCTATCCATCAGTCTGTAGATGGAAGGTTGATGAGAATTTCAATTTCGTTCACATCTTGTGTTATAGGGTCTTCCAAAAGTAACTCGTGAATTTCACATCTCTATTAGACACAATTGTTTTTTGGAAACCCATGTAGCTTCACAATATTATCGAAGAAGATTTGAGCTACATGAGATGCATCGAAAGTTTTCGAAAATGGGAGGAAGTGGGCCATTTTAGAAAAATGGTCAACGACAACAAGTATAGAATCGTGTTTCTTTTGTGTCTTCGGTAAACCTAACATGAAATCCATGTTGACATCTTCCCAATGGCAACTAGAAACAGGTAAGAGAGTATACAGGTCTGTGTTTTATTTTTTGTTGTTTGGCAAGTGACAAGTATGAAACCTGTTAACAAGTCTTACAACATCCCTTTTAAGTTTAAACCAGTAAAACCGATGTTCCACCGCATCAATATTCTTGCTATGTCCAAAGTGTCCAGCAATGCCACCAGCGTGCAATTCCCAAACAAGATACTCTCGTAAGGATGTACTAGGAATGCACAGTTTAGAGCGATAGAAGAGGTAATCATCTTTCAGAAAATAGTCATCTATCACTTGAGTGATGTCATCCTTCAAAGAGGTGTAGACCTCGTAAAAATCCGGACATGAGGCATACTCATCCGTTAATCTCTCAAAATAAGTCACTTCGGTGCGCAGTGTGGTTAAGATTGTGTGACTACGACTTAGCACATCCGCAACCTTATTATCAACCTCTTTCTTATGTCTAATGGTATACGAATATTCTTGTAGAAACTCTACCCATCGAGCATGTCTTGGATTCAGATTTTATTGAGAATTGAGGAAACTTAAGGCCGCCTTATAGTCTGAGAAGATGACGAATTCTTGCAGTAGGAGGTAATGTTGTCAATAGCAAAGTGACTGAATTACCGCATCGAATTCCTTGTCGTAAGTGGAGTATTTTTATTTTGCCTCATCCATCTTCTCGCTGAAATAGGCAACAAGGTGACTCTCTTGATTGAGGACTCCACCTACACCAATACCAGAAGCATCGCACATTACTTCGAAGACTTTCGTGAAATCAGGCAATCTCATGACAAGTATTTGAATCATTCTTTTTTTTATCTCTTCTACGTATTTTGTGGCTGCTTTCGACCAGACGAACTCACATAATCGGCTATCAGAGCCATGATTGTGCTAAATCCTTACACAAACCGACGATAGAAGGTGGCAAGACCATAAAAACTATGCACATCATGTATGTTGTGGGGCTCAAACCACTCAATAATAGCTTGTATATTCTCTGGGATTGCGGATACTCCTCTAATGGAGATAATAAGTTCCAGAAAGATAGACTGAACAGAAAGAAATGTACATTTGGCAGGATTAGCATAAAGTTGTTCCTTCCTCAGAACACTGCAAACCTGTCTCAAATGGTCAAGATGTTGCCCAAGGGATCGGCTGTAAATGAGAATGTCGTCAAAGTATACAACAAGGAACTTGCCCATAAAAGAACGGAATACTTGTGTCATGATTCTCATAAACCTTCTCGGGGTATTCGTCATTTCAAATGGCATGACCATCCATTTGTACAGGTCATCCTTCGTCTTGAAGGCGGTCTTCCATTCATCACCAGGTTGAACACGTATTTGGTGGTAGCCACTTTTAAGGTCAATCTTGAAAAAGATTATGGCACCAAACATTATGTCCAACATGTCATCCAAATGGGGAATGGAAAAACGGTACTTCACCAAGATTTTGTTTATGGCACGGATGTGCACACACATGCGCCAGGTTCCATCTTTCTATGGTGTCAATAGAGCAGGAACTATGCAAGGACTTAAATAACTTGTCAACTTGGCTTTTTAACTCAGCATGTTCCGTCGGATTCATCCGATAGTATGACAAGTTATGAAGACTCGCTCCCGAAACTAGATCAATAGCGTATTGAATGTCACGCAGCGAAGGTAGTTGGTTGGGAAGGTCAGTAGGAAGCACATTTGTAGATTCCTGAAGGACATGAGTGACTTGAGGAGGGATGGGTGGCTCAGGCTCTTTATGTAACACCTCGTAATTTCTAAAAAGGATATAATATATATATATATATATATATATATATATATATATATATATATATATATATATATATATATATATATATATATATATATATATATATAACGAGCCTGATGACAGTTTGGTAAATAAATTGAAATAGGGGGGACACGGTTGAAGTAAACCGCAGACTTGGTCTGCTTGCTGTCGTCATAAGGTGACGTGGCACTTCCGTGTGGGGCCCGCCATGTGAGCGAGTGGAGGGGGTTCCGGTTTGCCTACTGACCACGTGGCCTCAGAGTGGGGTCATCATTGTCATGGCTCCGGCTGTCTTTCGCAAGAGAGAAAAAGGATGAGAGGTTTGAGAATAGTCCCATATCAGAATTGAACTAGAATAAAATATAATAAATAATATAGCCTATGATCAAGAGTCACCAATCAGGTTAACCACCTCTTGAGAGACAGTCTGTGGTGGGCAGTTGTACTATACTATAAATAATTTGTCTAATAAATTGTATAAATTGTCTGAGCCTGGCGCAGGGGCATTACAAATGGTATCAGAGCTGACTTTCGACACCGAATGTGGGGCAAGTCTATATAGTCGGGCGGTGAATTCTGGGACTATAGACCCAGTCGGGCGGTGGATTCCGAGACTGTGGTGAGCCCTCAATTAAATCCGGGATTATGATTGATCGGGCGGTGGATTCCGAGATCATGATTAGTCGGGCGAATAGGAGGGCATCTCAATTAAATTTGGAATTATGATTGATGGATTCTGGGATCATGATTAATCGGGCGGATAGAAGAGCAGATGCTCCACATAAGCTAGAAAGTAGATCCTGCACTAGATTGTGCATACCCCGTGCTCAGCGAGGACGCTGATTTCTAAAGGGGGGTGTATGTAACACCCTGTAATTTCTAAAAAGGATATAATATATATATATATATATATATATATATATATATATATATATATATATATATATATATATATATATATATATATATATATATATATATATATATATAGCCTGATGGTAGTTTTGTAAATAAATTGAAATAAGGGGGGGCACGGTTGAAGTAAACAGCAGACTTGGCCTGCTTGTTGTCATCATGAGGTGACGTGGCACTTCCGTGTGGGGCCCGCCATGTGAGAGAGTGGAAGGGGTTCCGGTTTGCCTGCTGGCCACGTAGCCTCAGAATGGGGGCCACCTTTGTGATGGCTTCGGTTGTCTTTCGTAAGAGAGAGAGGATGGGAGGTTTGAGAATAGTCCCATATCGGGATTGAACTAGAATAAAATAATAACAAATAATATAGCCTATGATCAAGAGTCACCAATCAGGTTAACCACCTTTTGAGAAGCAGCCTGTGGTGGGTAGTTGTACTATACTATAAATAATTTGTCAGATAAATTGTATAAATTGTCTGAGCCTGGGGCAGGGGCGTTACACTTTAGGAATTTCTTTCGTTGTGAGTATGAGAATGGTCATTCTTTTGTCAATTTCTTCTATGAGTTCCTTTTCACCCATATAAGCTACTTCCTTGCTCTTTCTCGAAGGAGTTGGTGTTGTCACAGACAGACTAGTTTGTAGTTTCACGGGCTCCGTCGTACTGGAACACACATAGGTTGGATCGACCATATATTGTCACATCGTAGTCATATAACCAAGGTCTCCCTAAAATTACTTGACCCACATCCATTTTGAGCATATCACACCAATTTTTTTCCTTGTAGGCTTTTAAATCTACAGGGACCAAACAGCGTTGTGTTACTTAGAGAGTTGTCGCATCAATCCAAGATACTTTGTACGAGTGTGGGTGGGGTTCAGCTTTAAGTCTGGTTTTGACTAGGACTACTGAAGAGACAGTGTTGATGCTGCTCCCACTGTCAACAATCAACTTACAGTTTTTGCCACCTATTGTCGTGAAGGTGTGAAAATATAGCAGTGCGCTTTTAATCATGTTCTTCTCTTGGTTGTGACAAAGCACATCTGACTACATTCAAATGAGGTGATTGAATCGACCGAATACAATTGAGATACTATTCATCTTCTTCTTCACCGAAGTCATCACTTTCATTAGGTTCATAGGAAAATTCATTATCGAAATCATCAGCAATGTTAATTGGGGTTGGACAGTTGCCAACAATATGACTGTATCCCTTGCATTTATAGCACTTAGGGAGATATCAATCTTATAGTAGTCTCTTTCAGTGTTCTTACCATTGTTGTCATTTCTAGGTATATTGGGATTTGAAGTAGGCTTTCTTGGGTAAGACTTATTGCGGTACCGAGAAGATGAAGACTTAGATCTAGAGGGATCAGTGGAAGTTATTCTAGAGGAATGATCTTTTGAATCACTGGACTTGTAGGAGGAGCTTGTTTTAAGAGAATCCATATTGATGACAAAGGCATAAGCCGCTGCCAAGGAGTCTACATTTCTATAAATTAGCTCATTCCTAAAGTCGGCTCGTAATCCAGCTCTGAACCTAGAAAGGGTTGGTTCTTCGCTCTCTTTACCTAGAGCAGGAATTCATCGAACTTATCCACATACTCTTGGGTGGATTTGCTTCCATGCTAGAGTTGGTTCCACGAATCAAGCAGTCGGGTGTGGAACGATAAGAGCACGTATCTCTCAGTGAGCTTCTCTTTCATGGCCTCCCACGTAACACCCCGCAAAATTGGAAATAACAACTTTGCTCCTCGTGTGTTACGCACGTGTATTTTGTACCGTTATGGGTAATATCCGTAACGTATTTCAATTCATATTTTGGTATTTAGAATATTTATGCAATTCCTTCTTCTCAAGATTCATTTTATCTTATTTTGATCCAACTCAAATACTAATTTTCCATCTTTGAGTTTTACGTACATTGCACGTGTTATCGATGCACGTATTGATTACGTATTTTTCACCGCTACGTGTAATATTTTCTCTGTGTTTCAATTATTTATTTAATGACGTGTTCGAATTCGTTTTATAAAAAAAATTCATTTTTCTCTGATTTCGATTTAAATATTATTATACGTGTGGTACACGTGTTTTCAATGTACGTATTGATTACATTATTGAATATGTATATTAAATATATTTTTCTTATATTGTATTTCGATTATCTTTAAATATTTTCCCGTTGATAAAGTCAATTTCGTATTTAAATATTTATTTTACATGCGACGCACGTGTTTGCAATGCACGTGTTAGTTGCATTCTCTTTCAAAATAAAATTTTGAAGTGTGTGTATATTTATTTTATTTGTGCATGATAAATCTAATTTATAATTAAACTAAACTAATTTTAATTAAACATTTACTATATATTATAACCTATATTTTAAATTAAATATATATATATGTGAATGAAGTGCCTGCACGTGCGGTGCACGTGCACGTGTTTTTACAAAGAGTGGCCTGCTGTGTTTGGGATGGAGGAAAAAGTAATGCTTTTGAATTAAGAGAGTAGAGTTAGTGGGTGATTAGTGGAAAATTAGTTAATGTAACTATCTCCTAATTCCCCTTTATAATCACCCCCACCCCCTAATCTTCACCTTCTCCTCTTCTCCCTTCTTTCTTTCTCTGTCAAATCCGAAACCCCTCCTGCAAATGTTTTGGTTGCTTTCTCCACTCATTTCACCATACAATATATATATATATATATATATATATGTGTGTGTGTGTGTGTGTGTGTGTGTGTGTGTGTGTGTGTGTGTGTGTGTGTGTGTGTGTGTGTGTAGATATATGTATTTTAGTGTTATGCTCTCGGGTTTGTTGTTGAAGATTCGGTGAAGTTTTGGTGTGGATTTGTGGATTCTTGGAGCATTTGAAGGAGTCTTTGCTCCTAGAAGCTTTCATTCTAAGATTTCTAATTTTGTATTCTTCAATTTGAGGTGGGTATTTCTTAAATTCTTTCTAAATTTTAGTAGTATGATGCATGCTAGTTGACATATGGCTTAATTGTTGACTGAGATGAATGAATGTTGATATATGTTTAGTTGCTAATGGCTTAGTTGTTATTTCAAATATGTAATGATGATGTGATAAAAAAAATTTAAAAAAAGAGAATAAATGCTAGAGCTCGTGTGGAATTGAAAGAGAACAAGAACATACATTTAGTGAGTTGTGGGAAAAGAAATATTTTAATTGATGCATGTTAGGATGTTCGATCGCATAATAATCAAATTAATGCAACATGTATGAAAGATTTAAGATGCTAGTATTGTAGAGAAATATGGAAATAGTTCCACAAATGTGTATTTTATTGGCATAAAGAAATTTATATTGGTGTTTTGAGGAGGAAACATAGTTTTATTTCAAAGTCAATAATGTATTCTTTAAATGCAATTGAAAAGAAAACTTATTACATTGTCAAAAGATAAGAGTTTTATAAAGTTTACTATTTGCTGCTATACTGTATTTTTAAAGAAAATATTCTGGAAGAAGTCTTGATTTGAAAAATACAAACTGATTTAGAAATCAAAATTTTGTAAAGAAAATTTACAAACAGATAGAAAGTATAAAGTTATTTCAATTCCTCTTCATAACAGAGAATGGGTTTGGGAATACTGGTTATCGGTGTGGGTGTAGAGCGCTATGAACAGTGCTGTTAGTCTGGGTTCGAGTCTTGAAGAGGATCTTTTTTTATTAAATCTTGATTTTATCCCAAAGTACCGAAGTTTGTACACAAGGTTTTCGGGTTTCCTTTCTATCGCCAACCGCCTTTGGACTTTCTGGTCTTCGGGTGCGCTCTGAGTTGGTCATTGTAGCATGGCGGAGGTCTTGGGTTCAAAACCCGGTAGCCCCTTTTTAATTCTTTTTGATTTTTTTTTTTTTGGTATTTAAGGGTTTTAAAGAGCAATAAAAGAGGATAAAGCTTTCAACTTGATTTATTTACTGTCAACTTCTTATGATCACTTGATAACTACCATGCTACATGGAAAATCATCCAAGGAGACACATACAGTAGCCAGAGTGATTAAGGGTCTGAAGAAAGATGAACTGAGAAAGGAGACTCATAAAGGAGGGTCTATTTCTACAGCATTTTGCAATGGATGGTGATACGTCAACTTGAAAGGATGCGGCACACAAGGGTAAGGTTCGTTGCCACTATTGTAGAGGAATTGAATATTACAAGAGAGACTGTCGCAAGTGGTTGAGTCAGAAGAGTGCTACTAAAGAAGGTGAACAAGCTCATATAGTCAGCACAACTGATTCAGGTAATCCAGTTAGGTTTGAAGACCTCTGTCTTCTTGTTTCAAGTACTTCAGATGTGGATTCAAGATGGTATCTTGATTCGGAAAGTTCTTCTTATATTTGGTCCAAGAGGAAGATGTTTTCTACTTACAAGTCGTCAACAGGCCGTAGAGTGAGAACGGGGAGTGGTGAGATTTGTGAAGTAGTGGGTAAGGGAACAGTTGAATTGGAGACACCAGATGGAAAAGAGTTCACACTAGAAGAGGTCATGCATATTCCTTCAATACAGCAGAACTTGATACCCTTGGGGACTCTTGATGCTCATAGCTGCAGGTACACAGCTCGAGGTAGAGTTTTGACAGTTTGGGATAGTCATCGTAAGATAATGAGGGGTAAGAGGGGAATTGAGCAAGGTCAGCACAACCTCTACCAGCTTTGTGGGAGCAGGAAAACTCGGCCGAGTGTATGGAAGCTCATTATTCCTAAAGCATCATCTAGTAAGCCGTCACTAGAATTATCGGATCAAGACTGCAATGTTCGAATACCGTTGGAAGGTGGAGAGAGCCTTAATGTATGTGGAGTTCGTGTGGAGGATAGCACCTTCGTGATTACATCTACAGGGGTGTGCCCTTGAGGGGGCATACAGCTGGAGGAAAACAAGTGGAGGTTTGTTCAACTAGTAGAAGAAGCCATAGAAATGTGTTATTTACAGAGCGGAGAAGAAAGGTCTAGAAGAGCTTTAAATCACATAGGTATAGATTCATGCGTATGCAATCCAAGGTGGAGATTGTTGGGTTTAAGTCTTGCATACGATGTTGGATACGAAGGCGATAAGACGATGGAGGGATCAAGACGATTGGAAATGAAGTGGAGGCAAGAAGGAAATAGTCAGCGGCAGCAGCAGAAGGTGGTTGCGGTCGACCGCAGCTCAGGTGCGGTCGAACGACCCCTGTACGATGTCTTCGTGCAAGGAGGACAGTCGGTCGTCTTGTTGGACAGTCGACCGTTTGCGGCGCTGATGGGTTTTGACCTTGAGTCTGATTGATTCGTGAAAAGCCCAACTTCTCTTCAAGTTAGATCATGTGGCTCTTATTGTAGAGGTATCTCTTCTGTAATATCCCATGGCTATTGTAACAAGATATCAACTTAGAGTTTTTCTCTAGATTTATAAATACAATGTAAATGACTCCTAGAACGAGATGATTCTATTGAGTGCCGAATAGAAGAAGAGAGTACTTCATATGAGAGGGTGAGAGAGTTTCTCTATTGTAAGCAGCAACCAAGTTCCAGCTAGGCTTGAGAGAGGGTCGTGGTAAGAATTGTAATATTCTTGAATCTTCTCGAGTTGAAATAATATCTTGGTTCTTCCTTCTCGGATTAAGGTGAAAGCCTCAATCGGGACAATTCTTGTGTGATTGGTGTGATCTAGTTTTATTTGGTGGTTTGTATTGATTGTGTTGAAGACTCAACAAGATCCTCAAATTCCTAACACAACAAAGCCTACTCACTTCCACCAGGTCATTCATACCTGCAATCCCAACTTACTAATGTGAACATTGCCCCAGGATTTCAGAGGAAGCAAAACTCAAAAAACACAAATAGAGCAATGAAATTCATTTAAACTCTTTAAAAGCGAAAGTGTTACAAAAATAGAAAATATATTAAAGAAAAATTTGTCAAGGAGAATAATAGAGCTATTCCTCTCTTTCCAAATAATCCAAGTTAACAACGGCATCACCAGTGGTCGTACGTGCATGATAAAATCGACCAGGTCTTGCAGAAACAAGGTTCAGATATCTCAGTCTATAATTAGGATGGCTCAGTTGATCTTTAACTTAAACGAACAAGGTGATTGAATCCTCAAGTGTATCTTCGTTCATCAGCTAACCACAAACAAATCCGATTCACACTAATTATAGATTTTCAATTCTCAAACCACTTCAAAAGAACTGCAGTAACAATAATTAAAAGGAAAGAAATACAAAAAAAATTATCTGTTGGTTTAGAAAGATCATGAAAATATGATAATAAAAAAAATAAAGATCATGAATAGAATGGCACACTCATGAGCTTTGAATAGCAATTTATGGGAACTGTCACCATGTAAATGAAAGCAACTGCTAACATATTCAATGATATCATACGACAATAACTGGGAATTTTTTGCCCAAATGACCTATTTTTGAAAGTATTCACCAAATTGACCCACTTCCACAACTATTTACCAAATTGACCTACTCACTATCTGTAATAATAAGTCTAGTTCAAATGAACTCGCTATCTCAGATAGCGGGTGTAATTTTACTCATTTCTCAGATAAATTTTGAACATGTAATTTTTATCTGAAATGTATATAACTACACTCGCTATCGCTGATAACGAGTTTAGTTCAACTGATATTGCTATCTTAGATACCGAATATAGTTGTACTTATTTTTTCAAGAAATTTTAAACATGCAATTTCTACCTGAAATGTATATAACTACACTCGCTAGCTATCTCAGATAGCAAGTCTAGTTCAACTAACTTTTCTATCTCAGATAGCGAGTGTAGTTGTGCTTATTTTTTAGAAAAAAATTAAACATGCAAATGTATAGACCTACAATCGCTATTCGAGATAGCGTGTTCGCTATCTCAGATAGCGAGTATAGTTGTATATATTTCATGTTTAAAATTTTTCTGAAAAAATGAGTACAACGACATTCGCTATCTGAGATAGCAGGTTCATTTGAAGCGAGTCTAGTTGTATATATTTCATGTTCAAAATTTTTCTGAAAATTGAGTATAACTACACTCGTTATCTGATAGTTCAAATGAACTCGCTAGCTCAGATAGCGAGTGTTGTTGTATGCATTTCAGGTAGAGTTAATATAGAATGGATTTAAAAACTCCCCAATCGACACTCGCTATCTCAGTTACTGAGTGAGGTATGAACACACTCGTTATCTGAGATGTCGAATCTAAACTTGGTATTTTTCTTCAAGTTTTTCTCCAAGTGATGGAGATGCACCTCAATATACACTTATCTCAGATAGCGATATTGTTTTCACCAAACTCGATATCTAAGATAGCGGGTCTAAACTTGAAAATTTTCTTCACATTTTAACACCTCAACATACACTCTCTATCTCAGACAGCGAGATTATTTTCGCCAAACTCGCTTTTTGGAATATTTTGAAAAATATTTTTGAAAGTGAGTCATTTTGGTTAATACTTTCAAAAAGTGGGTCATTTTGGTAAAACAAATTCAATAACTGGGGGTATTTGTTTTCAAAATTTTGAGTAAGATTTTGACTAGCAGATTCCACCTAGCATTGGTATCGGATCAGGTCGGATCGGGTCGGGTCCTTCACCACCCAGATCCGGACCGGTCCCCTACGGGTCCAAAAATTAGTCCCGGACCCGGACCCATGACGACCGGGTCTGGTTTCGGGTCCGGGTCCCATTAAAATATTCTTACCCATTCGGGTAGGAGCGGGAGTGTGAGCGACGAGCGGAGGCGGCGAATGGATGATTTAGAATAGATGATAGAAGAAAAATGCATGAGTTTTGAGTTTGGAAGAGTAAGATTTAAAATTGAGGAGCAATGAGGGGAGGGATAAAGATAGAATATTTATTTTTATGTCGATTTTTTGAATTTTTTTAACGGATTCCGGTCCATGTCTGGGTTTGATCTTTTTTGAGCGAACTCGGAACCGGATCCGGACCCGGATCCGAAAGTACAACGAGTTCCATTTCAGGACCAGATCCGGACCAATGCTAATTCCAATTAGGCTTCTGATTTTACCGTCCGTAATTAGGTGTCTGTTTCGGACCCTTTTGTATATATATTTGGGGTGGGGACCACAGCTGCTGCGTCGTACAGAAATCGGAGATTTTTTGCCCGATATTGGCTTCTGGTTATACTGTTGTGGACCCAACTCTATTTATAACTCTGAAAAATAAGCTTTTTAATATAAATAAATCAACAACCGCATGTCCCACTAATATTATATATACTATAATTTAATGGAGAAATCTTTTCTAATAAAAGTGACTCCTAAACAAATACAAGATTCACAATTTCACTGCTGCATAGACTTGAGCCACTTGACGAGGACTTGCTACGGTAAATCTCAAAAGTTTAGATTTACAAACAAACAAACAAACACACACACACCCCCCTAAAGCATATGCTCTTATCCCATTGATAATTCCCTTATTTATACCACCATAATTGAAAAGATTTTGAAACAATGAATTTCTTCAATTAAAACATATTATACAATAAAGACATGCTGACCAAAAACTACAGCAATCATGATCAGCAGTGATTTTTGTTTCCCTCAAGTTAATTATAGAATTTCATTTCTGATGCATAAGATTTACTCCCTTATTCATGATTGGACTGTTATGACAGGTGGTAAGAAGAGACAGCGCTTTGATGAGGAGGAGGAGCCTGACGCAGCAGGATTGGACACTGGATGATTGTAACTGTATCTTTACTTTATGTTGCCTATTTACGTTGTACACTTCCAATTTGCTTTTCAGTAGATTTTGAGTATTGGAGTTTGTAATATGTATAGGGAACTTCTCTGTTTCGTTAATTAATCGTTAATGAAGCGATGACGTTAGTCATCTTTTATCCACAAAAAAAAATCATGATCAGCAATTAGTGATTTGGAAAACCATATCTAATCACAATTTAATTTAATTAATCATGTAGATGGGAAGGCAGTAGCAATATAATTCATGTTCGGCGTGCATTTCTTCTCTACCTTTCTAAATAAATAAAAAACAACACTTCAGCGTTTTTTCTTTATCATTCACACAACGCGAAGAATTTTAACATATCAAATAGCTCATGTTTAATGAAATTTGACCAATTCCCACATAAGTACAGACTTGTATCAAAACTTAAGAAAAGGGAAAGAAACACATATAATATATGTGCAGATGAATCTAAGTTCCCTATTCATATCTCATTCGTAGAACATTATTCATGTACTTAGAATTAAATGACTACTTTCTACCTATGTCCTGACAACAACCTTGATTCTTAGGAAAAGTATATATTTCGGAGCTTAGAGGTACGTCAATGGAGGGAGTCAATAGCTAGTCTTCGCTTAGACAGATTGGGTGATTGGGACTTCGGTTGCTGATATAGTATCTGTATCTGCACTTATCTTCGTATTAGCTGTTGTTGTTGTAGACTTTGATTTTGAGTGTTCTTTGTCTAGGGCGTTTACCCTTTGTATTTTGGCTTATTATTCAAATGGTGTAATATTTTGGTTTATTATTCAGATGGGATGTGTGTACTTTATCGGCCTATTTCGATAACAGTTCATTAGTGAAACCGGTGACCTCACCTTTTATTTTTATTAAAGGTATGTATATATATTTTGATCAATTTGGGTCTTACCCGCATGCAACACAAACACATATTTTTAGTCCCTTCAAAGTCTATAAAGGTACAGGACCACACTATTCCATCAAACTATAGTGATCCTAAAAGAACACACTATATTGCTTCTTTGGTTCAAACTTCAAACATCCCATAGATTCCATCCTTTTGCTAAGACCAAGCTATTGCTTCTCTAATAACAAGTTTAGTCCCACCATATACATACTTGGACTTAAAGATACTGCAAAGGAAGCAAGGAGACAACATGATAGTTGGTTTCGTTTTGAGGTTCCCATGAAGGATGCAAATAGACTGAGAAGCAATACAGAACAAATACTAGTGGTGCTGTCCGTGTAGTTACCGACACCGATGTTACTTGGATGACTAATTCAATAATCATACTTGACCATAAAGGATACAGATTTGATGAATATGGAATTAGTCTGATGTTGTAAAACAGAACTACAGACGAGTAAGGAAAACTGAGATCAATCTATGTAGTAATGTGGGTGTGTGTGTGTAACTGCCCGACAACTAAGAAAAATGAGACCAATCTATATAGCATCTCTCCTTCGTGCCCACTATATTGTTACATAATGCAACATTTATGAACCTCAATGTTGGACATTATGTTCTTGTATATAATATGTAATCAGTCATTCAAGTTGTCCCAATATTCAAATAGTTATCCCAATTCATTTCATTCAGATATTTAATTCAGATCATCCATACTGATCAAAACAGGATACTAAAAATAAACATGGATTAGCCATACCTGTTTGCGCGGCCCCTCCGAGAGCTATGAATGCACAAAGAGCAAGCATCATCATCATCATCACCATTGAGATCATCACCATTATGCACGTCGATGATGATGGGATCCACTGTCAAAGCTCGCAAAATGGCTGACAACTTGAGAAGTCTTATCCTTCGGATCGGTTTGCTGGAAATGAAAGAAAGCCAGAGCTGAAAAACCGATTCTGTAAGTTATCAATCAAGAAACTGTAGCCATTTGTTTGCACAGGAATGCAAGTTCCTTCGGTATCTTCACCAATGATACCAAATCACAAAATACAGGTTCTCTCTTCAATTTGATGTTCAGGTGCAAAGTTGAGAACATAATAATGATACTACTTACATACAAGTAATGTAGCAAAGCATTCAGATCCATAAAGCCTGGAACAGTACAGTAGACATATGCAGTAGATACTGTATACAGGCACTAAAGGAGCAGCACCTATTATGAAGTCAGACTCAGTTATAGGTGAAGCCATCGATAAATGCATGAGATCCATCGAAACCAAGAGGGAAAAAAGAATTACACCTAGAGGAGACCCCGTTAACAATAATAGCTCACTGCTAAATCATCATCCTCTGCCATAGTTCTTTGGAATACACCATTGTACTACAATTTTTTATAACCACTACTGCACTACAAGATAAATCACTCATCACCTCAAATGGCTCTTAGCCCCATTCGGGCAGCTTCAACAGGACAGGGGAAAAATGGAGCTAAATAAACTACAGAAGGACCGTGACGAGTTGATTGGAACGAACTTATTGATAAAATTGCCAAGAGGCTGGACGGATGGAAAGGGAAAATGCTTTCATTCGGTGGAAGAATTATTATGCTAAACTCGGTTATAAACTCGATACCACTATATTTTCTATCATTCTACGAAATACCGGTGTGGACTATCAAGAAAATTGATAGACTTAGATGGCGCTTTCTGTGGCATGGGCCGGGGACGGATGGAAAAGGATATTCCCTTATCAAATGAGGGATAGTATGTAGGCGAAAGAAATTTGGAGGTTTGGGCGTGATCAATCTTCGACAAATGAACCAGGCGTTAAGTGGTGGTGGAAATTGAAAACAAGATCAAAGGCTAAATGGGCTGGGATGGTAAGGGGGGCATATATTAGAAATGGTAGTGTGCACCAAAAACAGAAAAATATTGGGTCTATGTCGGGGTTCTGGCAGGGGGTCACGCGTACTAAAAACATTTTCCTGGCAGGGGTATCGTTTGTCATTGGTAACGGGACGACAATCGAATTTTGGAAGGACAAATGGTGCAAGCCAATCAATCTAAAAAGAAGATTCCCGGAAGCATACAAATTTACTATAGATAAGAATGATTGGGTCGCAAAACAGTGGAGGAACGATGCGTGGAGACCAAAAATGTCGGGAAGGCTTAGCAGGGAAGCGAGAAGGGAAAAGCGGGAGCTAATACTATTCTTAAATTGTTGGAAGCCAACTGGAGAGGAAAATGAAGACAAAATGATGTGGAAGGCGGGAAGAGAGGGGATCTTCTCGGTTAAGTCCACTTATGAAAGGCTAAACAATGGGGGTATTCGGGTGCATGACCCCATATGAATGGTTAAAGTTCCACTCAAGATTAAGGCATTTAATTGGTTGGTACCAGAAATGCGGTACTCACACAGGATAACTTAGCAAGGCGAAAGTGGCAGGGACCAAGAATTTGTGTAATGTGTAATAGGGAAAATGAAACTATCGACCACTTGTTCATTAAATGCCAGTATACGGTGCCAATCTGGGGGGACCTGCTCTGTAGGCTATGTATAGCGGGAGTCGGGCTGGAAACAGTATCAGATACTTGGGGGGAGTGGAGGAATGTCAATATGCGAAAAGTGTATATTGACATTTGGGGAATTGGAGTAGCAGAGATTTGTTGGGAGTTATGGCTTGAGAGGAAAAATAGAATTTTTAGAATTACACATAGACACATCATGCATCGTCAACCATTATTCAAGATTATTGCTAATATCAAATTCTGGTCTCACTTGGCAGGGTCAGATGCTAACAAGAAAATCAGAAACATGTACGAAGATGTGAGTAACCCAACTAACGAGGTAGATAAAGATGAAGGGGATGATGCAATGGAGAGCGAGTAATTGCCACAATGAGGAATTGTCACCTCAACCATGAGCTGAGGTTTTTTGGGAGGACCCACATTACAATACCGATTGTATGTAAATTTTTTTATTTTTTTATTTTTTTTGTTTTGGGGGGGGGGGGGGACAATCTTGTATGGGATGGGTTCTCGCTAGTTTTGGATGGGAAATGAGTCTCATGGGGTATGCCGCCATAAACATCATACCCCTATTGCTGATTGTATGTTTCATTAAAAAAAATTTAATGAAGGGCGGGGTGCTTTGGACCCACTGTTACTGATAAAAAAAAATATATATTCACTATTATATTTTATAAGTTTGTGACTTCATTTCTTTTCAATGGAAACCTTCACTTTGGATAGTGTTGCTGCAAACTGTTGGGGTTTGTGGATCCAATACACGATAATGGGGTTGGAGAAGTTAGATGAGAAGGAGAGTCGAAGTGGGAGCAAGAGATCAGAAGTGGTTTGAAGCTACAAGCAGAGTTGCAGTCGACCGCACCCCCCGACCGCGCTCCAGACAAGTGTACGGTCGACCGCGCAGTCGACCGTCCCACTCTCTGATTCAATTCTATAAATTGAAGAGGCGACCGGTCGACCATGTAGTCGACCGACCTGCTCTCTGTTGGACTTCGTGCAGTCGAAGGAAAGAACTGGTTGACCAACATGAAGTTGCGGTCGACCGTCCCGACGCTGATTGATGAGCGGCTGAGATTAAAGTTGTCGAATCCTATATATATTGTATTGTGTACGATTTTAGGGTTAAGTGAAAAGAAAATAGAGATCTACCAGCCGTCATTAAGAGAGAGGAAGATAGAGAGAAACCCTACTTCTTGGAGGTGAGTTCTTGAGAGATTTGTAAACCTAATCTTCATATTTCTAGTAGAAATCGCAGGAGTGCCTCAGCGCGGGGAAGTAGCCATTGTTTTGGGTGAACCTCGGAAAAATCTTGTGTGTTCTTGTGTGTTGCTTTTGGTTGTTCTTTGTTCTCTTGTTTTGATTCTATAGTTCTTGCATCTCGTCGTCGTTGTTGAGTTATTCCGCAGTGAGAATTCAACAAAGTGGTATCAGAGCTACAGGTTGGTAGTATTGATTGAGATGGGAGACAAGAGTACAGTTAAGGAGTTTGATGGAATGGATTTCATAATGTGGAAGATCCAAATGATTGTGTATCTCCGACAGAAGGATCTAGATGATCCGTTGTTTTGGTATGAAGCCAGAAGGGGCGGAGGTCGATCCGGTTGCGTTGGCAGCCTGAAATAGATTGGATCAGAAAGTTCTTGGGCAGATTCAATTGTCGCTGAACAGGAAGGTGCTATTTCACATTGAAAAGGCAAGAACCGCAAAGGAGGCAATGGAGATATTGACAGACATGTTTGAGAAGCCGAATGCAGCGAATCAGATCTTACACCTAAAGAAGTTGGTTAACTTGAAGTTATCAGAAAGGGGTTTGGTTGTTGAGCACATCAATAATTTGTGTATGGTTTACAATCAGATGGAATTGTCGGGTTTAAAGTTTGAGGAGAGGACACAATCATTGTTGTTGGTATCCAGTCTTCCCGATAGTTACGGCACAGTAGAACAGACTATTACTAGAACCATGACTGATACGACAACCCTAAAGGATGTTATAAGTAGCATTATGAATGAGGATGCAAGGAGGAAAATACATGGAGAGACATCGATGTCATATCCTAGCAATGTCGCACTGTCAGTTGATAATCGTAGTAGAAGTCGCAAAGCAGGAATCACAGGTCCAAGTCAAGAACCGGACATCGCAAAGGTGAGTGTTGGTACTGCAAAAAACCATGACACAGGAGAGACCAATGCGAAGAGTATAAGAAAGCATAAGCAGGGTCACAGGTAGCCAATGTGGTAAGTATTAAACCCCGTCTAGATGAACTGTGTTTATCGGCTGGATTTAATATTTTGCAAGATGACTGGTGTATAGACTCATGTGTTTCTTATCATTGTACCTCATGAGGGATGTTTTTGAGGATTACAGGATAGGTAATTTTGATACAGTTTCAATTGGTAATGGGCAGATATGTCTAGTTGTAGGTAGAGGCACTGTGAGAGTGAAGGCTCGCAATGGTGGGCAATTGGTCTTGTATGATACAAGACATATTTCGAGCTTGAAGAAAAACTTGATCTCAATTAACAAATTAGACAAAGAAGGATTCACAACAACTTTTGGGCATGGAGAATGGAAGGTGACTACATGTGCCAGGTTGGTGACAAAAGAAAAGCGTGGTGACATGCTGTACTTACTCAGAGGAGGTGATTCAAGTGATATCATTGCTACAGCATCAGCAGGTAGTTTCCCTTCAATTCTATGGCATGTTAGGTTGGGGCACCTTGGTGAAAGGGGTGTCAAGTAGCTCTGTTCTAGGGATCTTTTGCTAGGGCTGAAGAAGGTTGAGATGGATTTTTGTGAGAATTGTGTGATGAACAAATAGAAGGCAGTTAGCTTTCAGTTGGGTGGGCGTGAGAAGAAACTTGGGAAGCTAGAGTTGGTACATACAGATGTGTGGGGTCCAGCTCAGGAATTCTCTTATGGTGGTAAGAGATACTTCGTCACATTCATCGATGATGCTACAAGAAAGATTTGGGTTTATGCAATTCACGAGAATCAGAAGTTTTGAGGCATTTAGGGCTTAGAAGGCCAGGGTTGAGAATGAGACGGGTTGCAAGGTGAAAGCAATAAAGTCAGACAACGGAGGTGAGTACACAAGCAAAGAGTTTGTTAACTATCTGGCAAGGCATTACAGGAATCAAGATAGTTCCTTAGACTCCACAAAAGAATGGTGTAGCAGAAGGAATGAACCGCACGATACTCGAAAGGGCGAGATGCATGAGACTTCATGCTGGTCTTCTGATCCATCTTTGGGCTGCTACAGTTGATACAGAGAAGTGTACTTGATTAACCGTTGTCCGTCTAGTGCCCTTGATGGGGTCATTCCAGAAGAACTATGATCAGATAAAACTGTTAATTATTCAAATTTGAAAATTTATGGTTGTATGACATATGCACTAATTGACAGGGAAGAAACAAAGAAGTTGGACTTTAAGTCCAGGAGGTGTGTGTTCATTGGCTATGGTGGCGATGAGTATGGTTACAGGCTTTGAGATTTTGTGGATAACAAAGTCATTTGCAGCAGGAATGTAGTGTTCAATGAAGAGGTCCTATTTAAGGACAGGCACACAGGTTAAGACAATACAACCAGTTCAGAATCAGATTGGGGTTCAGACTCAGACTCAGATTCAGATTCTGAAGGCGTCCCTAGTGGTGGGGGCCCTACAGTACAGCAGCAGGTACAGGTACCACATGCAGCACAAGAGGCTCATGGTGAGCCTATTGGGAATGAGCAGGTTATCCAAGATGAACAGGTACAGCCAGAACAGTTCGGAAAACCTGAACCAGTCGGTGAACCGGTACCCACATTGAGGAGATTGACACGAGAGAGAATGTCAACCAAGATATTTGATCCATCGACTAGTGTTGTTCTCGAGCATGTTTTGTACACGAATTCAGGAGAGCCAGAGACTCATGAGGAGGCTTTAAGGGATGATGCTCGAATTTAGTGGGAATTAGCCATGAAGGATGAGATAAACTCCTTGGAACAGAACCAAACTTGGGAGTTGACCAAGTTACCTGCAGGGAAGCGCGCTTTTATAAAAAAATAGGTTTTCAGAGTCAAAGATGAGGCAGTTGGCAGTAAGAGGTACAAGGCAAGTCTTTTTGTGAAAGGACTCTCTCAAAGAGAAGGTGTTAATTATAGTGAGATCTTTGCACCGGTTGTGAAGATGGCTTCAATTAGGGTTCTGTTCAGTATTGTGGCAGTTGAAGACATGCACTTAGAGCAGTTGGATGTGAAGACAATATTTCTCTGTGGTGATGTCGTAGAAGAGCTGTACATGAGACAACCAACAGGTTTTGAAGCTAAAGGAAAGGAAGACATGGTGTGTCGATTGAAGAAGAGTCTTTATGGGCTCAAACAAGCATCGCGGCAATGGTACTTGAAGTTTGATTGCTTCATGAGAGGAAAAAGTTTCGATAGATGCGAAACAGTTCATTGTGTGTATGTTCGTAGATATAAGGACAATGATATAGTTATCTTGGTGTTGTATGTGGACGACATGCTGTTAGCAGGTTCATGTATGAAGAAGATCAAGGAAGTGAAAAAGGCACTAGCTTCGGAGTTTTCAATGAAGTACTTGGGTGAAGCAAAGCAAATCCTCGGCATGAAGATTAGTAGATACAGGAGTAGTAAGAAGCTTTGGTTATCACAAGCGGACTATGTGAAGAAGGTGTTGAAGAGATTCAATATGGATGGCGCGAGGCCAGTCACTTGTCCCTTGGCTGCTCACTTCAAGATCAATGGACTTATGTCCTAAAACGGAGGCGGAGATGGAGGAAATGGCTGTTATTCCTTATGCATCAGCCGTTGGGAGTTTGATGTATATGATGGTTTCTACAAGACCAAATATCGCACAAGCAGTGGGAGTTGTCAGCCATTACATGAAGAATCCAGGTAAACAGCATTAGGATGCAGTAAGGTGGATTCTTAGATATCTAGCAGGTACTTCAGATCACTCTCTTTGTTTTGGGGGAGATTCTTTGCATATACATGGTTATGTAGATGCGGATTTTTTGGGCGATCGTGATGGTTGCAGAATTACTATAGGGTATGTATTTATAGTTGGAGGAATAGCTGTTAGTTGGGCTTCACAGTTACAAAAGGTTTTAGCACAGTCAACCATGGAGTCAGAGTATATGGCACTTACAGAAGCGACGAAAGACAAGTTGTGGATTTCAGAGCTTATGAAACAGTTGGGCAGGCAGCAACCCATAGGTGAACTATGGTGTGACAGTCAAAGTGCAGTTTTCTTGGCAAAAAACTCGGCATATCACTCTAGGACTCGGCACATTCAAATGAGGTATCATTTTATCAGAATGGCGGTTGAGAAGAAATGGTTGAAGCTAACTAAGATTTTTGGCACTAAGAATCCGGCGGACATGCTTACTAAGGTGGTGGATAGTAGGAAACATCAGTTTTGCTATAATGCAATCGGATTGTCTCCAGGTTAATTATTGAGGAGACTTGCAGAGGCACAGGTCTAGACAAGGCCAATGGAAGAATGAAGAACAGGTTAAAGACTTTGTGTATATGTCTCCAAGTGGGAGATTGTTGGGGTTTGTGGATCCAATACACGATAATGGGGTTGGAGAAGTCAGATGAGAAGGAAAGTTGAAGTGGGAGCAAGAGGTCAGAAGTGGTTTGAAGCTACAGGCAGAGTTGCAGTCGACTGCGCGGTCGACCATACCCTCCGACCGCGCTCCAGGCAAGTGTACGGTCAACCACGTAGTTGACCATCCTGCTCTCTGATTCAATTCTGTAACTTAAAGAGGCGACCGGTCGACCACACAGTCGACCGACTTGCTCTCTGTTGGACTTCGTGCAGTCGAAGGAAAGAACCGATCGACTGTCATGATGCTGCGGTCGACCGTCTTGACGCTGACTGATGAGCAGCTAAAATTAAAGTTGTGGAATCCTATATATATTGTATTGTGTACAATTTTAGGGTTAAGTGAAAAGAAAATAGAGATCTACCAGCCGTCATTAAGAGAGAGGGAGATAAAGAGAAACCCTACACCTTGGTGGTGAGTTCTTGAGAGATTTGTAAACCGAATCTTCATATTTCTAGTAGAAATCGCAGGAGTGCCTCTGCACGGGGAAGTAGCTATTGTTTTGGGTGAACCTCAGAAAAATCTTGTGTGTTCTTGTGTGTTTCTTTTGGTTGTTCTTTGTTTTTTTGTTTTGATTTTATAGTTCTTGCATCTCGTCGTTGTCGTTGTTGAGTTTATTCCGCAATTAGAATTCAACACAAACACCTCCTCTCTTCGGGGGTGGTTGCATTAAGAATCCACAGGACTAGGCATAGCATAACTCCAACAGAAATTATGGCTAAGCCTGCATTCACCATTCAATACTGTGCTCGAGATCAGGGCAGTGGAATGTGATGATCGAGTTAAAAGTCTCCTGAACGAAGTTGCAGTCTTGAAGCCTGAGGAGTCGAGGGGCGTAGTGGTCAAGAGCATAGATGACATTCACGGCGGCCATCAATTGGTTATATGTATCCGGGTGATTCTTTCGGGAGTTATGCAAGAACCTGATTCTGAAACGGAACATGAATAGTTTTGCCATACCTAAAACATGTAGATACACAAGCAAAAAGGTCAATTATCAGATCAGCCAATTATGGGAGAGAAAAAATTATTTGAACAAACAATAATCTTGAGTTATTATAACACGATGCTGCATGAGTAATACTAATTTATTAAACAATCAACCTATTTTCCTCCATGGTTGCTAGAACAGGAACTACAAAGATATGGCACAACACAGCAACAAAAGCTTTTAATTCAAAATTTTGGGGCTGACACGATACAAACATTTTTCATATATATAGGATACAGGGACATGGCTATATATAGATATGTGTGTGTAAACGTGTACATCTATATAATAAAACACAAAGAAAAGCTATCAAGTGGCTCTCCTTTAATAGTAATGAAATCAACGGTTTAGATCTAAGCTCCCAAAAGATATTTTCCCCCAAAAAATCAAATTCAAATCCCCCCCCCCCCAAACAACTCCTTTATTTATTTAATTATTTCTCTCTCTCTCTCCTTCCCTCCCTCCCCCTCTCTCTCTCTCTCTCCTATGCAGATCAGTTTGCTCTCTCTATTCCCCAAACCAGAGAGCTCCAATCTCTCTCTCTCTCTCTCTCTCTCTCTCTCTTTCTCTCTCTCTCTCCTAGGATTTTTAAGCCGCTAACTCCAAATCCCTAAAACCATTTTCTTAAATCTTCGCTTCCATTCCATTGGTGAAGCCTCTATTGTCCTCTCAAGTGCGAATCTCAAAGCAAATCAATAGGTCATCGCCGATATCTGATCCGCTGCTGATTCCATATCGACGACTCCCCTCCACCAATCTGTATTGGCGACTCCCCTCCACCGAATCGAGAGCCTCTACATGCGATGCAGCGACTTTAATTTCATCTCATTAACCGAATTCTCATTCTAATTTTTGATTTTATGTCCGCAGGGGATTACTCTGTTTTTTGTTGACTCGAATTTTGTGTATGCATGGGATCTAAGTTCAGAAAGGTAGGATTGTTTTATTTTTTGGTTTAAAACATTTTAATTTGGTAATTTATTTGATGAGTTTTTTTTATTGGTTTTGATTTAAGGTGTACGCAAGTGAGAGATGGATTATTTGGTGGCCTCAATTTGGGCTTCCAAACCATAGCTGGACAGGTAAGCTGATCAGCAACCTAAAATAATTTGGCAAATCTGCAACATTAATTTCTTTACTACAAGAGAATATACTATCGTGAAGTGTTCCCTTCACTGGTTATTAGAAACCATGGATAGCATAACATATAAGAACTTTTAGTGTATGTTTGGATATATAGGATTGGAATGACTGGAGTTTACCAGTGAAGGGTGCAAACTCTCCACTCAAGAAAGACAGCTAAAGTAAATTTTTTATTGATCCATTTTAATTTTTTTTATAAAGGTGCAATGGGGAGACAAAGTAGAGATAAAAGAAATGATTAGCTTGGATTAGAGTTTTGAGAACTTCATGTATTACATTTTGGTTGAAATAATAATAAAAGGTATTTCAATTGCAAACTGAGTCTCAAACAAACAAATATTTAGATTATTAATATTGTAGATACCTTCACACCTGCACTTGGGTTACCAATATATTTAGACATGCTCATAGTGGTTATGGGATTAGAGTAGCTCTATAAAACCTATATGATCATGTCCTTGCATAACTATTATAAGCATCTAAAAGTGATCTTGAAGTTAAAAAAAATTCTATGCAGTGTTTCTAACAAACTATATGCATTCCAGTTAAGTTCAAGCTATTGATCAAGAAGGCGATGGTTAAGCGTAAAGATAGATATGCTGCTTCCTCATATAATATGTTTCCTACTTCAATTAATTTGCTGAACCTCTAAAACTATTTTATATAATCAAACCAGGTGCACCGTTTCGAAGACATGTCATAGGCACGTGTCAACGGGCAAACCTAGTTTATTTTTAAAATAAAATTTGGTCACAAAAATTTTCAGCTGTATACACCATTAGGTACTGATTTGGCCTAAGTTTGAATTTATTGAATTGACATTTAACAAGAGAACTAGATCGCGACTTATTACTCGCTAAATCATATATTTACATTTTGTTTGTATGGACTAATATCCAATACTCATTTATAACTCTAAGTTACACTAATTATTTCTCACCCACCTCTCATGACATGCCTCTGATCCAGTCCTTGGATCTAACCGGAGTACGGGTAGTCGATAGGCGGAGGCAACAGAGGTGGAACCTGCAGCTTGAAGTGAAAGGTTGAAGTAGTTTTGATGTTGCATATTAGTCCCTGTGTTATTTTCTTTCTTTGTTGGGTTTAATTGTAAGTGTGTAGGGTATTTTTCATAAAAGTCCAACTGTTGGCAACTGTCTGTCCAAGCACATGCTATGCAGGTGTTTTCTTCTATATAAATACTTATCCCCTGTAACTGAATTTTGATGTGAATAAAGAACTCATTTCTTCTGTTCATCATCTTCTTCTTCTTGCGTCTCCATTATCGTCCAGCTCACGCGTGGATCGATGCCGAGAAGAAGAGCTCTAGCGACCGACCTGGAACAATGGTATCAGAGCATCAAGGTCTTGCAATGGCGACAGCGACGACGATTACCAAATTAGACGGTGAGATCGGGAGTCCGAGGAATCTTGACCATGGATTTCGATCTAAGGTCGGTTCAAAGGACTAGACAACGAGAAGTTCCCCTGATTACGGTGTAGAATTCCCTAAGTTGTCCGATCTTGAACTGCAATTGATCGAGTCTCGTCATCGGCGTAGGAGGTTGGGAATTCATCAGAATGGGTTCGACGACGGTGGTCGAAGTTATTCCTCACCTTGATATTATCAACGTCCATCATCATGACATCAATTTCCTAACCAAATCTTCGATCAAGAAGTTGATCAAGAACTCGAAGAGAGATTTGATCGGTTGGAGTTGGCAATTTATCGGTTACTTCAATAATCTTGATATCATTCACAGCACTCAGATAAACGTCCAGATTCTGATGATGATCAAGAAAGCTCAGAGGATAGTGGGGGTTCTTGGCGGACGCCAGCTATTCGAAAAAATGCATGTGAGAAATCAACATCAACCAAGATATGGCAGGTTGGGTATCTTCCTCCCCATCCGCGACACAATGCTTCGTCGACTTTCTATGAGAAATTTCCATCACCTACGAGATCACAGAGTAGGTGTCTTCCTCCCCATTTGCGACAAAAAGTTTCTTTGTCTCCATTCCTTACACATTCCAATTATCTAGTCAAAGAATTCACTTCAAATGCGAAGGTGCAATCAGTTAGTAGGATTCGGGAATGCCCACCTAGTGTTCGGTTGAATTCTTTTGAGAAATCAGCACTGTCAAAGAATATTTTGGAAGGTGGTAGTGATGATATGAAGTCTCAAAAGGATGGTCATGGCATTTTAAAGACTCATACGGTTGAGGACCACTCTAACACAAAACAAAGTGGGGATGAGAAGACATTCAAATCAACAAATGAGGGTGGGTTAGGTTCAAAAGCAAGAGCATCAAAAAAAATGGTATGTTCAAAAGCAATGGAGGTAGATTTTTCATACCTTAAAGCACAAGTATTTTCTCTCTCCCAAGCAAGGCCTTTGTTCTATCAAAATGAGCTTCTGGTGTTAGACATTTTTTGTATCAAAAGGAATTATGAGATCGGTCTCATAGGACACATGATTGATTGGTTTTCAGTGAAAAATTTAAAGAAAGTTTTAGTGGTGGTTATGATGCTAAACTAGTGGGGTTTTCAGTGGGTTTGTTCAATTGGTTCAGGTCCAAGTACAGAATGGGCAAATTTTCAGTTTTCGAAAAATTTTCTTGTCTGTCTTGCCACTTCAGTCCAATCAAAGCTATATGTCAATGGAGAATTAGCATATGCAATAGGGAAACTTGGTCATGAAGTTGATCAGAACAATGATATCGGCGGAAGAGAAGATTCCAATAGCAAGATTGTATGTTCAAGAACTTTCAGAAGGTTGATGGTGGCATCACATTCTTTGATCCTTGCTGTTGTTGAAGAACTTGGAATTGTCTATGTTATTTAGGCAGCTGAATGTATGGAGTGTGGAAGTAAAGCAGCAACTTTGTTGCTCCAAAGTATCTTGAATATTTTCGATTATGATGGAGTGAACGTTGAGCAGTCACAGCTGAAATGGTACATTATATCTTCCATTTTCAAATGTGTTTTGGATAGGCCTAATTTTTGCACAATCTTTTGTGAAGCGGGAGGGTCTACATTGATTACTGGAGGGTCTCTAGGAGACAACTCTTTGAGACAAATGGATCGATTCTTTGGTTGCCCTGATAGTAATTTTGAGTCACTTCTGGGAGAGATAGAGAAGGAAATGACCATGGCTGACATATTGAAAGTAGATGCACAACTGACATTTCACATTGTAAAGGGATGTTGTTCCTTTTTCTGCCTCTTCATGAAGGGACTCTTTCCAAGTTACTTGGTATTATTGCTCACACCTATATTGGTCTAGATGACACTCAGAACATACATTCAACATTCTGCTCAGCTCTTGATGGCAACTCAACCTGTGAGTCACCATTGTTGAGCTCTTGGAATATTGACATCCTTATAGATGCAATTATGCAGCTTGCTCCTACAACTGAATGGGTAGCTATTGTGGAAAACTTAGATCATAAGGGGTTCAACCTACCTGACAAAACCTTATTTTTTGTTTCCATGTTTGTATAGATTAAAGCTTGCCAGGGCCCATTTCCGCTACATGTCATTTGTGGTTCTGTCTGGAAGAATGCAGAAGGCCAGTTGTCCTTTTTAAGACATGTTGTAGATGCTCCACCTGATGTATTCTCATATGTAAATTGCTCAAGACATATGACGCTTGCAGATTCAGTACATCTTTCCAGCAATGATGGGAATAATGTGTGGTCTTGTTTATATCTTTTTAGTATGTTATCTCATCTAGCTGAGAGGGGCCATATTAGTTCTGTTCAAATGGTGCTTGAGAACCCTCTTAATGGTTGTCCTGAGGTTTTGCTTATTGGATTTGCTTACATTAATACTCCATATAGTCTCCTATAGTATGAAGTATTTTCTACTATTTTTCCTGAGATACTAGAGGAATCTTGTCACGCCCCGCTTCCCAAAAATATGGAATACGAGCACGTGACGAAGCCCAGCGAATGATTTTTACATCATCCATAAGCTGTAGGATCGACTCAGCATCAATCAAGAATATAACTAGATTTATATATAACCAAGCATGCATGAATAATTTATTAAGCAACAGAAAACAATTTAAACAAGTAATAATATTCAAATAATTTCCATGTCTGGTTCAAGTGTAAACTCGAGAACAAGTCTTATACAGCAGAAGAAATAAATACCTTAAGAAAAGCAACTATTTAATCAGGTCCTTGCTCCAAGCAAAACCTGAAATGTCTGCTCACCAATTCCGGCAGGTAGTTTGTCTCCCAAGTCTGCTTAGTAAACATAAACAGGAAAACAAAGGGAGAAACAAGAGAAAATGCCCTTAGTGCAAGCCAGGGCCACAAATAGTGAAAGCAGGTACAAGTGAGGGAAAAACAAGAATTGGAATCAAGAATAAGCAGAGTTATAAGAAGTAGTAGGCAAATTCAAAGACTAGCTAGCAAGAGGGAGCATCTTAATAACTAGGTTGGATAACAACTGCTAGTTGTGAATCACATGTCAGATATACCTATAGGGGTATTTAATATCAAACGACAAACTCAAGTCTAGTGTCATATGTTATTTTGAATGTCAGGTCTCAAATGTCAAGTCCAAGTATCAAGTTGTCTAGCTCAAGTTATCAAGTTATCTAGTCTCAAGTTATCAAGTTATCTAGCATCAAGTTATCAAGTTCAAGTCTAGTGGTGATTACTATCTAGGTAGCACGACATGCATCCATTCTTTTACTACATGGTTGCTACAGTCAAAGCAATTTCGTTTAGACCTAGTAATGGATTTTATAGGACGGCGTACTCAGGTATCAAGTATCAAGCAAGCCATGGTTCATGAATCGAAAATTATATAACAAGTTCACGAAGCAAGTTCGCGAATCCACAAGCAAGTTCAAGAACCACACAATGGGTTCAAGAATCAAACAAGTTCATGAGCCGAGTAACCGACTCCATGAATCGAACAAGATACAACAAGTTCATGAACCAAGTATTGGGAAACACGGGCCCTCTTCCGAGTACACTTATCTATATTGTCCATTCTATAGTCTTTCCCAAAACCCCGGCTTGTTATTTTTATTAACTCTTATCAAGCAAGCATACAAGTGTAATATATTGTGATTTAATTCTAGGAAAATTTGGGGATGTCCTATATAGTGTCCAGCAGCTACATATAAAATTTGGGGTCAATCGCTCGCTGTTTACACAGCTAAAATAATTCGCAAAGTAAATAATTACAGCAGTTTTGCAAAACTGAGTCCACTGACACAGCTGCAGTATAACTGCCATAACTCCTAGACCGTAGCTCCAAATTCGATCAACTTGGAGTCTATCGATATCTACACATCCGGATCTACATTTTGTATTCAGGGCTCGGGCCCAAATTCCAATGATAAAAGGGTCGAAATCGCAAAAGGAAATCCAGACAGCAACACTCAGAATTTATCTACTAATGTAGGTTTCATGGAAATGTGTAATTTGGTGTCTAAATTATCAAGTAGCATAAATACATAATCATGGAGATCAAAACAGCAACTAATAAATGTTTTTCAAGTCATAATAGTCGCAAATTCGTCAAAATACTAAATATATATGTATCTACAAATTTTAGGGGTCCTTAATTCATATGTCCAAGTGATTCATATGTTCAAGGGGATAAAAGAGTCCAATTGATTATTATTTAATACGAGGAAGTTTTGTGACTCTTAGATTTGTAGGTTGAAGGTTCAAGATTGATTTACTATG
The DNA here is from genome assembly GCA_017893485.1 of Hemerocallis citrina. Taxonomy (NCBI): domain Eukaryota; kingdom Viridiplantae; phylum Streptophyta; class Magnoliopsida; order Asparagales; family Asphodelaceae; genus Hemerocallis; species Hemerocallis citrina. Next base: position 396,056,828 of record CM030359.1, read on the forward strand.
ATATTTCAAAGGGAGTCGCAATCTAACTATATGTGGTATTTTCAAGAAAACTTGTACTAGAGCAATAAAATGTACAAGATGAATACTTGCCTTAAATCGACGATTAAAACTCCGCTTGTTGAAGCAAATTAAGAAGAAAAATCCCCGAAGATGTCCTCGAAAAGCGCGTGCAAAAATTGATCGGAGATCGAGCTTTCCTCGCACACACGATCGGCCCAAACAGCGTACAACAAAGTGGGATCGGCTGCGAGTAGAACACGGAACAGCAAAACGCCCAATCAGATCTCTCCTGTGCACCGGATCCAATCCCAGAACAGCGAACACGGCTTCGGGATTTGCTGCGGAACGAACACAGGACAGCGATCAAGCGCACAGATCTTGACGCGATCGGACGGCGGCGATTCGCTCCCGCCCTTTTCCTCCTTCTTCTTCTTTCGATCTTCTTCTTCGTTCGTTCGGTTGAATAGAGCTCGAGAGAGAGCGACGGCGTGGCTGCTTCGCTGGTGGCGACTACGGCAACGACGGAGGCGACGACGGCGGCGGCGACGTCGAGAAGCGACGGCGCGGCGAGGGGCTCTGTTCGTCGTTTCGAACAGGGGAGAAGTTGGGATGGAGGATTCGGCGGCGCTGTGGGGATGCGACGTCGATGGAGTTGTGGAGGAGGTGGTGCTGAGGGGGTCGAAGAGGCGATGAGGGGTCGAGTAGTTGCGGTCGGAGTGACGAGGCGTTCGGAAGGATTCGAAGGTCGAGGGAGATGATGGGTTCGGAGGTGTTGGGTTAATGGCGATGGAGTGGTCTGGTGGTGGCTGTGAAGACGAGAGGGAGACGAGGCAGATTGGAGTGGCGATGATCGGAGTTGAAGGGAAAATGGGTAAGGCGATGGATACGGAGAAGATGGAGAAGAAACGGGGAAGATGATAGCGGCGGTAGGGAGATGATTAGGGTTAGGTTTTAACAGTAGCGGGGTAATTAGGGTTAGGGTAGGGGTTTATATACTAGGTTAGCGGGTTTGCGGGTTTGAGAGCTTAGGGGATCCGTTTCAAAAAGGGCCCAACAGAAGAAATGGTCAAAAAACACAATAATGGGGATTAGAAAGATAAACGAGAAGAATCGGTCTATTTCTCATGAAGAACGGTGCAAGTGGCACACAAACGAATTTGATAAAAGAACCAACAATTCGAGTTGAGACAAGAATAATGATTTTATTCGAACTGAAATAAAATATGGGATCTCAAATAGACAAAAGAGTACAATTGAGAAAAAAATACGGTATAAAATACAAATCCGGGAAAACAGGAGTTACAAATCTACGATGAGTGGTATTATTCTTCATCTTTGGCAAGTTAACCATGATGTAGTATTGAGAGCATTCGTCGACACTAGTAGCAGCAGTGAAGCCACTTGGGACAACTACTAGAATGTATATTGGTGATTCCCAGAGTTTCACACACTCCTGAAATCTTCTTTTCATGGGAGAAGTATTGATCCAGTCCTTGGATCTAACCGGAGTACGGGTAGTCGATAGGCGGAGGCAACAGAGGAGGAATCTGCGGCTTGAAGTGAAGGGTTGAAGTAGTTTTGATGTTGCCTGGGTTATTTTCTTTCTTTGTTGGGATTAATTGTAAATGTGTAGGGTATTCATAAAAGTCCAACTATTGGCAACTATCTGTCCAAGCACATGCTATGCACGTGTTTTCTTCTGTATAAATACTTCTCCCCTGTAACCGAATTCTGTTGTGAATAAAGCACTCATTTCTTTTGTTCATCGTCTTCTTCCTCTTGCATCTCCATTATGGTCCAGCTCACGCGTGGATCGATGCCGAGAAGAAGAGCTCCGACAATCGACGACGGCCGGCCTGGAACAGCCTCTCGGATAGACCTCTATAATACCTCTTTCCTAGCGAGGATGCTACCAGGACGAAGATCACCGAGACCTCTGCCTTTAATTTTGAGGGGGGAAATGTATTTTGTGATGTTAGATCTCTGCCTTTAATTTTGAGGGGATTGAAGGAGAGCCACTTGATAGCTTTCTTTGTGTTTTATTATATAGATTCTTAGTTGCTTACGTAACTTTGTTCTATCTATATGCAGTACCATTTAGTGTCCACAAGAATAGCTATAGATAGGGTTGCAAACGAATCGAGCTATTCACGAGCTATTCGGCTCGAGCTCGGTCAAAGCCCGGCTCGAACCGAGCTCAAGCTCAAAACTGAGCTCGTTTCCAGGGGCGGAGGCACATATCAAGGAGGGGGGACAAATGGGACCCCTAAAAAATTATACAAAACCCCTTTTATGGGTCAAAATTTTTATTTGGCCCAAAAAAAAAATTATTTAACCCCCCAGCCCATCCCATTCTCGAGCTTCAAAGCCCTCGCCCTAAGTACTCAGTACTTCAAAAAAATAAAAATTAAAATACCCCATACCCATCGAAACCCACACCCAGACCCATCATATCCCAACTCATTTGTCATTTCCATTCCCTTTCTGTCATCTCATTCTCTCAACCCAACCCATCCCATTCTCACTCTCTCATCTCATTCTCTCAACGCAATCGCAAAAAACGCGGCGTCACATCAGTGGCGCCGCTCTCGGCTCTCGTCGCCTCGTCAGCGACGATCGGCGGGCGGATTCCGAAGGCGGAAGGAGGAAGAGGAGGGCGTCACGTAAGTTTTATCCAAAAGATTTCATGAACAAGAGAAAGTGCAATTAAGATTGCAATTGGAGTATTATGGTCTTGATGTCATAAAGCATCCGGAATTATTGAATTTGTTTTCAACCTCTGATTTATGTCATAAATTATATATGACAAGAAAATCAGTTAACTATCATCTAATTGATAAGTTGATCTGTTTGGTGCTAACTTTACCTGTTTCTACAGCAACTACTGAACGAGCATTTTCAGCTATGAAACTTGTGAAGACGAAACTCCGCAATAGAATGGAAGATGATTATTTAGCTGATAGCCTCATTGTTTACATTGAAAAGAATATTTTTCGTAGTTTTACTAGTGAGATGATCTTGTCAGAGTTTTATTCTATGAAACCTTGACGGTAGGGATGAATTGTGGATTGTAATTTTTGAAAACTTGGGTCATATTATTGACATATTTTGTTGTTTAGTTGTAAATTTATGGGTTTTATGAATATATTTGATCCAATTATTTTGAATTTTTTTTGGCAACAATCATGATGATGCCGAAAAAAATGGGACCCCCATTTTGAATAGTCTGGCTCCGCCATTGCTCGTTTCCTTAACGAGCCGAGCTCGAGCTTAGGGGTTTTTTTTTAGGCTAAGCTCGCGAGCTATTCGGCTCGAATACGGTCGAAGCTCGGCTCGAGCCGAGCTCGAGCTCAAAACTGAGCTCATTTCCTTAACGAGCCGAGCTCGAGCCTGAAGATATTCGGCTCGGCTCGGCTCGGCTCGGCTCGATTGCAGCCCTAGCTACAGAGTAAGACCAATAATTAGTGTTACATCCTGCTGATGGAAATAGGTAATCTCGCTGAAGGGTTTATAGGCTATCATGTAAATCTGAACCATTACGAAAGGGGGACGCATCCCAAAGCAATGAAGCAAGAACGCATCCTCCTTAAGTTTCAAGGTCTTGTGAGGTAGCTCATCTCAAAGCACTCGCCAGCTAGCCTATGTTTTAAGAAGGAGAAATGGCTCAGGATGTCCAATAAAGCCATGTCCAGTAGATTTTTCTTACCAGATAAATGATCCACTTGATAACATGCAAGTTCCCCTATTGTGCAAAGAATTCAGTGCCAGCTCAGAGTGAGGGTGTTATTGTCGGGTTGAAGAGGATTATGTGAGGGTGAAATGAGAAGTGTATGGTAGTTTAGTAATTTTACTTATATTGTACTACCAAAACAAAATCCAACAAAACGTACTGTTTGTACAGAAACAGAGCTGCAAACCATTTCTTGTCCTCACCAGTCACCTGTCCTGTGCAGGATATAAGCACTCTGATTTGAATTTTTTTGCAGTACTGACCCACTTTTTGAGAATATTTGGCCTTCTAACTAGCTTTCAAAAACAATTAGCAAACTGATTCTTTTTATTATTGAAAATAATGGCATAGGTTATTTACAAACCGTTTTTTTTCAATAATGGCATTTATTTCAAAAAAAAACTGTCATGCAGTTTTGTGGAGTAATGGCATAGGTTATTTTGATTTTCGACAGCTTGTAGTCTCGATTTTGAGAAAAAATTGCAAGTATTAAAATCCTATAACAGATGCCGCTCTTTCCAAGAACTGCATGCTCAATACTGATGTCGTTATTTTGAATAACAGCATCAGTTATTTAGTTTGTTTGCATATAAACAGTGGACCCTGCTTCTCCTTCCCTTTTCTCAATCAATCTCCTTTCTCTCTCTCTCTTCACTCCCGTAACCCACAAACCCTAGATCCCTAAAACAAAAAATTCCAAGTATTAGAGTGCTCTCAAACTCCCCAAACAAAACAATTAAATACCCATACATAAACCCTAATTATGATTCCCTCATTTCCTTTACAACTCTTCCAAAATTCGAAATTGTGGTAAGTATTCTAAATCCTTAAATTTATTTTAAACCGTTCATTTTGATGAATGAGAGCTATATTGGTAGCATAGTACAAGAGATATTGATTAGATTCATCTAAGTAGTAGATATGTGAAATGTACTTAAGGATTGTTGTTGAAGATGTGTGAAATGTTCATTTTGATGAATGAGATCTATATTGGTAGTATAGTATAATAGATGTAGATTAGATTCATCTAAGTATTAGATTGTGAAACGAGATTCATCTATGTGAGATGTGGATGAGCTATATTGGTATCTAAGGATTGTCGTCGATGATGTAGTCTAAAAATGACAATTTTGTATATTAGACATTGTTGGATAAATGGTCATACATTATAATTGCTATATTTCTAATCATTATATTCATAGTTCGGTATGTATGAATGGATATTGATATGAGATTTGTTTATATACATAGATATGTAGTGTGTGTAGATGTTGTGGTGGTGATTGTTATGAGTATATATTCGGTACGAGTATTGAGAAGTTGTTATCTTCAAACATTGATTATTAATTCTGTTGAAGACACATGGCTTACAAATTTGATTATCTCCATACATTATCGTTTATTAATATTGTTCTTGACACATTATTTTTGATGTTTACTGATAAATGGATCCTACACAACCATCTTCTTCCCATGATGTGGGTGCTTCATCTTCAACTTTGCACGCACAACAAGGAAATTCAGATCCTTTAGTGTAACGCCCCGAATCCCAAATCACTGAATTCGAGATGTTCTACAGGATCTTTTCACTTTCTTTGAGTACAATTTTACAAGAAAATTCAAACTTTTCTTTTTACATCAGAGTTTACATCATATTACATTTACATTTGCACAGCGGAAGCAAAAATATACAACATTTACATAAATGAATAACAACATGATAAGATCTTTATGCATCCATTCCTCTTTACATGTAATTTATCCTGCATACAAAACTGTGGGTACGTCTGTTTATTCAACCGACGATAATTATACATGGCCATCCTCTTTATGCTAGAAACAGTATAACGAATCTCATTTCTTAACAAATCACAAACTTGTTCAATATAAGCATGTAAATCAAAAGGGAACTCTTAATGATGTCGTGTCGTGATTGTGCACTTAATCCTTAATGCAATTATTTAATTTTACATGACACTAATGCGCACTTGTTCGGATTCTATGCATCCCATACTACATAGGTCCGAGGGCAAGCCTCTTAATCGTTCTTCATTTTCATAGGGTTCAATCCCTCGCCATGACTTACCCTACTACTGTAATTACGGTAAGTATCTTAGATATTTTTTGACATACAGACTCATGTCTAGGCACTCTGGAGGGAATCCCATCGCTGACATGACTCATCATGCAGACATCCTCTGGCAATTCAGCTCTCACCGTAGACATGACACCACCCGTAGTCTTCGAACATCCCACGAGCGTCGCCACTGGGACGGTACTCTGGAGTAGTATCCTCACCCAGACTCATCATGGGAATTCCTGGGATACACTCTCGCCATTACCCAATAGCCCTCATACTCAATGTTTGTCTCTTACTTTCATCACATCTCCACTATGCACTAGTCCTTATTTTAATAGAATCATGAATAAAATCAAAGTTCTAGAGTTAGCCTCTCCCTACACCGGACTTATTCATTCATTTCAATACATGACCGACCCTGGTCTTCTTTTCAATTTCAATTTCATTGCCGGGGGAGACTTAGCTACTCTTTCGTTTCAATTTCAAATTCACAAATTCCAGTTTGAGCAAATCTAACTCATGAATTCATTTTCATTGCCTCAGCATATCATGTTCTTTAATTTTCATATTCATGTAATTCTTTATTCAAGCATGACTCATTTCATGTAAGTTTCTCAATTCAGAAATACGATTCCTTTCATAAACGTTCATGCAGCAGCAGAATAGATTTTAACAACATCAGTTACAATCCTTTAACAGTGATCAAAATAAAACTTCTGTCATATCAAATTCCACTCTGTACAGTCGACTTGGAAAAGGACCAGTCGACTGGTACAGTCAAATCAGATTCTTCATAAAAAAATACTCGGGAGAGTCGACTGCTGCACTTGGCCAGTTGGTTGTCCCGCAATTTTTCATGTTCACAGTGTTATCCTCGTGACAGTCGACTGTTATCTCATCAGTCGTCTGTCCTGGGTTTTTAGCAGTTCATTTCTACGTTCAGCTCAGTCGACTTGCTACGCGCATTCGGTCGACTGGACAGATCCATACTTCAATTAAGGGATTATCTAACAGCTCTTACATGCACTTGCATCATGATATCAACTTACAATATACATATATTCATGTTTCATAAACACAGCGTCTCTTATTGTTCAGTAACATCGCAAGCATGGAATTTCAAGATACTAATGTTATCTCTTCCTCGAGGGAATATTTTTAAACATGCATTCACACTTATTCATAACTTCCTTACGAAGATGAAGATATAATTCTCAAATCATTACACTAGGTCAACATGATGGAATATCTCATTACATGGAGTTTCCAAATAATCATAATTAAATTGAAGCACCAGTCGGCAGAACACAGTATCAGTCGACTGCTCCGATAGTTCTCAATTTTGTTAATCATCACCAGTTCTTTTCATTCATTTACCTTTCCTCCATCATATGTGTCATAGGAAAATACAAACTTAGTAATCACACCGTTATGTCTATTTGCATACATGTTTATCACCACATCACAAAACAATTTTCTCGTACCAGTCGACTTGTCTACACGACAGTCGACTGTACCGACCCAATTCTTCTTTGTTTTTCGTGCCATTTCTACACTATTAGTCCTCCATAATTATCAACATCAACATACTCAAGCATTTCTATTACGTACTATCTTACTCCTCAAGAGCACAGTAACAAACATTATATTTACGGCATGTTTTCTACATTAGAAGTCCTGAGAAACACCCACCTTATTTGACGAAGTAATCGAATCCAGCAAAGTCCTCAATGCGGTGCAGCACTTCTTGCTCCTTGCTCCTTGTTCCACACCGAAATCCTTCAGGGTACTCTTCGGTCTCCCACAGAAAACTCCCACACACAACTCTCACAAAACCTCTCTTATAATATTAATCTAGTGTAAAAAGAATTAGAGGATAAGAGGGGGTATTTATACTAGAATATAGGTGGAATGGAGGGTTAGGATGCACTAGATGGTTATAGGATCAAAGGCTAGGATTGATTAGGGGGTTGTAAAAACTACCCACACCCCAAAATAACCGCCCATGATCTAAGTCCACTCACCCAAACCGGCCATACTTTGTGCCTTGTGCACGTGTACATAGAATGCACGTGCACACACAAAACACCCTACAAAAATTTGTACATTAAATAATAAATAAATAGAAAGGATGTAACACATTACAAGTTGTAGAAAATAATACAAGAGGTTTAAATTCATGGGCTTAAATTTAGTTGGGCCAAAAATAAATATTTTTAAAAGAAAGATAAGTAAATTAACATTTGGGCTTTAGGGAAAATCCTTATAGAAAACAATATGCTTATTCATCATGTTGAAAATAATAGGCAAAATATTACACGTGCACACCATATGTAAAAATAATTACTCTTTATATATATTAGGAAAATCGGGGTATTACATCACTCCCTCCTTAGAATAGTTCCGTCCCCGGAACTACAGCCAAGAGCGAGAAAACAGAAAACACAACAACAAAACAAAAGATACCAAGACATAATCAAGCAAAAAGCTCAGGATAGTCCTTCAACATCCTCTCCTCAGATTTCCAAGTAGCCTCTTCAACCAAGTGGTTTCTCCAGACTACTTTGACCATCGGTATCGTCTTATTCCTCAAGACTTTCTCCCTACGGTCAACAATCTCGACAGGAGTCTCGATGTAATTCAGGTCTAACTGCAAACCTTCCGGCACTTCCGGCAAATGATGACTCAGATCTGGAATATAACCTCTCAGCATAGACACATGGAAGACATTGTGCACCTGAGACAACTCTCCCGGTAATTCAAGCCGGTAAGCAGTTTTTCCGATCCTTTTCAATATCTTATATGGGCCTATAAACCTCGGGGCTAATTTCCCGCCTTTGCCAAAACGAACCACACCTTTACTGGGCGATACCCTTAGAAAGACGAAGTCACCAACCTCAAACTCAAGGTCCCTTCTCCGGTTGTCTGCATAGCTTTTCTGCCTGCTCTGAGCTTCCACCAACCTTTTCCTGATCAGATCAATCTTCTCAGAAGTTTGCTGTACAAGCTCATAACCAAACAACTGCCGCTCCCCAACTTCATACCAACAAACAGGAGTCCTGCACTTCCTGCCATAGAAAGCTTCATACGGCGCCATCCCAATGCTAGCCTGAAAACTGTTGTTGTAGGCAAACTCTACCAAAGGTAAATGCCTTTCCCAACTGCCTCTGAAGTCTAGTATACAACACCGAAGCATATCCTCAAGAATACGGTTGACTCTCTCGGTCTGCCCATCGGTCTGTGGATGAAAAGCAGTGCTGAAATCTGTCTTGGTACCCAAAGCTGCCTGAAGACTCCTCCAAAAATGCGAAGTAAACCGCGCATCTCGATCAGACACAATAGTTGAGGGAACACCATGAAGTCTGACAATCTCACCAACATACATCTCAGCTAACTTGTCCATCGAAGCAGTGAGTTTCATCGCCAAAAAGTGAGCGGACTTGGTCAGTCGATCGATTATAACCCAGATCGCATCGTTGCCTTTAGGACTCTTAGGCAATCCCGTGATGAAATTCATACTGATGTTATCCCACTTCCATTCCGGAATAGGTAACGGCTGTAATAGACCTCCGGGTCTCTGATTTTCGGCTTTGACTTGCTGACAAACCTCACACTTCGCAACAAATTCAGCCACATCCCGCTTCAAACCTGACCACCAGAAATGCTGTTTGATGTCCTTGTACATCTTAGTACTCCCAGGATGTACTGACAAAAGAGTAGCATGCACCTCCTGAAGAATACTCTCTTTCAGGTCCGCTTGATTTGGAACACACAGCCTATATCTGAACCACAGCACTCCATCCCTGATTTGAAATCCGGGCAACCTGCCAGCACCAACCTGCTCCTTCATCTCCAAGATATCAGCATCAACTTCCTGACTTGCAATGATCCTTGCATTCAAAGTAGGCTGAAGTCTCAACTGAGCCAAAGATGCTCCCAATCCTTGCAAGACAACCTCAATACCTGCTCGATCCAACTCCTCAATCAGATGCCTCTGAGTTGTAATCAGACTGGCCAAACTGCTCTTGCGACTAAGTGCATCAGCAACAACATTAGCTTTTCCAGGATAATACTTGATCTCAGGTCGCATATCCTCGAGCACTTCCAACCATCTTCGCTGCCTCAGATTGAGATCTCTCTGCTGATATATATACTTCAAGCTCTTGTGATCTGTGTACATGTTCAACTTCTCACCGTACGCATAGTGCCTCCATTGCTTCAAAGCAAAGATAATCGCCGCCAACTCCAGATCGTGAGTCGGGTAATTCTTCTCGTGCGGTCGTAGTTGCCTAGACCCATAAGCGATTACTTTACCTTCTTGCATTAAGACACAACCAAGCCCACGATGTGAAGCATCGCTATAAACATCATACTCAACACCTGCTCTAGGCAAAGCCAAAATAGGTGCAGTAGTCAACCTATCTTTCAACTCCTGAAAGCTTGCCTCACATTGCTCGGTCCACTTGAAGCTCACATTCTTCTTGGTCAGTCCAGTAAGCGGTACAGCTATCTGAGCATAACCTTGACTGAATCTCATGTAGTATCCAGTCATCCCAAGAAAACTTCTGACTTCCTTCACTGTATTAGGCCTGGCCCAATCTCTCACTGCCTCTATCTTCTGAGGGTCAGTTGCCACTCCCTCCTTAGAAAGGATGTGACCTAGGAATGCCACTTCAGATTTCCAGAAATCACACTTGGATAACTTGGCATACAATCTCTGCTCTTCCAACTTCTGCAAAACTGCTGCCAGATGCTCAGCGTGCTCCTTCTCTGACTTGGAGTACACGAGAATATCGTCGATAAACACCACGACGAAAGAATCAATAAACGGCCTCAGAACTCTGTTCATCAAGTCCATGAAGATTGCGGGTGCATTCGTCACTCCGAATGGCATAACTAAGAATTCGTAATGCCCATGCCGAGTTCTAAATGCAGTTTTGTGCACATTTTCGGCTTTCACTCGCACTTGGTGATATCCTGATCGAAGATCTATTTTGGAGAATACAGCTGCTCCTTGTAGACGATCGAACAAGTCATCAATTCGAGGAATCGGATACTTATTCTGAACAGTGACCTTATTCAGCTCTCGGTAATCGATACACATCCTCATCGATCCATCCTTCTTCTTTACCAAAAGCACTGGTGCTCCCCAAGGTGACGCACTAGGTTGAATAAAGCCTTTTCCCAATAGTTCCTCAATCTGCCGTTTCACCTCATCCTGTTCCACTGGAGCCATCCTATACGGTGCCTTAGAAATGGGTGCACTTCCCAGTTGAACAGTGATGCTGAACTCTACATCACGATGCGGAGGTAACTCAGGAAAATCTTCCAAGAACACAGTCGGATAGTCCCGAACCATAGGAATCCCTTGCAATTCTACAGGAGTCTCTTCCTTGCGGATAGTTGCCACCAGCTTAGAACACTTCTGCTTCCCTTGGAAAGTGACTTCAGGTCCACCTGGAGCCTTCACTGTTACCGTCTTGGTCTTACACTCGATGCTCGCACTGTACACCGACATCCAATCAATGCCAATGATAACATCGACTCCTAAGATAGTCAGCTCGATCAGATCAATGCCAAAGATTCGATCCCCAATCACAATCTCACAATCAGCATAATACCGATCAGTGGTCAAAGTTTTCCCTGATGGAGTAGCTACTGCTAAGATCTTGCCTGGAAAAATCTTTGGTTCGACTCCCAAGACTTTAGCAAATCTAGGAGACACAAAAGTATGAGAGGATCCAGTATCGAACAATACAACAGCTTTCTTTCCATTAAGATAGAGTTCGCCTGTTACATAATACACACCATTACATAACAGTTTCACTATACAACGGGAAAAGAAATGACAAAAACTCTAAACACCAGCCCTCGTACCAGAGATGACCTGATCTGCCTCATCAGCATCAGCTTCCGTCAAAGCAAATACTCGCCCTGATTGGTACGGCCTCTTCCCAGTCTGCTGTATTGGCACATTGTGATTGCCAGCCCGTGGTTTGAGATATTGAGATTGGTAATGTCCCACTTCCCCACAGTTGTAACAGGTGACTGCAGAAGGTCTCCCCACATTGTTTCCAGGTCCTCCAGCTACACTGATAGCATTCGCCCCTGTCGGTTTGAACCTCTGTGCAGATAGTTGCCCCTTGAAACTCCCCGAGTGTGCAGGCCTCTTCCCGGACTGCCAGTTGTTCCTCCGGTTCTGAACAACTTGGAACTGCTCCATATCCGCCTCCGTCGCTGCCGCCCTCTTGACTAGCTTGTCAAATCGCCTGATACCAAGAGGTATCATTCGGGATCTCAAGCTTGGCCTCAACCCATGCTCGAACTTGGGAGCCTTCTTCGCCTCATCCATCACCAGTTCTGGAGCATACCTAGGGAGCTAAGTAAACTTAGTCTCATACTCCCTCACTGACATGCTGCCTTGCTGAAGTGACAGGAACTCCATCGCCTTCTTCTCCTGGACATCGGAGGGAAAATAGTGGCTGCGGAATTCTTCCAGAAATTCCTCCCAGCCAAGCAACAAGCCTCCCATGGTCCTCTTCATCGACTGCCACTAAACAGCCGCATCCTTCTCCAACTGCAAAGTCGCCAACTTGACCTTGCTGCCCTCCGGTGTCTCCAACACCTCGAAGATTGTCTCCACTTGCCGAATCCAGTTGTCAGCCGCATCTGGATCTGACTTTCCCTCGAACATTGGTGGTTTCATTCTCTTGAACGATTCCACTAGCTTAATTGCCTCGGGCACTGGATTCACTGGCCCCCTTCCTTGGTTCCCAGCTACTGCATTCAGCGTCTGGTAAACCCTTGCAAGTTCAGTCTCCAGGTCCAAACCTTCACCATTCCTTGCCCTTCTTCTCGACATATTCTGATGCAAAAGATCCATTAAATTCGAAGTATAAGACAAGAATTTAAACCAACTTGCATTTCATTGAATTCCAAAGTTTATACATTCGAATTAAAAACATTTTTGATATCAGAAATGAAAGAAAATAGAAGCTACAACAATCTAACTCCTACGGGTTCTCTTCGCTGCCCGAAGTTCTTCCCGTAGTTCATCCACTTCATCTTTCAACACATCCGTCAGGTTCTTTCTCTTCTCAAGTTCCCACACTCGGTGACTGAGAACAGAGAAATCGCCCTTCCACTGCGCCAGCTGAGCTTCCAAAACTTCAACTCTCTCCTTCAGGGTCTCCACTTGCCTCTGAAGAGAAGCCACAGTGCCACTCAGAGCTGGTCCCTCTTCTTCATCGGAAGAAGAATTGTCAGATGAATCCGGCGGTGGGGTAATCTCTCGAGATTCAGGCCACTCCTCATCATCAGAATCTGCTTGCCCAGGGTGATACTCGTCCTCAGAATCAGCCTGTCCAGGATGGTACTCTTCCTCAATGATATGCCAGTCGTCGCCTCCAGCAGGGTCGAAGTGATCAGCCATCTTAGAAATAGAGAGGAAGAAGCATAAATCATAGAGCAACACAAATGTAAGTCACTTACATTTAAATCTCTAAACTCAAACACACACTCTAATGTCCACATCTAGGGTGTCGTTCCTTATAAATTTGTACAAGTGTGAAAGCGTAGAAAGCGTGGCTCTGATACCACTCTGTAACGCCCCGAATCCCAAATCACTGAATTCGAGATGTTCTACAGGATCTTTTCACTTTCTTTGAGTACAATTTTACAAGGAAATTCAAACTTTTCTTTTTACATCAGAGTTTACATCATATTACATTTACATTTGCACAGCGGAAGCAAAAATATACAACATTTACATAAATGAATAACAACATGATAAGATCTTTATGCATCCATTCCTTTTTACATGTAATTTATCCTGCATACAAAACTGTGGGTACGTCAGTTTATTCAACCGACGATAATTATACATGGCCATCCTCTCTATACCAGAAACAGTATAACGAATCTCATTTCTTAACAAATCACAAACTTGTTCAATATAAGCATGTAAATCAAAAGGGAACTCTTAATGATGTCGTGTCGTGATTGTGCACTTAATCCTTAATGCAATTATTTAATTTTACATGACACTAATGCGCACTTGTTCGGATTCTATGCATCCCATACTACATAGGTCCGAGGGCAAGCCTCTTAATCGTTCTTCATTTTCATAGGGTTCAATCCCTCGCCATGACTTACTCTACTACTGTAATTACGGTAAGTATCTTAGATATTTTCCGACCTACGGACTCATGTCTAGGCACTCTGGAGGGAATCCCATCGCTGACATGACTCATCATGCGGACATCCTCTGGCAATTCAGCTCTCACCGTAGACATGACACCACCCGTAGTCTTCGAACATCCCACGAGCGTCGCCACTGGGACGGTACTCTGGAGTAGTATCCTCACCCAGACTCATCATGGGAATTCCTGGGATACACTCTCGCCATTACCCAATAGCCCTCATACTCAATGTTTGTCTCTTACTTTCATCACATCTCCACTATGCACTAGTCCTTATTTTAATAAAATCATGAATAAAATCAAAGTTCTAGAGTTAGCCTCTCCCTACACCGGACTTATTCATTCATTTCAATACATGACCGACCCTGGTCTTCTTTTCAATTTCAATTTCATTGCCGGGGGAGACTTAGCTACTCTTTCGTTTCAATTTCAAATTCACAATTTCCAGTTTGAGCAAATCTAACTCATGAATTCATTTTCATTGCCTCAGCATATCATGTTCTTTAATTTTCATATTCATGTAATTCTTTATTCAAGCATGACTCATTTCATGTAAGTTTCTCAATTCAGAAATACGATTCCTTTCATAAACGTTCATGCAGCAGCAGAATAGATTTTAACAACATCAGTCACAATCCTTTAACAGTGATCAAAATAAAACTTCTGTCATATCAAATTTCACTCTGTACAGTCGACTTGGAAAAGGACCAATCGACTGGTACAGTCAAATCAGATTCTTCATAAAAAAATACTCGGGAGAGTCGACTGCTGCACTTGGCCAGTCGGCTGTCCCGCAATTTTTTATGTTCACAGTATTATCCTCGTGACAGTCGACTGTTATCACATCAGTCGTCTGTCCTGGGGTTTTTAGCAGTTCATTTCTACGTTCATCTCAGTCGACTTGCTACGCGCATTCGGTCGACTGGACAGATCCATACTTCAATTAAGGGATTATCTAACAGCTCTTACATGCACTTGCATCATGATATCAACTTACAATATACATATATTCATGTTTCATAAACACAACGTCTCTTATTGTTCAGTAACATCGCAAGCATGGAATTTCAAGATACTAATGTTATCTCTTCCTCGAGGAAATATTTTTAAACATGCATTCATACTTATTCATAACTTCCTTACGAAGATGAAGATATAATTCTCAAATCATTATACTAGGTCAACATGATGGAATATCTCATTACCTGGAGTTTCCAAATAATCATAATTAAATTGAAGCACCAGTCGGCTGAACACAGTATCAGTCGACTACTCCGACAGTTCTCAATTTTGTTAATCATCACCAGTTCTTTTCATTCATTTACCTTCCCTCCATCATATGTGTCATAGGGAAATACAAACTTAGTAATCACACCGTTATGTCTATTTGCATACATGTTTATCACCACATCACAAAATAATTTTCTCGTACCAGTCGACTTGTCTACACGACAGTCGACTGTACCGACCCAATTCATCTTTGTTTTCCGTGCCATTTCTACACTATTAGTCCTCCATAATTATCAACATCAACATACTCAAGCATTTCTATTACGTACTATCTTACTCCTCAAGAGCACAGTAACAAACATTATATTTACAGCATGTTTTCTACATTAGAAGTTCTGAGAAACACCCACCTTATTTGACGAAGTAATCGAATCCAGCAAAGTCCTCAATGCGGTGCAGCACTTCTTGCTCCTTGCTCCTTGTTCCACACCGAAATCCTTCAGGGTACTCTTCGGTCTCCCACAGAAAACTCCCACACACAACTCTCACAAAACCTCTCTTATAATATTAATCTAGTGTAAAAAAAATTAGAGGATAAGAGGGGGTATTTATACTAGAATATAGGTGGAATGGAGGGTTAGGATGCACTAGATGGTTATAGGATCAAAGGCTAGGATTGATTAGGGGGTTGTAAAAACTACCCACACCTCAAAATAACCGCCCATGATCTAAGTCCACTCACCCAAACCGGCCATACTTTATGCCTTGTGCACGTGTACATAGAATGCACGTGCACACACAAAACACCCTACAAAAATTTGTACATTAAATAATAAATAAATAGAAAGGATGTAACACATTACAAGTTGTAGAAAATAATACAAGAGGTTTAAATTCATGGGCTTAAATTTAGTTGGGCCAAAAATAAATATTTTTAAAAGAAAGATAAGTAAATTAACATTTGGGCTTTAGGGAAAATCCTTATAGAAAACAATATGCTTATTGATCATGTTGAAAATAATAGGCAAAATATTACACGTGCACACCATATGTAAAAATAATTACTCTTCATATATATTAGGAAAATCGGGGTATTACATTTAGACCCGTCCGTACTTTATTTGCAAGAAGATCATAGGTCGCAGGCGGTGTGTAATGGATATGTCGAGAAAATGAGTTTCCGAATACACACCATATTGCCGATGCACCATCGAATACAAAATTATTTGGTAAATTGCGGGTTCTATGGAATATCTATGTTGGCCAAAGTGAAATGCGACCATTCATTACTTACCGCTCTTGTGGAGCGATAGAGGCCGGAGACACACATGTTCTACCTACCCGTTGGTGAGTTGACGGTCACGCTACAAGATGTAGTCGCCATATCGGGCCTTCCAATCGATGGGGTGGCGGTCACCGGAAACTTGCTTTTCAATAAAGTAATGTTGGTTAAAAACTATCTTGGGAAGGAGGTTGAAGAGGATGATAGAGGTGTACTTTTCGGGGAATCAATCCGATGTTCATGACTCTTTACAGTGTTCAATAATAGTTTGATAGACGAATCGACCGACTTCGAAATTCAATGTTACACGCGGGCATATCTTTTATCGATGATCGGAGGTATTCTCCTTCCTAATTCTTCCGGTGATGTAGTCCATTTAATCTACCTTTCCTTGATTTCCGGCATACATAGAGCCGGGCGATATAGTTGGGGAAGTGCGGCTTTGGCCTCTATTTATCGTGCCCTGTACAATTGTTCAATGGGGTCAATACAAATGATGGGGCCGATAGGGTTATTGCAAATATTGTGTTGGGAACGAATACACCTCGGCTGGCCCCGAGTAACTGTTTTCAAATAATTGGAGTGTTCGTCATGAGAATCCACTGTTGAGGGCTCCTTTAGATGTGTATTGGACGGGTAAACTCACGTGGAAAGATAAATCACGTGGTGTATTAATGTATTATAGGGATGAACTTGACCATCTTAGGGAAGAATACGTCAATTGGACACCGTACATGGAAGAAGGGCTACAACGTCTACCTTCACTATGCATGGCCAATAATCAACTTTGGTTGACACGAGCTCCACTTGTAAATTTTTCAGTCATGGAGTTCTATTACGCCGACTGAGTCCTCCGCCAATTCAATGCACAACAGCCCATCCCAGAAAAGACAATGTACGATCGAAAACTTCACAATATTACCGGTCAAGGTCAATTGCCATATATGGATTGGGTCGATCACCACTGCTCTCATGTAGCATGTTGGAATGAGAGGAAGTACTATTTGGTGGTAGAAGGGATTGTACCGTACGACGGGTCATTGCAAACAGCTTACATGGCATGGTACCGTCGTATTACACGATTGTATATTGCCCCAAGAATGGATATCCCCGTGGGTATCCAAATGTCGATACCTAGGCACCAAGTAGAACCACCACCGGCACATTCCACATCGCAACCTATATATCAACCCAAAGCGTCCTCTACCGACTAATGGTAAAATTTTGTTATTGTTAACAAATATGAATTTAATTTTTTCGTACACATTTTGCTTTTATTTGTTTAAAAAAGTTTGGTTTACTACTAATTTATTTCGTTGGTATTGTAGATTGACAACACATGGGATATTGCGAGAAAATGTGCTCGTGTGTTGAAGGGCAACGCTTTGAAGGCTTGCAAGGAGTTAGCGAGAGAAATCCTCCATCCATGTCGTACCTCGCTTGAAGAGGTTGGTGACGGTCCGCGCTTCGCTGCTCTTTTACCATCATCCGAACTTTCCACTCAACCGCCCAGAGTAAGTGTTAGCCGAGCTCAACCTCCACCACCACGAACTAGACAAGTTGAACCTCCTGCACCACCACAAAGACAAGCTCAATCTCCACCTAGGTCATCTACACATTCGGGAGCTTCTCCTTCACAATTTTCACGACGGAAGAGTGTCCGTTTTCCTCATTCGGAAACTCGATTAGCATCACGAGAGATTGAAGAAGTACAAGCGGGGCAGGTAGAAGATGTCGGGCCCAGTGTACCTGCGACACAAGAAATTACCGAACGTAGGAGGAAAGTCCTAGCTCGGAAGAGGAGAGAGCCACAACACTATATGCCTGGTTAGTGTTGAATGTTTAAATTTGTAATTTTCTAAGCTTTGAATAGCCCAATCACATCAGATACATTTGAAGTACTTGATGACTGTAAGTTTTTGTGCTTTTAACATTTGAAGCAAACTCGAAACAATTGATGCAATTCGGTTGTTGTATTATTTTGTTATATAAATTATCTGGGGTTCGTAATTGCATATGTTGTTCATTGTAAAATTGAAGTCTGAAAACAATAAAAATTAGTTTTGTCTATGCATGTGCATGTTTTAGGTGTAATTTATAAGTAACAGATGTCGTTATTGCAAATAACGGCATCTGTTACCTGTAACGTTGTTAGCAATGACGGCATCGGTACAAAACATGTACAACTGGGTTGATATGGCTAAAAATAGGATTAAATCGGGACCGTTCACATCGGACACGAATCTTAAAGCTCAGGGGTAAAATGGTAATTTCGCCTACCAACGGGTCTGAAATGGGAACTGGGTCTTTATTCAAAGCCCAATAACTCATGAACGGATCCACGTCAACTAGGTACGGGTTCCAACCCGCTGCATGCCCGATCCAGCAAGATACAATCAAGGTCCCTGATTAGATCTAAATCAACGGCCATGATTCACATCTATCTTTTCACTGGGGATTAGGGATTAAATTCCTTAACTGATTACAGGGAATATACCTTATCAGATTACATGCCTTATCTGATTAAGAGGAATATTCCTTATCTAATCACGGGGATTACATTCCTAAAACCAGTCCCTAAGACGCCTATAAATACCCCCCATCCATCTCCATTGAGAGGTAATCAGTATTTTCCCACTTTACGCTCTTTCTTAATCATTTCTGATTACTGACTTGAGCGTCAGAGGGTGCGTCGCCGGGATCCCCCCCGGTGTCTTGCACTTTTTGTAGGTTAACGGCGGGAGTCAACGATCAGTCAACGACGGGTCAGGTTTGGTTTCGCTATTCAGGTTTTTCCTCGAACCCACAAATTCATCTGTTTGCCCCCACACCGAATTTAGCGGCAACAGATTGGTGCCGTCTGTGGAAAACATACGAATAGCAGCCCCTCCTCTTCCCGTTGGTCAGATCTTCTCCAGCCATGCCTCCTAGGAAAGTAAGATCCAGAGGGTCCAACCGTGGACCCAACCCCGCCGATCAGCAAGAGGTAGTCCCCGTCCAACCCGCTCCGCAGCAAGAACGACCTCCGCTTCAGACGGAAGACCCTCTTCAGCAAGATCAGCCCCTTCAGAATCAACAACCCCCGAAGGCTCCTACCGGACCTCAGAATGCCGGTCCGGGGGGCTCCCGCGGAAAGCAACCCCTCCACCAAGACCGCGTCTCCATACACAATGCCTCTACAGATTCCATGGCCTCACACAATCCTCAGAATCGGCAGAAGGACGTGGATCTTCGCCGTCATCTGGAGGAGAAGCGGAAGCGAGAGGGAACCTCCCGCCAGCACCGTCCGGATGAGCGGTACCTTCACCGCCAGGAGTATAGGAGGACCCCTAATCGAAGGGGTCGGAAAGAATCTCCCGTGCACTACCGAAGAAGGCCACACTCCCCTGCAGGTCGGCAACATCCCAGGGACAATGAGGCACCCATCACGCGTGCCGAGTTCCAGCAGTTCCAAGCGACCATCCTACAAGCTCTCAACAACCGTCCCAACACCAACTCACCCAAGCCTCCATCTCCTCCTCCGGTCCGGAGCCCTCGCCAACGGTCTCCCTCTCCTCGTCCTGCTCCTACCAACCCCCGGCGTACCCCAAGTCCTCATCGCTCCCGAAGCTACCGTCGCCGCAGCCCTCGCTCTCCCTCATACGAAGACGAGTCTCGAGGCTCGGCAGATTACCGTCAGAGGGATGACGCCATGTACCGCCGCCTTCATGAAGTAGAAAGACAACTGGGTCAGATCAACCGAGAAGAGGAGCTAAGGGGGAGGACCCTACGTCCTAGCCGACCCCCTTTCTCCCGAGCCATAGTGGATGCCCCTGTGCCTTTCGGTTTCAAACCTCCCCAGTTCGAAAGTTACACCGGGGAGACTGACCCCGTTGACCACATCGAGAGCTTCAAGACTCTGATGCTCCTCCACCAAGCTTCCGATGCCCTCCTCTGCAAAACTTTTCCTGCAACTCTTAAGGGCCCGGCTCGAGAATGGTACTCTCGCCTCGCCCCAGCATCAATATTCTCCTTCGAGCAGTTCGAGACTCTCTTCGTCACCCATTTTGTAAGCAGCCGAAGGGCTGACAAGACCAGCATCTCCTTATTGCACCTCCACCAGAAGAAAGGGGAGAAATTGAGGGATTACGTGAAGAGGTTCACAGCTGAAGCCAGATCCATAGCTTCCCTCGACCAATCCGTCGCAACAGCCGCCTTCCAATCCAATGTCTTCAATTCCAGCCTCTGTTCCTCTCTTGCTAAGAAGCCTCCACAGAACTTTACCGACCTCCTTCTCAGGTGTGAAAAGTACATTCGGGCCGAAGAAGCCGAGAATTTCCCGGGCTTTGAGGAGACATCTTCCGGAAACAAACGGAAGAACACGAGCGAAGAGGGGTCCCAAAAATCCCAGAAGGACAATAATGGACAGCATCGCCCAACTCCTCGGTTTGAGAAGTTCACCCCCCTCGTTGCCAATATATCAGAAGTTCTCATGGAAGTGGACAAGGAAGGGCTACTCCGCGCTCCCCCTAGAATGAACACACCTGGAAAGAAGAGGAACAAAGATAAGTGGTGCCGCTTTCACAGGGACCACGGCCACGACACGGATGATTGTCGAGCTCTCAAGGAGGAGATCGAAGAACTCATACAGCGGGGACACCTGACCAAGTTCATCCAAAGCGATGGAGCCGAGCCTCTCCCCTGAAGAACCAACGAACGAACGGAAAGGCCCTCCGAGCCTCAAGACTCAGAACCTCCCAGCTCCTCTCGAGAGGCCTTCACCCTATCATAGAAGTAGGATCTTGATTTTCAATAAGGCCGATGCTTGTAACCCGGCCAACAACATGTAATAACGGCACGCTCTATTGAAGCAGCCACTTAGCTTATTTCAATAAAACCTTACGTTTTTCATTGGAAATTGTTGCTCTCGTTTCATCTCTATCTCTCCGAGTCACGACTCGCTAAAAGGTGAGTTCGGAGTCCAGCTTCTTCTACACGGCTGCTCCCATAACTTGCTGACATCTTCTCAACGAGTTCGGAGCGCACCACTCTCTCCTAGAGTCGCTCCCCAAACTCTTCTCCCAAATGGCTCTCTTCCAAAGCCGAATTCTTTGCTCCGCACACCTCTCAGGCAGACCTCATCTCAACGGGTTCGGAGTCCAACACCTGGTTCGATTCCACTTCGCAAGATCGCTACTAAGCGAACTAGAAGTGGTTCGCCATTCGGAATTTCTCCTACGCCTCATAAATTAACGATGGTTCCGGAGTCCAACACTTGGCTCGATTCTACTTCGCGAGTTCGCTCCTAAGCGAACTAGAAGTAGCTCGCCATTCGGAATTGCTCCCACAGCCGTTGAATGGTACGGAGTCCAACACTTGGTTCGACTCTACTCCGCAAGCTCGCTCCTAAGCGAGCTAGGGGTAGTTCGCCATTCGGAATTGCTCCCACGCCCTTAATCTTACGATGGTTCCGGAGTCCAACACTTGGTTCGACTCTACTCCGCAAGTTCGCTCCTAAGCGAGCTAGGGGTAGCTCGCCATTCGGAATTGCTCCCACAGCCGTTGAATGGTACGGAGTCCAACACTTGGTTCGACTCTACTCCGCAAGCTCGCTCCTAAGCGAACTAGGGGTAGTTCGCCATTCGGAATTGCTCCCACGCCCTTAATCTGACAATGGTTCCGGAGTCCAACACTTGGCTCGATTCTACTTCGCAAGTTCGCTCCCAAGCGAGCTAGAAGTAGCTCGCCATTCGGAACTTCTCCCACAGCCGTTGAATGGTTCGGAGTCCAACACTTGGTTCGACTCTACTCCGCAAGTTCGCTCCTAAGCGAGCTAGGGGTAGTTCGCCATTCGAAATTGCTCCCACAACCGTTGATTCCCTCACTTAAATAACGAGTTCGGAGCCCACCACTTTCTCCTAGGGTCGCTCCTCAAGCTCGTCTCACAAACGGCTCTCTCCCAGAGTCAAGCTCTTCGCTCCGCTCGCCTCCAAAAGCGGACCTCTTCTCAGCGAGTTCGGAGCTCACCACTCTCTCCTAGAGTTGCTCCTTACACTCGTCTCCCAAATGGCTCTCTCCCAGAGTCGAGCTCTTCACTCCGCTTGCCTCCCAGACGGACCTCTCCCCGAACAGGATGGGTCTTCCCACGGCTCTTACAAGGGGCTTCCTGGCACGAGGGTTTTCCCCGCACAGCTTCTCCGCCACCTAGGAGTGGAACTCCTCTTCCAGAATCCCCACGACCAAAACACTCCTCAACCTCATGTGTACAAGGATATTCTCCGGCTATTTTCACCATGAAGGAGGGCGAATCTTCATCTCACTCCTAAAGAGAAGTTGTAGATCTTCGAATTAGCTTCGAAACAAGGGGTCGCACGCCCCGAGCCGACCTCCGCAGCCCGGGAACATCAAGAAGAACTCTGGGGTCCGGCACCCGCTGCCGAGCGTTCGTGCCACCGACCGTTTTACGGGCTTGAGGTCGGCACCATTCTAGCTCGGCACCATCCGCCGAGCACCCGTGCCACCGACCGTTTTACGGGCTTGAGTTCGGCACCAATTCAGATCGGCATCGTCCGCCGAACACCCGTGCCACCGACCGTTTTACGGGCTTGAGTTCGGCACCCATTCTAGCTCGGCACCATCCGCCGAGCACCCGTGCCACCGACCGTCTTACGGGCTTGAGTTCGGCACCAATTCAGATCGGCATCGTCCGCCGAGCACCCGTGCCACCGACCGTTTTACGGGCTTGAGTTCGGCACCAATTCAGATCGGCATCGTCCGCCGAACACCCGTGCCACCGACCGTTTTACGGGCTTGAGTTCGGCACCAATTCAGCTCGGCATCATCCGCCGAGCACCCTGGCCACCG
The DNA here is from genome assembly GCA_017893485.1 of Hemerocallis citrina. Taxonomy (NCBI): domain Eukaryota; kingdom Viridiplantae; phylum Streptophyta; class Magnoliopsida; order Asparagales; family Asphodelaceae; genus Hemerocallis; species Hemerocallis citrina. The sequence goes on from CM030359.1 coordinate 396,080,194, forward strand.
ACCGTATTACGGGCTTCAGTTCGGCAGCCAAGATCTCCAAAAATTTCTAAGTCTCAAGCCTCGGCACATTCAAGTTCGGCACCAGCTGTCGAGCATTCTCGCCACCGACCGTATTACGGGCTTGAGTTCGGCAGCCAAGATCTCCAAAAATTTCTAAGTCTCAGGCCTCGGCACATTCGAGTTCGGCACCGGCTGCCGAGCGTTCTCGCCACCGACCGTATTACGGGCTTGAGTTCGGCAGCCAAGATCTCCAAAAATTTCTAAGTCTCAAGCCTCGGCACATTCGAGTTCGGCACCAGCTGCCGAGCGTTCTCGCCACCGACCGTATTACGGGCTTGAGTTCGGCAGCCAAGATCTCCAAAAAATTCCTAAGTCTCAAGCCTCGGCACATTCGAGTTCGGCACCAGCTGCCGAGCGTTCTCGCCACCGACCGTATTACGGGCTTGAGTTCGGCAGTCAAGATCCCCAAAAAAATTTCTAAGTCTCAAGCCTTGGCACAGTTGAGTTCGGCACCAGCTGCCGAGCATTCTTGACAACGAGTTCGGAGCTCGCAACCCTCTCTTAGAGTTCCTCCTCACACTCGTCCCACAAACGGCTCTCTTTTAGAGCCAAGCTCTTCGCTCTGCTCACAGGACGGGTCTTCCTAGCACAAGGGTCTTCCTAGCGCAGCTTCTCCATCTCTAGGAGTGGAGCTCCTTCCAAAACCCTCAAAACCGAACACATTCCCCATCTTCATGAAGACCAGGATGTTGCGGGGCTATTTTTACCATGAAGGAGGGTGAATCTTCATCCCACTCCTAAAGAGAAGTTGTAGATCTTCGAATTAGCTTCGAAACAAGGGGTCGCACGCCCCGAGCCGACCTCCGTAGCACCGGGAATATCAAGAAGAAATCTGCAGGCAAAATTGGAGTTCGGCACCTGCTGCCGAGCGTTCTTGCCACCGACCATTTTACGGGCTTGAGTTCGGCACATTTGAGTTCGGCACCCGCTGCCGAGCGTTCCTGCCACCGACCGTTTTACGGGCTTGAGTTCGGCACATTTGAGTTCGGCACATTTGAGTTCGGCACCAGTTGAGTTCGGCACCCGGTGCCGAGCGTTCTTGCCACCGACCGTTTTACAGGCTTGAGTTCGGCACATTTGAGTTCGGCACATTTGAGTTCGGCACCAGTTGAGTTCGGCACCCGGTGCCGAGCGTTCTTGCCACCGACCGTTTTACGGGCTTGAGTTCGGCACATTTGAGTTCGGCACAATTGAGTTCGGAACACTCTCAGTACAAGACCCACGAACAACAAAAAAAAGGAGAGAGAGAGAGAGCACAAGGGGTCGGGTTCGGACCCATTAAGGAGACCCGAACCCAAACCAAAATGCCACGTCACCCTCATCCCTTCTTCCCCAACAGACTTGGCGCCAAACCCAAGTAAAAACCAAAAAACAAAATACAGCCCGTCGCTTTCTCGCAAGCTCCGACCTAACACATGCCGAGCTCCACCCTCGACGAACCCACGGGAGAGCTCCACTACATCGCCGAGCTCCCCATCTCGAAGCTCGAACCCATCGCCATGGTGTCGACCAGCTCGTCACCTTCAACCGAACGCACCATGCCGAGCTCCTGCTTCGTCGCCGAGCCTCGCCATGGCCTCGAACACCGTCAGCGAGCTCGGCCACGTCCACTTCCGACGCCATCCAAAGACAGTTCGTCACCCAAATACGCCGGCGAGCTCCGTCCCCGAGCTCCGTCGTCACAAAGCTCCAAACCCATCACCTCTCCACTGAGTTCAGGCACTCCTCCACCACCATGGCCTGCCGCCGAGCTGGAGTCGACTCCGCTGCCGAAGCTCCTAGCCCGTCGTCACCTCAACGAGTCATCGCCTCCTCCGAGTTCTCCCTGCCGCCATGGCCGAACGCCTCTCACCGACCTCCTCCCGCGCTCGATCGACCTCTTCGAGCTCACCACCATCGCGTGCTCCACCTTCGAGCGGCGATGCCGAGCTCCCCTATAGTCGAACTCCGAGTTCTCCTTGCCGCCATGGCCGAACGTCTCTCACCGACCTCGCCGACTGCCTCCTCCTTCGAGCTCACCACCATCGCGTGCTCCACCTTCGAGCGGCGATGCCGAGCTCCCCTATGGTCGAACTCCGAGTTCTCCTTGCCGCCATGGCCGTACGTCTCTCACCGACCTCGCCGACTGCCTTCTCCATCGAGCTCCACCACCACATCGACAACTCCGACCTCCACAAAGCTCCGAAGCTCCGAACCCACCTTCCACGACGTCGTCGAGCGCAGTCGTTCGTGAGCTCCATCTCCATGGCCGAACGTCTCCACTTCCGATCTCCCAGCCTCGCCGAACCACTGCCGAACTTACCACCTCCGTCGTCTAGCTCCGGCGTCGAGCTCTCCATCCCGAGCTCGCAAACACCTCCGTCAACCTCCGACCTCGTCGACACCAAACTTGACATCGAGCTCATCTCCCGAGCTCGTCTCCGTCGCCGTCGAGCTCCCCACCTCGAGCTTTACTCCTCGTCGACCTCCGAGGACGAACTCCCACGTCGAGCTCCACTTCGTGAGCCGCTGGCGCTTCGAGAACGGAGAAGACCAAGGAGAACGAAGAAGAGGTGAGGAGAAAAGAAAGAAAAAGAGAGCAGCAGCAGCGCGCCAAAAAAAAAAAAAAAAAAAAAAAAAGGTCAAACGTTGACTTCGCCACGTGTCGTCCTCGTGGACCTCGGCCACCTTTTGCCGAGCTTGCGCATGGCACCGATCCTCTTATATGGAGAAAAAATCAGCCAACCCACACGATCCGTCCGATCGTCTCAAAATTCGCGTCGTGACACGATCGACGCTCAGGAACGCGCCACGTGTCCCGATCGTGATCTGCCTCACGATGCGCGCAGATCTGATCATGATGGACGGCCAGAAACGCGCCACGTGTCCCGATCGTGATCTGCCTCACGATGCGCGCGGATCTGATCATGATGGACGATCAGAAATGCGCCACGTGTCTAGGTAATATTTAAATTATTTATTTATTTATTTAATTGTTTTTTTTATTTAAAAAATCCGAAAAGATAATTAAAAAATCGAAAAAATTAATTAAAAATTCTAAAAATAATTATTAATTCAGAAAAAATTATTTTTAAATTCTGAGAAAATAATTATTAAATTAGAATAATTAATTAATATTTTTTATAATTAATTATTTAATCCGGAAAATGAATAAAAAATTCAAAAAAAAGAGAAAAAATTCAGAAAAATCTGGAAAAATCACCAAAAATCCAGAAAATTCTGAGGGTATTTTTGGGAATTTTACAAGCCCAGAATAACACCGTTACACCCCCGAACAAGATCCGAACTCCCTTAAGAACACCGATAAAATTCCGTACGCCATTAGAACAGTAAACTACTCCTCAAAGGCTGATCAAACTCAGTCTTTAGGAGTGGGGGGCTCGTGATATGGCTAAAAATAGGATTAAATCGGGACCGTTCACATCGGACACGAATCTTAAAGCTCAGGGGTAAAACGGCAATTTCGCCTACCAACGGGTCTGAAATGGGAACTGGGTCTTTATTCAAAGCCCAATAACTCATGAACGGATCCACGTCAACTAGGTACGGGTTCCAACCCGCTGCATGCCCGATCCAGCAAGATACAATCAAGGTCCCTGATTAGATCTAAATCAACGGTCATGATTCACATCTATCTTTTCACTGGGGATTAGGGATTAAATTCCTTAACTGATTACAGGGAATATACCTTATCAGATTACATGCCTTATCTGATTACGAGGAATATTCCTTATCTAATCACGGGGATTACATTCCTAAAACCAGTCCCTAAGACGCCTATAAATACCCCCCATCCATCTCCATTGAGAGGTAATCAGTATTTTCCCACTTTACGCTCTTTCTTAATCATTTCTGATTACTGACTTGAGCGTCGGAGGGTGCGTCGCCGGGATCCCCCCCGGTGTCTCGCACTTTTTGCAGGTTAACGGCGGGAGTCAACGATCAGTCAACGACGGGTCAGGTTTGGTTTCGCTATTCAGGTTTTTCCTCGAACCCACAAATTCATCTGTTTGCCCCCACACCGAATTTAGCGGCAACATGGGTCTATATTATAATCTAACTTGATACCATTTTTCGGAACAACAGCACCAATGGAAATGATGCCGTTATTCTGAAAAACGACATCAGTTGAGTCTTTTATTTCGAGAGAAATGAAACTCTTCCAGTACTATCTGCCTTCACAGTCGTTTATCTGAATAACAGCATCTCTTAAGGATGTCGTTATTCTGAAAAACGACATCTCTTAAGAATGCCGTTATTCTGAAAAACAGTATCAGCTGAGTATTTTATTTCGAGGAAAATGAATCTCTGCCATACCATCTGCCTTCACAGTCGTTTTTCTGAATAACGACATCTCTTCAGGATGCCGTTATTCTGAAAAACAGCATCAGTTGAGTCTTTTATTTCGAAGGAAATGAATCTCTGCCAAACCATCTGTCTTCACAGTCGTTTCTCTGAATAACGACATCTTTTAAGGATGTCATTATTCTGAAAAACGGCATATCTTAAGGTAACAATTGTGCACGTTTTGTGCATGTTTTGAAGTGATGCCATCGTTGCTAACAACGTTACAGGTAACAGATGTCGTTATTGTAAATTTACAATAACGACATCTCTTACTTATCATCTGTACCTAAAACATGCATAACTATTCAACAAATGTACAACCATTCAAAACATGCACAGTCATTCAACAAATGTTCATCACAAACATATATCTCACACTCAACTAATGACATTACCATATATTACATCAAATGTTCATCAAATTCAAATTCTCTAATTCATAATAACTTACGGATAGATTTTACTAAAAATGAGAATTAGGCATTTTATGATATGATACTAACACATTTATATCTTACATCATAAGATATAAATGTAAAATATCGGTAGATTGGAATACAACTTCAAATATCGGTAGATTGGGATGTGCCCACATTGGTACATTCTTACATCTACGCCTATCGTGTCAACTTAATCCGCATTTTGAACAAATTTTGCCGGTGCTCCCACCCTGTAACCCCCATTCCCACAAATACGTATTTTCTGAATATTTTCTGTATTTCGATATTATAAATTCATTATTTGTTAAATCATTTTGGATTTTATATTAAAGTGTTTTTCTAATCGAAAATTTATTCATTTCAAATAATGATGTATTTTAATCTACTTTCTATGTCTTATTGATCAACTATTTATATTTGAGCTTAAAACAAATATATTATTATTATTAGGTGATTTTAAAAAAATTGTTAAACCCGAATATTATTTGGTTGTATGATTAATTATTTTAATCAATTGTTATTTCATGATTATCTACTTAAAATTCATATATTGGATTATTTTATTAATACCGGATCTGATTTTCTTTGCGAATTTCCAAATTATTTTCAAGCACACTTTATATTCTATTCACTTGTATTGTATATTTATTTATTGAGATTCAATTTTTTGTTCGTGGAATTTTTCGTTTTTTGTGATTGGGCTATTTTGTTGATTCTGTTTTCTTCTATCTAATTATGGGTATTTTTATTTGAACCCTATTGATTTTGATCTATCTCTTATTGAACCCTAAAAACATAATTCCAATTGATCTTGACCCAAATTCACTCTTAGTGGACCCTAATTTACCAACCCAGTACCCTAATTGTACCCTATAAATACAACTTTAATGCAAACCCTAGAAATTGCACAATTCTGAACCCTAATAGCCATCTATTCTCTCTCCTCGAGTTTCTCTCTCCTCTCTCCCCAAACTGAACCCATCAACTGCTTCTTCCCCGATCAACATCCGGCACCACTCCGGCCACCCCCTTGCGCCGCCGACCCCCGTCTGCGACGCCAGCAACCCAGAACCACACCCCGACCCTCCTTCTTCCCTGCCATCGCCATTAACAGAGCTCCAAACCCATCAACCCAAATCCCCTAAACCCCTCTTCTCCGATCACCTTCTCCGGCGACCCCCGTCGCCATTACCCCCTCCTGAGTGCCGCCCACCTCCTCCTCGATGCCCCAGCACCACCAGACAACCCCCTGACCTCCTCAGCACAACTCGACCTCCCATTTCCTGTTCCTCGCGAAAACACACCAGACTCAGTGCGCTGAGTTGCGCCGCCTGTCCCCGTCGCGCTGCCTACGATGCCTCGCTAGCGTCGGCGCCGCCTACCCCGGCCACCAGCGACGCCACCGAAGCCCCTTTGCTGTTGTTGCTACTCTCTCTCTCTCTCCCCCTCTGACTGTTGCAGTGTTGTCGCTTGGGTTGTATTACTTTGGGTTCTTTTGTACGTGGTTTATACGTGCTATTATTGGAGATTTTGCTATTTCGTGAGTTCGTTGCTTCGGGATCCTTGTCCCGTTATTCTTGGTATTCAAATTAACCGTCTAACAGGCAAGTCACTGTCCTCTTGAATTGCTAATTGTATCAAATTCAAGTGTTATTGAAATTCTTGCAAGTAGATCTCTTTGTTATCGTATTATCCTTTGTTTATCTCTTTCATTGGGTTTATTAAGGGTTTACACGAGCTAACCCCAATACTCTTGACATCATGTCAAATTGATCCCAAAAGTATTGAATCTTGCATACATCTTATAGTATGGATATTAGGGTTACACAAATAGTCACGATACAATTAAATTATTTGAGAGACAATTGTTAGGTTATATGTTGTTTGATCGTTTGATGATTGATTGATGTTAGACTTGTATATGTATATGTTCTAATTTTTATTTATCATGTGTTGACACCCATCATGCTGACTACACAATTTATTGACTAAAGAATCGAAACCCATCATGGTTAATTAATTTATTTTCAAGAAAAATACCCTAAAAACTGTACGTACTTGCTGACCTGAACTTTGATCACTGTTTTCGAACCAGTAAATGACCTTAAAATGAAATACTTTCTGAATATGAAATGTAGCCCCAAGTGTTTAGATGCCAATAACATCCAGAATTTTCGAATTCCAAGTTCGGTAGCAAAAGTTATGTCCATTTTACTACAGCTATGTTTTTACTTTCAGATTTTCAAATTCTCGTACCTTTCATGTTTAAACTGTAAATTGGCTGATCAAATGATAGAATTTTAATCTGGAAATTTTCGGATTGTTTCTTAACACGTTTAGGAGCCTAGATTATATTTTTACTGAATTTAATATTGAGTTTTTGCTGATTCAAAAATTAAAACAACAAGATGTAAAATTTCTGCAAGAACCATGTGATTGACCTAGCTACTATTGTTGGAATTTGAACTTTAAATATACGTTGGAACCGTATAGAAGTCTCGTTTCCAGATTTTTTGACGGATTCGACTTTCAATTTCTGAGTCAGCAAAAAACTGTATTTTTGTATAGGCTGCGCTTGCTGTCCAGAATTTTAGACTCCACTTTTTAATAGATTAATTTTTCCTATTGATATAGCTAAAAATAGGGTTAAATCGGAACCATTCAAAGTGGGCATGAATCTCAAAGTCCCAGGGGCAAGTCGGTAATTTCGCCTACATACAGGTCCAAATTGGGAACCGGATCTCTCCTCTTGGACCCGCTAACCCATGAACGGATCCGGCCAGTTGAAAACGGGTCTCAACCCGTTAGGGGCCAGTTCAATAGGATTGGAACAAATCCTGGCTCCCCCTGATCTAGAGGAGGTGGTTATAACCACCCTTATCCTGCCACACCGGAAAGTAGGGATTCACTCTTATCCTGAAAGAGATCCCCTTGGCGACTATAAAAACCCCCCTACCTCCTACTGTCACAGATGATCACACTTTGCACATTTGAGCTCTTTTCCCTTCACTTTTTCTGTGTATTGACTTGAGTGTCGGAGGGTTCATCGCCGGGATCCATCCCAGTGTCTCGAACATTTGTGCAGGTTCAAGGGAGCACCAAGGGATCAACCAGTCAACAAGGAAGAAGAAGGGTTCCGCCTATTCGAGTTCCTCACGAACCTACAAATCTCATCTATTGCCCCCACACCAGAATCCAGCGGCAACAGATTGGCGCCGTCTGTGGAAAATCACTCGACAAGCAATCTCGTCTTCCTCCTTCAGCCCACGTTACTCCCAGCCATGCCTCCCAAGAAGAGACCCACAAACTCCAACCGAAAGACAACCTCTTATCATCCTCCTCCTCCTCCTCCTTCATAGGGGGATCTCCCTCATCCCAACCAACCAACCCTGCAGCTCGATCCTCTGGCTCCGTAGTCCATCCAGCAGCCTGTGGGATCCCAAGCCACAGTAGGGAACACTCCCGACGAAGCCGCCACAAGTAACCTGTCCATCAGGTTCGGGTCTCCATCCACAATGCCGACACTGACTCCATGGCTTCCTATACTCCCCCCACTCCCAAGGATCTGCGAAACATGATCAACAATCGGCAAACCGAGCACGGACCCGATCTCCGTACCCATCTAGATAAGAGGCAGGCCCAAGAGGCGAACCCTCGCCGCGAGCATACTAGGGACCGTTCGCCATGCCAATCCAACCAAGGAGGGTCCAACTCTCCTCGCAGGTGAAGAGAATCGCCCCAACGTCACCCAAGACGTAGCCGCTCCCCGGCAAGCCGCCCTGCACCTCGGGCTCATCATGAGCAGGAGGCCCCCGTTACAAGGGCAGAATTCCAGCAATTCCAGGAGGCAGTCCTCAGGGCTCTCAATGCTGCCCCCAACAATGGCCGTAGGGCTCCCAGTCCTCCGCCGGCTCCTCACCACCCTCACCGTTCCCGTAGTCCCCGACCAGCTCCTCACTATCCTCGCCGCTCCCGAAGCCCTAGGCCTGCTGCGAACCATCGCCGCCCTTCTCCCGAACATCACCGCCGCTTCCGAAGTCCGTGTCCTACTCCCAGTCACACCCGTCGCTCAGTTAGTCCACCACCTACTCTGAGCCATCACCGACGTAGCCCCAGCCTTCCTTGACATAAGGATGAGTCTCGGGGCTCGGCCAGGCAAAATCGAAGGGAGGACTCGGTCTACCGTCGTCTCCACGAGATGGAGAGGCGCCTCGACCAGCTCGACCGAGACGAAGAGCGACGGGCAAGGAACCTTCGTCCAAGCAGGCCCCCATTCTCCCGTGCCATCATGGTGGCTCTAGTTCTCGACAACTTCAAGCCTTCACATTTTGAGACCTACACCGGGGAGTCGGACCCGCAGAACACATTGAGAGTTTTAAAACTCTCATGATGATCCACCATGCATCCGACTCCCTCCTTTGAAAGACCTTCTCGGCCACACTTAAGAGGCTGGCTCGAAAATGGTACTCTCGGCTTGCACCAGCATCTATCTTCTCCTTCGACCAGTTCGAGGGCCTTTTCCTTAAGCATTTCGTGAGCATTCGCCATGCCGAGAAGACAAGCGACACCCTACTGTTCCTTAGTCAAAAGAAGGGCGAACGACTGAGAGACTATGTCAAGTGCTTCACTGCTGAAGCCAGGTCCATTGCTTCATTGGAACCCTCGGTCGCCACCATCGCCTTCCAGTCCAACGTCCTCAATGCCGACCTCAGGGCGTCCCTCGCCAAGAAGCCCCCTCGGTACTTCTCGGAGCTCTTGCTTCGATGCGAGAAGTACATCCGAGCGGAAGAAGCTGTCTGTCGCGCCACCATCGAGGCCTCGTCTTCCGCGAACAAGCAGAAGGGTGTAGAAGAAGAAGGACCTAAGAAGCTCCAAAAAGACAATGGGGGTCAGCGGCGTCCTCCCCCTCGGTTCGAGAAATTCACTCCGCTTAACGTGAGTGTATTGGCTATCCTCATGGAGATTGGGAACGATGGACTCCTACCGCCTCCCCCAAAGATGAATACTTTGGGAAAGAAGAGGGACCAGAGTAAGTGGTGTCCTATCCTGAGTGGCTCTCCATTGTAGTGATGGTCAAGAAGGCCAATGGGAGTTGGAGAATATGCATTGACTTCACCAATCTCAACAAGGCATGCCCGAAGGACCCCTTTCCTCTTCCCAGCATCGATGCCTTGATCGATGCGACCTCCGGGCACGAGCTCCTCAGTTTTATGGACGCCTTCTCAAGGTACAATCAAATCAGGATGTTCCCTCCGGACATTTCGAAGACCTCGTTTGTGACGGACCAAGGCCTCTATTGCTACCGCGTTATGCCCTCGGCTTGAAAAATGCGGGAGCTACCTATCAGTGCCTGGTAAATAGGGTCTTCCGAGACCAAATTGGCCGAAACATGGACGTCTACATCGACGACATGCTGGTCAAAAGCACCCGAGGGCAAGAGCACACTCTTGACCTTCAAGAAGCCTTTGAGGTGCTCAGGAGACACAATATTAGGCTAAACCCGAACAAGTGTGCATTCGGTGTCTCATCGGGTAAATTTTTGGGGTTTATGGTCAGCCAGTGTAACACCCCGAATTTTAAATAAGGATAAATTCGAGATTTCACAGGATCTTTACTTCACTTCATACAATTATACAAGGAAATTTTAAAACTTTTTCAATACTACATCAGAGTTCCTTTACACATGGTTTTTACACAGCGAAAGAATAAAAATTACAACAATTGAAAGACAAAAACATAACTTGTACAATTTTACATCATTGCAACATTTTTAACTTTCATATAGCAATAGCATATCCACTTTATAACTCCATGAATGGTCCTTTACCTGCATGTTAATCTGTGGGCACATCAGTTACTTACAACTGACGAAATGTTATACACGGCTATCCTCTCTATGCCGGGAATAGTATAACGATCTCATACTTTAACAAATCACAAAAAAAAAGATTGAACGAACAAGTGAAGTGTCAAGGGTGATTATTCTAAATATAAGTGTATGTCATGCCTTAATGCCTAATGCACACAATTCTACACTAGGATGACACTAATGCACACTTGTTCAGATTCTGTGCATCCCATACTACATAGGTCTGAGGGCAAGTGCCTACGTACTCCATATTGAAGGGTTCGATCCCTCGCCATGAGACTACCCAGTAATTAAACAAGTTTTAGAGTTATTTCACAGATACGGATCTCAGCCTCCCTGGCTAGCCTCCCTGGCTATAATAACAGATCCCAGCCTCCCTGGCTATTATATCGTGAGGATAATCCCGTAAATGCCCCTCTAGCCCCGGTATATACATATTCTTTGGAGTATGGTAAACATCTGCCGACTACCCTAAGTCCCGGATAAAATACAGTCCATCTCCTACGGAGCAACCACAGTCCACCAACTGGGTCTATAGCCACGGAGATCCACCGCCGACTATATAGAAACACCCATTTACGTTTGCACAAGTCTATTACATCTTCACCTAAGTGCCTAATTATTTTTAGTTCAAGACATGAATATGTTATCACCCTAGAATCAGTTTTACCTCATACCGGATTTATTCACAAAATACGAGATCGCCCGACGGCATTATCTCAAAATCAAGTCTCAAAATCTTTCTTTCAAAATTACCGGTAACCGAGGTCGTACTAATTCGAAATCATAAACCTTTCATGTGCAAGAGACATGGGTACACATATCCTTTAATAATCATGTCTTAACTTATTATATTCATGTCTCTAACTTATCCAAAATTTGTTCTATGTCTCATTTTAACACTATTCATAATAATAATTATTTTTCATGAAACCATTTCATTCAACAAAATTTTATCCCTTTCACACACATGATTTTATCACTTGGAATCTCATTTGCAATTTAAATAATCAAGTATGCAACACAAATGAATAATCCCATCAAAGACAATTAATTTACAAATCTACATTTTACTTTTCTTCTAATGATGCAAATCATGTTCTTCAACAATTTAGTTTTTGAAGACAAATATCAATCTATCTCGAAGTCACTTTTATTATCTCAAATATACATGAAAAGTTCTAAAACTATTTTAAAATAATTCCATTTTATATGAATACTAGAATTTATTCTCAAATCTTTACTCCAAAAATTTCCCTTTTTAGTTCTTAAAAATCTCAAACTATCTTGATTATATTATGTAAACAGTAGGTCTTTTCACAAATTTTGATTAGTATTAGAAATTCTTAATTTACACTTATTCCCATTTTTAAAAAAATGTACGATAACACTTAATCCCATTTTAAAAAAATGTATGATAACGCTGGGCTTCGAACCCGTGAAGCCCAGGCAGCGAACCAAAGAAGCACCCGCCAACCACTAAGTCCATATGGACTTGTTGTCTCAACTACAAACCAAAAGCCTTTTGACATCGTCCTCAATCTAGTGTTCATTAAAAAGATCATACAAAAGAAATGTTTCGCCCATAGTGAGTATCGAACCCAGGCCCAACAAGGAAGCAGCGCATGGCCGAGCCAACAGGCTAATTGCGCCCAACACCCTAAACCCATTTCGTAGGTTTTTGACCCATATTTCTGTTATTTTATTGTTTTTCATAAAACTAGATTTTTCATTTGATCAATCTTCTCCACTAGTCTCCAAATAGTTTATTTAGACTGAAATTTATTTATTACAGAAATTCATGTGCTTAAAACTTATACTTAATAATATCTAAATTTCAAATCTCTCTTTCTTCTCTTTTATTACAAGAATGTAGTTCATCATTTTAAACAACTAGAAAATTTGTATTACTTTACAACAAGTAACAATAAGTTATGTATACCCTTTTTCTATACAAAATTTCTTCTTTAAACATAAGGAATATCTCTTCAATTATTTTAACAATTACTAGTTAACATACAAATGACAATTTCTTTTTATTTTAAAATTTCCAAACCACATGACAATATTTTGTTTCTTAATTAATAATAACACTTCTACAAGTTGACATACATAAAAAAAACATGAATTTTATCTTCTAATTACCACATCAAATTTATACCGCTCATTAATCATAATAGCATGCTAATGTATGACAAATAATCAATCAATTCTTTTTCTCATTAACCCCTAACATGACTTAATCATACATGAATTACTTATCATTCTCATCTCATACCATAGCATAGATCATATAAGAAATTCCATACTACTCATTATTTATTACTTAGCATACATTATTCTAAAATTAGAAAGTATAGGATCACCCACCTCGATTGAAGCTTGAACGATTGGAGGGAAGGGTGGGACACTTCTTCTAGCTCCAAGACAAACTCCTAGCAATGACTCCTCCTCCTAGCAAAGCTCCCTTTCCCTAGCAATGGCTTTCTCTCTCTAGCAATTCCTCCAAGCAAAAGGGCCCTCACTCTCTTTCTTTTCTTTCTTTCCTTTCTTTCTTTCTTTTGATAATGTTTTTGGTGCAAGATAAAGGTAGGAAATGGGGGCTCTATTTATAGGATTTTGGGAGGGTCTAAAGTGCAAAAATTCTACCCTAATAACTCTTCAAATTTATTCTACAACTCTCCACTTTCCTAACTCCTAAAACCCCCATCTCTTCATCTCCCCACTCTCCACTAACTTAACCTCTCCACTATTCTCCTCCCCTCTCCAAAACCGGCCACCCCCTAGCCCACAAAATGGTCCAAATACATTTGTGTGTGCATGCACACATGCACAAACAAATATGAACACATTTCTATAACTCTAAATGTGTACTAACATTTGCAACTTGTCATGTATAACTTAATTTGTGATTTTAATAGTGGGCTTGCTACATGGGCTTATTTCTAATTAATTAATTTAATTATCTAGTGGGCTTCTCTCCTAATGGGCTAGATTTTATTCTATAGGTCCATGAATCAAAAGAAGGCTAATTAAAATTTATGCATGCTAAAAGTTTGTAAATGAGAATAACAAATGAGAATAAAATTTGTACGTGCATCATACGTGCAAAAATAAAAAATGCATTTTAATAATAAAAAAAATAAAAGCGGGGTGTTACAACACTCCCTCCTTAGAATAGTTCCGTCCCCGGAACTACGCTTAGGAGCGAGAAACTACTAAGAAGAAAAGAAGAGTCTACAAAAGAAAGCTTAGTCGAAGAGTTCGGGATGGTCCTTCCGCATCTTTTCCTCTGATTCCCAAGTTGCTTCCTCAATAAATTGATTTCTCCAAATGACCTTTACCATGGGTATCGTCTTGTTTCTCAAGACTTTTTCTCGGCGATCCACGATCTCAACGGGACGCTCAGCATAGCTCAAATCCAGTTGCAAACCCTCAGGCACTTCTGGCAGATGATGACTTGGGTCAGAAACATAACCTCTTAGCATGGACACGTGAAAAACATTGTGAACTTGGGCCAACTCTTCCGGTAGTTCTAACCGATAAGCTGTCTTCCCAATTCTCTTCAGTATTTTGTAAGGTCCAATGTATCTCGGGGCTAATTTTCCTCCTCGCCTGAACCGAATCACTCCTTTAGTCGGAGACACTTTCACAAAGACATAGTCACCTTCGTCAAATTCCAAGTCTCTCCTTCTATTATCGGCGTAACTCTTTTTCCTGCTCTGCACGTCGACCAGCCTCTTTCTGATCAGCTCAATCTTTTCTGAGGTTTGCTGCACAATCTCTGGTCCAAACAGTTGCCTCTCTCCCACTTCATACCAACAAACCGGAGTCCTGCATTTCCTCCCATATAGAGCTTTATAGGGCGCCATTCCAATGCTCGCCTGGAAACTGTTGTTGTATGCAAATTCTACCAGAGCTAAGTGTTTCTCCCAGCTACCACCAAAATCCAGCACACAACACCTGAGCATATCTTCCAGCACTCTGTTGACCCGTTCAGTTTGCCCATCTGTCTGAGGATGGAAGGCTGTACTGAAATTAGTCCTTGTCCCCATAGCTGCTTGTAGGCTCTTCCAAAAATGTGAAGTGAAGCGCACATCTCTGTCAGATACTATAGACATCGGAACTCCGTGTAACTTCACAATTTCATCCACATACAACTCTGCCAGTTTCTCCATTGACCAAGTAAGTTTCATTGCTAAGAAGTGAGCTGACTTGGTGAGTCGGTCCACTATTATCCAAATGGTATCATTGCCTTTGGAACTCTTGGGTAAACCCGTGATGAAATCCATGCTGATACAGTCCCACTTCCATTCCGAGATGGGTAAAGGCTGCAACAATCCGCCAGGTTTCTGATTTTCTGCTTTGACCTGCTGACAAACCGCACACTTGGCCACAAACTCTGCCACATCTCGCTTCATACCTGACCACCAGAAGTGTAGCTTTATATCCTTGTACATCTTGGTACTCCCAGGATGAACCGATAACAAAGTAGCATGTGCTTCCTGAAGAATACTTTCCTTTAGTTCCGCTATATTTGGCACACATAGCCGTTCCCCAAACCAAAGTATTGTATCCTTCACTCGAAATTCTGCCAATCTGCCTAAGCCAACCTGTTCTACCATCCCTTGGATCTCTGGATCCGCCTTCTGGCCGTCCATGATTCTGTCTCTCAAAGTGGGTTGAATCCTCAATTGAGCTAAGGAAGCCTCCACACTCTGCAGAACCACTTCGATTCCTGCTCGATCTAGCTCATCCACTAACTTTTCCTGGGTTGTGATCAACCGAGACAAACTGACCTTTCTGCTAAGCGCATTTGCTACCACATTAGCCTTGCCTGGATGATATTTGATTTCAGGTCGGATGTCCTCCAACACCTCCAACCATCTCCTCTGTCTTAAATTCAAGTCCCTTTGTTGATAAATATACTTCAAGCTCTTATGATCGGTGTACATATTGACTTTTTCCCCGTACACATAATGTCTCCATTGCTTCAAAGCATAAATGATCGCTGCTAGTTCCAAATCATGGGTTGGGTAATTCTTCTCATGTGGTCTAAGTTGCCTAGACCCATAAGCAATCACCTTCCCTTCTTGCATTAGTACGCAACCCAGTCCGCGATGTGAAGCATCACTGTAGATGTCATACTCAACTCCTGCTCTGGGCAATGCTAAGATAGGGGCTGTAGTCAATTTCTCCTTCAACGCCTGGAAGCTTGCTTCGCATTGCTCTGACCATTTGAAATTCACATTCTTCTTTGTGAGTCCGGTGAGCGGCACAGCGATCTGAGAGTAACCTTGAATAAACCTTCTGTAGTATCCGGTTAGACCCAAAAAGCTTCTAATTTCCTTCACCGTGGTTGGTCTTGGCCATTCCTTTACTGCTTCAACTTTCTGTGGATCAGTAGCCACTCCCTCCTTAGAAAGGATGTGACCCAAGAAGGCGACTTCGGTTTTCCAGAAGTCACATTTAGACAATTTTGCATACAACTGGTGCTCCTGAAGCTTCTTTAGAACCTCTGTCAAGTGCTTGGAGTGTTCTTCCTCGGACTTGGAGTAGACCAAAATGTCGTCAATAAATACAACGACAAAGGAATCGATGAAAGGTCGTAGAACCCTGTTCATCATGTCCATGAAAATAGCTGGTGCGTTTGTGACTCCGAATGGCATAACTAGAAACTCGTAGTGGCCATGCCTGGTTCGGAAAGCCGTTTTATGCACATCTTCTTCCTTTACCCGGACCTGATGATATCCTGACCGTAGATCTATCTTGGAAAAGACTGCTGCTCCCTGTAGGCGGTCGAACAAATCGTCGATTCGAGGAATGGGATACTTGTTCTGTACAGTTACCTTATTCAACTCTCTGTAGTCGATACACATCCTCATTGATCCATCCTTCTTCTTCACTAAAAGAACTGGGGCTCCCCATGGTGATGCACTTGGCCTGATGTATCCTTTGCTCAGTAATTCTTCGATCTGCTTCTTGATCTCGTCTTGTTCGACTGGTGCCATTCTGTATGGGGCCTTGGAAATAGGAGCACTTCCTGGTTGAACAGTGATGCTGAACTCTACATCTCGACGAGGGGGAAGCCCTGGTAGATCGTCCAGAAATACTACTGGGAAGTCTCGGACAACTGGGATCTGCTTTACTTCTTCTGGAACCTTCTGCTTGGACAATGCTGCTACTATCTGCTTACCCTTCCCCTTGCCTTGGAAAGTAACAACTGGTCCTCCTGGTGCCTTGATTATGACTTCTTTGTCCTTGCATTCGATAGTCGCACTGTAGACTGACATCCAGTCAATGCCAATAATGATGTCAACTCCGAGAACTGCCAATTCAATGAGATCGATGCCAAAGAGCCTGCCTTCAATTTCGAGATCACACCCCTCATAGTATCGATCGGTTGTCAAATTCTCTCCTGACGGAGTAGCCACAGATAAAATCTTGCCAGGAAATATTTTCGGCTCAACTCCCAATCTTTGAGCAAAAGAGGGTGACACAAAAGTGTGTGAAGATCCCGTATCAAATAACACCGAAGCTTTTATTCCATTTATTAAAATGTTTCCTGTTACATATGAGTATTCTCATTACATAACATTCTTATTACATAAATGGAAAATACAAATCAATTAAGCTTCGTCTTCCATACCCGTGATCACATGATCCACCTCATCCGCATCGGCTTCTGTCAAGGCAAACACCCGTCCTTGTTTGAACTGTTTCTGCTCCGGCTTGAACTGCCTTTGCTCTGGCTTGAATTGCCTTTGACTTGGTCCCCCCCGCTGAAGCTGAGGGCAATCTGTCTTGAAGTGGCCCTCCTTACCACATATGAAGCATGTCCTGAATGGCTTGGTGCATCCAGTAGCTATGTGGCCTGACTCCCCACATCTGAAGCATGTGGGCATCCTTCCTGTCACTGATATAGCATTGGCCCCAGTTGGCTTGAATCGTTGCACGGGGGGCTGATTTTTGTAGTTGCTGGGTCCTGCGGGCCTTTTGCCCAAACTCCAACTGTTCTTCCTGGCTTGCACTGCCTGGAATTGGTTCATGTCCATCTCTGTTGCAGCGGCCCTTCTGACTAGCTTTTCAAACCTCCGAATGCCCAGAGGTATCATCCTTGATCTTAGGCTGGGCCTCAGACCTTGCTCGAACTTGAGGGCCTTTTTAGACTCCTTCTGAACCATCTCCGGTGCATATCGGGAAAGTTGATTAAACTTGGTTTCATATTCCCGTACCGTCATATTACCTTGTTGTAAGCTCAAGAACTCCATGGCTTTCTTTTCTTGAACATCCAATGGAAAGTAATGGCTCCTGAATTCTTCCAGGAATTCTTCCCATGTAAGTTGCACATTTCCCAAGTTTCTCTTCAAGGATTGCCACCACACACTCGCATCCTTTTCAAGCTGAATGGTAGCCAGTTTCACTTTGCTAGCTTCCGGGGTTTTCGTTTGTCCTTCAAATACCGGCGGCTTCATTCTGTTGAATGCTTCAACCAGTTTGATGGCCTCCGGTATATGGATAGCTGGTCCCGGTCCTCTGTTCTGGGGGATATTAGCGGCGAGGGCATTAAGGGTCTGGTACACCCGAGCTATCTCTGTTTCCAAATCCAATCCATTTTCCCCGCTGAAGCCTTCGCCATTTCCAATTCTTCGTGCCATTTCTGAGTCATAAAATTCTTCATTAATCATCACAAATATCACAACAGCAAGATTGTATTCTTTATTCAGAGATAAAACTTTTATTTTAACACTTCCATTACAATTGCTTAAATAAAAGATATCCTAGATTCTACGGTTTTTCTTGGCTTCTCTGAGCTCTTCCTGCAGATCTTGGACTTCCTTTCTTATGTTTTCAACCTTGTATGGTCGCTTTTCTTTATCCCTGTCGCGACGTTGATCATTTATGAGTTGGGTCTTCTTGAGCTCGTATATCAGGTGGTTTAGTTTCCAGATGCGTACTTTATTCTGTGCCAGGCATGATTCCAAGTAGTTAACCTTCCACTTTTGCGCATCCAGCTCTCGACGAAGGGATGCAACGAGGTCATCTGGGTGATCTGGGACAAGTTCCTCGTCTGGGGAGTCTTCGGGAAAGTCAGGTGGTGGTGGAGTAATTTCCCTGGACTCGGGAAATTCTTCCTCCTCTATCTCGAAGGGTTCCTCTTCTTCTTCCTCATCCGGGTCTTCTTCTTCCTCTGGGTCCTCTTCCTCCATTGGTTCTTCTTCTAAGTCCTCAGGGTGGACAAACCAAGGAAGTTCATTCTGGTTGGCCATCTTATAACAAGGGGAGGAGAGGTTATCTTACAAAGCAATGTAAATATGAGTCTAATTCTATAGGTTGAACTCACACTCTAGTGTCTGCAGGAATAATATTGTAACTACTCAATAAAGTGTCACGGGTTCTAGACTATAGTTAATGATCTTAATACTCTTCTTAAACAAATCTTTAGTCTATCAAGTTCTGATTTACTTGGGTTAGCCGTAAGAGTCGGTTCCCAGCTAGCGGTGGTCCGAAGACGCTTAAATACCGTGTCGCTTAAGGTTGTTTACACCCGGTTGACAGAAGGACTCTTTTGGCTTGTTCCCAAATTTATCGTCCCTTTTTATCATTCCTTATAAACTTGTACTACTTGTGAACCTGGCTCTGATACCATTTGTAACACCCCGAATTTTAAATAAGGATAAATTCGAGATTTCACAGGATCTTTACTTCACTTCGTACAATTATACAAGGAAATTTTAAAACTTTTTCAATACTACATCAGAGTTCCTTTACACATGGTTTTTACACAGCGAAAGAATAAAAATTACAACAGTTGAAAGACAAAAACATAACTTGTACAATTTTACATCATTGCAACATTTTTAACTTTCATATAGCAATAGCATATCCACTTTATAACTCCATGAATGGTCCTTTACCTGCATGTTAATCTGTGGGCACGTCAGTTACTTACAACTGACGAAATGTTATACACGGCTATCCTCTCTATGCCGGGAATAGTATAACGATCTCATACTTTAACAAATCACAAAAAAAAAGATTGAACGAACAAGTGAAGTGTCAAGGGTGATTATTCTAAATATAAGTGTATGTCATGCCTTAATGCCTAATGCACACAATTCTACACTAGGATGACACTAATGCACACTTGTTCAGATTCTGTGCATCCCTATACTACATAGGTCTGAGGGCAAGTGCCTACGTACTCCATATTGAAGGGTTCGATCCCTCGCCATGAGACTACCCAGTAATTAAACAAGTTTTAGAGTTATTTCACAGATACGGATCTCAGCCTCCCTGGCTAGCCTCCCTGGCTATAATAACAGATCCCAGCCTCCCTGGCTATTATATCGTGAGGATAATCCCGTAAATGCCCCTCTAGCCCCGGTATATACATATTCTTTGGAGTATGGTAAACATCTGCTGACTACCCTAAGTCCCGGATAAAATACAGTCCATCTCCTACGGAGCAACCACAGTCCACCAACTGGGTCTATAGCCACGGAGATCCACCGCCGACTATATAGAAACACCCATTTACGTTTGCACAAGTCTATTACATCTTCACCTAAGTGCCTAATTATTTTTAGTTCAAGACATGAATATGTTATCACCCTAGAATCAGTTTTACCTCATACCGGATTTATTCACAAAATACGAGATCGCCCGACGGCATTATCTCAAAATCAAGTCTCAAAATCTTTCTTTCAAAATTACCGGTAACCGAGGTCGTACTAATTCGAAATCATAAACCTTTCATGTGCAAGAGACATGGGTACACATATCCTTTAATAATCATGTCTTAACTTATTATATTCATGTCTCTAACTTATCCAAAATTTGTTCTATGTCTCATTTTAACACTATTCATAATAATAATTATTTTTCATGAAACCATTTCATTCAACAAAATTTTATCCCTTTCACACACATGATTTTATCACTTGGAATCTCATTTGCAATTTAAATAATCAAGTATGCAACACAAATGAATAATCCCATCAAAGACAATTAATTTACAAATCTACATTTTACTTTTCTTCTAATGATGCAAATCATGTTCTTCAACAATTTAGTTTTTGAAGACAAATATCAATCTATCTCGAAGTCACTTTTATTATCTCAAATATACATGAAAAGTTCTAAAACTATTTTAAAATAATTCCATTTTATATGAATACTAGAATTTATTCTCAAATCTTTACTCCAAAAATTTCCCTTTTTAGTTCTTAAAAATCTCAAACTATCTTGATTATATTATGTAAACAGTAGGTCTTTTCACAAATTTTGATTAGTATTAGAAATTCTTAATTTACACTTATTCCCATTTTTAAAAAAATGTACGATAACACTTAATCCCATTTTAAAAAAATGTATGATAACGCTGGGCTTCGAACCCGTGAAGCCCAGGCAGCGAACCAAAGAAGCACCCGCCAACCACTAAGTCCATATGGACTTGTTGTCTCAACTACAAACCAAAAGCCTTTTGACATCGTCCTCAATCTAGTGTTCATTAAAAAGATCATACAAAAGAAATGTTTCGCCCATAGTGAGTATCGAACCCAGGCCCAACAAGGAAGCAGCGCACGGCCGAGCCAACAGGCTAATTGCGCCCAACACCCTAAACCCATTTCGTAGGTTTTTGACCCATATTTCTGTTATTTTATTGTTTTTCATAAAACTAGATTTTTCATTTGATCAATCTTCTCCACTAGTCTCCAAATAGTTTATTTAGACTGAAATTTATTTATTACAGAAATTCATGTGTTTAAAACTTATACTTAATAATATCTAAATTTCAAATCTCTCTTTCTTCTCTTTTATTACAAGAATGTAGTTCATCATTTTAAACAACTAGAAAATTTGTATTACTTTACAACAAGTAACAATAAGTTATGTATATCCTTTTTCTATACAAAATTTCTTCTTTAAACATAAGGGAAATCTCTTCAATTATTTTAACAATTACTAGTTAACATACAAATGACAATTTCTTTTTATTTTAAAATTTCCAAACCACATGACAATACTTTGTTTCTTAATTAATAATAACACTTCTACAAGTTGACATACATAAAAAAAAACATGAATTTTATCTTCTAATTACCACATCAAATTTATACCACTCATTAATCATAATAGCATGCTAATGTATGACAAATAATCAATCAATTCTTTTTCTCATTAACCCCTAACATGACTTAATCATACATGAATTACTTATCATTCTCATCTCATACCATAGCATAGATCATATAAGAAATTCCATACTACTCATTATTTATTACTTAGCATACATTATTCTAAAATTAGAAAGTATAAGATCACCCACCTCGATTGAAGCTTGAACGATTGAAGGGAAGGGTGGGACACTTCTTCTAGCTCCAAGATAAACTCCTAGCAATGGCTCCTCCTCCTAGCAAAGCTCCCTTTCCCTAGCAATGGCTTCCTCTCTCTAGCAATTCCTCCAAGCAAAAGGACCCTCACTCTCTTTCTTTTCTTTCTTTCCTTTCTTTCTTTCTTTTGACAATGTTTTTGGTGCAAGATAAAGGTAGGAAATGGGGGCTCTATTTATAGGATTTTGGGAGGGTCTAAAGTGCAAAAATTCCACCCTAATAACTCTTCAAATTTATTCTACAACTCTCCACTTTCCTAACTCCTAAAACCCCCATCTCTTCATCTAGAAGCATTCCTTTTCTATTTCCAAAGAAAAGGCATGTGTATCATCATCTTTATACTTAATGATTCTTCTAGTTTCAGTCCTTAGGAAAGCAAGTTCTTAAACAGTTTAAGCAAGGGCTCCCCACTCTCCACTAACTTAACCTCTCCACTATTCTCCTCCCCTCTCCAAAATCGGCGACCCCCTAGCCCACAAAATGGTCCAAATACATTTACTAACATTTGCAACTTGTCATGTATAACTTAATTTGTGATTTTAATAGTGGGCTTGCTACATGGGCTTATTTCTAATTAATTAATTTAATTATCTAGTTGGCTTCTCTCCTAATGGGCTAGATTTTATTCTATAGGTCCATGAATCAAAAGAAGGCTAATTAAAATTTATGCATGCTAAAAATTTGTAAATGAGAATAACAAATGAGAATAAAATTTGTACGTGCATCATACGTGCAAAAATAAAAAATGCATTTTAATAATAAAAATAAATAAAAGCGGGGTGTTACAGCCAGAGGGGCATAGAGGCCAACCCCGAAAAGATCCATGCCATTCTCAAAATGGCTCCCCCCTCCAACGTCAAAGAGGTGCAGAGGCTCATAGGACGCCTCGCCGCGATCGAGCGATTCCTCTCCAATTCCAGGGAAAAGTGCCTCCCCTTCTTCAAAGCCCTCAGGGGGCTAAAAGCTTCGAATGGGGACAGCAGCAACAGGAGTCCTTTGATAAGCTCAAAGAGTACTTGGCCAACCCTCCGCTCCTGAGCAAGCCAGCACCTGGGGAGGTCCTCTACCTCTATCTCACAGCTTCGGAGCAGACGCTCAGCGTGATCTTGGTAAGGGAAGAGGAGAAGACACAGAAGCCCATCTATTACGTGAGTAAGGTGCTTCGTGATGCCGAACCCCGCTATCCAAAGCTGGAGAAGATGGCTCTCGCCTGGTCATGGCGGCCCAAAAGCTCCGCCCCTACTTCCAATCCCACTCGGTGGTCGTCCTTACCGACCAACTGCTGAAGCAAGTACTCCATAAACCTGAGACTTCTGGGCGGCTCATGAAGTGGTCCATCAAGTTGAGTCAGCATGACATCAGCTACCAGCCCAGAATGGCAATAAAGGCCCAAGCTCTGGCAGAGTTCATCGTGGAGAACACCATCCCCAACTAATGCGAGTCGTATGCCGACCCCGTCGTATGGACCATTTATGTGGACGGGTCCTCTTGCGCCGATGGAAGCGAGGCCGGCGTCATCCTAACTGGCCCCGACGGCTTCGTCCTCCAGTATTCCCTCTGCCTCAACTTCCCGGCATCAAACAATAAGGTAGAATATGAAGCCCTAATAGCGGGGCTCTGCTTGGCTCGCAAGGCAGGTGCCGAGCAAGTGAGGATCTTCAGCGACTCCCAGCTAGTGGTCAACCAAGTGTCCGGGGAGTATGAGGCGAGAGACGACCGCATGGCTAGGTACTTGTCAAAGGTGAAGGAGCTTCTATCTCTATTCAAAGATGTTCAACTCCAATGGGTTCCCCGAGAGGAAAATGTGCAAGTGGATGCCCTCTCTAAGCTCGCCTCCTCGTCCCTCCATGGTCTAGAACGGACCGTCTTGATAGAGGTCCTTCTCAAACCAAGCATCGACGAAGATGGCTCGGAGCCAATGGAAGCCGACCTCCTAACACTTGGGGAAAACTGGATGAAGTCCCTCCTCGAGTACCTCAGGGATGGAGTCCTTCCCAAGGAACCGAAAGAAGCAAGGAGGATCAGGACACGAGCAGAGCGGTACACACTTTTGGATGGGGTCATGTACAAACACTCCTACACCCAGGTTGATGGTCAGCCCTATCTGAGATGCCTCTCTCCGGAGGAAGCGCTCTACGCCTTGAAGAAGGCCTATGATGGTCTATGCGGCGCGCACTTGGGAGCGAGATCCCTCGCCCGCAAGCTCTTGAACTACGACTACTTCTGGCCCACACTACTAAGTGATTCCGAGGAGTATGTCCGCCAGTGCAACTCCTGTCAGAAGTTCACCCCAATCTGTCGCCTACCCCAAGCAAAACTTGCTTCCTTAGCAAGTCCAATCCCCTTCGCAATGTGGGGGATGGATTTGCTCAGACCATTCCCTCCAGCACTGGGCCAGTTGAAGTTTTTAGTGGTAGCAATAGACTACTTCTCCAAATGGATAGAGGCTGAACCTTTTTCAACAATCACCGAGCACAAGGTGCAGAAGTTCTTTTGGAAGAACATCATCTATCGGTTCAGAGTGCCTCGCATCCTTATAACCAAAACGGGACCCAATTTACGGGAGCGACCTTTCGAGACTTTTGCACCGACCTCGGGATACAGCAGCGGTTCTCTTCAGTAGCACACTCCCAGTCCAACGGCCAAGCAGAGAACGCGAACCGTCAAATACTCTATTGTTTGAAGAAGAGGCTGGATAAGTCCACGAATGGGCTATGGGTCGAACAACTCTCCAATGTGCTTTGGAACTATCGCACCACCAAAAGAACTCCAATGGGAGAGTCCCCTTTCAACCTCACATACAGATCTGAAGCTCTCATCCCTTTGAAGATGGGCCTGCCTTCACCTTGACTCATAGCTTACAATGAGGCACAGAATGCGAACCAGCATCGCAATTGCCTAGACCTCATAGACGAGATCCGTGAGAGAGCCGCAATTCGCCAATAGACCTACCGTCGTAGGATTACCCAAGCTTACAACAAGAGGGTACGACCCACCAACCTAAAGGAGGGAGACTTGGTGCTGAGAAATTTTTCAATTTCCGACCCGAGCAAAAGAGGCAAGCTGGCACCCAATTGGGAAGGACCATATAAGGTCTCCAGAGTTATACGTCCGGGTGCGTAT
Organism: Hemerocallis citrina; assembly: GCA_017893485.1. NCBI lineage: Eukaryota > Viridiplantae > Streptophyta > Magnoliopsida > Asparagales > Asphodelaceae > Hemerocallis > Hemerocallis citrina. Next base: position 396,105,429 of record CM030359.1, read on the forward strand.
CAACTCGAAGACCCAGGGGGCAGGAAGAAACCAAGGACATGGAACGTAGAGCACTTGATGAAGTACCAAGAGAGTGTCTAAACACCGCTCCAAGCAACTTCCCCAGGATCGGTCTAGAAAACATGTCTCGAACTCCTTACTTGTATTTCCTCTTTATCTAAATGTAAAGGTTCGCAACTTAGAAGCGGCCACCCAATTGTTTGCAATAAAAGGAAATCTTTCCCCACAACTTTTCTATCTCTTTGAGTAACCTAACTCTACTTAGAAAATTTTCTATTTTTTGGGTAGTCTAACTCTACTTGCAAAAAAAAATTCTCTTTAAACGACGAGTTCGGAGTCCAACACTTGGCTCAATTCCGCTTCAAACTACTCGTTTATAAGCGAGTAAGGAGTGGTTCGCCATTTGGAATTGCTCCCACAACGTTGACTCTCTCTTTAAATGACGAGTTCGGAGTCCAACACTTGGCTCGATTCTGCTTCAACTACTCGCTCCTAAGCGAGTAAAAAGTGGTTCGCCATTCGGAATTGCTCCCACAATCGTTGACTCTCTTTAAACGACAAGTTCGAAGTCCAACACTTGGCTCGACTCCACTTTGACTACTCGCTTATAAGCGAGTAGGAAGTTGTTCGCCATTCGAAATTTCTCCTACAACTGTTGACAACTACAGACGCTAACAGACAAGCTCACGAAACAAATGCTATTTCATTCAAATTTGGGATTACAAGTCCAAGTACAAGGCCAACTGCCTATGTTTACATCGGGAAACAAAACTTGTACAAAAAGTCTGCAACATCACAAGCGAGACGCCCTAACGCCTCCTAGGGAGTGGGATACTCCTCTGGAGCGATAAACGAGGTCGATAAACACCTTGCCGCTGCGAACTTACGCCCGTGGAGGTCTCTAGGCCGACGAGCCGAGTTGAGTCATTAAGAGTTGCACCGATTGAGGCCCCGCTCGACGAGCTAGCCACTCCGCTCTGCGCGTCTCCGGGACGCCCCAAGGTCAGAGGCGAACGTAGCGCCAATTCGTGAAACGACCGTCCCTGTGAATACTCTCCTCGAGGGCAAGAAGTGGTCCTAACGTTGCTTCCTTCTGAGAGACGTCGCAGTCGGTGAACCTTTGCCTCTAACTCAACGATTCGCTCCTTCAGTGAGTCGTCTGTTACCTCAACACGCAGCCGAGGCATTCTACTCGTATTGCCTGCACGAGAAGCTTCAGAGATACTCCACCGAAGCTGCACCGTCTCCAAACTCTTTTCGAGCACCACGTTCTTCAGACCTTCTCTCTCGGCTCTAGCCTCTAACAAAGACTATCGAAGGGACTCTAGCTTCTTGCCTATCTTGTTGAACTTCGAGAGACTTCCCTCCTCCACTTTCCGAGCTTGCTCCTTCAGTCGCTTCAGTTCGGAGGTGCGACGTGTCAGCGTTAGCTTGTGATGGCCTAGTTCTGCCTTACTCTTGAGAAGCCTCTCTCGACTTCGAGAGAGAGCCAGCTTAGACGCTCCTAGGTCAGACCGAAGATGAGACACCTCCGCCACTTCCTCTATCGACATTGCTTCGACTGTTTGAAATGGCTCGGTGACCTGAAAAGGCAAGGACACGACAACACTAAGCTCAAGAAATCCCCAACACTTAGCCGTTTTTCGCCAAAAGATAGTTAAAGAATTCGACAAAAGAAATCCCCAACACTGTCGTTTTTCGCCAAAAGACAATCAAAGAATTCAACAAAGGAAATCTACAACACTTGTTCAAAATATAAAACTTCATTCATTTAAAAGTTGATCACTACAAAAGAGCGGTGGCCAATTCACTATAAGTCAATACAAGAAGCAAAAGCGACAAAATAAGACAGCTGAAGTCAGAGGGCCACCTTAAGTGGTAGTTCGGTGATGGGCTCCTCGGTGGATGCCTCCCCGACCTCCACTATCGCTGTCTGGGGGTCGGCCACGGCCTCGTCGCCCCCTTCCTCCTCCTCTTCCTCCCCCTCGTCCTCCTTGCCTCCCTCTGGGTCGGCTTCGACCGTCACGCCACCGGCCGGGCCCCACAGAGTGTAACCGGACCTATCGAAGCTGGGGATGCGAGCCTCGATGTGCTCGAGGGCTGTGGCGTAGGACTGTTCCATGTTCGCTGCCATGTGCTTCTTTGCCTCGGCCTCTATCGCCACCCTCGCCGCTACCACCGCCTCGTCCTTCTCCCTCTCCATGTTGCCTAAGGCCTTCTTCGCCTTTTCCCTCTCCTCGTCCGCCTGAGTCGCCTCCGAAGCTGCCTTCTCGTTCGCCTCTACCAGGGCCGTCTCAAGATAGGCGACCTGAGCTGCCAAGGACTCTGAGCGTCGTTGCTCTGCCTCGTAAAGCTTCGTGACCCTCGCCCTTTCGGCTCGGTCCTTGTCGCACGATAGCTTTAGGTCCTTCTCTTGCTCGGAGTATTACTCGAGGAGGTGGCTGAAGTGGCACGTGATCTAAACAAAAGAGAAAGATAAACAATGAGAAGCCGAGCAAATGACTTAGAAATTTTTTGAAATTATCAACTAATCGATTTGGAAACTCACCGACATCGTCGCCCGAGCTATCGAGGTGCCCATTCAGCGAAAGGCGCCCCCGAGCTGCGACGTCGAGCTACCGAGCTGCTATCTTGAGCTACCGGGGCACCGACCTCCGTATTTGAGGAAAAAACACCGCCGAGCTCCTTGGACCGTTAGATCGTCCAGATTTTCATGCAACAGCTGATGGACGGCTCAGATTTCGCCACGTCCACAAAATGACAAAATCACGTTTTCTCGTGATCTGTGCTCACAAAACGACAAAATCGCTACCGAGCTACTAAGGCTCTGAGCTACCGAGGTGCCCATTCGGAGAAAGGCGCCCCCGAGCTACGGCGTCGAGCTACCGAGCTGCAATTCCGAGCTACCAGGGACCGACCTCCGTATTTGGGGAAAAAATGCCGCCAAGCTCCTTGGACCGTTAGATCGTCCAGATTTTCGTGCAACGACTGATGGACGGCTCAGATTTTGCCACGTCCACAAAACCCCAAAATCACATTTTCTCGTGATCTGTGCTCACAAAAAGACAAAATCACTACCGAGCTACCAAGGTGCCCATCTGGAGAAAGGCGGCCCCGAGCTACAGCGCCGAGCTACCGAGCTACAATGTCGAGCTATTGGGCACCGACCTCCGTATTAGGGAAAAAATGCCTCCGAGCTACTCGACCCGTCAGATCGTTCAGATAATCACGCCAGCCGCTGATGGGTGGCCCAGATTTCGCCACATCATAAATAAGGCAATAAATTCTTTTTATTATTTATTAATTCGGATTATTTATTTAAAAAATTGCAAAAAATGATTTAAAATTCAGGAAAATTAATTAAAAATTCTGAAAAATAATTATAAATTCGGGGGAATATTTTTGAGCTCCTGGGTAAATAATTATTGGTTAGAATGATTAATTAGTGCTCCCGGGTAAATATGTTATGTGTCCGAAGTACGCCGAAGGCTTCTTCGAGGTCGGCAACGTGGTCGAGTCCCTGCCGGCTTTTAACGAGCATGTCGTCAACATAAACCTTCATGGTGCGACCGATCAGGTCCTTGAAGATTCGGTTAACAAGCCGTTGGTAGGTGGCTCCGGCGTTCTTCAGCCCGAAGGGCATAACGCAGTAGCAGAAGAGACCTTGGTCGGTAACGAAAGATGTCTTTGCAATGTCCGGCGAAAACATCCGGACCTGATTGTAGCCTGAAAAGGCGTCCATGAAGGATAGGAGCTCGTGACCCGAAGTCGTGTCGATCAAGGCATCGATGCTGGGGAGAGGGAAAGGATCTTTGGGGCATGCTTTGTTCAGATCCGTGAAGTCTATGCAGATCCTCCAGCTCCCGCTTGCCTTCTTCACCATGACGACGTTTGTAGCCACTCGGGGTAGCTGACCTCATGGATGAATCGGGCGGACAAGAGCTTGTCTACCTCTGATTTTACCACTTGCTGCCTTTTCGGGGCAAATTTGCGCCTCTTCTGGACGACCTGCTTCGAACCAGGAATGACGCTCAGCCTGTACATAATCAGGTTTTCGGATATCCCGGGAATATCGGACAGCTTCCAGGCGAAAAGGTCGATGTTGCGGCGGATGCAACTGACTATGTCTGCCTTTAGATCTTTGGCGAGGGAGTGACTCACTCGGAACCACTTCGACTTGTCCTCTGCCCCGAACGAGACTTCTTCCAGCTCGTCCACAGGTTCGGGGTCCGGTTGGAATCTTTCTGGCTGGAGCTCGATGGCATCGAGGGGGAACACACCCCCTCCTACCGCGATCATGTAGCAGGACCGCGCAGCCTCCTGGTTGCCTCGGACGACACCGACCCCCTGCTTTGTGGAAAATTTCAACTTCAAGTGGTAGGCCGACGACACAGCCTGAAGGGAGCAAAGTCCGGGTCGGCCGAGAATGGCATTGTACGCTGCCTTGACGTTCACCACCATGAAGTCCATTGATTCGGTTCGTCTGAGGGGAGTCGAACCCGCGGTGACATCTAGGGTTACGATTCCTTCTATCACAACTGGGACGTCGGAGAACCCATGCAGGGTGTATCCGGCCGGCTTGAGCTTGTCCCTGGGTAGTTTTAGATTCTCGAAGGCTTCGAGGAAGAGGATGTTTACCAAACTACCATTGTCAACGAGGATCCGGCGGACCTCAAAATTAGCCATGTCGAGACTAATGACGAGGGCATCGCAGTGGCGAAGGTGGACGCCCTCCAGGTCCTCTTCCGAGAAAGAGACAGGGAGTAGCTGAGTCCGGGGTGACGGGAGGTCTCGGACGGCGTTCACCTCTTGGACGAACGCTTTTCGGGAAGCATTAGACTCCCCTCCCATGGGTTCCCCGTGGACACAATGTAGAATGGCCTGCCCTTCGGTCCCTCCGATCTCGAGATCTCGCTCGGGGTGGCGGTTCAGAGTGCGAGTGGGTGGCGATGGCCTCCGGTTTCTCGTATCCTTCCGGTCCCTCTGGTTTTCCCTTGTGAACCCCCGGAGGTATCCTCGTTGGATGAGGGCATCGATTTCATCTTTTGGGGCCCGAAACTAGTCGGTTTCGTGCCTGTGATCCCAATGGAAGGGGCAGTAGAAGCCCTGGTCTCGCTCCTTGTTGTTGCTCGGTCGAGGGGGTAATCGGATGAGGCCCTTGTCTTCTATTTCTAGGAGGATGGCGGACACGTTCTGTGTCAAGGGCATGTATCTCTCGAAGCGGGGGACCGGAGGCGCCCTCTTCATACTGACCCCTTCTTTTGTTACTTTCCTAGCAGGCTCGGTCTCATCGACCTTGCACTTGCCCTTCCCTGTAGCTTCCTTGGCACCTTCCGGATTTAGAGCTTCTTCCGCCCGTATGTAATTCTCAACCCGGTTGAGTAGGTCGGGAAAGTCCTGGAGGGGCTTCTTGGCCAAGGAAACCTTTAGCTGGCTATGTCGGACATTGTGCCGGAAGGCGGCCGAGGTGACCCCGGCGTCGAGGGAGGAGACCGATCTTGCTTCGGTGGTGAACCTCCTGACGAAGTCACGGAGTGACTCTCCTTCCCTCTGACGGAGGTCTAGCAATGACGCCCTCATCTTCTCGGCCTTCCTACTGGTTATGAAGTGGGCCAGGAAGTTGGTCTCCAGTTGGTTGAACGAGAAGATCGAACCCGAGGGGAGCTTGGAGAACCACTCCCGAGCCGGACCCCGGAGCGTGGCAGGGAACGCGCGGCACAGCAGGGGACCCGAAGCGCTGTGAATCATCATGAGGGTCTTGAAACTCTCCATGTGATTAGTAGGATCACCCTCGCCGTTATAGGTCTCGAACTGTGGAGGTCGGAAATTCCGGAGGATCTCTGCTTCTAGAATGGGAGCCGAGAAAGGTGGTCGGGTCGGCCTGCGGCCTAGAGCGGGGTTCAGGATGCCGTTGCTAGGTGGTCGAGGCGATTCTCCATCTTCAGCAGGCGTCGAAGTACCTCGTTTTCACATTCCAGGAGATGGGTTGAGCCACAAGTGTGGCTCCCTCCATCGCCCGTCCGGCGAGATTGGTTTAACGTCTCGGCTCTGGGTGCTCCGTGGATGGCCTCCATGACTTCGTCCTGGAAGCTCCGGAACTCGGCCCTTGTGACCACACCGTGGTCAATTGGGTTGTGCTGGGCCGGCGGCCTTCGGTCGATGCGGCTAAGCGCCGATATTCGTCCTTCAGGCGGAGGTCTGGAGTGGTTCAGGGCCGAGTTGAAAGCGGTCCCTCCCCTAGTCTGACTCGCCCTTCGGTTCTGGATGACTCGACGAAGGTCGGGCGCGACCGGGTGAGATGCACCTTGTTGGTGCCCGAGGCTGACCCTCGGATTATTCGATCCGTGAACGTCCTCGAGGGCGTCCTGAAGAGGAGGCCCGTCGGGGCGACGCACGGAGGTAACCACTCTCCTGGGCTTAGGTCCCATGTGAGCGTGGATTGAGGGGATGCCGCTGATGGCGAGGTTCGTGCGGACGTCCGTACCGAGATAGCTTTCCCACAGACGGCGCCAACCTGATGCGGTTTGTTTTTGGGGAGTGTGGGTGCACCAGGCGTGAGTTGTATTTGTTTGTTTTGTGGAAGGACACGGTACTGGACGGTACGCCTGACCCTTTGCAGGAGGGGCACGAGCGGGTACTGAGGCGGAGGTCGGATGGTTGGCTCGGTAGTGGAGGCTTGGCTCGGATTTGGAAGCTTGGATTCGGGAGTTTCGTGTACCTGCACTTGGCCTAGGAACACCGGGGTTGATCCCGGTGGTAGGCCCTCTGACGGTCTAGTTAGTCACTGAAGTAGTGCAACAGTAATTAGGGTTTGAGAGGAAAAAATAGATTACCTTTGAAGGTGGAAGAAGGCCTGGTATTTATAGGCATGCCAAACGGGTATGGATCCGTTTGGGCCGGGTCTGGACCCGTATACCCGTGGGCCTAGTGGAGCAGAAGTCCATGGGCTTAAGGGCGATCTGATGATCATGAGTGAGAGCTTTTCGAGGAGATCAGATGGCCTAGGATGTGCCAGGTCATTTTTTCCTATGTCAACCACCATAACCTACCCTTACGCCATTAAATCCCTCATCTCCTTCTCCTCCCTCATATTTTTTCCTTCCTCAAATCTGACCAATCACCACCACCATCACCTACCTCTCCTCCCTCAAATTCCTGACCTCTCCCCAACTTTGACTACCCATCACCATCAACCCCCCCCCCCCACATCACCTACCTCTCCTCCCTCAAATTCCTGACCTCTCCCCAACTCTGACTACGTCCCCCCCCCCCCCCGACCAATCACCATCAACACCTGCTTCTCTTCCATTAAATTCCTCACCTCCTTCTTTTCACTCACCTCCTTCTCATTCCTTAAATCCGACCAACCCCCTAAAATCCCTCAATTCCATCAAATTGTTGTATTTAGTAATTAATTTTATCATATTAATAATTGATTAAGACTGTTAATAGTTGTTTAAATCATGTGATATATGATAGAATTTTTAGTTTGGATTGAAAGCTTTTGAGTTCTTAAACTATGATGGTCATGGGTTTTATTGAATGCTTATGATGGAGAAGAATACCAGGCATGCGCCAAATCTGCATCCACTCTTTAGTAATTTTTCCAGCAATATATGCATGCTAATAACAAAAAAAAAGATCTTTCCTGATTTAGTTATTAAAAGTATAAATATATGATTGATCCATGCCTGATAATTGGTAGATTTTTGTCTAAATCCGTGCTTATGCATCTTAGAATTGATTGAACATATAGGGCACGTTTGGGAACCAAAAAAACTAGGAAAAGGAATGGAATACTAGGAATAGGTCCATCTTATCCTATTCCACGGCCTGTTTGTTTTGAAAAAGAAAACAAAGAAAACAACTAAATTTCATTCCCTAGAGAAAGATTTCAGCCAATTTCTATTCCAGCTCCACCCCCTCGGAAAGCTACGTAAAGGAATGGAAAGAGAACTGAGACCCCCTCAAAAAATACTAATAATTAAATCAGAACAAAAATAATAAAAGGTTAACTTTGACTAGAAGAACGCTCCGAGATTCAAATAGGCACCGATGTCCTGCCATCCACATCCCCTTGCGATACCTACACTACTGCTAGCTATCAACGGTCCAACACTGGCCAAGGACGAACTGTGGGCTTTGTCACAAGCATAATTGCACCAACGCAGAGAGTAAAATGACAAAGTGAGATAAGAAAACACAACACATGGGCCCCACGCTCCTCAAAGGGGAGCAGGCAGAAGGTGAGGTGGGCCCACCCTTCAATGAGGAATCAGGAAGACGTAGACCATGGTCAGTCTGTCAGTATGAATAGTCTCATTTCAGGAGTGGGCACCTATCAATGATTCAATCATGTCCACTGTATAACAAATAACAAGCGTAACAAAGTAGGGCTTTTATTCATTACTCAACCCAAAATGCAAAATGTCAGAAGTATGTCCATGTACAAATGTTATAAAAAGGTTTTTCAAAATGCGGTAATCCATAGTATTCCATTGTTGGCCAAACAAGACTAGGGAATGGAAACAAAAAAAAGTCAATTCCATTCCACCAGTTGCCAAACACACACAACTTATAAAGTTAATTCATCCCTTTTCCTTTCTTTCCATTCCTCTCCATTCATTTTCATTCCATTCCTTTCCATTCTCCAACTTAAATGTTTCCAAACAGACCCATAGTTAATCATTAAAACAAGGAAAAAATGATCGTTTTATTTCCTCTTTCATGGAATGACACTCTGATTCTTACTCACAAATAAAACATGCTTAAGGTGTAGTTCAACCATAGATGGGTGATTGATCATTACCAATTACACCCGTCTCATGTTTTTTAAATGAGAAGAACCATTTTTTCCTAAAAAAAGACAATACCCTTTTCTTAAGCAGATCTTTTTTTTTGATGAATCGGATAAAGCCAAACGGCTCCAGCCATCAAAACATATATTAATCAATAAAGCAGTTAAAAAGTAATACAAATAGTCAAGGGTTTTACAAGATGTAAAACAAAAATAGGCGAGTAAAAAAGAAATACAATAAAGCGAGCAATAAAGAATAACAATAACAGACTCAAGATCTGCAAAGCAAAGGGAGGAGACACAGCAAGACGCGCCACGCCACAACCCACGAGCAGAGCAAATGGCCCGGAAGTGCCAGCCAAGAGGACTAAGGCCAGACCGTCGCACTCGAGAGAGCCCAAGAAAAACGACGCTAACGTCCAACCGCACCAAGTCGGAGAACCTACGCTCACAAAGACGCTGGTCTAAAGGCCACGCAATCGACAAAGAAGCCAGGGCCACCACTAAGCTTGATGACGGGAGCGAAAAATGAGTAGAATAGCCAAAAGAAGGTCCAAAAATACGGGAGAGAAACTGCCTCACTCAACCGCATAAGGCACAACCTACAACGACAAACCAGATAGCCAACTCCAAGGAGAAAGCAAAAAGCTAAAACTCAGAAGCGCACATGAAGAGGCGCCTACACTGCAGATACTTTTTTAGCCAATAAACGCGCACTCACGCGAGTAGGCAAGTTAGAATAAAGTTTCTTCTTGTAAGATCTCTTAGCGGGGGGAGGATCGGTAACCACCAGCGGGAGCGAGGACCTGCCATGGACAGGCTCGGTAGCGTCTACTTTGTTAAAGCTATTAGAGGGGGAAGGGAGGCTGGGCGAAACTGGCGAAAAAATAGTTCTGAAATTAGAAAGAAAAGAATGACGATAAAGGAAGGAAACTCTACGAGTCGAAAGGTGCACGATCCCAATCGAACTACGAAACCAGGAATGGCCAGACCTAAATGGAGTGCATAAATCAGACTTCTTATCCCGATACAAACTCAGTGAAGGCCTCACAGCACAAAAAAGGGAACGATGCTGAAAACTGCCTGACCGAGGAAGGGAAACAAGTTTCGTGAACTCCGAGCGATCCTTAAACAGGGGAGCAAAATAAGGATACTGACAAGTCGCAAGAAGAGCGTCATGAGCAATGAGAGAATGAGTGGGGTTAATAGGTGGAAAAGGCACCACTACAGAGGAGCCCAACTCCTTTCCCGGCTCGCGACAACTCTTCCTCGCGAAACATGTATCAAACATGCGCTTGAAAAGGGGACCCATAAGAAGGGAGAGACGTTTGGCCGACAGAGTTCTAGCCAAAACATGATCCTTATCCAGACTCACAAGCAGCGTAGGCCCCATGATTTTAGGATGGGGACGAGACTGAAAAGAACCCAACCGAGGGAAGGAAACAAGATTCGAATGAAACTTATGATCCTTAAACTTACTAGCAATATTGGGAATCTGAAGAGTGCTAGAAGATGCCTCACAATCTGTGAGAACAGAGAGAGGGTTTGTATCAGGATAGGGAACATCCTCGGTGGGGACAAAAATCTTTTTAGCCTCAAAACTAAAGTTCCTCTCCGATCGTGCAATAAGCTTGTCTTTTAAGAGAGGATAGTTTAGATATAAGAGAAGCTTGGCCGGTAATGGTTTGCCTCTGGGTAAACCAAGAAGTTTTTGAAGGGAATAACATCGCCTGCGAGAGTGTCCATGCTTGTCACAAAAGAAGCATTTCATTTTGTTCACGCACTCTCGATGAAAATGCCCAGGAAGAAGGCACCTGAAACAAACCAGGAACGGAGCGGGGGAACAAGACGAATGGTCCAAAGAGAAAATGGGAGAGCAAAGAGAGTGACCCTGATTAACGGGCCTATATTTTTTATATACCTCGACCCGAGACGGGCACGAAGAGAACATGGCTCAAAGCCAGTGAAGGGCAGTGGAAACTGATAAAGAGAGGATCAGTTACTGCATAGGTGGCTAAATAGCCAGGCAAAAGGATCACTACAGATCCAGCACCAAAATACCGATGAAATCCACGCAATAGACCAACCAAGATGCAACAAAACAGAGGGTCGGAACGATCCAAACCACAACGATACAGAACTAATGGGAGATTAGAGAGAGTAGATAATAAGCTACTGAGAGAAAATTAAACAAACTATGTTGCAGAAAAACTAATAACAGAAGATGAAAGAGAGGGAAGACTACGCAGTCCACCAAAAAGAACTAGACGGGCGCGGGATCGAGCACCGCCAACCCAGAGGAACAAGCCACAAAAAAGGGGAAGACAGAAGAAAGTGTGCAAAACACTTTCAAGCAAAATCGAAAGGAAGAGAAAACTGAAATAACAAGAACTAAAAAGAAACGGGAAATAGACTAAAAAATACTCACAGAGCTAGTAGAGGAAGTTACGAGTCCAGACTCCGAAAGAGGGAGAGGCTGCTGCAACTGACCCGGAAAAGCAGGCACTTGGAAGCGAGAAGCGCTGCTCTCCAAGGAGTTAGAGCAGGCGCGGTTGAATCGGGAGATCTCGAACAGAACTTCGATAGATCGCTGACGACTAGAAAGGGAGGACAGTTGGCAGCGGAAGCTCAAGAAATTGTCGAACCGGAAAAGCGCTGCAAAGGGAGTGAATCAGCCGGGGGACAATTGCAAACGAAGGAAGCTAGAGCTCTAGAGCACCACAGGAAAGATCGATGGAGGCACTCAAGCATCCAAGAAGAAGATGCTCAGGGAAACTGGAGATGCAAATCAAAGCCGGAGGGGGAACTAAGATAATGGGTTTGTAGATAAAGACGGGATCTTGAACATTAACAAAGGGGAAAGGATGGATGACGGCCCGTCGCGCTCAGATCTGGGGGGAGAAATGGTGTTTTTTGAGAGAGAAGGAAGGGATTTTGAAATCGCTTCTTTTTTTCTTTTAGCTTGCAACTTTCTTAAGCAGATCTTAGTTTTACTAAAAATACCATCTTTATCAATAGAAACAATTAATTTTTAATGCCATGAAACCCTAATTCCATTTGGACAAAGCAAAACTTGATCTTTTTCGAAAAGATCAAATTTTTTTCTCAAAATACCCAATTAACCTATTTCCAAAATACCCAACTTTCTTTATTTAAAACCCCTATCTCTATTTTACTACACAAAAAGATCATATATTGATTAAAACAAAACTTTTTTTATATACCAAAATCTTCCTTTTACAAAAAATCACTCAAAAGAGGTTTGCCTTATATAAAAATAAAACCAAAATAATATTCCTTAAAAAATAAACAAAAAAATGAATGTTAATACAAACGATCCCTAAATCGTAATTAAAATGATGGTATGAATTCAACCCAATAAGCATAACATACAAAATACAACATGTACTGCACCACACAAAACTCTAATACATTACAACACAATCCTAAGAGCATTCACAGTCGTGCATGCTATAATATGGTAATATGCATAAATAGAAATAGCATTTGCTCGTTTCGCTACAGTTATGAAATGCTAAAAAATATCAAAGTAGAGAACAGACAAAACAAAACATGATGTTTTGTCTAATAAAAAATTTAATTTTTTTATTATTTTTTTTGTCGTTATAAGATTTTTTTATTAATTTTTTTGCGTAAACGAAACATGATGTTTCGGCGGAGAAAAGAAAAAAAAGTTGGCCTCAGATGAAATATTATGTTTCATGTTTCATCGTGTTTCGTCCGAAATTTTTTGCAAAAATGCAAAGTCTCGGAACATTTTGCCAAAAAATGTGTTCAGCCTGTCACTTTCAATACTTACTAATTATGATTAAACAATAAGTATAATTAACTAACTACCTAATTAATTATTAAATGAGCTAAATAGATAACTAAGTATAATTAACTAACTAATTAATTGATTTATTAAATGTCTTAAATTCATGGACGGGAACATCCTGTCTCGTCCAAGACCATATGTATTTTTCCCTACAATTTTAAATTCCATAAATTGATTATTTTCATCGGACGAAACATAATGTTTCGTTCGATTAAATTAAAAAATATTTAAAAATTACAGACGACACATGACATATATGCCTAACGACTGCATATGGTTTTTGGGGATAAAATGCATTTTATAAATATTTGTCTAATGACTGTGGATGCTCTAAGCCCATTTTATTGTTTGATGTCCGAATTTGTATCGCGTTATCTTGTGGACCGTATTTGATTCGCATCTGTATCCGAATTTTGCGAATACGAATATGATTATTTTTTTCCCGAGCCATATCCAACTCCGTTTCTAAATCTGTCTTTAGAATGCAAATATATATGTTGGTATAGCCAATATATGATTTTCATCCGATTCGAAAGCATCCCCAGTAGTAGTTGTTGTTGATAAAAAAAAATTCAGCTTTTCCCTTGTACACTCTAAATTTGTAGGAAGAAGGGAATGAGAAACCACAATCAAAAGAAAGATTCAAAAGAAAGATTCAAAAGAAAGAGTGTTATCCACAGGTAAGGTCCTTCACTCAGGGCCGGCCCAACACTTATTGAGGCCTAAAGCGAACTCCGAAATGAGGCCTTTTAAAAGTCTATAATAATATTTTGTTAAAATTAATATATTTTATTTAAATGTTATCTTTCGGGCTTTTTGAGATGCAAAATCATGTATTTCTAACTTTGATGACAACCCAGAAGGAGCAATCACTCAATAAACTAAAGCCAACAATTTACCGAAAAATATACACTCGTATCACTGCATATATTTATTCCATAAAATAGCATCATTATTTCGAACAACCAACAATCTCATCTTTTACGCAGACTACTAAATCACATACCATTTGCACTATTACTCAAACAACCATAACTTGGCTACTTATTCAAGACAAACTATAATAAAGTAATAATAATAAAAATAAAGAAATTATAATTATACCTCAGTGCAAACTCTCACAACCTCTTCAATTGAATCCCCAAACAAATCCTTCTTCTTCTTGGTAATCTGCCACTGCGCCAGTCGAGCGGGGGAAGCGACCGTCGACTGGAACTGGAAGCCGCGCAGGTGGGGCGATCAGCCGAACAGGTTGTGGCTGCACTCGAGCGTCGACGCCGTCGGCTAGAACAAGGAGAAGAACTTGGTGTGTCGTTGCTTGTATCGTCATGAAATGGCAGTTCTAGTATTGAAGTGGGGCTAGGTTGATCCTGGTTTCGGTCAGTTTTGTTAGGTGAATCCAAACCAATCTGGTTGTTCGTTGAAGTTTCAGATGTAATCGGTTTTTCAAGCGAAAGAACGTCCTGTCAAATTTATGTAAATATCTAGAGTAAGCTACTAACTTACATTAGTATACTACTAAAAAAATTAAAATACTACTGATAGAAATGAGGGAAATGTACATGGACATACCCAGAATGAGGTTGTTCCTTGCTCCGGTTCATCCTTCGACAAATCTGAAGAAGATGCATTGAAAGACTCATCCTTAGAGTCCTGCAATCAGAGTGATCAGCTTTGTGATACGATACACCAGAAAGTCCTACAATCAGAGCTGGCAACGAGGAAAATCTCCTTGCTTACACTCCAAGAAGGGTAGAGATCATAGACTATGAGAGAGAGGCATGCAGCACCAGAAACCATGATATCTTTAATTCAAAGAGAGACTGGGACTAATTAAGAAGATCTTAATTATTAGGTCCCAAATTATCTCTTAGCTTCTCTCATTGCTAATGGCTCGGTAATTGAGTACTGAGAATTGGAATTTGGGAATATTTAATTATAGAGGCTCTAAGTCTAAGAGGCCTTTTTGGAAACCAAAGAGTTCTTGGAACCCAAAGAGACAGCCAGAGGAAGGTGAAGAGGCGGGAGACTTTTTTAGTAGAAAAAAAAATGGAGGCCTATAGCAAATGGAGGCCTAAAGCAAGGGCTTTGCTCGCTTGGGCCTTGGGCCGAGCCTGCCTTCACCGGTAAGCAAGAGACCGGGAATTTGAATTCCGCTTGCAATTTTTTTTACCCAATTTATCTCTACTACTATAATGGGAGAAAGCCTTTGTCCATAACCCAATCCGTGCAACGCACGTGCAGGTAAATTTTTTTTTTGCCCTTTTCATTTCTCCTATTTTTTCTCCAAGTGCACAGCACGTGTATAATATTAGTTTATTTAGTGTAAAATGTGAATGTGTGCGACTATAACCTTATCATTCAAAAAGAACAACGAAAAAAGAGAAGGGTTCAAAATAACTCTGCAGCTCTCCTACTTGAAACAAAATGCCCTACTAGCGAACCCAAAATTATCAAGATCTTCATTAAGTTTCGAGTATTTGCAGCTTGAATAATTTCCATGTGGGAATGGAAATGGAGGTGATTTTTCAGAAGAGGGAGGAGGAGGAGGTGGTGGTGGTAGAGGTGGTTGCGAAATTCGACCAGAGGGTAGGAGGCGGTGGTGCTTTGTGAGGAGGGGAGGATGAAGGGGATAATTGGACTGCTACGCGCAATGCACGTGTAGAGCATAGACAACTCACGTAATTAACATTTAATCTCGACCGTCCATCGCTGCTCTACCTATAGTGGACAGTTGGACTCTCCAGTACACTTGGGCTTCTTTCTTTTATTTATGGCTTCAATCCAAACTCTACTTTTTCCAGTTACTTATCTATCTCCATTCTCCCAGTCATGGCCATGGATCTCACTGCCTTCTCCTACCAAAAGTTTGTTCACTTTGCATTGCAAGAGGCCCAACTCCGGACCACTCTCACTCCTTTGCCTTCTCAGGTATTATTATTATTATTATTATTATTATTATTATTATTATTATTTATAATTCAATTTAATTTAAATTATTTTTTCTCTATTTTAAGTGTTGTAATTACTGATGGGTTTCTAGTTTGAAACTATCGGGAGGAGCCCGTTTTGAGGATTGATTGGGTTTCCGTTTCATCTATAATTTTGGGTAATGTTGTATTATGACCCAAGGGTTTACTATGCACTTGATTTATAGTCATTTTTAATAGCTAGTTTGACTAAGAAGTTTTAAGGACCAACATTTTGTTTTTCCTTTATATTTGTGAATTTTTGAAAGAGACAAATGCAAAGGTACGATAAGATAAATTAAAAGAGTGTACTGTGTTGATTTTTAGGTATGAAGTAAGTTGAAATCACAAGTTATTTAATTTTGGACTTTGAAGATGCGGTGGATTACATTTGTACAGTTTGATTTTTGAAATGATATGCTCTAACTCATATTTGCCAATGGATAGGATTTTATCTCCAATCCTACCCATACCCTCTCTCTCTCTCTCTCATGTATGTAGTGACTTCTTCGTTTGTTCCTGATGTTCAACTCTCTTTATTACCAGGAAAAATTGAAGAACCTGAAGGCTCAAGATGGCGCTACTTCACTTCGTACACTTTCATTTCAAGCCTCAAAAATTAGACTCCTCCGGAGTTTGTCAATAGAAGGAAACCCGACAATGCAGGTAAATCATTAATGTGCTTGCTGTGTCTTATTTAGGCGAAGTTATCAAAAGATACCATAAAGTTTGCTATATTTTATTGTAGAGTACTATGGACTTTGTTTTTTCATTCAAAAACATTGGAAGGCTCTCAGTTTTTATTCTAAGATACCTTCAGTTTTTTGTTTCGATGTAGTTTAGGTATAAGTTTCCAGAACAAGGTTGGGATTTACTAGGGAGTAAATGACTACAACCTAGTGATAAAAAGGGAGAGATACAACCCGTGAAGATTAAGACTGAGAGGAAGTTGGAGGTGCAGATGTGAAGAGATGGGGTTGACGGTGGAAAGACATTATGAAGCATTATGAAGTAATGGAGGATACAAAATAATTAGATAGACATGTGAGGGTTACTTGGGAACATACAATAGAATTCTCTAATATAGAGTAACAAAAGGTATCACAGAATAAAGACAAAAACTTCAAGGTATTTCTGAAGAATAAAACTAAGTTCAAGGTATTTCTGAAGAACAAAACTAAGTTCAAGGTATTTTACAATAAAACGTAGCAAACTTTAGGGTGTTCTCTAATAGTTGGCCTTATATTTAACTTAATTTTTTATGAGGTTGCTTTTCTTTTTGAAATTCCTTTCCATCATTCCTAATCACTTATACATATTATGGAGAGATACACAAGTTATCATTCTATAACTGGTGAATAAATGCACAAAGCTATCCTCATTCTGTTCAGTATGGATGAATGATTGGCACTGCTCCACATGTGTGACACCCAAGATCATGCCATATGAAAGTCTTGAAGGTTAGCAATTGAAGGAGGAAATTTGTTCTCTGACATTTAATAAAGAAATATATTTCTCATCTCAAACACATGGTCCTCACAATTCAAAGTGGTACCAGTGCCGTAAAATATTTTTGGATGAAACATTAGGTGATTTGAAGGATCATGTATCTATCAATCATATTTGTTTTGTTCCTTATAAATATTGTTCATTCTGCTGTGAATTATTGAATGGGTAATCAAACCTCATGATTTTCTATTTATATATATGTGTTGTAAAACCCCGCAAAATAGCATATAGCTATTTTTGCATAGTAATCCGTGCACAGTTGAGTGTTGCACGCAATTACGTATTTTTCTAATAACTATCAGTTTTTAATTGAGAAATGTCAGATATATGAGCTACTCTGAACCCGATAAGATAAACTCGGGATATCTTCTCGATTAAACTGTAGATTTGTCCCGATTGTTTTGACCAGAAAATTTTCGGGAGAAAATAATAATTTCTATAAAACATATATTTTTATAGATTTTAAATTATATGTTGGTTATTCTAAACTAAGCTGGTGCTTGAATTAAATATAGATTGTATTTTTTTTCAAGGTGGTGACCTAGGGTTTCTTGACCTAACCTAGAGTTAGGAACCCTAGCATCATGATGATCATGACTTGAATCTTGATGAAGATCCAATGGTGGAAACAATTCACCATGTGTTGACTTCATGAAGTTTCCAAGAAGCTCCATGAATCTTCTAGATTGTATGTGTTGGCAACATCTCCTCCATCCATCCACACTGACTCCACTCCTCTCCAATCTCCACCCTCCATTCCCATCCAAGTTGGCCGGCCCATTCCTAAAAAATCCTAACTCTCCATCTCCTATAAAACACCCCACTCCATTCTCTTCTCATCCTTGTTCTTCTTGTTTTATTTTGCTTTAAAAAAAAGAAAGAGAAGGAGAAGAAAGGTGAAGTCTTTTGGAAGGAAGTTGTTGTAGGGAAGAGTATTAGGAGATTTGAGGAAGCAAAGTTCTTCAAGAGCAAGGAGCAAGGAATGGGAAGCAAGCAAAAATTACAAGGAGGAGTCTTCTTGAAACAAGGTGGGTGATTCTCTAAAACTCTAAAGATTAGTTTTTTTTTTTAAAGTATATGTGATTTTTTAGCATGTGGTAGTAGTCAAGGAAAGTTCAATTTTTTCATGTACAAAATTAACATGCTAAGAAAAAGATAGTTGTATGGTAAGAACAACTCTTTTCATGAGCTTTGATTAAAGAAGCATGCTTGTGAGGTGTAGTTCGGAAATTTCTAGCTCATAAACAATTGGGAATTTTGGACTCAAATTTCTAGGGCTTGTTGTGCTATGTATCTAGAGCTTCCATGATTTTTTTCACAATATTTGGAGGCCATTTGATAGCCCAAACACTTGGTCCAATTTCGGACAGACAGCAGTCAAAAAGCTGCTGACTGTGTGAGACTTGTTATGACTTTCCGAAATCATAACTCATTATTGGTTGAGTATTTTGAGCTGAATTTTTTTTGGATACTCTTGTATGTGTCTACAACCATAGTTTCAAATTTCATAATTTTCTGAGGTCGTTTGATACCTCAAGGAATTTGTAGATTGCAACTGGTCTGAAAGTTGTAGCGGAAGCTGTCTGTTTTTGGACTAAAGTTCATTTAGTCATAACTACTTGTGTATCCATTATATTGCTATGAAATTTTTGCAGTAGCTTGTGGTACGAGTCTATTTGATGATTCTAAAATTTTAGAATTTTTAGATGACATTTGATGAGGTTTCATAAATAAATAGTGTGAAGTGAAAAAGACCATGTTGATGAGCAGTTGAAATTTTATGCTATGTTTGAGGAGTCACAACTCTTTGTGTAGGATGAATCTAAGTGCAAACTTTGGACACAAAGAAATGGTATATGTGTGGATTAAGAATCCAAAATTTCATACTCTTTGGACTGAGGGTTAATTTGTTATGGAATTTTAAAGTAGACCAGGTTCAGTCTAACTCAGATTGACTAGTCTGTCAAGATGTGTAGTTCTGAAATTTTGTGTTAAGAATTTGGAGGATTGATTAACTAGAGAATTGTAGTGGAGAGTCGTAGCTTTCCAAAACATCTGGAATTATGAAATTCCAATTTATAGGTCGAAAGTTATGATTTTCCAAAGACTGAGGCAGATCCAGTCCTAGTCAAGGCAGTGTTTGCTAGAAGAACCAATTCTTCCCTGTTTGTGCACTTGATGGAATCTTGTGTTTTTGAGGGCTTTATTGATAGAATCTGGGGATGTATTCAACTAGAAAGTTGTAGTAAACACTCCCACCTTTCCATAGAATCCAGAATCGAGTAATTCTGATGAGTGGGCAAATTTCTATGCTATTAGACTAGTACAGCAAGTGCATGAAGAGATGTACAGCTGAGAGTATATGGGATTTTTATAGTATCAAGATGATTGAATTTGAGAAAATGGTTAACTAGAGATTGGTAGTATGTCTTAGCTTTCCAGAATTGGTGATATCAAGTATTTCCGAATTATATCTTGGAAAATATGGATGTTGCAAGTTCAGCAACCTGTTGCCTTGATCGATTTCAAGCACTGTTAACTCAGGGGACTTGAGTTCCATGGGGAATTTGAGGGTAGTGTCAACTAGGGGATTGCAGTAGAGTCTCCTACCCTCCTAGAAGACCCGATTTTATTGGATTCCAATGAGTATAGCTTGAGTCGCAGCTATTACTATGTCTTGAACTATTCATGATTGGAAGACAGTATGGGAACTCACTGCATATCGCAGTATGATGATTGCAAGCCATTAAGTTTTAAGATGTTGACAAGTTTCTTGTGCCTAGTACTCATGGTGGACATGAGTGAGTTGAGAGGATTGCTGTATGGTCGATTGATGACTGGTGTCTTGATCCTCGAGTCTGTCAATGGTTGAGTATTGGGGTTTGTATATGTTCCCGTCATTCACAATTTGTATGCATCTTTTGGGTGCCGATGGACTACTCGCTGAGAGACACGGACCGGGGTTAAGGTCAAAGACCTGTGAAGGTATTAGGAATCGGTGAATGTTGATTCACCGTGATTATTTATTTATTTGACAAGACTAGTCAGGCTCAACATCGGTTGATACGACACCGTGTATGATTTGAGTAATAACATGTTTTCAGTAAACTGCATTGTTTAAGTTCCTTTACTGTTCGCTTGAAGACCGAATTGGTGTTATGGGTGATTCCCTATAATCCGACTCGTTCTAAGAGTTAGCACTAGGCCAGGGTTGTCTCTTCCTGTCATTAGGGATATGTGCTACTGTGTGAATCTTGCATTGTTAATTCATGAAGTGTCGTGGTAAGAACGGGAGCTTTCTGTCGGATAGGGGGTTTTTAGACCTTCGAGGCCGTCATGTTCTTATGTCGTGTGGACACGAACGGACCATGGGGCTGCTGTCCCATGGATCTTCGGTACCATAGATATGCCGTGGTATATCTGTCACATGCATTTTGGTATGATTTGATTTGGGGCACTAGTGACAACAAAACACCTCTGTATTTGTATTTAGCAGTAATAACTGCAGGTTTACCAACCACGATTGTATCTATCAGAAACAAGTTAAGTACAATTGTGGAATGTTTGCTTGGCGAGGGTTCAAATCCCTGAACTGGAAGAACGGCTTGATCTGGAGCATGTGTAGTATGGGATACATGTGTATCTAGAGAAATTATATTAGGTGCATCCGTGTCTGTACTCTGTATTATGCATTAGACTACAGGTCATGGCTTACACAAACACTAGGAGATTAGGATGCACGTTTCTCTTTCCATTTCAAGATGATTTGTGGGTGTGCAAGTTGGAGATTGCTGTTTTCTTATCAGCTTTGCATCAGTAGAATTACTGACGTGCCCACTTAATTAAGTACTGGATACCGGGTCGCGAGTGCAGGAGAACCCAAGACCAGCAGGGCATCCAAGTGGTGTGGCAGTGTAAATGCCTACCGTTCGAGCAGATACAGAAATGATTAGAGTTGCGCAGCGGAAGACTCAAGCCGAGGGACAAAGGAAGCAGATCGACCACTCAGCGGAGTTCGGCAGTGATCAGTCGATTATCATTATGGAAGACAGCTAGTATTGTAACTAATGATTGCTCCTCAGGAGGAGTCTGATTATTTGTAACAAGTTGTAATGGGTTTATGTAATTTGTATTCCTTGTTCAAGAACAGATAGTATTGTAACTAATGATGTAATAACTCTGATGGCAATAAAAGTTTTTAAATTTTCATGTTATTCACTGTGTAGAGATGTCTTTGAAGAAAAAGATTCTGGTTGCGTCACGGATGTCCGGTAACGGGGATCCGGGGTGGATGCTCCGCTGTACCAAAGTTGATGAGTGGAGTCGTCGTCATCCACAACTGCGACCTGGTTGTGCACACCGGTGGTAGTATTCCCACCCGCTCGGGTGTATACGGCTCCCAAATCATGAACTCTTCTCGTCGTTGGTGGAGCTCGTCTCTGTAGTAAGTTAGTACATCTTTTGGCTTGTCTCTATAACTCCGTTTACCTGCCCAATATACACCTAAAGGTGCTAACATATCCACATTTGGTGCTTCGGCCATTCAACCGTTCGCCGGTCTCGTAATTCGGGGACGACCCAAGTGTAGACGCTCCCATGACCAAATCTGTAACAATACCATCGGACCGGTCATCTCGGTTCTATCTAACACTACCGAACACAATGTCCTGTACAACGTTGCTAACGTGCAACTTTTCCAGCTGTACCGGCCAGCTAGGCCTAGGTCGGCGAGTAATCGTAGATACATAAGCGGTACGGTATCTCCGGATGAGTTAGGCAAGAGAAACCCTCCAAGCACCGTTAGAATGTACGCTCCGGTGTAGCACTGCACTTCATGATCGGTCGATTGTTCAGTCAACCTCTCGAAAATACTCATTCAACCAAAATAGTCGGATTGATTGTCCGACAAAAATAGCCCTATCTTTCTCGTCCTCCTCATCAAATTCTGTACCGAGAAGTTCATTGCACAGCTCTTATCAAAGTTTATATTACCCGTCATGGCCATCCTATCTATTGGAAGACCGAAGATCATCGCTATATCCTGTAGTGTTATCGTCATCTCTCCGACCGGTAGATGGAAGGTGTGCGTCTCCGGTCTCCATTGCTCGACGAGTGCTGCAAGAAGTGCTCGGTCGAGTTTCACCTGACCCATCATACTGATTCCGTAGAAACTGGCTTGGACTAGGTACTCGACGGTACGTGGGTGCACCGTCATAGTCTCGTGAGTGCGGAAATTACACTTCCGCGTCGTCCACCCCACACTGCCTCAGATCTGTGGCAGTCTTGCAAAGTGAGCAGATCTTTATAAAATGGTCTTGGACCACTTTCTACTGTCGAAGAGGATACACCAACCTACAATCAACAACAACAAATTATTATTAGTGTAGTAACAATACCACTATTTACAAAATTCACAATGAAAATTAATAATTTTCTTGCTTCTGTGGAATGTTCACCTCGACCACTAACAGATGGCCTTCCGGTTCCCTTCGTTCTAACCATTTCTCTGTAAGAAAGTTTGCATATAAAAAACAATTTGTTCACAAAAAATTGGCATATATATAGATACAAAACAAAATACGTGAGAAAACTGCACAGACGGCTTTCAAAAAATACCAAACTTTGTAATTGGGTCTAAATTGCCACACACAAGCCAACACAACTTGTAGAAGCGAGTTTGGACTCACGGTCTTCAAGATACGGCCATGTATCGCTTTCTTTCTTGAAAAAATAGCGGAATGCGATCCACAGACGCATATAGCAAACCGTGGGTGAGAACTCGCAACTGCAAGTTGTGTTGGCTTGTGAGTGGCAAAAAGGTCCTACACGCAAAATTTCGTAACTTTTCAGCCAGTTCTCTATTGAAAACTCGCTAAGTACATAACAAAATACGTGAGAAAACCACACAAACGAGCTCCAAAAAATACCAAACTTTACGATTGGGTCGGGCTATCTGTACACAAGCTAACACAACTTGTAGAAGTGAGTTCCGACCCATGGTTTGAAAGATACGGCCATGTTTCGCTTTCACTCTTGAAAAAAGAGCGGAAAGCGATACATTGACGAATCTCGCAAATCGTGGGTCGGAACTCGCAACTACAAGTTGCGTTGGGTTGTGAATGGTTAGCCCGACCTACCCGCACATTTTCGTATTTTTTGGACTTCGTTTGAGCGGTTTTCTATTGAAACCGTACTAAAAAAGTTCCGAGGCATATAGAAGTTTTTTCATATACACGACAAAACAACACAAGCGAGATGCAAAAAATCCGAAATTTGGCGGTTATGTCTGGCACACCAAACACAGGCTAACGCAACTTGCAGAGGTGAGTTCGGACTCTCGGTTTGTAATATACGACTGTGTATCGCTTTATATCCATTTTATTGAATAAAAGTGATAAACGGACGTATCTTGCAACCCGTGAGACGGAAATCGCCTCTACAAGTTGCATTGCCTTCTGCGGGGTGAGTCCGACCTACTCGTAAAAATTGGGAATTTTTGGATCTCGTTTGTTTGCTTTTCTTATATTCTACAACTACAACTAACACTACATCTACAAAAATGTCAACAAAATATATACAACACATGATACAAAAATTGTACTCTCTAAATTGAAGACTACTACGCATAATACAAAAAAATCAAACTCAAAAATTGAAAAAAAAAATCAATAAATTAACATAGTTCATTATACTAAATTGTGAAAAAGTGAATACCTAGTCCAAAGAGAGAGAAAAAGAGAATTGTCGAAGATGTGAGGAGCCGCTGCTGTAGACGAATAAGTTGTAGAGTCTAGGGTTTCGAAGAATCTGTGCTAGGGTTCAGGTGATTTGGGATTTGGGATTAGGTTAGGGTTTGGGGTATTCGGGAGAGGGAGAGAGATAGAGTCTTCGAGAAGAGGGGGAAATTGAGAAGAGGAGGTTGGAGTAGAGCTAGGGTTTGAGGAGCTCCAGAGAGAGAGAGATCGCATTACAAGTGAGAGAGATGGAGATCTGAGTATGTACAAGTGTTTGGAAAAACACTTGTACCTAGGTTGAATTTTTAAAAAAAAAAAACAACCTATGCCGTTGTTTCTAACAATGGCGTAAGTATAACTTTTCGCAAAAAATAAACTTCACGCCAAAAAAATGCCAAGTCTGAAGTGTTTTTTGGCATGAAGTTCCCAAAATACCCCTTCGCTATTAATAGCAGATCCGCTCACGATCTGAGCGGCAGCGAGCTGAGCCGTTGATCACGATCAAGTGCGATCCAACAGCTTAGATCGCTGTTTTCCAACCCGGTGAAAACTAGACCCATTTTCAATAGAGCATTTATATATATATATATATATATATATAGGAAAATCTTCCATTGTGCACCACTCTTCCGTGTGTCCATCATGTGACTATAAAAAACATTGATTTTCAGCCATACAATTTTGTAACACTTCAATGGATGAGCAAAAGAATTTCATATGATTTGATTTTACATATTTAGACTAATTTAGATGTGTAGATCAATGTGAACGGTTTGGATCGTCGAAACGAAGGCGGGAAGGCCGAGTGCACACGCCGTGTGCACCATAGATGGTGCACAACGGAAGACTTCCCTATATATATATATATATATATATATATATATATATATATATATATATATATATATATATATATATATATATATATATATATATGAGCAATCTTCTATTGCAAATGCAAATATTGTGCAAACGCGTGCAAACCACTTCACCCGTCATTGGCAATGACGGGTTAAGGCAAAACACATAACCTGTCATTACCCGCTATTGCCAATAGCGGGTTATGTTGTTTGCACGTTTGCAAATGCTACAGTAGCATTTGCAATGGAAGATTACTCGCTCTCTCTCTCTCTCTATATATATATATATGTATGTATGGTGTGATCATGTGAGACCCTACCTCTCCTCCTATGAAAAATCTGAACCATTCATCTTGTTCTGCATGCCTATAATATAGGAAGCACATATACGGGGTGCAGGAACGACACAACACATGTACGGGGATATGTGATTTTACAAAAAAGTCGGATATGAGTGTGTTGCTGGGTACGTTAAATATAATATGTTTTATATATATATATATATATATATATATATATATATATATATATATATATATATATATATATATATATATATATATATATATAGGGGTCGGTTCGGGTGAGAACCAACCCTGGGGTGAGAACCTAAGGGCCTCTCCCAACCACTCATCAAATCATTTTGTATGGCTGAGATTATGCAAGTACATAATAAGGTAATAGATCATACTCTACAGAATTTTTTTTGTGTGTGACGGTTAAGGAAGATTTGGTCAAACTGGAGAGAGAAATAATTTATTCCCGTTTTTTGTGTGTGACGGTTAAGGAAAATTTAGCCAAACTGGAGAGAGAAATAATTTATTCCCGTAAAATATTGGAGAAGATTTTGTATCCCAAATTAATAGCAACTGCAGAATCATTCACCAATTCGTTTCTTCACCAATTCGTTCACTATATAGCAACTGACTGTATTGTAAGTAGATACAACTAGTGCATATTTTAGCAGGAATATATATATATATATATATATATATATATATATATATATATATATATATATATATTGTTTGTTTATCAATTTGCAAACTTATGTTGTACATGCTGTCAGTATAGCAACTGACTGTATCAATATAGCAACTGAATGTTTTTGAATAGCAACTAACTGCATTGTACGTAGCAACAAAACTTTCTATTTAGCAACATTGTACGTAGCAACAAATGTTTTTCATCCTGATGAAGATTGTGGTTCGGCTGAAAATAAAATAAAAAAGGCAATATATGTTGCCTAATAATCTGTGATCTTCATTCCTTTTAAATAAAATAAAAAAGGCAATATATGTTGCCTAATAATCTGTGATCTTTCATTCCTTTTATTACGCGGTCCCCTGCGCTTAATTAAAGGGATTGACATCTTAATGCAAATATTAATTAATCTTATTGTTTAATTTTAAAAAATCTTGACCGTTAAGATTACACAGATGAATGGCTGGGATAGGCCCTTAATTTCTCACCCCAGGACATGGTTCTCACCCGAACCTAATCCTATATATATATATAAATATTTGTTTTGTTAAAAATGCTTATATTTGAACTATTTCATAGAATTATAAGAATAATTTATAATTATGAGCTTTTTTGAGAAAAAAATGATAATCTAACTTTCAAAACATTGGGTATACTTATTTTGTGTTTGAGCATAACATAAAAACTTCAAGTTTTTAAAATTATACTAGGGCCCAAACATCTAAACATAATTATGTCCAAAAGTTACAAAAATGTATTAAAAAATTGGATACTCTTTGGGTACGCATCCGAGAGTACCTCATGGAGTATCGGCACTTGATACGCACCTGACACGGGTACGTTGGGTATTTGGAAGTACCCTTGCTTCCTAGCCTATAATAAGCTAAGGGTGTAAAATCAAGTTATTTGAAATTCATTTGTCCATCCATCATGTCATTACTCATTAGCGATACAAATAAATTTCAGCCATTGAATTTTGTCACGTTGTAAAACATAAATAAATGGACTTCAAATAAATTGGTTTGACACCCTTAGGCTATCGTAGGCATCTTAAACAAAATAAATGGTTCAGATTTTTCATCGGGTGTTCGTATCAATAGGATCATACATGGGGCCTCAAAATAAGGTGAGAGGTAGGGTTTCACATGATCAGCCCCCTGTATATATCTCAACCCCCACCACAACTTTGGAGTTAAAGCATAGCAGCAAGACCATTCTCATGGTATTAGTCTGTTCCCATGCTATTAGAGTTATCCAGGTTCTACTTCCACAAAGCGCATATTGAACATTGATTTAAAACAAAAATATTGTAGCACTCAACCCAATTTTGAAGCCAAAAAAGGGGCACAAAAAACATGCGGGGGGCGTCTTAGAATGTTGATATAAATCCCTTAATTCTCATCATTCCGGAGTTTTGGTGCACGCTCATTTTTATAGTATGTGTACACAATTTTATTTTATGGAACTTAGGCTGTGCTTGGGATTGTATTTCAGATAACTGAAGTTAATTTTTAAGTGGAGGTAGCAAACCTAAACCTCCACTCAAAAGATTACTTTAGTTATTTTGCTAGTAAGTATGCGGAGAAGTGGAGTTGAGATAAATTTGGTAGGAGTGGAATTTAGAATTTTAGATAACAACAATTCTCTCTTTTTTTTTTGGCTAAGTTTAGATAATTGTAATTATCTAAACTTCGAAAAAGCCCCAAACAGTCTAAAAGTTAAGTTAGTTTAGGTTATGTGAGATAACTTCCCCAAACTACGGTATCGTAACTTAGATCCATTTCCATAGACTCCCTTAAAAGTTTATTTCTTTACTAAACTGTATTCTTCACCATACGAATGGGTGATCCAACTGTTCATCTTGATCTACACCTTTTGAAATGTATATGACTAAAGATTATGTCTGTAAAGCTTTTCAAATCATTCATTTAATTGAAGATGGACCTTTATCTTCTAGAGGATAAAAGGAACCATTTGATGATTTAGATGCTCTGGCACATGATTGCAAACAAAGATACAAATACAACATGACATGAACATTACGATAAGATATTTCCATAAAGGGACATACACGGGACATGACGTTATATATACCATTCTGTTTTTTATGTGAGCTGAGTTGGGGACATATAGTAGCACTCTTAAGAAATTTCCTAGAGTCATCCAAATGCATGATCTACATCGTTCAATGCGATATACATCTCATAAAATATATGAGGATGCAAAATCACGAGGTTTGAACAAGTTTTCTCCATTCATCACATACTTGCAAAATGAAAGGTATTTCAGTTGTAGAAGGAATGACTTCATACACGGGCAAAATATGTTTTTTCTAGTTATTTTACGTTCTCATATGTTATATATGTTAGGAATGTGTCTTGAATACTCGCGGTTCAGGTTAGAAAAAGGTAAGATGAAGCACGGAGGTTGAAGCATCGAAGAGAGTAGATTAAAATAGAGCAGCAATAGTGCAAACAGAGTTGCGGTCGATTGTCCAAGGTTGCGGTCGACCGCACCCCCGACCGCACACCCGACCGCAGTTGCACAGGGTTTGGCCGAGAGGAGGACGGTCGATCGGTCTTGCTGGACGGTCGACCGACCGTGGCGCTGTGTTCGTTTTGGGCCTCGATTTGTTAGGTCGTTTTAGCTCAATTTTCAACTCCAAGTCAGATCGTACAGCTTCTATTCAGTTACTTCTATAGGTTATATTGGATGACTGAGAATCAAGATTAGATCTAGGGTTCTCTCTATTCTTCTATATATATTGTAAACTCCTCCAATATGAGAGTATAATACTTCATTGATATTTTCTCCATTGCAAAAAGAGGCTTGAGAGAGATAGTTCTTGGTGAGTGAGTTTAATTTCTTGTATTGAGTGAATCAGTAACTCCTTGTAATCTCTTCTAGTTGAATTTCAGATCTCCGTATATTTTTTTCCGGATTAAGCGAAAGCTAATTGGGATAAATCATCGTTGTGTTTGTATTGGATTGGTAGATTTACTTGCTTGCTCAATTGATATGTCTTCGGCTTCCTCATTGCTCTATTTAGTTCCGCGACGACAATGAGCGTTCATTGACGCCCTAATCCCAACAACTGGTATTAGAGCTTCAGGTTACTGAGTCCTTTGGTTAAGATGATAGGTCACAGTCTGTTGAAGATCAAGCAGTTCGGTGGAAAGATCAATTTCAATCTTCGGAAGGTTGACATGTATGATGTCATTGTTCAAGAACGTTTGCAGTTAACCATTAAGAAGAAAGAAAAGCTAACTGATATGAAGGAGGATATTTGGGAAGATATTCGTGAAAGAGCCATAAGTCTGATCCGACTATTATTGGCGGACGAGGTCAAGTACAGATTTCTTGAAGAAACTGATGCGATGAGTTTGTGAAAAAACTCATAGCTGACTACTTTGGTCAGTCATTATTAGATTAGATGCATTGGAAGAGGAATTTATTCTGTTTGTCAATGAAGGAAGATATCGATCTCCAAGACCACATTACAGAGTTCAATAAGGTTCTATCTAAACTCAAGGCGATAAACGCAGATGTGTGAGGAAGTTATGGCTTTCAATCTTATATATTCACTGTCAGATTCGTACGAGCTTTTGATAATTACCATGCTACACGGTAGATCTACCAAGGACGGTATTTCAGTAGATGGTGTAATCAAAGCATTGAAGGAAAATCGACTTAGGAAGGAGACCCACAAATCATCGTCTACTTCAAGTTGTCTAGCAGTGGAAGATCCTTCAGGGGAAAGACAAAGTGCTATGCAATAGGATTCGTTCCGTTGCCGATATTGTAAGAGGCCAGGGCATATCAAAAAAGATTATTGGAATTGCAAAATCAGGAGAGCACGAAGAATGAGAATTCAGCCGCTAATGTGGTTAGTGCCTTTGATTCAGGTGATTCGTGTCTTCTTGTTTCAAATTCTTTAGAAGTGGATTCTAGTTGGTTTCTTGACTTAGAGAGTTCTTTTCATATTTGCTCCGAGAGGGAGTTATTTTCTACTTATAAGTCTACTACAAGGCGTGTGAGAACGGGAACTGGAGAGATTTGTTAAGTAGTAGGTGAGGGGATAGTTGAGTTGAAATGCAAGGTTTAAACATGTTCACTTTAAAGGATGTTTTGCATATTGCTCTGCTTAAACGGAATCTGATTTCCTTGGAAACTCTTGATGCACGGGGTTGTAGATATACAGCTCGAGATGGAGTTCTATCTGTTTTTTAGGGTCGTCGTAAGGTGATTAGAGGTATGAGAGTGGTTGGGCCAAGTCAGAACAATCTCTACAAGCTTTAGGGAATCCAAAATACTTCCGCAAGTGTTGCTCCTTTTTCTTGTTATTCCTGCAATCTCATCTAGTTTGCCGCAACTAGTATCATCGAAGCAAGACTATGATGTTCGAATATCGTTTGGAGGTGGAGTGCCTTGATGTAGGTGGAGTTCGTGGGGAGGTTGGCAACTCCGTGATTACGCCTACGGAGGTGTGCCCTTGAAGGGGTATACTGATTGTTGAGATTGGGTAGAGATTTGTTCAATTAGAAGAAGAAGCTATTGTTCTAAGTGTTTTTGCAAGTGGAGTTCTTTAGAGTTTGGAGATGAATAATCATATCATGTTATAGTACTCGTATGCAATCCAAGGTGGAGTTTGTTAGGAATGTGCCTTGAATACTCATGGTTCAGATTAGAAAAGGTAAGATGAAGCACGAAGATCGAAGCGTCGAAGAGAGTAGAAGAAAATAGAGCTGCAATAGTGCAGACAGAGTTGCGGTCGATTGTCCAAAGTTGCGGTCAATTGCACCCCCCGACCGCACACCCGACTGCAGTTGCACAGGGTTTGGCCGAGAGGATGACGGTCGACCGGTCTTGCTGGACGATGGACGGTCGACCGACCGCGACACTGTTTGTTTTGGGTCTCGATTTGTTAGGTCGTTTCAGCTCAATCTTCAACTCCAAGTTAGATCGTACGGCTCCTATTCAGTTACTTCTCCTACATGTTATATCGGACGACTGAGAATCAAGATTAAACCTAGGGTTCTCTCTATTCTTCTATATATATTGTAAACTTGTCCAATATGAGAGTATAGTATTTCATTGATATTTTCTCCATTGCAAAGAGAGGCTTGAGAGAGATAGTTCTTGGTGAGTGAGTTTAATTCCTTGTATTGAGTGAATCAGTAACTCCTTGTAATATCTTCTAGTTGAATATCAGATCTCCTTATATTTCTCCCCGGATTAAGCGAAAGCTAACCGGGATAAATCTTCGTTGTGTTTGTATTGGATTGGTGGATCTACTTGCTTGCTCAATTGATTTGTCTTATCTACTTCGATTTTCTCATTGCTCTATTTAGTTCTGCTGCGACAACGGGCGTTCGTTGACGCCCCAATCCCAACAATATAATATGTAGGTCACATTGAATAGTGTGAATCATGCATTTGGTGGGTGGAATGCATGTCAAATGAGTGACACTTTAGGAAATCTCCTGGAGTACCACTCTAGGTTCTTTACCTCTTTTTATAAAAAAAACTTGATTATGTAAGTTGTCAGCCATGTACACCTTTAGACGTTATCCAGTATAGCAGTGCTAATTGCACCTCAACATTTGTAGATTCAAAATTTACTCGAGAGAGGGTGGAGCCTCCAAGCAATTAATTAAGATGTGCCATATATGCCAATATCTTATAAATTGATCATATATTCCTACCTATATCAAGAGTCTCCCCCAAAATCAAAAAAATACCTCAAGTCTCCCCTCTGTAATAGCTCTCAGATCCGGATCATTCTTCCTCTCTCCCACCTTCCCTCCTTTAAAGTTGTAGATCTCCTTTTTCTCTACACACCCATATCTTTTTTCACCACCTTCCTCGTCTCCCTTCTCTTTCGCCCCTAGCCCTCCTTTCCTGGCGGTTCGGTGGTCAGTGTCCCTTCATTTGGTCGGCTCCCTTGACGTTTCTGCTGGTCCTTCCCTGAGCCATTGCGGGCTCCTTCCTTAGCTGCCTCCTGCCGCCGCTCTTCGCCTTCATTGCCAGCGTTTATCTGCTCAGGGGTTGATTCTCTTTTGCCCTTAAGCACTTTTCTGCTTAGATTTCGAGGTTTTTTGGCCCCTACTTCACTGTAAGTGCAAGTACTGTAGTTGTTTTTTGAGTTTCTTCTTACTTTTTTGAGATCTAGGTTTATTTTTCCTACTTATCTTCTGTGATTTCTATTTTTATTATTATTCCTTCTTATCTCCTGTGATTTACGGTTCTTAGTCTTGTTGGTTAGTTTATTCCCTGTCTTTAACTTGGGCGTTGTTCTCTTTCTTTTGTACGGATTGATTTCCGTCTTTGCCTCTTTCGTTGAGGCTTTCCACTTCTCCTGATCTTCCTTTTTCCTTTCCTTTCTTCTCCCTAACACTCGCTATGATCCTCCCCTTCCTAGATTCTAGAAAAAAAAGAAAGAAAAAAAAACCTATTTTCTTCTTTCCGATCTCAACAGTAACGATTCTTTCTCTCCTCTTTTTTTCATTTTTGTTCTTTGTATTGAAACTGGGCCATTCATGGGCCCAACCTGGGTCGAAGTGGTTAAAAGACATGCGCATAAAAAAAGAATTAGGTCTCTTTCTCTGGGCCAAACCCAAGTTAGGCCCGGTCTGTCGAACTCTTTAGGGCCTTCGAACTCTGTAATTCACTGCCCTCTTCATTCTCTTGCCTCTTCACCTCACCTGTCTTCCTCTCCCTCTTCCTCTACCTCTCTTCGCTGCTTCCGGTGTTTTCAAAAAGGGCACTTCAAGGCATTTTGTTCCTTCAATATGAAATGCCTATTCTGTCTCCAGGCAGGCCACTCTAGGAATCGCTGCTTCTCTCTTTAACAGCTATTAGGTCTCTCTGTGGGGATTCCGATCTCCGACCAAGTTATTGCCGTTTTGGACCTCCCCTCCTTACAAGCTAAGTTCTCTGAAATGCAAACTCACAAAGCCAAAAACCCCAAGCTTTCGGCTGAGTTGCCTCTTCTTCCAACCCCCCCTGTATCGCAGCGTATCTCCGTTGCTGCTCCACCTACCCCCCCAACCCGTTCTATCTCTGCTCAGTCTACTCCAGCCCAGGATTTTCCTACTCTCCCTTCTCTGGCGCCCTTACCACCAACTCCTCAGGTTACTCTTGTTTACGTTCTGTCTTCTGATATGATTGCTAAAATTAATAAGATTGATTGTTCTGGAGCTGTATCGTTCACCGGTGGTTCTATTCCCTATTACACGTTAGACTCTTTCCTCTGCAATACCTGCAACGTTTCGGATTGGACGTGGGCAGTGAACGCGTGCTCCAATGGGGCCGTTGTCATTAATTGCCCATCCTCCAAGGTTTTTTCGGACTTGGTTGCTATCAAAACATTCTCTATTGGATCCATCAGTATATCGGTTCGTAAATGGGTGCACCAAAGATCCTCCCTACCGGCTTTTCAGCCTTCTCCTATAAAATTCTCTCTATTGGGTCTTCCGCCATTCTGTGATTCTCCCCGTTTGGTTGCCGATATGGCCAAATGCATTGGCGACCTCACTTGTACTTCATCCACCTATATGTTGGCTTCAGGCTGTTTACTTGTCGAAGCTGAATTTCTTTGCCCTATAGCGAAAGATAGAGTTTCAGCCTTCTCGTTGCGCATCGGTCAATCGTATTTTCCAATCACTGTCAATTATCATGACAGTCCTCCTGTTACCACTTCTATAGCTCTCCCTTCTGTAGGAGACTCCAGGGCTCCTTTTTCTATGGCTGCTTCTCCTGGTCATTTCTCCTTGGGTTCTTCATCCCTCCCTTCGACTTCAGCGGCTAAGCCCAAGGGAAGCCATATATTTTTTAAAAAAAAGCAATTCCCATTCCACCACAGAAGCGGTGCTCCTCCCTGTACTTCTAATCTCTCTCCTTCGAAGCCCCCAAACTTAGTATGGATCAACCTCGATATCTCTGCTAGTTCGGCTTCGAAGCATCCAACACCCATAGTGGGTCGTTCAGCTGGTTTCCAACCTCCTCTTCCTCCGACTCCTGTATCAAAGTCTATTCCTTCCAAAGTTCATTCATCTGATGCAGTCCGCTCTGGTAATCAGTCGGAAGGTCAGTTGGTGGTCTCAGAATCTAAATGGCCAGCTTAGGAAGTCAATCCCGAGTATCAGTGTTCTAAAAAGCGGCCTAGGCGGCTGCCTAGGCGCTAGGCGGCTCTCCAACGCTTCGACTAGGGGCTAGGCGTTTAAGAAAATCGGAAATGAGTCCTAGGCGGAAAAAGACGGGTCTAGACGTCGATTAATCGGCTTAAGCTGGTTTACCCGCTTAGGGCTTAAATAAAAAACTCAGGACCCTATCCACTCTCTCTTTCTCCTCTTAATAAGTAAATTCCGGTTAAAAAGAAAACCCTCAAATCGATTTCGACCTCCAAATAAAATAAAAAAATCCCAAATCGCCTCGTCCGCCTCCCTCCTCCTTCGCTGCTAGTGCTCGCAGATCGTAGTCGATCTCCTCCGCCTCCCTCCTTTGCAGCGCCTTCAATTTGGACCTCCTCCGCCACCCTCCTCCTTTGCCTCCCTCCTTCGCAGCGCCTTCAGTTTGGACCTCCTCCTTCGCCTCCCTCCTCCGCCTCCCTCCGACATCAACACTACGTCCCCCATCCCCTGACTTCTTCGCCTCCCTCCTCCGCCGCCCACTTTCCCACATTATTTGCTCCTTGGACTGGAACAACCAAACACTTATTCTCCGTTGCGATTTCTTAACAGAGCTAATCAGGTAAGTGTTTTACTTTACTTTTACATTTTTTGTGCTTTCGATATTTTTATTTTGTTACTGCAACTTATTAGCAGTTCTAGATTACAAATAACTGAATAAGAGCAAGTTAGCTGCGCTTAAAATCATCATGGAACGATTTGCTCTCTTTTTTTGAAGTCTGGTTTTGAGGAAATAAAACAAATTTATAAGGTCTCTATGGTAACAAAAAGTTTCAGATTTTCTTGTATCTTTTTGTTTCAGATTTTCTTGTATCTTTGCCTGAGTATCTAGACAAAAATTATGAACAATTAGTGCAGGATTGTACTTGCTGACATGAATGCTGCAGCCTGCAGTGAGTGTGTTATATTACTTATGTGCATGAATGTATAACTAGCAATATACTTATGTGAAATCGAATAAAAGTGACTAATTCCTAGTGTAGCCAGCTTTCTTAAACAAATGGTCCAAGACTTGCTGCAAAGTGAGTTTATACAATTATACTTTATAAAGAGAGAGATTAGAATTTTTTACCGAGTTCAGCTACTACAAATTTAGCTTGCTTGAAAGCATTCTTGTTCATGTCAATTTGATATTCCTGTTCGAATAAAGAAGTGTGATTTATGTTGTTTATGTAAATTTAAGAATGTTTGAATGAAGAAGTGCGATTGATAATTTAATTTGGTAATTTGATATTCTTGTTTGTAGCACTGATTTTTTCTTCATACAGTAAATGGCTAAAAATTTATCTTCTGCGGCATCTAATGCAATGACTGATGCGGAAGGTGTTGTGTTAAAATGTGATTCCGAAGATGTTGGATGGGAGTACGGTGTGTTAGTGAATCCCAATAACTTGGATAAAATTCAATGTAAGTTATGCAAAAAGGAGATGAGTGGAGGAGTCTATCGATTGAAGCCGCATATTGCGAACATTAGAGGGCAGGTGGCCCCATGCAGAAAGTCGAGTGAGGAAGATAAAGCCAAATGTAAAGCTGCGATCGAAGAAGGAAGAGCTAAAAAGAGAAATAAGCAAAAGCACTTGGAGGAAGTTATAGGAGAAGTTATAATAACTGATGAAGGGCTTCAAGAAGAAACCGAAGAGGAAGGATTGAGGAAGAGGCCACGAATTCTTGGGCCTATGGATAGGTTTACATCGGGTATCAATTCCGATTCTTCTGCTTCATTGGATGCAAGCAAGAAGATACGACAGCAAAATATCCATGATGCAATTTCTAAGGAAAGATAAGAAGATGTGCATCGATACTTGGCTTGGTGGTTGTATGAAGCAGCCGTTCCTTTCAATGTCATTGATAATGATAGCTTCAGAAGATTTTGTGTAGCGGTCGGTCAGTTTGGACCGGATTATCAACCTCCTAGCTAACATCTTTTGAGAGAGCCTTTGCTAAAGGAGGAGTATGCACGAACAAAAAGCTTACTTTAGCAGCAAGAAGATGAGTGGGCAAAGAATGGTTGCTCAATCATGACCGATGCTTGGACCGATCGGAAAAGAAGATGTATCATGAACTTGTGTGTGAATTGTAAGGAGGGCACGACTTTTCTTTCTTCCAAAGAAGCTTCCGAAGACGCCCATACCGGTGACTACATATATCAATATGTTAACAAGTGTATACTAAAAGATGTTGGGGAACGCCAGAAAATGTGGTTCAAATTGTAACGGACAATGCATCAAATAATATGGCGGCAAAGAATTTGTTATTGGCGGAAAGACCAAATATATTTTGGAGTTCATGTGCCACACACATCTTGAACTTAATGCTTGAAGCAATTGGCAATGAACCCAAGTTCAAAGGAGTAATTGATAAAGCCAAAGCTTTCACTATCTATGTATATTCACATCATGCTACCTTGTCAATGATGAGGAAGTGCACAAATAGAAGAGATATTGTGAGGCCGGGGGTCACTAGATTTGCATCTTCTTTCTTAACCTTGCAAAGTTTGATGGATAAAAAAGAAAAGTTGAGAAATATGGCTACAAGTAATAGATGGGAAGCTTGCAAATACTCAAAGACTACTAAAGGAAAAGCGGCATATGCTACGGTGTTGAGTATGTCCTTTTGGAATGGTGTAACATTATATTTGAGGGTGTTTGCTCCTTTAGTGAAGGTTCTTTGACTTGTTGATGGGGATAAGAAGCCATCAATGAGCTTTTTTATATGGGGAACTAAAGCAAGCGAAAGAAGATATCAAAGTGACATTCAAACATGTTGAGGCTAACTATCGGCCTATTCTTGATATTATTGATAAAAAAGCTCAACATAGACATGATAGTCCTTTACATTTGGTCGGCTTTCTATTGAATCCCTACTACTTTTACAAAGATGCAACCGTAGGAGAAGATCCTATTGTCATGGATGGTATATTTACTTGTGTTGAGAAATTTTTCCCCGATGATTCTGACATGCAAAGCATTGTTGCAAACGTGGAGTTGTTGAAGTATAAGAACAGAGATGGTGGGTTTGGAAGAGCCTTGGCCGCGCCGGGTGCTCCAAAAATATTATTACTCTACATCAGATGAATGAACTTTGGAAGGAATAGACTTTGATACGGGAGTCGGAGGAAGAGGAGGCTGGAGACCAGCTGAACGATCCATTATGGGTCTCAGACTGCTACATATACCCCCAAAAAAGGTAGAGTAATAATATTTTTGGAGCACCCGGCCGCGGCCAAGGCTCTTCCTAACCCCCCCTCTCTGTTCTTATACTTCAACAACTCCACGTTTACAACAATGCTTTGCATGTCAAAATCATCGGGGAAGAATTTTTCAATACAAGTAAATATACCATCCATGACAATAGGATCTTCTCCTACGGTTGCATCTTTGTAAAAGTTGTAGGGATTCAATAGAAAGCCGGCTAAATATAAAGAACTATCAAGTCTATGTTGAGCTTTTTTATCAAGAATAGGCCGATAGTTAGCCTCAACATGTTTGAATGCCACTTTGATATCTTCTTTTGCTTGCTTTAGTTCCCCATATAAAAAGCCCATTGATGGCTTCTTATCCCCATCAACAAGTCGAAGAACCTTCACTAAAGGAGCAAACACCCTCAAACATAATGTTATACCATTCCAAAAGGACATAACACTGTAGCATATGTCGCTTTTTCCTTAGTAGAGTATTTGCAAGCTTCCCATCTATTACTTGTAGCAATATTTCTCAACTTTTCCTTTTTTATCCATCAAACTTTGCAAGGTTAAGAAAGAAGATGCAAATCTAGTGACCCCCGGCCTCACAATATCTCTTCTATTTGTGCACTTCCTCATCATTGACAAGATAGCATGATGTGAATATATATAGATAGTGAAAGCTTTGGCTTTATCAATTACTCCTTTGAACTTGGGTTCCCTGCCAATTGCTTCAAGCATTAAGTTCAAGGTGTGTGTGGCACATGAACTCCAAAATATGTTTGGTCTTTCCGCCAATAACAAATTCTTTGCCGCCATATTATTTGATGCATTGTCCGTTACAATTTGAACCACATTTTCTGGCGTTCCCCAACATCTTTTAGTATACACTTGTTAACATATTGATATATGTAGTCACCGGTATGGGCGTCTTCGGAAGCTTCTTTGGAAGAAAGAAAAGTCGTGCCCTCCTTACAATTCACACACAAGTTCATGATACTTTTTCTTTTCCGATCGGTCCAAGCATTGGTCATGATTGAGCAACCATTCTTTGCCCACTCATCTTCTTGCTTCTAAAGTAAGCTTTTTGTTCGTGCATACTCCTCCTTTAGCAAAGGCTCTCTCAAAAGATGTTGGCTCGGAGGTTGATAACCCGGTCCAAATTGACCGACCGCTTCACAAAATCTTCTGAAGCTATCATTATCAATGGCATTGAAAGGAACGGTCGCTTCATACAACCACCGAGCCAAGTATTGATGCACATCTTCTTATCTTTCCTTAGAAATTGCATCATGGATATTTTGCTGTCGTATCTTCTTGCTTGCATCCAATGAAGCAGAAGAATCGGGATTGATGCCCGATGTAAACCTATCCATAGGCCCAAGAATTCGTGGCCTCTTCCTCAATCCTTCCTCTTCGGTTTCTTCTTGAAGCCCTTCATAAGTTATTACAACTTCTCCTATAACTTCCTCCAAGTGCTTTTGCTTATTTCTCTTTTTAGCTCTTCCTTCTTCGATCGCAGCTTTACATTTGGCTATATCTTCCTCACTCGACTTTCTGCATGGGGCCACCTGCCCTCTAATGTTCGCAATATGAGGCTTCAATCGATAGACTTCTCCACTCATCTCCTTTTTACTTAACTTACATTGAATTTTATCCAAGTTATTGGGATTCACTAACACACCGTACTCCCACCCAACATCTTCGGAATCACGTTTTAACACAATACCTTCCGAATCGGTCATTGCATTAGATGCCACAGAAGATAAATTTTCAGCCATTTACTGTATGAAGAAAAAATCAGTGCTACAAACAAGAATATCAAATTACCAAATTAAATTATCAATCGCACTTCTTCATTCACTCATTCTTAAATTTACATAAACAACATAAATCGCACTTCTTCATTCAAACAGGAATATCAAATTGACATGAACAAGAATGCTTTCAAGCAAGCTAAATCTGTAGTAGCTGAACTCGGTAAAAAATTCTAATCTTTCTCTCTTTATAAAGTATAATTGCATAAACTCACTTCGCAGCAAGTCTTGGACCATTTGTTTAAGAAAGCTGGCTACACTAGGAATTAGTCACTTCTATTCGATTTCACATAAGTATATTGCTAGTTATACATTCATGCACATAAGTAATATAACACACTCACTGCAGGCTGCAGCATTCATGTCAGCAAGTACAATCCTGCACTAATTGTTCATAATTTTTGTCTAGATACTCAGGCAAAGATACAAGAAAATTTGAAACTTTTTGTTACCATAGAGACCCTTATAAATTTGTTTCATTTCCTCAAAACCAGACTTTAAAAAAAAATGAGCAAATCGTTCCATGATGATTTTGAGCGCAGCTAATTTGCTCTTATTCAGTTATTTGTAATCTAGAACTGCTAATAAGTTGCAGTAACAAAATAGAAATGTAAAAGTAATATGCTAAAACAGTAAAACACTTACCTGATTAGCTCTGTTAAGAAATCGCAACGGAGAATAAGTGTTTGGCTGTTCCAGCCCAAGGAGCAAATAATGTGGGGAAGTGGGCGGCGGAGGAAGGAAGCGGAGGAGTCAGGGGATGGGGGACTAGTGTTGACGTCGGAGGGAGGCGGAGGAAGAGGGAGGCGAAGGAAGAGGTCCAAACTGAAGGCGTTGCGAAGGAGGGAGGCGAAGGAGGAGGGAGGCAGAGGAGGTCCAAATTGAAGGCGCTGCGAAGGAGAGAGGCGGAGGAGATGCGACTGCGATCTGCGAGCACTAGCAGCGAAGGAGGAGGGAGGCGGACGGGGCGATTTGGGATTTTTTTTTATTTGGTGGTCGAAATCGATTTGGGGGTTTTCTTTTTAACCGGGATTTACTGAATAAAAGGAGAAAGAGAGAGTGGATCGGGTCCTGGGGTTTTTTGAACTATTTAAGCCCTAAGCGGGTACACCTACCCGCTTAGGCCGATTAATTGCTGCCTAGACCCGTCTTTTCCCGCCTAGGACCCATTTCCGATTTTCGTAAACGCCTAGCATCTAGTCGAGACGTTGGAGGGCCGCCTAGCGCCTAGGCGTCCGCCTAGGCCGCTTTTTAGAACACTGAATGTATTTCTTCGCCTATTCCTCTCCACTCTGATAACTATAGAGTCATCAACATGCCAATAATCTAGTTCTACACGAATGCACCAGGTATTCAAGCTTGGCTCATATCTATGAGAGCTGAGTTGACTAAAAGGGTGTTGATCCTTTTTGAGTACCTTCCGCCTCTCAGCATCCAGTGTCTTCACTAAGGACCATTCATCAAAGAGTTCTTTTACCTGTTTATGTCAAGCTGAGCTAGTAGTCTGTATGCTCCATTTGTCGGGGAGTACTCACAAACTTGCCTTTTGGGATAGATACAATAATATGAACTGATTTGGATGATACGGTTCTACCGTATTCATTTAGCTAATATTTAGTAGTATGTTATATTTGTTTCTATGGATAACAACCACCATAATTCCAGTTATGGCCCCTTTGTTTCCTTGTATGAAGAAAGGATTTTAGTTCCGGATATTCAACATATTAGAAAACTACTATATACTTGTAGATATAACTCTTAATTTTAAGAATTTCTCCACCATATTGTAATGCAAATCACCATATACTCTCTCTCCGTCTCTCTCTCTGTGTGTGTGTGTGTGTGTGTGTGTGTGTGTGTGTGTGTATGCGGACCTGCATGGATAGCCCTTTAATAATTGGTGATGGTAGAGAAGATTTAACGAACTGATCTACCAAATACTGCACAACTAGATAGCTCTGCTTGCCACGAATTCCAAAAATTGCTCACTTCTATAATTTCATCTTATAATGCATCAGACTTTAGTTTCATTAATAATCATCGCTGTCAATTTCTAATTTTTATCTTGTGAATTCATCTAGCATGGCGAGTGTAAATCTTTAGTGTGCAGCCACAAAGACAAACACACAATATTGTTGTATGAAGCTTTCTTATATTGTCACGTGTTACTGAAATCTACTGAAGGTATGAGGCATCTCTTGCATGATAGTCATGTATTAATTTATTTCTGAAGTATGAAATATCATTAGTATAAGCATTTTGATTATGTGGTCTGTACAAACTTTTGTTGTATTTCCTAGTGGTACATCAATTTATTTAATATGTTATTTTCCTTGCAGGTCCTTGATTTTGCGATATTACCTGAGCCAAAATTTGATCTGCCAATATTTTGTGCCAACTTTTTCACGACTGCTAGTATTAGCATAGTTGTCCTGTGAGTTTCATTGTCCCTGATTTTTTTTTTTTCATGCCTAATTCTGTTAGAGAATATTTAATTGTGGCTTATGAGATCATTGTTTGACAATGCATGCTAGGTCTTATGCCACTTGGTCTCTTCAGTTATTTTATAAACTGCCCTAGCTTTATGTAAACTTAACTCTACTGTTAAAGGGGTAACATATAATTGGGGATCATGAATTACTTGAATTTTCCTTACATTAGGCCATAGATCTAAACATTATGTAAGCTAATGCATTTTAGTCACCATTAATGTTTGGTATATTTGTTAGTGAGAGATTAGATGAACTGGACACGTTTGTTTCTGATGTCATTGTACATTAAACGTTTAACTTCTTATGTATGATCTAAAATACTCGGGATCTTAGCTTTTTAGCTCCACGGTTGACATTTCCC
Source organism: Hemerocallis citrina (assembly GCA_017893485.1). NCBI lineage: Eukaryota > Viridiplantae > Streptophyta > Magnoliopsida > Asparagales > Asphodelaceae > Hemerocallis > Hemerocallis citrina. The sequence continues at coordinate 396,147,160 of CM030359.1, forward strand.
ACTTGTGTAATAATTACATCAATTGATAGGCATGGACATACTTGCACAGGTATATTTTGCCAATTTGATCCTACCAGACAAGAACCCTGGAAACCACCTTGAGTTTCTGATTTACATATCTCTTATTTGAACATTTTTTGTTTAGAATATCTCTTTTGAGTTTGGAACTGGGATACTTGCCAAAGATTCAATTTGATTGGTCATGAAAATTTGTAGGATTCGAGTTGGTATAATCAGAATAGTGATAGTTTCCATGTATGCAGGATTTATTAAGGTATGTTTTATTTAGCTTGTTATCTGAGTTAGGATCCATTAATACAAATAGTTAGCCTATTCGGGTATGCTACATAAGAATCTATAACATATATATTCAACCTGTTCGTGCATTTGAATTGGTTTCAAAAGTAGTAGTAGTTGCAAAAGGTTTGATTTGGTTGGTTCATATATTTTATTGTATGTATGGATATTTTTGAGTGATTGGTACTTTATTACGAAACAAGTTGCTAAGAAACAAGTACAGTGTACCTACATCCATAGACAGGGGCAGAGACACAGCAAGGCTAGGGTGAGCGGCCGCTCCCCCTGGCCTTTGCCAGTGCCTCTATGTAGGCCCAAGCCCACTTTTCAAAACCGAAACCCATGCTCAAGAGTTCCTCCAATTTCCAAACCTCCAAATCTTCAAGAGTTCCTCCGTTTCTCTAGCTGCACCCTACTGCGACGCACCAACGCCGACGGCCGTTCTCCTCTGAATCTCTCATTCTTCGCAAACCCTAGCTCCCATTCCCCGAGTCCAAATCTTTTTTCATCTTCTCAATCTTCTCAACCTGACTACTCTGAGTTTCTCATCTTCGCTGCTCCCTCCGAAACCCTAGGTACTGAATTCAACAGAAAAGGTATTGAATTGGATTCTTATGTCAATTTCTAGGATTTTACTGTCTTTGAAACGAGAATTTTAGTTTTAAAATCGACAGCGGAAATCTAGGGTTTTTACTGGTATCGGTAATCACTTGTGATTTGTGAATCATCATATCATATTGTCTTCATTATTAATTGAGGGTGATCAGTTTTTCGAAATTTAAGAATTTTCTGGTGTTTTTTCTGATCTAAAATTTACGTGGGAAAAGTCAAATTTCTCATGTTGTGTAGGATTAGTGAGATCAATGTAGATATTCAGAAGGCTAAAATAGGCTTTACAGCATCTTGATCATCTTGATTCTCTACTAAAATAGTTCATCTGATTTCGCTTGACAGTGGATGAAAATTCTGGCTCCGCCACTGCCCATAGACGCCCATTCGATAGATTGTTACTATATCAATAAAGAGGAGAATACAAAGTTTTTATGATTTCCAACTTGTGAGAAGACAGTGGTGTATTAATCCTTCTCAAACCACTCTCACCATTGCTCTCCATGAACAGGACCTACATATGTAAGTCAATTCCCTCTATGGTGCGTAAGAGAACAACATAGTCATGGATAAACTTGTTGCTTACAGTTGATCTTGGTCCAGCACAGGTAGCTTTTTCTAGAATTAGGCCAGCAAAGCCTTAACCGATCAAGTGAGTTCTATAATCCAGTGGTTGAGTGACTAGTCCCTATATAACGTAGTAGCTTAAGTCGCTTCAATTATGTTGGCTTGCTTGACAGACCATTAGCTTGTGCACCTGACAGATAACCTTTGAAGATCCATTAACTTGGCACTAGGGGGCCCTCCTCTACTGTTGCTCACTTGATTTTACAGTTTTGAAGTTATTGCCCTTTCCTCCACCCTGGCGCCTTGGTGTAGGGCTAAACTCCTTTACTTTGAGAAGCTTTAAATAATTATTTAACTTTGATGTAGTAATGCTTGGTGTCAACATGTTTTTTAGGTTATTTGGGGTCCTGATCTTCTCAATCTTATCATCGTTCACTTTAGCATAAAGTATCAATCATCAAAACAGACATCGATATATTTTGTTCTCACTTGCTCCAGTTGGTCGTGGAAGATGTATTGCTTTTACTTTGTAAGAGTTAACTATGGTGTGCTCCTGCACCATTCTCTAAGCCTCCTATATTTAAGCAGGTCTGCTGCTTACACTTGTGCTGCAAAGCCTTTAAACTGTGGGGCTTTGTGTTGGGGCTTGTGGATCCAATACACGATAATGGGTTGGAGAAGTTAGATGAGAAGAAGCAGCAAGCAGCTACAGGCGAGTTGCCGTCGACCGTAGGTGGACAGTCGACCGCATTCGTACAGACAAAAGTACGGTCGACCGTCTCTCTCTATGGTTGGACCCGGCAGTCTTGAAGAGACGACCGGTCGACCGCGCAGTCGACCGACCTACACTCTGTTGGACCCTGTACAGTTGAAGGAGAGAACCGGTCGACCGACTTGGTGTTGCGATCGACCGTCCCGATGCTATTTGATGAGCGGCTGAGATTGAAAGTTGAGAAAACCTATATATATTGTATTGTGTACGATTTTAGGGTTAACTGAAAAAAAAATAGAGATCTACCAGTCGTCATTAAGAGAGAGGGAGATAGAGAGAAACCCTTCACCTTGGGGGTGAGTTCTTGAGTGATTTGTATACCTATTCTTCATATTTCTAGTGGAAATCGCAGGAGTGCCTCTGCGCGAGGAAGTAGCCATTGTTTTGGGTGAACCTCGAAAAATTCTCGTATGTTGCTTTTGGTCATTCTTTGTTCTCTTGTTTTGATTCTATAGTTCTTGCATCTCGTCGTCGTCGTTGAGTTATTCCGCAGTTAGAATTCAACAAAATGGTATCAGAGCTACAGGTTGGTAGTATTGATTGAGATGAGGGACAAGAGTAGAGTCAAGGAGTTCGATGGAACGAATTTGACAATGTGGAAGATCCAAATGGTTGTGTATCTCCGACAGAAGGATCTAGATGATCCGTTGTTTGGTTTGAAGCCAGAAGGGGCAGAGGTCGATCCGGTTGCGTTGGCGGCCTGGAATAGATTGGACCAGAAAGTGCTTATGCAGATTCAGTTGTCGCTGAGCAGGAATGTGCTATTTCACATTGAGAAGGCAAGGACCGCAAAGCAAGCAATGGAGATATTGACAGACATGTTTGAGAAGCCGAATGCAGCGAACCAGATCCTACACCTAAAGAAGTTGGTTAACTTGAAACTGTCGGAAAGGGGTTCGGTTGCTGAGCACATCAACAACTTTTGTATGGTTTACAATCAGATGGAATCATCGGGTTTAAAGTTTGAGGAAAGGGCACAATCGTTGTTGTTGCTATCCAGTCTTTCCCGATAGTTATGGTACAATAGAGCAGACTATTACAAGCACCATGACTGATACGACAACTCTAAAGGATGTTATAAGTAGCATTATGAATGAGGATGCAAGGAGGAAAAGGTATGGAGAGACTACGATGTCATATCTTAGCAATGCCGTGCTGTCAGTTGATAATCGTGGTAGAAGTAACAACAGAGGAAAGTCACAGAGCAGGAATCACAGGTCCAAGTCAAAAACAGGACATCGCAAGGGTGAGTGTTGGTACTGCAAGAAGCCAAGACACATGAGAGACCAATGCGAGGAGTATAAGAAAGCACAAGCAGGGTCACAGACAGCCAATGTGGTAGGTATTGAATCCCGTCTAGATGAATTGTATTTATCTGTTGGATTTAATATTTTGCAAGATGATTGGTGTATAGACTCAAGTTTCTTATCATTGTATCCCCATTAGGGATGTTTTTGAGGATTACAGGACAGGTAATTTTGGTGCAGTTTCAGTTGAAAATGGGCAGATATGTCCAGTTGTAGGTAGAGGCACTGTGAGAGTGAAGGCTCGCAATGGTGGACAATTGGTCTTGTATGACACAAGACATATTCCGAGCTTGAAGAAAAACTTGATCTCAACTAGCAAACTAAACAAACAAAGGTTCACAACAATTTTTGGGCATGGAGAATGAAAGGTGACTACAGGTTTCAGGTTGGTGGCAAAAGAAAAGCGTGGTAACACGTACTTACTCAGAGGAGGTGATTCAAGTGATATCATTGCTACAACATCAGCAGGTAGTTCCCCTTTAATTCTATGACATGTCAGATTGGGGCACCTTGCTAAAAGAGGTGTCAAGCAGCTTTTTTCTAGGGATCTTTTGTCGGGCTGAAGAAGGTTGAGATGGATTTTTGTGAGAATTGTGTGATAGGCAAACAAAAGATAGTTAGCTTTCTGTTGGGTGGGCGTGAGAAGAAGTTTGGAAAGCTAGAGTTGGTACATACAGATGTGTGGTGTCCGGCTCAGGAATTCTCTTGTGGTGGTAAGAGATACTTCGTCACATTCATCAATGATGCTACATGAAAGGTTTAGGTTTATGCAATTCGTGAGAAATCAGAAGTGTTTGAGGCATTCAGAGCTTGGAAGGTCAGGGTTGAGTAGGGGTGTAAAATGAACAAGACGGTTCGTCGTCCGTTCGAACCCGGCTCAAAAAATGGCCCGATCGTGAACCGTCCGAACTGTTATACAAACCGAACTTGAACAAATTATTAGGTCTGATGTTTCACCGAGCTCGAGCCGGACATAATTCCGTCCGAGTATTATTGCGGTCCGATGCATTACCGAACCGAGTGGGACTATAAAAATTTTGTCCGACTTGGACCGAGCCGGACATAAGCCCATCCAAGTAGAATTTCGGCCCGAGCATGAACATATAGCTGTCTGGTCCCGTCCGGTCCGATTTACGGCCCTAGGATTGAGAATGAGACGGGTTGCAAGGTGAAAGCAATAATGTCAGACAACAGAGGTGAGTACACAAGCAAAAAGTTTGTTAACTATTTGGCTAAGGAAGGTATCAGAGAAATCAAGATAGTTCCTAAGACTCCACAGGAGAATGGTGTAGCAGAAAGAATGAACTGCACGATACTTGAAAGGGCAAGAAGCATGAGACTTCATGCGGGTCTTCCGGTCCATCTTTGGGCTGCTACAGTTGATACATCAGTGTACTTGATTAACTGTTGCCCGTCTAGTGCCCTTGATGGGGCTATTTCAGAAGAACTATGGTCAGGTAAAACAGTCAATTATTCGCATTTGAAAGGTTGTGGTTGTATTGCATATGCACTAATTAACAGGGAAGAAAGAAAGAAGTTGGATTCTAAGTCTAAGAGGTGTATTCATTGGCTACGACGGCGATCAGTATGGTTTCAGACTTTGGAATTTTGTGGATAACAAGGTCATTCGCGGCAGGAATGTAGTATTCAATGAGGTCCTATACAAGGACAGGCACACAGGTTAAGAAAGTACAACCAGTTCAGAAACAGATTGGGGTTCAGACTCAAGACTCAGATTCAAATTCTGAAGGCGGCCCTAGTGATGGGGGCCCTACAGTGCAGCAGCAGGTACATGTACCACATGCAGCACAGGAGGCTCATGGTGAGCCTATTGGGAATGAGCAGGTTATCCGAGACGAACAGGTACAGCCAGAGCAGTTCAGGAAACCTTAATCGGTCGGTGAACCGGTACCCACATTGAGGAGATCAACACGAGAGAGGAGGCCAACCAAAATATTTGATCCTCAGCTAGTGTTGTTCACAGCATGTTCTGTACATGGATTCAGGAAAGCCAGAGACTCATGAGGAGGCTTTGAGGGATGAGGTTCGAATTCAGTGGGAGTTCGCCATGAAGGACGAGATGAACTCTTTGGAACAGAACAAAACTTGGGAGTTGACCAAGTTACATGCAGGAAAACGCGCTCTTATAAACAAATGGGTTTTTAGAGTCAAAGATGAGGCGGATGGCAGTAAGAGGTATAAGGCGAGACTTGTTGTAAAAGGATTCTCTTAAAGAGAAGGTGTTGAATATGGTGAGAACTTTGCACCGGTTATGAAGATAGCTTCAATTAGGATTTTGCTTAGTATTGTGGTTGTCGAAGACTTGCCCTTAGAGCAGTTGGATGTGAAGACAACATTTCTTCATGGTGATGTCGAAGAAGAGCTGTACATGAAACAACCTACATGTTTTGAAGCAAAAGGGAAATAAGACATGGTGTGTCGATTGAAGAAGAGTCTTTATGGGCTCAAACAAGCTCCGCGGCAATGGTACTTGAAGTTTGATTGCTTCATGAGAGAAAAAGGTTTCGATAGATGCGAAACGGATCATTGTGTGTATGTTCGTAGATATGAGGACAATGATATAGTTACCTTGGCGTTGTATGTGGACGACATGTTGTTAGTAGATTCATGTATGGAGAAGATCAAGGAAGTGAAAAAGGCGCTAGCTTCGGAGTTTTCAATGAAGGACTTGGGTGAAGCAAAGCAAATACTCGGCATGAAGATTAGTAGAGACAGGAGAAGCAAGAAGCTTTGGTTATCACAAACGGACTATGTGAAGGTGTTGAAGAGATTCAATATGGATGGCGCGAGGCCAGTCACTTGTCCCTTGGCTGCTCACTTCAAGTTATCAGTAGACTTGTGTCCTAAGACAGAGGCAGGAATGGAGGAAATGGCTGCTATTCTTTATGCCTCAGCCATTGGGAGTTTGATGTATGCGATGGTGTCTACAAGACCAGACATCGCACAAGCTGTGGGAGTTGTTAGTCATTACATGAAGAATCCAGGTAAACAACTTAGGATGCAGTAGGGTGGATTCTTAGATATTTAGCAGGTACTTCAGATCACTCTTTGTTTTGGGGGAGATTCTTTACATATGCATGGTTATGTGGATGCAGATTTTTTGGGCGATCGTGATGGTTGCAAAAGTACTATAGGATATGTATTTACAATTGGAGGAGCAACTGTCAGTTGGGCTTTGCAGTTACAAAAAGTTGTAGCACAGTCAACCACGGAGTCAGAGTATATGACACTTACAGAAGCAACGAAAGACATGTTGTGGATTTCTGAGCTTATAAAACAGTTGGGCAAGAAGCAACCCATAGGTGAACTATGGTGTGACAGTCAAAGTGTAGTTTTCTTGGCGAAAAACTCGGCATATCACTCTAGAACTCGGCACATTCAAATGAGGTATCATTTTATCAGAATGGCGGTTGAGAAAAAATTGTTGAAGCTAACTAAGATTCTTGACACTATGAATCTGGCGGACATGCTCACTAAGGTTGTGGATAGCAGGGAACATCAGTTTTGCTATACCACTATCGGATTGTCTTCAGGTTAATTGTTGAGGAGACTCGCAGAAGCACAGGTCGACTAGGCCAAATGAAAGAATAAAGAACTGGTTAGAGACTTCGTGTATATGTCTCCAAGTGGGAGATTGTTGGGGTTTGTGGATCCAATACACGATAATCGGGTTGGAGAAGTCAGATGAGAAGAAGCAGCAAGCAGCTGCAGGCAAGTTGCGGTCGACCGTAGGTGGACAGTCGACCGCATTGGTATAAGCAAAAGTACGGTCGACCGTGCAGTCGACCGTCTCTCTCTCTGGTTGGACCCTGCAGTCTTGAAGAGATGACCGGTCGACCGCGCAGTCGACCGACCTACACTCTGTGGGACCCTGTACAGTCGAAGGAGAGAACCGGTCGACCGACTTGGTGTTGCAGTCGACCGTCCCGATGCTGTTTGATGAGCGGCTTGTTGAAGAATCTACCCCACAACTCGTAATGCTAATAGCGAAAATACACCACAAGCAATAGAAACTCCCAAGATTTAGATGAACCAAGAACAAGTCACTACAATATATGCAAGATCTCACAAAAACACAATCAATATGCACAGATAACCAATACTTCTTATTTTCCAAGAAATACAAAGATTACAAAAGAGATTACAACTCTCAAATCTCTCTCTCACATTTGAAACACTCGGCACAATCCTCTCTTGAAGTTGAACAATGATAACGGCTCACCAAATCTCTCTTTGGATCTTTTCAGATATCTAAACCCTAGATTCTACAACATATATATAGCCCCAAGTAAACCCTAAAAGATTGCCTTAAACTCGTAAGCCCAAAAACAATCAGCGCCGAAGTCGGTCGATCGCACCCCCAAGGTAGGTCGACCGCACCGTGTAGAGCCAAACCTGAGATACGCACGGTCAACCGTTCCCTCCTCTGTTGGACCTGTACACTCGAAGAACTCTCATCAGAATGGGTCGGTTGACCGCACCCCCAGGTCGGTCGACCGCAACTCTCCAGACTACACTTCTTCTACTTGCTGTTGTCTTCTCTTGCTGTCTTTGTCTCTTTGTCTTCTCCGCCAACTTCAAGTGCTCATTGCCTACGTGTATTTGAGGCCACAACCCTAACAATCTCCCACTTGGACCAAATACACAACGCTTCAAAGTTATTGCAATCTTTACCTCGCATTATCTCTGCCAAACTTCCACTTTTATAGAAGACCCAAGTACTCCCCACTCTCATGAAGTGCACCTCCGCCACTCCACCACGTGGAGTGCACCAACCATTGCCTCATGAAGAATGTGCTCCACCAATCGCATAGAGTACGAATACCGGAGAAACAATCTTCCGTGTCAGATTTCGTGTTATGAGATTCCCCAACTCGCAAAATCTCCATCAACAACGGACCTGGTTCAAAACCTCTCAATCCACCCTATACATTAGAAGTCTCCGTGTCCCCCATCGCGTATCATGTGACCCTTTTTGTGACAATACCAGCACTTAGGCCCATGTCCCCCATCGCTGTCATCAGACCCACTCTCAAATGAACTACTCTGATCCTTTCTTCTTCGACTGCTCTTAGATCTCCCACACCTCTTCTCAACGTACATTGCGGAATCTTTAGAAGATGATGATGGATATCCCCCATTTCTCACACTTCTCACCTCCTCGTTCAGAATGCTACTTATTACATCCTATAAAGTCGTCGAATCTGTCATAGTGCCGGTAATAGTCTGTTCCACCGTACCATAACTATCGGGTAAAGTAAATAGAAGTAACAATGACTGCCCTATCTTTGAAAACTTCAAATCTGCAGCTTCCATCTGGTTGTAAACCATACAGTAATTATTCACATGCTCTGCTACTGAACCCCCATCATTCAACTTCATATAACCAATTTCTTCAGATGAAGAATTTGATTAGATGCCGACGGTTTCTCATACATATCCGTGAGAATCTCCATAGCCTCCTTTGTGGTCTTTGCCTTCGAGATATGAAATAACACCTTCCTACTCAGCTCCAACTGAATCTGCCCCAGCACCTTCTGATCCAAACGATTTCAATCCGCCAAGACCTTCGCATCTTTGTCTGCACCTACCGGTTTCTCATCAAATAACGGACCATCAAGATCTTTCTAACGAAGATACACTATCATCTGAATCTTCCACATCGCGAAGTCACTCCCATCGAATCTCTCGATCTTCATCTTGTTATCGGTCATCTCGAACCAACCAGGCTCTGATACCACTTGTTGAAGAATCTACCTCACAACTCGTAGTGCTAATAGCAGAAACACACCACAAGCAATAGAAACTCCCAAGACTTAGATAAATCAAGAAATAGTCACCACAATATATGCAAGATCTCACAAGAACACAATCAATATGCAGAGATAACCGATACTTCTTATTTTTCAAGAAATACAAAGATTACAAAAGAGAGCACAACTCTCAATCTCTCTCACCTTTGAAATACTTGGCACAATCCCCTCTTGAAGTTGAACAATGATAATGGCTCACCAAATCTCTCTCTTTGGATCTTTTCAGATATCTAAACCCTAGAGTCTACAGTCATATATATAGTACCCAAGTAAACCCTAAAAGATAAATACAAATCCAGCAATTGGGCCTTAAACTTGTAAGCCCAAAAACAATCAGTGCTGAAGTCGGTCGACCACACCCCCGAGGTCGGTCGACCGCAACGTGTAGAGCCAAACCCGAGACACGACCGGTCGATCGCACGGTCGACCGTCCCCTCCTCTGTTGGACCTGTACACTCGAAGAACTCTCAGCAGAATGGGTCGGCGACCACACCCCCAGGTCGGTCGACCGCAACTCTCCAGACAACCTCTTCTACTTGCTGCTGTCTTCTCTTGCTGTCTATGTCTCCTCTTCTCCTCCAACTTCATGTACTCAGTGTCTACGTGTATTTGAGGCCACAACCCTAACACGGCTGAGATTGAAAGTTGAGAAAACCTATATATATTGTATTGGGTACGATTTTGGGGTTAACTGAAAAAGAAATAGAGATCTATCAGCCCTCATTAAGAGAGGAGATAAAGAGAAACCCTTCACCTTGGGGATGAGTTCTTGAGAGATTTGTAAATCTATTCTTCATATTTCTAATGGAAATTGCATGCCTTTGTGCGGGGAAGTAGCCATTGTTTTGGGTAAACCTCGAAAAATTCTCGTGTGTTCTTGTGTGTTGCTTTTGGTCGTTCTTTGTTCACTTGTTTTGATTCTATAGTTATTGCAGCCCGTCGTCATTGTTGAGTTATTCCGCAGTTAGAATTCAACACTTTGTGCCTCCATAGAGCTTAACATTATTGTTTATTGCAATTCAGACAGCCACAGATTTGGTGCACCATCCTTGGTTGATGATCATTAAGCTGCATCCCTTAGAGCATCTGTAGTCGTTAGACTCTAAATTTCCATATTTGGCTTTTAGAAATAGAAATTTTGAGTTGGGCTTGTAGTGGTTGAAACCCAAAATTTGGTCCAACAGTGGATGATCGTTTTAATTTTGAATCTCTGCCGTTGGTTAAAAAAAACAGTCCAAAACATTTATAAAAAAAAAATTGTACGCATACGAACACATAATAATTCCTATTGGCCCATTCCATCTCATCCCTTGATTAAATAATCAAACCAATCTCAAATTAACTTTATATGCATAAATAATCCTATAAGCTCTATTCCATAGAAATTAAAAATACAAAATGGGGGGAAAATCTCATGGACGCAAAGCGTCCGTCCTTTTTTTATAAAAAAAATTCTATCGGACGCAAGATCATCTTGCGTCCGATTTCTTCAGCATTTTTTTAGTCAAACGCAAAATGATTATGCATCCTACACATTTAAAAAAAATTGGTCGGACGCAAGATACCTGTTTATTTTTATTTTTTATTTTTTAATTCTTCAAACGCAAGATCATCGTGCGTCCGAGACAATTTTTTTAGAACAGAAGCAAGATGATCTTTTGATTCATTTATTTGGGAATTTTCTATATCTTCTCTCAAATATAGATGGCTACTGTTTATTTTTTTCCAAAATTTGGAAATATAGGGAACGACTACAGTGTCTTTTTGCTGTAGTCGTTCCTTATATTTCCAAATTTTGAAAATATAGGGAACGACTACATATGCTCTAATAAGGTGTGCTTGGTTGCCTTCCACCTAGACATATATGTTATATGTCGAAGTTCTAACATCCGTACAGATGGATCAGTTTGCTGTTTAACTAGTAGAGATTTGAAATCAGATTCACTGATGAGCATTAATAATTTGATCACTAAATTTATGGAAATGTTGTTCGCCATAATAAGTAGTTAGGGTATTCATCTGCTTGGCAATTCATTGACTTACAATTGTTATATATATATATATATATATATATATATATATATATATATAAATGAAAATCTTCCATTGAGCACTCCTTTCCGTGAGCACTCGTCCTTCTAGTCATCGTATGGATGATCCAAACCGTTCATATAGATCTACACGTTTAAATTAGTCTAAATATGTAAAATCAAGTCATTTGAAATTCATTTCCTCATTCATTGAAGTGTTACAAAAATTGTATGGCTGAATATCGTTTTTTTTATAATGACATGATGGATGGGCAAATGAATTCCAAATGACTTGATTTTATATATTTAGACTAATTTAAACGTGTAGATCAATTTGAACGGTTTGGATTATCCATGCAATTGCCGGAAGGGCGAGTGCTTATGGAGTGCTCACGAAAGTAGTGCTCAACCGAAGAGTGTGTATATATATATATATATATATATATATATATATATTTGTTGTTGCATACATCACTGTAAAGAATCTGTGCACTTTATTGAGGTGTTTGTAAGTGGTGTTATTGTGTGAATGTTGTAGAGGTGTTGGGACTTTCTGGAACTAATCTTTAATTGGTTATTACTAGGGACCTTAATCCTTTGTATGATGTAACGGTCCGGAAGGATTATAAGGACAAATATTATAAGAAGTTAATACCTCTTGGTCAGAAGTATGTTGAGGTATCCGAAATATGTACCCTGGTAAAATTTTCAATATAAATATTGCTTCATCTTGATATTAAATATTCTGCAGCTTTTGCCTTGGGGGGACAAGATTACAAGCGAGTCTTTGAAATTTTTCTCACCTATTGTGATATGGACCAAATTCAATTCTAGCCAGTGCAAGCTTCAAGTTCTCTACTCTGCGTTCAAGGATTACTTTAAGGTAAGCATTGAAATAGTTACATATTTTTACGATGTGTTCAAGTACATTTTTATGCGATTGCAACAAAATTATTATAATTTTTCCTTGGTTCTTGGTTCAGGTTCATGAACGCTTCTTCATAATCTTCAATTCAAAGAATCTCATTTTTTTTAATTCTTTTGGTAACTTCCGACCAGTTCGTTAATGTCTTATCACTCTCTGACCTAACCCTTTTTCTAAATACATAGAAAACCAGGTTCAATTCAAATCATGGTATCAAATATCGGCTGATACCATGACGTACTAGCCTACTGATACTCCCCCTGATATGCCCGATTTTGCTGATAAATAGCAGGCACCCGAAACCGAGTTTTGAGACCATGGAACAAATCTCAATACTGACAATTTCAAAATGCATTTTATTTGCACCATTTATCCTACCATTCCACGTATTCATCTTTCCCCTTGAGGTCCAACCCAAAAGCTTATGTGAAGTTAGAAACTGAAGATTGCTTGATACATAAGTATCCCACTATCCTCTAGCTTAACCTTTAGGGTTGATTAGTTTTTTATAGTTCTGAATATGATCTGTCAGTTTTCACTTAAGTTCATAGGTTCTCTTATTCAGATTGAGAGGATGGATGGTAAAGGGATAATTAATGTACTAGTTTATAGTTTCACGTGTTCTAGGCAACATGGAATTGTTGAAGAATGTATTACATTCAAACAAGGGAGAAGCAAGGATTCCAATCACCAAAAAGAGTCGATGCACCACTGACATATACTAGTTTACTGTGCCACAGTTTACTTGACATAAACCAGTGACTCAGCCTTCACTTCCTATAGAGCTTGAACCAGTTGACTCGCTTTGCTTCCTAGTCTATGTGTGCATATCCTCATATGGTAGGTTAAGCACATCCTAGTAGGGTTTAGCTCAGGTCTTAGGTGATGGTTCAAATCTCAATTTAAGTCGGTCCTGGTTAGGTTAGGTTTTATATATATAGGGAATCTTCAAGAGAGTTCTGAGCTCTCGATGGGAGAACTCTGAGCTCTCGATAAGGTGGGAGAACCCAAGGCTCTCCTTGATGGAGACATCCTATGACCGTCATTAGAAATGCCTAAACTAGTCTAAAAAGCCCTGACAACTAAAATGTTAAAAAAAATTACGGCGGACACATCGTTTGTTTTTTATAACGATATGATGTGCAAGGGCGAACGAAGTTGAAATGACTTGATCACACTTGATTAGACTACGTTAGGTATTTAGAACAAGGTGAACATATTGGATTATTCATATGATGTCCACATCATGGCAAGCCCTTCCACCTTAGGGAGAGCTCTGGCTCTCTTGAAGACCTCCCACATATATATATATATATAATTTGTGTACTTTCATCTTGTTGGCATTAGAGGTCATTAATTTCCATGGAAACCATGGCTCTCATTAGAGGACAAATGTCAACATACAGAATGATTAGTAGTGCACTGACTTAGGGTTCTTCAGCTACTCAATAGAGGAATAGGTCGAGGACGTCTCACTACTTGCACATGTGTTCAAGTGAAATGAGTGAAACAGGTTATCATGACTTTAGTTGTAAACAAGAAATTGAACTGAATGAGTTGACTACTGGCAACGTCTGGGCCTGGAAGTTTCCAAATTCTACCCTCCCTAGTCAAGTTTCTGAGAACATTTGATGCACACTGTAGGAGAATAGTTTCTAGTTGCGCTAGAGATGTTTTTGTTTCTTTGAAATAGAAATACTTAGTGATAAATAATTTTACTCTTTAAAAACATGAATAAGGAAGAAATATGTATACAAGTCAGATGACATAGGGTGTCCTAAGATTTTGTTTTTCTTGGTTTGGGGTCCCGCAGGGGGGGGGGGTGCGGGGCAGTCGGATTTTCGTGAGTTGTAAGGCAAGTCGAAACAATGTTGAATGATTTACCGATAGTTCATTCTATAAAACTTTTTTACCTTATTTCTAGTTAATTAGAGCTCTTAAGGTTAATAGAGAGATTGGAAAATATTATTGGATTGATTATAACTGAGTATAATGTCTCCTATATATAGGAGGAAATCAAATACTAAACTGATATACAAGGCGATATGAGACTAAATATAATACAATATCTAACACTCTTCAAACTCACGGTGGGTCAAACAGTGTGAGTTTGCCCACTAAGTAACGAAATCTCTTAACAGTGTGATTTGGTGAAGATTTTTGCTGTCTGCTGTGAGAGGTAACAGAATGAAGTGAAATGGTCCCGGATTCAAAGCGCTCACGAACATAGTGACAATCTATTTCTATGTGCTTCGTTCGCTCATAAAAGACTGGATTGCTTGTAATGTGCAATGCACTCCGGTTATCACAATGAAGAGGAGTAGCTCCTGTAAGTGTGATACCCATATCTGATAACAACCAACGAATATGAACAATCTCTCTAGTAGTAACTGCCATTGTCCTGTACTCAGCTTCAGTGATAGAACATGCAACAACTATCTGTTTCTTGTTTCGCTATGAGATCAATGAATCACCAAAAAATATACAGAAACCTATGGTAGACCGTTTGGTGGTAGGATCACCCGTCCAATCTGAATCAGAATATGCACTGAGATCTAGTTTAGAAGTCGAAAACATGAATAATAAGCGAATGATATTACCCCGAAGATATCTGAGGATCCGAAGAAGAGCACTATAGTGAACTGATGTAGGAGCGGAAATAAACTAACAACACTGACTGCATGAGCAATATCTGGTCTGGCCATGCATAAGTAGACAAGCTGTCTAACAATCTTTCTATATCTAGTGGGGTTGGGAAGGAGCTCACCATCTATAGGACGAAGCTTCACATGAAGCTCTAAGGAAGTATCAGCTGATCTAATGTCAGAGAGACATGCAGCGGAAATAATATCTTATATATATTTCTGTTGAGAAATAAGTATCTCCCGAGATCTATGGGTAATCTCTAGACCCAGAAAATAGCGTAATCTGTCAAAAATTTTCATATGGAACTACTGGTGAAGATATGTCTAGGTGGATGCAATGCCTGCGGAATCATCCCCAGTGATGATCATGTCATCAACATATAATAATAGTAGGACCTGTCCTTGCAATGATGACCACATAAACATAGAGTGGTCATGTGAACTCTGACTGAAACTAGCCTGGGTGATGACACTACGAAAACACTCAAACCAGGCACGAGAGGCCTGTTTCAGACCATATATAACTCGACGCAGACGGCAAACATGACGAGTGATAAGGCCAAGAGGGGGATGCATGTAACAACCTCTGACCAGGTACCATGAAGAATGATATTCTTCACGTCCATCTGGTATAACGGCCACTGACAAACTACGACAATGACAAGGAGAGTGCGAACTGTAGTCATCTGTGCAACCAGGGTAAAAGTCTCATCATAGTCAATGTCATGTTCCTGAGTAAAACCTTGGGCAACTAGACGAGCTTGATGTCGCTCAATGAAGCCATCAGGTCGATATTTGATCTTGAAGATTCACTTGCAGCTAACAAGCTGGATGCCCACAGGCAGTGGAACAACATCCCAAATACCAGTCTGATCAAATGCACGAAACTTCTCTGCAATAGCTTCCCACCACTCGGAAAATTGAATAGCTTCCTGATAGGTTCTAG
The DNA here is from genome assembly GCA_017893485.1 of Hemerocallis citrina. Lineage (NCBI taxonomy): Eukaryota > Viridiplantae > Streptophyta > Magnoliopsida > Asparagales > Asphodelaceae > Hemerocallis > Hemerocallis citrina. The sequence goes on from CM030359.1 coordinate 396,163,092, forward strand.
ACTCACGTGTGGAGTGTATAGCAATGAGATATGCACAAAACTGTGGTGAGTAAGAGACAAGGGTGGCAAAGCCAAACTGGTCAGGACCAGTGCCATCAAGTGTGTAACGTGCCGGTGGGATGCCTGAGGTAGAACGTGTAGACTGACGGACCAATGGTGGATGGGCAGTGTGGGGGTAAGATAGGTGGAGTGAATACAACTGTGGGGATGCAGGTGGTGAAGGTGCAGGATGCGGTGGGGATGCAGATGGTGTCTTCGTAAAGGGAACACTAGGTTGAACGTCAGTAGGGGATGGAAAAGGTGCCAAAGGAGTGGGATCATATGGAATGCGTGAAGGTATGGCCGGAAAAATAGGCCCAATAACTGAAAAATCGAGAAAACTAGCATCCTCGGGAGAGGTCAAGGAGTAGAGTCTTCCACAAAGGAGACATGTCGGGAAATACGAACACGACCTACCACAGGATCAAAACAACAATATCCTTTATGTTCTGGACTGAGACCTAGGCGAACACACTTAGTGGCTCGAGAGGTGACCTTCGTGCGCTCAGTAGGAGGGAGAAGAACATAACAGGTGCAGCCAAAAGTACGAAGCATACTGTAGTCCAGTGAGTGACGAAGAGCCTCACAAGGTGATGTGCCAGATATGGCAGACGAGGGGGTAATGTTAGTGAGACTGACAGACGTCATGACAGCTTCAGCTCAGAAAGAACGGGGAACAGAAGAGGAGAGTAGAAGAGTGCGAGCCGTCTCAAGGATGTGACGATACTTGCGTCCAGCTACACCATTCTGCTTATGCTTGTGGGGGCGTGATTGCTGAAAGAGTGTACCATGAGAATGAAGTATCGATCTCATAGCAGCGGAAGTGTACTCACAAGTACCGTCAGATCGAAAGGTTTTGATACGGACACCAAACTGAGTGTGAACCATGTTCGTAAAGAATTGGTAAATGTCAGGTATCTCAAAGCGTTAGCGCATAAGAAACACCCATGTGAATCTAGTAAAGTCATCGATGAAACTAACATAATAGAGATAACCTTTGTAAGGTGTAGGTGATGGTCCCTAATGTCAGAATGAATAAGTTGAAAAGGATGGGTGGTGGGAGAAGTGCTTTTTTGATTATAAGGTAGTGCTATGTGTTTGGTCAAATGACACCCCCGACAATCAGACAAATGAGTAAAAGAAAGAGGACAAAGGGCACCACTACGGGCTAAAATCTTGAGTCGAGTCTCACTAATATGTCCTAAGCATCTGTGTCACAAATCAACATCAGAGAACACAACACTAACAAAATGAGGATGCGATTTATGGGCATAGAGAAAATCTAAAGGATATGGACGACCCTGTCGACTAGCAATGCCCAAACTCCTGACCAGTGTGTGAATCGCTGATGGAACAACCTAAAGAATCAAATGTAACGTCAAGATCACTAACACATAGCGCACTAACGGAAATAAGATTTATAGATAAATGAGGAGCATAAAGAACATAAGGCAATGTGAGAGTGGGAGAGCTAATAGACACAGTGTGTAGTGACAAGTTGTAAGCCATCAGTAGTGTGTAGGGATGGTGAGTGAGAGGGAAGTGCACTGCTGGTGGTGAGCAGTGTATAACTATTAGTAAGATGATGTGATGCACCAGAATCTAAAATCTAGGAAGAATCCATACTGGGAGTAACAGAGAATGCAGGGGCAGAGGGGCCAACAGTGACAGACCGATCAAAGAGCTGGAGTTCCAGCTGAGCGAGGCGATGCTGAAGTTTAGCCAAATCAGCAGGAGTCGGCAAGGCTAGAGTAACGGTCATAGCTGAGGATGTAAGGGAAGGAGTGCTGCAAGGAGGAAGGAGACTGGTGTTGTTGTGGCAGGGATCGAAGTGAGGTCGGAAATGCTGTTGGTGTCGGGATCGGGATAGGGAGCTGGATGGTGCTGCCGTTTGCGGAAGACAAGGTGGGGCAAGGTTAGGATGATATTGGGAGGAGTAGGGAGGAGGCCGGAATCAGGATGAGGGCGACACTGCATATGTCTCAATCTGGAGGGAGATCGGGATATGAGGGAGAGTGAAAAGGTAGATGTAGCATTGGGAAAGTCGGTGGAGAATGAAAGAGACCAATAAGACTGAGGTTCCATTGGAGAAGAAAGAGTACCTGCAATTGAATAATTTTTTTAAAAAAAACAGAAAAACGGATTATGGGTAGGGTCGGGTTTGGGTTTGGGTTGGGTCTGGATTTACTGGGTATCTGGATTCAGGTGGGGGGGGGATTATGAATAGGCAGGGAACAGAAAATTAGGGTTATGTCGACAGCGACTGGTGGCGGCTAGGAGTGGAAGGGGGACTGGTGATCGGGTGTGATGGCGTGCTTGTGGTGCTGCGGGAGGAGCTGCAATGGAGGAGAGGAAGGAGGAGATGAAGGTGGCGCTTGGTGGTGGAAGAGCAACAACAAGATGAGTTGGTCGGAGATGGGTTTAGGGATTTGGTCGAAAGGGAGAGGAAGGCGTTGAGAGGTCGTCGATGATTTCGACGATGGATTTTTTTGGGTGCTGCCGACGATGGAGGATTTCGACGATGGGTTCTTCGGGTGATTTCGAAAATGGATTAGGGTGATTTGCTGTTGAAGTGGGCTTCATCTTCTTGTTGAAGTTGCTTGCTGCCGTTTTTTTTTTTTTTTTTTTCAAAAAAATTTTTATTCTAGGGTTTTGATGAGAATAAGAAAATAAATTTGTATAAGCTTTTGCTCTGATTCAGAGAGATTGAAAAATATTATTGGATTGATTATAACTGAGTACAATGTCTCCTGTATATAGGAGGGAACCAAAATACTAAACTGATATACAAGCGGATATGGGACTAAATATAATACAATATCTAACAAGAACTATTGATGGAGATAATTGTCAAATAACTAACTTTACTCAGAAACCTGAATGAAAAGAACCTTTCAAGAAGGAGGAAATAAAACAAAAGAAGCAATTAGAAACCCCTAAGATCTGAAAGAAAGGCATATCAAAGTACCTCTGTAAGAGCATCTGTAGTCGTTAGCTATTTATGGATAATATGCATATTATCCATAAAAACTCGCTGCAGTCGTTAGCTATTTATCCATATTTTGGATAAATCGCTACAGTAGATCGCTATATTTAGCAATCCGCATAGGCGATATGCATATTTGGCGCACGGCACATCATGTGCCGTCCCAAAAAAAAAATTATTTTTTTTTTCGTCGGACGGCACATAATGTGCCGTCCCATTCCTAAATAATCTATTTTATTTAATTATGAATATCAAAACTGAATTAAAAAATCCCAAAACTCCCCAAGTCGGACGGCACATTATGTGCCGTCTCACCAATTTCCCCCCTAGTCGGACGGCACATTATGTGCCGTCCCATGGTTATTTTTAAAAAAAAAAAAAATTTAACGATTGACGATTATGCCCCTCCCACTCCAACGGCTATTTTGATAGCCGTTTGGACAATCCAACGGCTATAATTTCATCTCAACGACTACATTTTCATCTCTTTCAACTAGTTCACAATATTTTCCTATATATACTACTCAATCTCAATCAGATACGAGCACAAAAAATTGTAGTTAATTATCCAGATCTCAATTATCTTCTTTGTGTTGTATTATCTTAAATATCATCTCTGTCTTCTGTGTTGTATTATCTTAAATATCATCTCTGTCTTCAATTTAATCTCTGTCATTTATTGAGTTATTTCCCAAACACGATTCAAATGGCAAATGTTAGAAGTGGTGCAAGGGGAAGAGCTTACACTGCTCAGGAGGATCTTGTGCTATGCCAGGCATGGATTAGTATTACTCAAGATCCAGTTACTGGTACTGATCAATCCGGAGCCCAGTTCTGGGAACGTATTTATACTACATTTAAGGTAATATTAGGCTCTCCTACCGACAGAACAGCTGTCTCGCTCACTAGTCGGTTTCAACTTATTTCCAAAGAAGTAGCTCTATTTATAGGGAAATTGAGCAACGCAACAAGTCGAGCCGGCAGCGGTACAACAGAGGCAGACAAGGTTTGTATAATAACGTATAATTTGAAGTTATTTTTTTTGTATAATTTGTTTACCTATAATAACGTTTGAAATATGAATGTGTTCTCAGATTCGCGAAGCGAGAGTACAGTTTTTGGCATCTTCGGGGAAAGCATTCAAATTTGATGAATGTTACGAGATCCTGAAAGACCAGCCAAAGTTTTCACTGCGCACAACACAAATTTTTGATCGAGTACCGAATACCCAATTCGGTGAAGGTAGTGAAAGCCCAAACTCTCCAACAATCAACTTCGACGCAGATATACCCATGGATACGGATTCACCAACACCCCTTGTCCGACCACCCGGTCGCAAAGCTTCCAAGAGAAAAGGGAAAAGTGTTGCCGAGCCATCAGGCATCAAAGATATGGCTGAAGAAACAGCTATATTTACAGCTGTATACAAAGAATCGCAAGTTATAAGGAATGCGATAAAAACCCGAGAATGTGATCTTAAAGAACAGTTCGAGGAAGATCGTATTATGGGTATGGATCTTAGCGCATTACCCCCGAATCAACGATATTATTTTATGCGTAGGCAAAATGAAATCCTACAAAAACGCGGTTATAACGATGGGTGAAGAACTTGATCAAAATAAATCTGTATTTTGTCTTTTTACTTGCATTATTTATTTGGAATGAAGAAGAATATTTTCTTTTGCAGTGAGTAGGCTAATACCATCCTGTATGATGAAAATCAAAAATTATATACTACTATAGTTGAAAACGAGCATTAAATATCATATATTTATAATTAGATCATCAAATTAAAAGTTACAACACAAACAGAATACATAATAATACATGTCATGATCAATTAGTCATCTCCAAAAGTGTTCCAAATATGCTCCACAAGATCTTGGCGGAGAGCGTGATGTCTTTGTCGATCATGTAGAATGACATTACGAAATGTTCGGCCTGCTTCATCAATTGGTCCACATGTGCTTGTTTCTACCCCAACCGAGTCAGGAATTTGATCATATTCATAGTCAAGATTTTCATCGTCACGTTCATCCTCCACAATCATGTTGTGTAAGATGATGCATGTTTTCATAATATAGGAAAGACTGTCTGCATCCCACAAACGTGCTGGACCCTTCACTATTGCAAAACGTGATTGTAAAACACCAAAAGCACGCTCGACATCCTTTCTTGCACCCTCTTGTAATTCTGCAAATTTTCTTTTTTTATGGGTATCTGGTGCGGTGTAAGTTTTCACGATGGTTGCCAACGGTGGGTATATACCATCCGCTAGGTAATAACCCATATCGTAGTTGTTGTTGTTGATGACAAAATTGGCTGGAGGTGCACGACCGTCAAGAATCTCATTAAATAAAGTTGACCGGTTCAACACATTTAGATCATTGTTGCAACCTGGCATCCCAAAAAAAGAATGCCAGAACCAAAGATCGTAAGACGCAACTGCTTCGAGAATAATTGTTGGTTCCCGAACATGTCCTGTGTATTGTCCGTGCCATGCTGCCGGACAATTTTTCCACTTCCAATGCATGCAATCTACACTACCCAACATTCCAGGGAATCCCCGAGCACTATTCACTTCTAGTAGTCTTTCCACATCGCCTGGTGTTGGTTTTCTCATATATTGGGTAGCAAATAAAGTTACAATTGCAAAACAGAAACGACGTAGACTTTTCAATACCGTTGTTTCGCCAATACGTACATATTCGTCTACAGCATCAGCTGCCCCTCCGTATGCTAAACAACGTAGTGCCGCCGTAATTTTTTGATGGGGACTTAACCCCACCTGCTTGCATGCATCTTGGGATAGTTGAAAATATTGATCGTAACCTACAACAGCATTCAATATCCGGTTGAAGAGTGGACGGCGCATACGAAACCGACGCCGAAAAAATGAATCTGGGTAAACTGGATTTTCGGCAAAGTAGTCGTTCCACATCCGTCGATGACCTTCTTGTCTTTCGCGTCGAATATAACGGCGACGGTTGATTTGTGCGCTAGATTGAATGGCATTACCAACTCTTACTAGACGATTGTGAACAATCTGGGCAACAATATTGTTGTCCTCCTCTGATGAGGAGGAAGAAGAACTCCACGGGTAAGTACCTTGCAAATTGGCCATGAGAATTGAAGATGTAGATCAGTATTGGATGAAGGAGTTGTAGTTTTTCAAATTGGATTATGTAAATAAATATACACAGGATGGTAGCATATAAATAATGAACATGCCGCTTGAAAAGAGTCAAAACCTACTTTGGATAGTCATGAACCGACTCTCCTCTGTCACTACAAAACAAGAAAATAAAGCAATCACTACAATACAAGAAATAAAAGTAATGACATGTGACAGTCACTACAAACCAAGAAATAATACACGTTGGTACTAATATACCCTTCGAATTTAAAATTAACATGTCACAAAATTAATGACATGTGTCAAAAGTAATGACATGTTTCAGGCACAAATATTTTCACAAAAGTAATTAACATTGGGACAAATATTCCCTTGAGATTTACAAATATTTTTTACAATATGAAATACAAACGGATGTTCAAATATGCCTATTCGTCATAACTATACTGTGTTTCAGGCACATATGTGGATGTTGATGCACCTGTATCATCTAAATTTGGATTCCTTGGTCTTGCATGAGAAGTGGAGGCCCTGCCCATCGATACAGACCGCCTTGAATTTGGTAATTCTGTTGGAATTGATTCCCTCAGTACCATATCTGACATTATCAATCGCCGGAGCTGTGCTTCGATGTTGCTCAATTGTTGACAACGAGTGTATAACTCTTCCTGTGGAAGGTATAAAATATAGAAATGAATGAGAGTACGTAAATTACAATATATGATGACATAAAAATAAAATGTAAGTTCAAGTAATCCAATACTCACATATGTTGGTTGCCCACTATGCTGAAACGGGACATTGATATTGGAGTCCAAATTCTTCAAAACAGTACCGCTTTGAAATAGTGGCACTTCGACGTATGATTGACCAAGTAATCCCGCAGTTTCTGCAGTTGATTGAGTTGGATACTCGGCCGGTTGCCAACATGGAGGTGCAGCATATGGCAACTGAGCAGAAGTATCTCTAATAGATGCTGGCCCAATAAAATCAACATTGGTTGCATGAGATAGTGTCGGCATAATAGGACCAATTGACACCTTTGCCCAATACTGATCGTAAGTGAACTGCTCTACACGACGCACTAAAGGCGAAGCTTCAATTGGTTCAGGTAATGTAGTACCCGATGCCATGAAACGCATTTGAGGAGGTGGGTTTTTTGGTATAGCAATATAGCCAGTAAGTTGGCGCATACAACGATCAGCAAGATACCATACACCCTATAATGAGTTTTTCACTTTAGCATAATCATACAAATTATAGAAAAAATTGTAAATTAATATGAATTTTTTAATGTACCTGGCCGCAGTACGAAAAAGCATGACGATACCGTGATATATATTTGGCAACTTCTATTTCATACACATTTGTAATTGTTGAAGAATTATATGGCTGCCAAATTATTGAGGAAGGAGTGCGCATTTCAAACTGATCACGGGCCATCGACTGATTATACCGAATCGGACCGGAGCGACCTGAATCCAAGAATTCTTTATTCCATCGCAAAATTCTCGGCCATACATCAGAGTTACACATGTGGGTCTCGATAGGGGTGTTCCTATCTCTAACAGGAATACAGCAATTTGTGTACTCGTAAGCCCAATACTGTACAGCACAATTATCGATTATATTACGAATAAATATATTTAAATAATATCATGAGATTTTTAGTCTAAAATCAGTAAATAATAGAATAATAAGTATTACCTCCAACACTTGCCACGGCCCATTAAACGATTTCAGTTTGAGCCTGCTGCATGAATCCAAAGACAAATACAACAAAGCAAGTGCATGACTACCCCAGTCGTATTTGCCAACAGCATTAAGGTCTACAACTGCAGCTAGCCAACCACACCTTACTAATCCAGAACCGTTTGTGAAAAGAAATGTACCGAGAAAGAACATAAAGAACGCTCGAGCGATCTTAATCTCTAGATAATTGTCACTTTGGGCATCTTCAATCAAAGTATTTGTAAAATAATTTTTGAAAAAACCAACCCGTATACCTTGTGATTTCCAATCATCAACCGTTAGTTCTGGAAAGAAGCGTTCCTGTACAACCTCAAAAGAATACATCTCATCGTCGCATGGAGGCAATTCGCCGATACCAATTGAAATTCCCGTAAGCATTACCCAATCTAATGGAGTGAAACCCAATTCACCACATGGTAAGTGGAAAGTGTGGGTAGTGTCCCACCATCTCTCTACTAATGCCTCCACGAGCCGAACCGACGACTTGTTTGTATTGATAGTCATAAAACGGTCCCATCCCGCCCGCTGTACTAGTAGTCGAATAAGTGGAACCCGTGAGCAGAACTGCTTGTACATCTTGATCGGTTCCTTCCAATTTCCCCTGAATTTACAGAATCCACCCTCAGGGGTAACAGTAACATACTGGCTCATATGTTTCGAATCGTCTACTACACGATTCCAGTTGGACTGATCGGCATAGTCGACATTTGACATATCAACATCACCCTCGGTGCTTGTGCCGGGTTGAACTGGCACATGTTCTCGCTTGGATTTTAAACGACCGATAAATCTTCGTGCAAAAGACATTTTTTTTCAAACTAAATGATAAATTGAGATTGAGATTTGGGTGAGATAGAATTGGGATTATTTCTTTTTGTTGCCGAGAGGAAAGAGGAGATGAGAGAATGAGAGATAGACAGAACACAGAGAGGAAGACTAAAGTTGGTTTGGTTTAGTATAAAAGCTAGATGATACATATATATATATAAAAGAGAGCAAGGGTAGTTTGGGAAACAAATAACTTTTAAAAAGCCAGAAATTGGGGCTTAATTCCCGGGAAAGAGAAAAAAGGGACAAAAATAATTTGGTGGGTGTCGGACGGCACATTATGTGCCGTCCCGAATTTAGGGGATTTTGTTTAATGTTATTTCTCGTTAGACGGCACATCATGTGCCGTCTCGCCTATAAAAAAAAAATAAAAAAAATTTCAGCGTTCGGACGGCACATTATGTGCCGTCCCACAATATTTTTAATTTTTTTTGTATTTTTTTTCTTCAGACGGCACATTATGTGCCGTCGCGTATTTTAATATTAGTAAAAAGCTAAAATTTAGCTTTCAACGACTGCAGCAAAATTACGATAGCTATATCTATTTATCCATATATCCATATTTTACCCTTTAACGACTACAGATGCTCTAAGATACCACTGAGAGGAAGAACAACCCTTTTAGTAGACTGCTTTTAATCTCTTCGCTATTCTTTAATTCTAGTGGGTGTTGTGAAATTGTGTTCATTTTGCCGTTGGGGTTGTGCATCGCACCTGACAGGAGATCTTTTTAGAGCTGAGCTTTTAACTGTACATGTCCATAATATACACTGGCGATCAAGTAATCCATTTGTAATTTGGTGTCTATTGCAATTGCAGGCATGGCTTGATTTAATGGACCAAGCAGTGGAAGAGACAGATTTACTTTTGATCCTTCAGAATCAAGAAGCACAACACAAATATCTAACGTGGAGAGCAGAGAAGGTCTTCTTTTGTTCGCTTTCCTTTTCTAATTAAAATTGATCCCATTTTATCCAACTCTCTATAGAAACAACATTAACTAAAGACCAAATTTCCTTAGAACACTCAATAAATTATGATTCTAGGGATGCCATTTTGACCCCATACCTGGATCCGACCCAGGCTTGATCTAGAATGCTATGTACTGTTACTTTATGTATCAGGTTCGAACTCTGAACCAGTTAAATTTGTAGGAACCTCAAGGTCTCGTTGTGAAGGATCCAACCTGGGCATGGACCTCAGTGCAATTCCTATGATCCAAGTACCATATGTTTATACCCTACTGGAACTGACCCTTACTGTTTGCAAATGCTGTACTGTTAGTTCATCCTCAGCATGTAAACTTCTGTTGAAGTTTTTTCAGAATGTTGATAGAGTGTTGACAAAAATAAGAAACGATACAATAGGGGTTGTACAAAGAAGATATAAGCTTAGTTTTCAACATGCTTTATTCTCTATTATTTTCTTTTACAGTAATGTTTGAATAAAGATAATATGGAGGGGAATGATTTACAAGTTGATTTCTTTACTCATCACATTCTTACTCAATTTTTTTCTCATATAATTAAGAATTAGTAAATAATTGGGGCAAGGGAGATCATGAGATAAGTCATTTTTTTTAATAATGATTACAACTACCGAAAATGAAATATACCCCTCGTGAGTTTATTTTCAGTTGAACTTTTAACACATTTTATGACATGCCCAAGAAAGAGTTAACATCATTCTCAATTTCTTAGATTTGAACTTGTAGAACCCCAGCCAGTACCCTGCCTAATTTCGTCCCAACCTAGCCCAAATGCAATTGTAGGTCCATTGCGTTAAATACCCAACTTGTAGATATGATGGTAGCAAGAATCAGTGGCCTGAGCCAGACCCAAAAAGTTAAAGGTAGAGTCCAGGTCCAAATTTTCTTAACTTTATGGGGTTTGGTCTGGATCCTACCCGAGCCTAGTAGCATCTTGACCAGATTTTTGGAATTGGTAGCAACCCGATTAGTAGAGATGATAATGAGCTAGGTCAGACTGGATTTACCATGGATCTTAACCAAAATATTTAGGGCCTAATTTTAAATTCTGATCCAGGCCCTAGCTTTACATATATGAAGCCCTACCCTAGCCACCGGATCCTTGGTCAGGCTGCAGCCTTTGTGAGCCAGCCCTACTTTTTAATCCATAAACTTCAAATTACAATGCAAACATTGACAACAGTTTAATAAGTATGGGAAAGCTATGAAAATAAAATAACTCCTTCACCCCTTTATCAAAAAAGTTAGATTAGTAAACCTAATTCTCTATTTGACGAATTTGACGAACGAGGTGGCCTCAACTCTTACAAAGTTGAGTGGAGAAGGATTCTTATAGTAGTACCCAATTTGAGATAAAGGCTATATTGTTGTTGTTGTTGTTTTAGGAGACAAACTAACAGTACAAAGAATCTTTACATATTAACCCAAATTAAGACATCACAACAATACAACCTAAATAAGGCTGCACAAGATATATCATCTTGCGCACATCAATATTTGTGCAAACAGGGGATGGAAACCCCGACCTTTTGCTTTTTACACTAGCGAAGAGGCTCACCACGAGCACTGGTATCGCACTGGTATCGGGTCCTATCGGTTCGAGCCCTGCACTACCCGGACCCGATACCCTACAGGTCCAAAAATTGGAAACGGACCTGACCCATGAGAACTGGGTCTGGGTCCGGGTCCGGGTCCTACTTAAGATATACACATATTTGCATTTAAGTACATGAATAAATATTATATTTACACATCTGTCTTCAACAATTACTATTTACATATATATCTCTATAACCCTATTATTCAAATAACATATTTTTTGGGTATTTTTTAACAGGTCTGGGTCTGGGTCGGGTCCATTTTGAGCAGACCCGGACCCAGATCCGGATCCGGACCCGAAACTGCAATGGGTCTTATTTTAGGGCCCGAACTTGGGCCCGTATAGATAGGGTCAGTTCCGGTCCAATGCCGGGTCCGGGTTGGGTCCGGGTATCAGGTCAAAGTAACAATGACACTTGCATCTTTTGGTTATGTGAAAGTTAGTATTTGATGAGTATTATGAGTTAAAATTAATGTATGACTTAGGATTACAAGGCCGGATTGTAGGGCCAAGGCTGGCCCTGAGGTGGAGGCCGGAGAGGCGACCGCCTCAGGCACCTAATTTTTGCGCATTTTTAGGGGCCCCCCATTTCCCCCTTTATATATATCTACATATTTTGCATATGAAGTCAAATTACAAATTGTACATTTTTTCAGGACCTCCGAATTTAATTTTTGTAGGAGTTGGCCTCAAGCCCTTGTGAGCTCAGGGCCGACCCTGGTAGGGACATACATATGACAAGCTCCAGGATCGGGTCAAGTCAGGCTTATGCAAAGCCCTAACCTGACCCTATTTCTAAACGGGCATGTTTTGAAGTGCCTGGCCGTATTTCTGAACCTCTTGTTTTGAAGAGCCCCACACAGTGTTCCAAAAAACGGTTAGAAAACCCATTTAAATGGCTTGTTTAAACGGATTTTGAGCCAACCATTTCGCTTATGGGTAGAATGGCAGCTAAGAACATATCCATCTTTTTCTGTTAAAAAAGGGGTCAAAACGGGTTAAACGGGCACTAAGCCAGTTCATATTTTAAAATTGTTTTTGCTTGAACCCTTTTTATGCTTGGGTTTGAAATTTTTTATTAAATAATTCTATTGGAACTCGACTTGTTACCCATATAATTAACCCAGCCTGTTACACTTTGCATGTTTCCTTAATTTTACAATGAACTTATTAACTAGAAAATTTATTTTTATTTGTGCATATAACATGTCATATGATGAAATATTTAATATTTGATATTTTCCATATTTTCTCCCTTTATTTTAGGGTTTTTCTATATTTTTTCCTTCATTCTTCCTTCTTCTTTTACAAAATATTTTTGTATGAAAAATTAGAAAAGTGTTTTCTCCATTTAAACCTTGTTTAAACGGGAAATACCAATGTCAACCGGCCGTTTTGATCCCTTTTCTTTTGTTGTGACTTTGGCCCTACCCTATCCTTTCTTTCATAAGGCCAGGGCCGGATATGGCTATTTCCACGACCGGGGTGAGGGCCAGCCCTTACCCATTATCATCTTACTGACTAGTTACAGTATGTAATTGATCTCTAGTGCTGAAGCAACGACATTCTGCAAAAGTTTGTAATGGCTTTTATACGTCAATTGACAGTTATGAAACTTTCCTCCTAGTCCTTGGTTACTTGAGCTGAACTTGCATGACCGGTATAAGTATATTCTCATATCCTAACTTTTAACTGGCCTATAAAGAGTCATGGGAAGCTCCGAGTTTGCTCAGAGTGTCGTCCAGAATTTTGATGTCAAATTGTTGGTTAATTACCTCAGCAAAGTTTTGCTACTGTGCGGTGTTGTGCTCCATAGCCAACTCATTTAAGTAGGAAGGCTTAGGTAATGATAATGTTACTGTAATCCACTGCAACTGGGCTCAACATGTAACGAGTTGAAACGTGATGCCTAGTTGCATTGTCTGGGTAAGCAACTGTAAGGTTGCAGCTCAAAAGTAAGTTGCTTTAGTGTTGCAACCTTAGTTTCAAAAACTGGGCTCGTTTGCAACTTTTTACTTGCACTCATTTTGGCCGTAAGTGAGTTGCAAGTATAATTTGAGTGATATTTGCTAGCATCACTTGCATTTACAACGTTTCTTACAGTATCTCCTACACGTTGCAATTGCAATCGCAGTTGCAATGCAATGATGCCTACCAAAGGCCCTCACATAGTTCTAAAAAACGGTAAAAGCCTTGTTTAAACGGGCTGTTTTAATTTAAACAAATTTTGAGCCTAAACGGAAAGAAATGTGGTTGGAAACGTGTTCCTTTTTTAAAAACTGGTCAAAATGGGTTAATGGGGCACTAAACGGGTCCGGGTTTAAATGGGGTTGTTTTAAAAAACGTTTTTGGGCTTGAATTTTGAAATTTTATTAAATAATTCTATTTAAACCAGATAATTTGCACGTGCAATATACACCTTTTTTTAAGCTCTCACTCTTCACAAATCATTCCCAACAACTTCAACATTTATTTTATATGAATAGCACTTTCGTAAATAAATTTGAAGTTATGAGGATATTATTGTATAATTGGCCAATTAGTTAGAAATGAATGATCAATATAACTCACTTAAAAATATGTGGTTGAGATTAGATTAATTAAGTTGGCTTGTCTACAAATTACACTACTACAACTTTTGAGTTATAGTAGTAGATATAACGAACCCGACCTTTTCTATTACACTTTGCACGTTTCCTTAGTTTTACAATGAACTTATGAACAATTAAATTGATTTTTATTTGTGCATATAAAATGTCATAATGAATGCTTTAATATTTGACATTTTCCATAATTTCCTCACTATATTTTCTGGATTTATATATTTTTTTCATGTTTCCTATTTATAAAATATTTTTGTATTAAAAATAGAAAAACCGTTTTTCCCGTTTAAACCCCGTTAATTAAAAAAACCCCAATAGTGCCCGACCGTTTTGATCCTGTTTCCGTTTTTTATAACCTTGGGCCCACAAACTGTGATGATTCAACTATGGAAAAGTAGTTTTGACCCTACTGGTTCGTTATTTGAAGTGTTCATAACTTCTATGGTCTAAAGCCAAATACACTTCTCTAAACTTTTTTTATTATATCAGGATCCTGGACATCCACTTTTGAAGAGGTTGATTGGAGAAAATCTTGCAAGGGTACCTGGCTTGATTCAGTGAATTCGTTGAGTTTTACTTCTATCTGTATGGGTTTCATCTTCAGCTACTTCACTTTTATTACCTGCAGGATTTGGTTAGGCAGTTTTTATTTGAAGGGGTTGATTCATTAGGGGACAAGTCATTCTTGGATTACTTCCCTGAATATTGCTGCGATGATGGAACAGTAAACCAGAAACGCAGTATCATTGGAAAGTCATATAGATCTCGCCCATGGGATGCAAATGGGGAGTTCATTGGTAATGACTAATGAGGTTACATTACTTTTTACTTCTGTTTGATTGGAAGATGATTTTTGTAGAATTTGTAATCTTCTATATCAACTACATATATAACTTTTAGATTTTTGCTGGACTTTTGTAGATTATTTCGTATAAATTTGACAACAAATTTGTTATGCTCAGTGAATTATTCTCAAATAAGATTTTGATGTGATTGCCAGTCATATTTAAGCTAATTCCATAATTTTCTTTTATCTTCTTTATTTCTGTTTTCTCCATGAAAGCTGAGAACATATTGTTAGGAGTGGGAGGTACATTTTATTCACCAAGAAACCCTGAATATATATATGAATAATTACACATAACTAATAATACCTCTTGTTAATAAGAAAATGGTAAATATCTTTCATTAAACATAAATAAGATAATCCATAAATGCTACAATAATTGTTCATAAGTACAAACAATAGCATAAATAATATAAGTAAACAAAGCAAGTTCATAAGCAATATACATAAGCAGACAAATCAACTGAGACAAGTTTCAACTGTATCAAATAGTTGGATAATAAGAAATGCAGGATACGGAGATGTAAAGGATATGGGGACACGAGTATCGGATACGTGCAGGATACGGGATGGCTCCCTCGTGAAGTATCCGTGCTTCAGAGCTTCCTATATATACAATGAACTTTATGTTGCTTCAAAAACAGACCACAATTTTCCTGTAGGAATTCTCTCTGTTGATTCACAGGGAATGCATTTGTATGACATTCATATTGAAACATAAACTTTACCCAAATCATCCAAGGGATTATTTGTTGCATCTGCAATCAGTGTTCAACCAGGTGACCATGGTATTTTTTACAAAACTGCTGGTCCTCATAAGTGGTGGTGTTCTTGTGAAGTTGTGATATTAGTGATTTTTATCCGACCAGAGTAAGCATTTTGATGACAATAATTTTGATTATTTGGCACATGCTTTTAATGATAAGCAATATCATTAGGTGCGGTTAGCTTAGGGTTGGCAGTCTCACCGGGCTAGGTCGGGCCCAAACCCGCCAGGTTCGTCTGGTGTGCGGGCAGGCTCGGGTTGGGTTGCCTCAATAACCGAGCTGGGCCGGGTTGGAAAACCAAAATCTCAACCCGGTCGACCCATGAGTTGAACCTGTTTCGGGCCGGGCCGGGTCGCGGGATGGCTGAGTTGAATTAATTTATTTATTTATTATTATTATTAAGCTGGTTAATATTTTAAATTTTATATCAAATGGGTGTGAACAACAAAATTAATTGCTCACTACCCACTACTCAATTATCCCACCCCACCTCAACTATTTATAGCCAACTCAATTTCCTCACTTCTCTCATCTCACCATTGTGGGACTAAATGTATTTGGATTTTAAACTTTGAAAACTTTTAGTCTTTCATTGGTGAGATGAGAGAAGTGAGGAGGTGAAGTTGGCTATAAATAGTTAGGGTGGGGGTTGTCTAATTGAGTAGTGGGTAGTAATCAATTAATTTTGATGTCCACTCTCATTTTTATATAATTTTGAAATATTTTTGAGTATATCTATATGCATATATACATATATTTTGCAGCAAAAAAGATTAAAAAATAGCAAAAATAAAATTCAAAAAAGATCCAAACGGGTCGAATCCACAAACTCGCGGGTCACAGGTCGGGTCGCATCAGATTTCGGGTTGCGCGGTCCTAGTCGAGCGGGTTTGATTTGGGTTTTTGCCAACTCAGTTCGACCCGGTAAGGGTATTGGGTTTGACCTGAACTCGGATCAGGTCAATGCAGGTCGGGTCTAAGCTGTAAATTACCCTAGGGGGTGAATAGGGTGATTGTGCGGAATTAAAAAAATTTAAAAATAAAGTTGCAAATTAAAAGAAAAGAGATAGAGAGCAAACACAGCAAGCACAAATGACGCAGCGATATAAAGTGGTTCGACCCCAAGGTTTATGTCCACACCACCTACTGTAACAATTTGAATTTCTTACCAAACTATCCCACTTTTTGTAAGTACGTACGAAACTATCCCTGTTTGAAAATTTAATACCAAAACATCCCCGTCGCTAACTGAGTTAACGGCCGTGGTAATAATAGGCACGTTAACTGAGTTAATGTGTCTATATATACTTAGTGATTTTTTATGTACAAAACATCCCTGTCTGTTTGTTTGTGAAGATAGGCATACACGTTAACTCAACGTGCCTTATTAAAACAAGGCACGTTAACTGAGTTAACGTGTGTGAGTATCTCCAATTTCCAGAAAGTTTCAACTTTCTGAAAACTTAAAAGCTTCACACTCGTTAACTCAGTTAACGGCCTTGGTAAGAATAAGCACGTTAACTGAGTTAACGTGTGTGAGTATCTCCAATTTCCAGAAAGTTTC
The DNA here is from genome assembly GCA_017893485.1 of Hemerocallis citrina. Classification (NCBI taxonomy): domain Eukaryota; kingdom Viridiplantae; phylum Streptophyta; class Magnoliopsida; order Asparagales; family Asphodelaceae; genus Hemerocallis; species Hemerocallis citrina. The sequence goes on from CM030359.1 coordinate 396,180,202, forward strand.
AACTTTCTGGAAAGTTGAAATCTTCACAGTCGTTAACTCAGTTAACATCCTTGGTAATAATAGGCACGTTAACTGAGTTAACGTGTCTATACTTAGTATTTTTTTACCCACACCCCTCTTTGAGGTAGTGCCCAATACTATCCCATCTACGAACGCTAACCCCGTTAGCGCGAGTGGTTTAAACACGCACACTAACGGAGTTAGCGTGTCTATATTGGGTGAGTTTTTTGCCACACCCAAACAAGAGGGAAAAAGTTGTATCCCCTGCAGCACGCTAACTGAGTTAGCGCGAAGAAAACTACTAGGCGCGCTAACTCAGTTAGCGACAGGGATGTTTTGGTATTAAATTTTAAAACAGGGATAGTTTCGTACATACTTACAAAAAGTGGGATAGTTTGGTAAAAAAATTCTAGCAATTCTCCGCCACAAGCGTTCCACTATACTAAAACTCTTGTACAGTAATTCTCGGATTCAGGCCGAGAGACCCATTACACCCACGGGACTTCTAACACAAGCCCTGTCAATCTCACTGAAGTGGAAGAAAAGAAAAACTTAAGATCCTTAATGATCCTGACTGAAGAAAACAAATAAGTATCACACACACTCGGATTGATTGTTGAATTCATTAGTTCAGAAGATTTTTCTCAGAGTAATAGGTGAGGAATACACAGTGGGTTCGTTCCAATATATAGATGGGGAAGTGTATCTATCAACAAAAATTGAAACGATACATTCCAAAAAAGTGAGCAGCGCGAGTTACGGTCGACCGCAATTAAGGGACAATCGACCGTTCATCTTTTAAACGAAAAGTCAAAAGATGATTGGTCGACTGCTTCATTATACTGCTATAATGTGCGGTCAACTGTGGTGCAGTCGACCGACACTATAGTGCGGTCGACTGCAATCGTGTTGTTCATGATGAACCCACTTTATATTCTTACCATATACTAATGAATCAAACAATCAATCAAATACACATGAAATCTCACAGATATGGAATTACAAGAACTGATCTTGCTAGCTTTCTTGGGCACTAATCAACATGTGCTTCTTTTTGAATAACTTATTCTTTTGCTTGATTTTGCAATCCTTCTTTATTGCTTTCCTTCTTTGTGTAACTCCCTGTTCCAGTTGTACGTATTTTACTACGTAAATTTTTGTACTTCAATTTTCAGATCAGTTTTATTTTTCTCTTTGGACTCTTTATCTAAAGCCAGAATATTTTTTTGATCAATTCTATAATTTTGTGATTTTTCGATTAGAGTTTAAATACAAATTTTAAACCGTGATTAATACTAATCCTAATCCTAATCCTAATTCTAATCCTACCTAATTCTACGCCTAACTCCTCATTTTTCCTAAACCTATGATGATTTTTCTACACCTCCACCACCCTACACTCTTATTTTCCTAACCTATCCCTTGATTTTTCTACAGCCAACTACCCCCTTTTGATTTTTCTACACCCCTCCTATCTCCTCCTTTCTATATATATACACACACACACACATGCAGACCTCATTCCCTTCTTCTCTTCCTCTGCCTCCTTCATACCCGAGAGCAAGCAACGCCCAAGCTCCACTTCACCTTCCACCTTCGAGCCAACGACTCCGCTTCTACGATCTCGTGAACCCCGAAAAATAACCCGACGCCGCGCCACCTTGTTGTTGTCGTCGCTCACCGTTGCTACCGTTAGCTACCGTCTTACCGCCATTCTTACCGCCGTTGTGCCACCGTCCGTTGCCGACGTCGCTTCCTTCCGTGGTTAACACTACCACCGTAATCGTCACATTATAAGGCAAGTACCTTGTACACTCTTTTTGTTCTCGTACAAGTATTTTCCTTTGACTCGTAGCAAGTAGTCTAGTTATCATCATATTTTATTGTCAAACTCTGTTCTAGTCACTTGTTCCGTGTTATATCAACTCAAGAGTGAACCGTTAACACATTTCGAATCGTGTTATCGAATATCGAATATTCAACCTTACTATCTCTAAAATTTCTTGACCTTGCACTAAAAATTCGACCATGTTTCCAATACTAGATTGAAGATTTTCTACGTGAAAATCGTAGCCCATCGAGTCCCGAATCCAGAACATCTGATGGTTTCTCAATCGGATGTATAGATTGTGAGATATCGCGATTTTAGTACTGACATATCACGAATTCCTGAACCTGCACGGGATTACTAACCGGCATCTCGTACTGAGAATTTGACCATGTTCCCGACACTGGATCGAAAAACTTTCTACATGAAAATCGTAGCCCTTCGAGTCTAGATATCCGAAACATCCTACAGTTTCTCAATCCGATGTATAGATTGTGAGATATCGCAGTTTTAGTATTGTGACTCCGAATTTCCAGAATGTGCGCGAAACATCGAAACCAGCGAAGAATGAATTTGTACGCATCGCTAATGTCTTTAGAATGTATCATGTGAATATGCGTTAGAACCGGAAGAGAGTCTACTTTCTAGAATCTCTGACGGAATTGGATTTTCTTTTCTGTAACAACGGGAAAATGAATTTGAATGCAGATATGTCAAGTTGTCTAAAAATTCATCTATACATTTTTGCATATAAACCCTTTATTTTTCATAATTAATGAACTGAATGTATTATTGTTCTTGTAATAATAACTTGCATAGATATAATAGGTTGATAGAATGTATTTTATACCACTTGATAATTCCATAATAATTACTCTCGATACATGTACTCGTTTTACGTCTCATGTCCATGATTACTGCCCCTGATATTTTTCTTGATTAAACTATTTGATTACACCGTTCCACTAGTCGTACCAATTGCATGTTCATAATTAATTATAAAAGAATAACAAGCCGGGGTTATAAGGGTACGACTTAATAGTGGACAATATAGGGGAGTATACTCGGAAGGGGGCCCGTGTTTTTCGAAATAGTGATTCTTGATTCTTGATTACACAATTCTTGATTACATAATTCTCGATTACATGATTCATGATTACATGTCTTGATACTATCACTGGAAGACCCGAGTACATAATCCTATAGAATTCACTACTTAAGTCTAAACGTCACATGATTGATATGCACCGAACTTGTGGTATGGGACACAGGATTGTGTGCATTAGATAAGTTAATAAAACAGATAAACCCGAGATCTTCACTAAGCATGATTCTTGATTACATGACTCTTCGTTACATGACTCTTGATTCTTGATTACATGATTCTTGATTACATGATTCTTGATTACATGACTCCTGATTACATGACTCTCGATCTTTGATTACATGATTATCGATTAACTGATCCTAGGTTATCAATTGCTTATACCTTGAAGTCTAGAATACACTAGTTACAGTTATTACTTACATGATCATATTATCCCAGTTTCTTGCTTACTTCCATATTGTATTTGTACTTCTACTTCTTGTTTCTTGCATATTATATCTTGTTATATTACCCCTTTTACTGCTTGTTGCTACTTGCTGCCCGAAACTTGCTCTAACGGGAACTTTTATATTTTTCTTTGAGTTAATAATTATACAGGTACCAATGGACCCGACGAGCAGACTCTTTAGACGATCGTTGCTGCTTCCTTACTACTTTATGTTGTTTTTCTTTCAGTCGCTATTTTATCTAGTTGTTATAGCGAACTGCTTATCATATTATTCTAATTCTGGCACCTTGTACTCCTGGGCATCTTGACCCGATATTGATGTATTATCCAAATGATGGTTATTCTATTTTCAGCTCATGTGATTATTATATTTGCCTGCGTGAATGTGTTATAAAGATCTTGTTGAGCTTATAATTGTACAGCTTATGGATGATGTATATCATTCGCTGGACCTCAGTTGCGTGCCTGTATTTCCGTATAGTGGGAAGCGGGGCGTGACACTTTGCCTATTCTTGAATCTCTTTTGAATCTTTTATTGATATTATTTAATTCTGAAAATCTGAACAACTCAATTTAAACTTATTAGTATTTATAGACACGTTTTGTGCACACCAAACTAAGAGTCAGCAATCTCCCTCTTTTGGTGTGAACAAAACATGCCTTTGAGTGTTGAAAATAAATCATATAAATACTCCCTCTTAATTCAATACTTCCTGTAACATGGATTTTCATAGATAAAGAACATTTAAGAGAGATATGTAAAAACACATAAATACTCCCCCTTAATTCAATACTTCCTGTAACACAGATTTTCAATATTTTATTTATTTTCAATAACTTTCAGTTAAAGATATTCATAAAAAGATTTTCCCCCTTTTTGGAACACACCAAGAGGGGACAAACGAATAGCATAAGTGTATAACATACTCCATTGAAAAAATTAAATTAACTAACATTAAGCAAAACATGAGATTAATTTGGAGAATATAATATGTTTGAAAACGTAAGGAAAATCTACTTACATGGTACCATTGATCACGAGATTCTTTGATATACAGTGAGAGCTCTTCATGGTATCATAGATTTGAGATTTTCCCAATACAGATGCGTGGCATAGATCAAAAGATGAAGAAGAGTGAATTTTAAGAAACCAAAATCATAGAACATTGTAAATACGTCTCTTAAAAAAAAAGAACATCCAGTAAAAGAGCAGGTCGACCGAATGGGCGACCGAAAACCAATTTAAGTTATAAAATAGCCAATCAACCCGAGAGGGAACCGGTCAATCGTAAACCCTGTAAACACAATATTGATAGTGGACGAAAAAACAGAGAGTCAACCAGTCGACCGCGCGGTCGACCGCATTACTGAAACCCAATTTTTTTTAAAAATAGACGGACAACAAAACAAAGCTCGAGAGTGTAACCGGTCGACCGAAATACTGATACAAAATAAAAAATGAACAACCAGATATGTAAGTGTTTTGCAAGCATGATAGAAGTGATTCCTACATAGCATGTTAAGAGTGATTACATATCATCAGGGAGCATCCATGAAACTATTGGGTCATATAACATCTATCCATTACAATCTAGGCATCAAGAATCTATTCCTCATCATCACCACCATCTTCATCGTCATTGTCTTCATCATCTTCATCATCATTTTCCTCATTATTAGGAGGAGGAAGGAGTTCTCAATCGTCTTTACCTTGCAAGTACTCAATGGTGTTTACATAGTACCCATATACTTGCATTTGATGAGCAGCAAATTGCTCATGAGTCACGAACGAAGATGAGGAAGAGGGGGTGGTGTTCTTGCGACGAGAGGAGGAAGAGGCTTGTAGGGTTGTTCAGCTTGGCGCTCTTGTTGAGCTTGATGACGACGAGCCCGCTGAGTAAACGAAACATCGATGCCCATTTGTTGAGGAAGGATGGGCATAGGATTTTTGCTCAGAAGGAAGTTCCCAACATCAATACGGGAGTCAATGGTAAGATTGTAGATGAGAGAACTGTAGGGAAGACCACGATTTCTAGAAGTCGCTCGTGCCAATGATAAATGTGGCTAGATTAAATTTATATTCACCAAGAATAAGAAAGTTGATGAACGATTGATCGACCAGAATTTCAGACTTGTCATTCTTTTTGGGTCCAAATATTTGCATTGACAATTTTGTTTAAAACACGGACAGAATCAGTAAAGTTTGTGGGAGTGGGACGAGGAAGATGAGAGAATTCAGGTTGAACAATCATGGATTTGATGGTATCTTTGTTATGGCTAGGTTTATAATGAAGGGTTTTGAAATCTAGATGATACGCATCAAATTCCTCTTCGGGAAATTCATATCTCCTACGGAGATATTCGGGAGTAACTTTGACTCTTCTTCAAAGAATGATAGAAGAGAGAGTGAGATCATCGTCTTGAAATCCTTCAAGATCAGCATAGAATTGTTGGGTTAGGGATTCGGAGTGGGTGCTAGGTGTATTAAGGTAATTCTTCCACCCAAAATCTCTAAGAACCATAACAGAAAATTGCCCACCTAAGGATGCTAAGTTTATATCACGATTGGCAACAACCGGAGCATTCCAAAGTTCAGAAAAATAGAGATCAGCGCAATTAGAATTTCAAAATATAATACCATCTCTAGTGACATATTTTGAAACAATAGTTTTCTTACCCTTTGAATTGTGAGAGGAGGAAACCATGAATCAAAGAAGAAGAAAGCACTCAAGAACTTTAAAAAAGACAAGAGATATGAAGTTTATTTGATGGGTTTTTGTACAGGCTACGGTTTATCGTGAGGCTTGAGAGAAAGGGGATAAAGGAGTACTTATACTGGATGGTAGGGACCCGGCTGTCATAGAAAGAGAAAGACCAAAGCAGCCGAGCGAGTCGGTCCACCGATTCAAAGATACGGTCGACCGCACCATTAGAGAGGAAGAGTAATTTTTGGCAGAGAGGTGGACGGTCGACCAGTCCATTTTCGACTGATCAAGTTCCTACATATAGCACAGTCGACCGGTCGGTCGACCGAACATGCAACTGACTTTTGATTCTTGCAAAGTTGTTTTTCCTCAAATCAACATATTACTTTTAGATCAGGTTATGACATATTTGTATGTTGCAAAATTCTCACAGTACATGTATTTCTTAGATAAATAACATATGCTTTAGACATTTTATTTTGGAAATAAGTCATGTTAATATAAATTAATGCAGGTGTAGATTTTACCTGGTGTTATACTTATCTGAAGGGCTAAGGTCATTCTCCTTTTTCCTTGATAGAGATACAGATTTTGTTAGTATAACTTGTTTTGACTATCGAGCATCTTCTATCAAGGTGCCTGCGATCTTCTAAGTTGAGGGCATCGAACCACCTACATGGATTTTTGTAGGTGTCCAAGTAGGCTTTGAACCTGTATTTACATTCTTTCTTACCCAAACAAGAGATTTTTGATGGTGTATGGGCTCTTCGTAACCAAGCTCTTGATTATCATGATAAGATCTTGAATTCTTTGTAATAAGATAACTGGGTCCTTCATATTTTTTAACAATTTTCTCAAGCTCAATTACTCTTTTACAAAGTCTTTTCCTAGTCATCTCATCGTCTTTAAACGAAGAGTGTCTAGGGTAGCATCAAGTATTCTATTTTGTTTAAGAGCTTCATTACATCCTTCCACTACCTCATCAAATTTTCTTTTGCATTCTTTTAAATCATCAGTGAGTTTAGCAATATAAACAAATTTCTCACGAATTTCTCTTAAGTTTTCATCATGTGTTGCTAAGGATTCTTGAATTTATTGTTTTAAATACTCATTTTCCTTTAGCAACACATCATGATCTTTTCTAAATGACTCGAATTTTCTCATAATCAAAGAATTTTTATTTTTCAGTTTTTTTAATTTTAGCAATGCAAGTGTCATGTGATTCATTTAGAATTTGTTTATATTGTCTTAATTCACGACTCATTTTCTTAGCATAATATTTTAATCCATTACACATGTCTACCAAATCATCGTAAGTGGGTTCTTCGATTACCTCTTCTTGAGATGGTGATTGCACCTCACCATTCCCAAGAGCCATGAAGCCAACATTGTTGTGATCTTGCTCATCCTCACTTGAATCTGAGTCTAGCCATGTTGACTTTAGCGCCTTCTTTTTTAATCCCGGATTAGATTTATAGTAGTCCCTATTTTCTGTCCTGTGAGACGGGACAATTTGCCCGGATGTGTCCAGGCTTCTTGTATTTGTAGTATACGTCATCTTTATCTTTTTCTCTTTCTCCTTGGTACCTGCCATGCTTTTTTATGTTTAAGGTTCTCACGAAATTTCTTAGTCAATAATGCGATGTCTTCATCTGACTCCTCACAATCTGATTCTTCTTTTTATGGTCGAGATTTTTCTGCATTGAGGGCGATGGCCCTCTCTTCGGTTTTTGGTTCAAACCCGATGTTCTGCCTGTATCTTTTGGTTTCTGTCATCTCCATTTCATATGTCTTCAACTTTCCTTAGAAGGTGTAGTAGTCGAATCCCTTTTCCTCAAGGGTCTCTCTCATTGCAACAGCTTTTACATCCCATTCAGGCGTGAGACAGCTTATGAGTTTTTCGACCTTTCGGTCATCATCTAATCCCTTACCTAAGCTCTCAAGATCGTGTGCAATGATATTGAAATGGGCAAGCATTTGATCTACGTTATCTTCTGACAACATACGAAAAATATCAAACTTATAAAAACATAAATTTACTTTAGTTTTTACATCAGAACCAGTTCCCTTATGCCGTTTCAGCAAGTTGTTCCAAATTTCGTATGATGTCTTACAATTTCGCCCGTATCGCATTAATTCTTCATTGTTCAATCCTACATACAGAGCCCTCATAGCTTTGGAATTTGCAGTTTTTAGTGCTAGCTATGCTTTTGAGAAGGTTGTCTTTCCATCGCTGATCGGAATATCTGCTTTGTTTATGCACACATTCCATACTTCTTCTCCAAGCATCTGCAAGAAATGAGACATGCGAACTTTCCAAACATCATAGCATTTTTCATCAAAATATGGTGAGCGTGTTAGACTTGTCCCATTGGAGATGAATGGCTCCAATGAGTACAAGTTTTCGGGAGGAGGGATTTCGGCAATGGGACCTTTTGCTTAAGCTTTTAAGCTCTTAGTAAGCACCTTGCTCTAATACCACTGTAAATCACCCTGGGGGGTAAATAGGGTGATTGTGTGGAATTAAAAAAATCTTAAAATAAAGCTGCAAATTAAAATAAATGAGATAAATAAAGTTGCAAATTAAAATAAAAGAGATAGAGATAGCAAACACAGCAAGCACAAGTGACGCAGCGATATAACGTGGTTCAACCCCCAGGTCTACGTCCACACCACCTACTTGTAGCAATTCTCCGCCACAAGCGTTCTACTATACTCAAACCCTTGTACAGTGATTGTAAGCCCCGTTCCCGTAAATACGTATTTTCTGAATATTTTTCGTATTTTTATTATTTATAAATTTATTTTTATTTTTAAACTCGATTTGGGCCTTCTATTAAAATCTTTTCGAGCCGGGAATTATATTTACTTCGAATAATAGTATATTCTAACTTTATTGTTTATTTTCTAAGTGATCGACTATTTATATCTTATTTTATTACTATTTGGATTTTAATAAACTTTTTTATCTCAAATCCTATTTTGATATGTATATCATTATTATTATTATTGTTATCAGTACTATTATGAGTATTTTTACTATTAATATTAATACCTTTGATTGTTAATTTTTAAAAAAAAAAATCTATTTCTATTGTTAATTATATTTGTAGCTATGTCAAATAAATTCCATATTGTAGTAAAAAATATGTTTTGTTATATAATTCTACATTTTTATTAGTTATTTTATTTTTCCTAATAGACTTAAACCCATTCAATACCCAAAACCCAAACCCTTTTGCTTATTGGATCCAAACCTGCATCCATTAACCCAATACCCTATAACCCTATCCTAAACCCTAACCTAGCTAACCCTACCCCCTAACCTACTGTACAGACCCCATAGCCGCCAACCCTATTCTTCACATTCTACCTCCCGATCTCCCCTAACCAATCTCCCTCTCTCTCTCCCGTCCTGTCCTCGTCGCACTGCCGCGCCGCCCTCCTCGTCACCCCACTCTCATCCCCTCATCGACCTCGTGAACCCACCACCTCGACACAGCCACCGTAGACAGTCGCGACTCCACAGCCGACCTCAGTGCCCGCTCCACACCACGATGCCACGACAGCCCTGCGTCCCCCTTCCCTGTCGTTCCCCCGAAGCCTGCAGCGCTAGCAGCGACCATGTGCGTCGTCCAGCCAGTCGCGATGTCAGCATCAGCCGACCACCGTGCCACCTCCTGCGTCGTGACCTCAGTCGATGCCAACATCTATAGATCAGTCGGAGCAGGAGCCTCTCGAGCTATTTGGTAAGTTCTTATATTCCAGATGTTGGGTTATTTTGATGTTGGTTATTTTTATGCTTAATATCCAATGTTGTTATTTATGTGATTATTCTTTCATTGCATGCGTGGTTGTATTACTTCTTGTTTATATTGTTGAGTTGGATCAATAACAGCCTATGGATGACGCAAGTCATTCGCTGGGCCGCGTCACATGCCTGCATTCTGTATTTTTGGAAAGCGAGGCGTGACAGTGATTCTCAGATTCGGGCCGAGAGACCTATTGCACCCAAAGAACTTCTAACACAAGGTCCGTCAATCTCACCGAAGTGGAAGAAAAGAAAAACTCAAGATCCTTAATGATCCTGACTGAAGAAAACAAATAAGTATCACACACACTCGGATTGATTGTTGAATTCATTAGTTCAGAAAATTTTTCTCAAAGTAATAGGTAAGGAATACACAGTGGGTTCGTTCCAATATATAGATGGGGAAGTGTATCTATCAAAAATAGAAACGATACATTCCAGAAAAGTGAGCAGTGCGAGTTACAGTCGACCGCAATTAAGGGACGGTCGACCGTTCATCTTTTAAACGAAAAGTCGAAAGATGAATGGTCGATTGCTTCATTATATTGCTATAACATGTGGTCGACCGACACTATAGTATGGTCGACCGCAATCGTGTTGTTCATGATGAACCCACTTTATATTCTTACCATATACTAATCAATCAAACAATCAATCAAATACACATGAAATCTCACAGATATGGAATTACAAGAACTGATCTTGCTGGCTTTCTTGGGCACTAATCAACGTGTGCGTTGGAACCGGGCAGGAGTCTAGTTTCAAGAACTTCTGACGGATCCACGTTTGCTATCCTGTAGCAATGAGAATTTTGATTTTGGTACAATAACCTACTGCTGTCCAGAATTGGGTTCCTATATTTAATAATATATGATTGGATCTACAATGTTATATTTAGTGTATTTAATTGTATAGAGTATATTGCAAGATCTTAGGGTTGTTTTTTCATCTTTCTAGTGTCCCTTATTAATCGCATTATTGTATGTTAATTGAATAAAGAATGTTAATCAAGCCGGGGTTAAGGGTGGACTAGGGTTGATGATGACATAGTGACTGTACTCGGAGGAGGGGCCCGTGTTTCCCTATTTATCGGTCTATCGGTCTATTGGTCTATTGGTCATATCGGTCATCGATTAATTATAGATTACTGACTACAGTATATCGATTGATTTGGTCATCGGTCATTATTGAATATTGTTCCCGAGTATATGATCTATAGAATCTACCACCTTAGTCTAAACGAAATTGATTGTATGCATAGAGCCTGTAGAATGGGATGCAGTAGTACGTGCATTAGTTACGAATAAAATGAATAATAGACTTAAGAGTTCATCACATTGTCATTGCATTTTGTCATCATTACTGAACAGTGTTATCGGTATTACATACCGTTATTGTTATTGTTTATTGTTATTGTTATAAATCATTGCTATTGCATATTGTACTATTATCGTATTGCCACTGTCCAATATTGTTGATTTCATCGTCCATTGTATTCATCGTTACACCGTTATTGTCATTGTTCTCTGTTTCTCTACTTGCTGTTCACGACTTGCTCTAAGGACATTTTCTTTCCACTCTAGTTGATCCAGTTACAGGTGAACAAGGAGAATTGTCAGGAGGCATTAGTGAGCAGTTCTTCTAGGATTGGAGCAAGAGTCTCTCGAGCTATTTGGTAAGTTCTTATATTCCAGATGTTGGGTTATTTTGATGTTGGTTATTTTTATGTTTCATATCCAATGTTGTTATTTATGTAATTATTCTTTTATTGCATGCGTGGTTGTATTACTTCTTATTTATATTGTTGAGTTGGATGAATAACAGCCTATGGATGACGCAAGTCATTCGCTGGGCCGCATCACATGCCTGCATTCCGTATTTTTGGGAAGCAGGGCGTGACAAGGTTTTTAGTGGTATTAGAGCCAGGTTTGACTCTAACTAGTTTGGGGTTGGACCCTGATTAGTTTGAGTTTAACCAGTTTGACTCAACAATATGTACAACACACGTGAATACATGGATAATTGATAACCAACATATATCTGGATTCCAACATTTTTGATCCACTTTTTGATTCCTTCATATTCAGTTCCTTCATTTCTTAGTTGTTTCGTCCCTTCCATTCATTCACATTCATTGATTCCCTACTGGGTATAATTTTATTCTTTTGTGTCCACATTCCTTTGATTCTGGAGTTGTCCATTCTTTTATTCCCACTTGGTTCGTCGATTGGCATCGGTGGATCTTCAACGGTAAGTTAGGGGCTTATTTAATTCCTATGCTACTGTATGTTTTTATGATATATTTATTGTGTAAATTTGCTACACTGCATATTTATTTTCTCATTCTCATTTGCATTGTACTTATGCATGTATTTCATTCCGTTTTCTCCCTACTTTTATAAATCGTTTTCACTACTACTATTTCGTATTATTGTGTTTGATATTTATGACCTATACATCTATTTTGATATCACGAATTTCAAAACATAACACCATACTTAAATTAAATGTTCCATATCCCTGTGCATATGGAAGGTTACATCTTCCATTTTACCATTTCGGTGCAACCTAATGTCGAGATGGCAAATTTGCAACTCGATGTCAACGGAGGCAAATTGCAACTGGATGTCAGTGAGGCAAAATGTGCAACCGAATATCCAGACGGCAACCTGCAACCTGATATCGTAAAGGCAAACATGCAACTTTATGTTAAGAAGGCAAGATTTTCAACCTATTTGCTAATTGATATTTCAAGACTTTTTACTTATATAATGAAACTAATGGTAAAGAAATATTTTCTTTATGACACTTTGTTTATACAATTCACTTAATGTTTCCATACAATCTGAACTAGTATATTTGATTTTACTCTATTTTGTGTTTACAAATTTTTTCATTTATGTTAAGATTGAGTACATCATCTATGATCTAAGTTTTCATTCCTTTGTGAATTACTATTTATTGCCACCATTTTTCAATTCTTTAACATTTTAGATTTCTCACTTACTTTCGTTTCTACGTCCTAATTAATGATTTGACGCTTACTTTTTTTAATATTTAATGAACTCCTTTTAAGTCTGCTTGCATATATATATTTTGGTCTATTTTGCTCGTTACCCTTTAATGTGTTTTTCCGAGTATTGATTATAATGTCCACATTCACTAATTATCATATGTCTTTTGCATTCATTGTTATTAATATTTCTTTACTTAGCTAAATTTGTTCGTATTTCTATGTATCTTAACTGGTTATTTTTCCGAAACTATTTTTTATATAACCTTTAAAGTTTGTGTTCCTTTATTGTTTGTATGGTTATCAAACTTTTTATATTTGGGTTTTATCTCTTCACTTTTGATTTCTTATTCTATGTGAATAGTCTTCCTATTTTCTTATGATTGGGGATTAATTGTGTATTTTGACTTCACTTTCCATTTATAATTGATCGACTATATATATTCCTATTTGATTTATTTATAGAGTCGATAAGCCAAATTTGTATCTTGTTTTATAATGTTATTATTACTACTATTATTATTATTGCTATGGTTTTTGTTATTATTATTGGTATCATTATTACTATTGATATTACCATTGCTGATATTATTATTATTATCATTATTTTATTATTGTTGTTGATATTAAATTACTTTCATACAAAAAAAAATGTTGAACCCAAACTATATTTTGTCTTGCATTCTTATTCTTACCAATATTGTTAATATTTATTATTATTATTATTATTTTATTATTATTGATATTATTATTTTTATTATTAATATGTGTTGTTATTATTATTTTATTATTGGTATTATTATTCTATTATTATTGATACTATTTTTATTATTAATATTTGTTGTTATTATTATTTTTTAAAGCCCATTAGTTTGATTTATAGCATATCTTTTAATTATTTAAATTGAAGCCAACTTTATATTCATTTTGCATTATTTATTATATCTATCTTGAGCTCATACTCTCCTTGACCCTGGTGTCTCATTCTTGTCTTTCTGCTCGGTTCGTCGATTGGTGTCATGTGGCCTACAGCGACACGTATGCTGCTTGGGACATCACCATCGGAGTAGCGCAGCGGAAGCGTGGTGGGCCCATAACCCACAGGTCCCAGGATTCTCATGTTTCTTCTTCCCTGCATTGTTGCTTCCCCCTGTTCCTTGTATTCATCTTCATCTGTTGATCCCTTGATTGGCTCGATTCTTCCCTGTCATTTCTCTCTCTGATTCCAGTTCTACCTACTCCATATCATGCTTGTTACCTTGTGTTGTTTCTTTCCTTTCGATACTGTTTATTTTCTTTCGTGCATTCTATGTGATATCATTGTTATCCATTTCCCTTCTCATTCTGGCATTGCCACTGTTTTGGCTTTTCCTTGGATCCATTGTTTTATTACCCCCCATAAGTTTGTTTTTGCTCTGTCCTATGTACCGCCTAAGCAAATCTCGAGGACGAAATTTTGTTGTAAGATGGGTAGAATTTGTAACCCCCATTCCTGTAAATATGTATTTTCTGAATATTTTCCGTATTTTGATTATTTATAAATTTATTTTTGTTTCTAAACTCGATTTGGGCCTTCTATTAAAATCTTTTCGAGCCGGGAATTATATTTACTTCGAATAATAGTATATTCTAACTTTATTGTTTATTTTTTAAGTGATCGGCTATTTATATCTTATTTTATTACTATTTGGATTTTAATAAACTTGTTTATCTCAAATCCTATTTTGATATGTATATCATTATTATTATTATTTTTATCAGTACTATTATAAGAATTTTTACTATTAATATTATTATATTTGATTGTTAATTTTTTTTAAACAAATCTACATCTATTGTAAATTGTATTTGTAGCTATGTCAAATAAATTCCATATTGTAGTACAAAATATGTTTTGTTATATAATTCTACATTTTATTCCATATTATAATTCCATATTAGTTATTTTATTTTTCCTAATAGATTTAAACCCATTTAAAACCCAAAACCCAAACCCTTTTGCATATTGGATTCAAACCCACATCCATTAACCCAATACCCTATAACCCTATATATAAATACCCTATCCTAAACCCTATTCTAGCTAACCCTACCCCCTAACCTACTGTACAGACCCCACAGCCGCCAACCCTATTCTTCACCTTCTAACTCCCGATCTCCCCTAACCCATCTCCCTCTCTCTCTCTCCTGTCCTGTCCTCGTCGCACTGCAGCGCCGCCCTCCTCGTTAGCCCGCTCTCATCCCCTCGTCATCCCCGTGAACCCACCACCTTGACGCAGCCACCGCAGCCAGTCGCGACTCCACAGCCGACCTCAGCGCCTACTCCACACCACGACGCCACGACAGCCCTGCATCCCCCTTCCCTATCGTTCTCCCGAAGCTTGCAGCGCTAGCAGTGACCATGTGCGCCCTCCAGCCAGTCACGATGCCAGCATCAATCGACCACCGTGTCGCTTCCTGCGTCGCGACCTCAGTCGACGCCAACACCTCCTGCAGCGCCGCTCCCCCGGTGCCACCCTATCGCGATGCCAATAGCCACCCCGTGTTCTACCCTGTTTTGCCTTCCTTCAACAGCAACGTCAGCAACCACAGTCGCCGCCTTTGCCAGCGCCGCCGGCAACCTTCCCTATCGTCATCGCCTTGTGCCAGTGCCGATCGCCGCAAGCCGAAGCCAGCGGGTGTGTTGTTTTAATCAAGTGTAATGTGGGCCGTTGGATCTTCCTTGATCATCATGAACATGATCTCCATCATTGCCTTCAATTGTGGACCGCCCGATCTCCGCCCGATCCGATCAGATCATCACCATCATCATCATCATCAAGATCTTGATCTCGACCGTCGGATCTCTTTTGACCATCATCTTGATCTTGATCCTAATCTTGATCTTCAATCTCAGTCGTCCGATCAATCAATCACACTTGATCTCGGCCCTTGATCTTCTCGATCGTCTTGTTCGTCTTCTACTTGGTGAGTTACACATTTGATCCACTTTTTGTTCTCATTCATCAAATTGTCAATCATGGTATATTTACTCTTTTGGTACTCTTCTCATCCTTATATATTTTATGTTCGATCTCGGTCGTTGGATTCGCTTGATCTTCATCTTGATCACCATCTTGATCACCATCTTGATCAACGAGATCCGTGCCCGATTGTGATCATCGTGATCGTTTGCTCGTCGCTGGGATTCCGATCCCGTTATTCTAAATTTATCGGATCTAATCGTCATCTAAAGGCAAGTCATTTCTTATCGAATAGTTATTGTAACATATTTGATATTTTTATTGAATCCCGCAAGTAGATCCAAATTAATTATCGTATACTGCTTATTGTATTCTATCGTTGGGATATTACGGATTTACACGAGCGAATCCAAGTAGTAGTCTTGACTTCATGCCGTCTTTTTTTGCCTCTAATGTATAGAGATCTTACATGCATTCATGTAGTTAGTTATTGAATATAAGAATAGGGAATTATTGTTGCATTTCATCTCATGACATTATACACAACTATTGTAGATTGTATATTAGGGTTGATTGTTCATGTGATTGATAATGATAAATTGGATGATTGTATATTAGGGTTATGGACATTATATATCATAATACCATGTTCACATAGGGGTAACTTGTTGTGATTTATGATTGTTAACCTCTAACTCACCATTCATAACATCTTGATTATTTTTATGCATAAAAAATTATATTGAGACCCTGAATTTACTGCCAACCTGAACATTGTCGTATTGTTTCAACCTAGATAATGTCATTAAAATCAATCACTTCCTGAATATTAAACGTATCCCTAAGTGTCTAGTTGTCAATAACATCTAGAATTTTCGAATTCCGACTTATATTGCATGAGTTATGACATTTTTGCTACTGCTGCGCTATAATTTTAGATTCATGTATATACCATGTTAGGCTGATGAATTAAGTAAACTAATGATCAATTATTGCCATGATAAATTCCAGATTAGTAGATAACATGCTTAGGGTGATAAAAAAAATATTTTTACTGATTTTTACAATGAATATTTACTGCCTTTACAACTGAAATTAGACAACATCGATAGCCATCCAGAAACTAAAATCCGTAAAGAACACTGAATTTCACCTAGCTACTGTTGTCGGAATGTAGACTTTAAATATGCGTTGGAACCGGGTAGGAGTCTAGTTTCAAGAACTTCTGACGGATCCATGTTTGCTATCCTGTAGCAACGAGAATTCTAATTTTGGTACAGCAACCTACTGCTGTCCAGAATTGGGTTCCTATGTTTAATAATATATGATTGGATCTATAATGTTATATTTGGTGCATTTAATTGTATAGAGTATATTTCACGATCTTAGGATTGTTTTGTCATCTTTCTAGTATCTCTTATTAATCACATTATTGTATGTTAATTGAATAAAGAATGTTAATCAAGCCGGGGTTAAGGGTTGACTAGGGTAGTTAATGACATAGTGACTGTACTCGGAGGAGGGGCCCGTGTTTCCCTATTTATCGGTTTATCGGTCTATCGGTCTATTGGTCTATTGGTCATATCGTTCATCGATTAATTGTAGATTACTAACTACAGTATCTCGATTAATTTGGTCATCGGTCATTATTGGATATTGTTCCCGAGTACATGATCTATAGAATCTACCACCTTAGTCTAAACGAAATTGATTATATGCATGGAGCCTGTAGAATGGGATGCAGTAGTATGTGCATTAGTTAGGATTAAAATGAATAATAGACTTAAGACTTCATCTCATTGTCATTGTATTTTGTCATCGTTAATGAACAGTGCTATCGATATTACATACCGTTATTGTTATTGTTTATTGTTATTGTTATAAATCATTGCTATTGCATATTGTACTATTATCGTATTGCCACTGTCCAATATTGTTGATTCCATCGTCCATTGTATTCATCGTTATACCGTTATAGCCATTGTTCTTGTTTCTCTACTTGCTGTCCACGACTTGCTCTAAGGACATTTTCTTTTCCACGCTAGTTGATCCAGTTACAGGTGAACAATGAGAATTGTCAGGAGGCATTGGTGAGCAGTTCTTCTAGGATTGGAGCAGGAACCTCTCGAGCTATTTGGTAAGTTCTTATATTCCAGATGTTGGGTTATTTTGATATTGGTTATTTTTATGCTTAATATCCAATGTTGTTATTTATGTGATTATTCTTTCATTGCATGCGTGGTTGTATTACTTCTTGTTTATATTGTTGAGTTTGATCAATAACAGCCTATGGATGACGCAAGTCATTCGCTGGGCCGCGTCACGTGCCTGCATTCCGTATTTTTGAAAAACAAGGCGTGACAGTGATTCTCAGATTCATGCCGAGAGACCTATTGCACCCAAAGAACTTCTAACACAAGCTCCGTCAATCTTACCGAAGTGGAAGAAAAGAAAAACTCAAGATCCTTAATGATCCTGACTGAAGAAAACAAATAAGTATCACACACACTCAGATTGATTGTTGAATTCATTAGTTCAGAAGATTTTTCTCAAAGTAATAGGTAAGGAATACACAGTGGGTTCATTCCAATATATAGATGGGGAAGTGTATCTATCAAAAATAGAAATGATACATTCCAGAAAAGTGAGCAGTGCGAGTTACAGTCGATCGCAATTAAGGAACAATCGACCGTTCGTCTTTTAAACGAAAAGTCGAAAGATGAATGGTCGACTGCTTCATTATATTGCTATAACGTGTGGTCGACCGACACTATAGTACGGTCGACCGCAATCGTGTTGTTCATGACGAACCCACTTTATATTCTTACCATATACTAATCAATCAAACAATCAATCAAATACACATGAAATCTCACAGATATGGAATTACAAGAACTGATCTTGCTCGCTTTCTTGGGCACTAATCAACGTGTGCATCTTTTTGAATAACTTCTTCTTTTGCTTGATTTTGCAATCATTTTTTATTGCTTTCCTTCTTTGCCTATTCTTGAATCTCTTTTGAATCTTTTATTGATATTATTTAATCCTGAAAATCTAAACAACTCAATTTAAACTTATAAGAATTTATAGACACATTTTGTGCACACCAAAATAAGAGTCAACATAAGCGGGTAGGTTGACCCGACCCGGATGCCATCCCTAGGTTAGCTATTCGAGATGCACTCCCGTCGCT